>OY728166.1:22466144-23716144 GCA_963277665.1 Viscum album | reverse complement strand
CCAAGCCAAAGGGGAAGGATCCACCCATAGGGAACGCCGATGACGCGCCATCCTCAGCTCCTTCTTCCTCGGCGTCAACTCGTTGACGCCGCCTCCCCGTGACTCCATCTACGAACGCACCTTATTTCGAGGTAGGGGTTTGTACAATTTGAAGTGAATATTTTGTGCCTCATTCTTCGTTGAGAATCATAGTTTGTCTTTGGCTTTATGATACCACCTGACATAGAGGGCACGTGCCGAATGAACACGGCCCTACGACCCTCTGATTATTCCTGTTTTGGTTCACAATAAAGGTGTGTTGTAAGAGGCGGTGACTGGAGAAGGCGATGGTCGCGTGCCGGCCCATGAGGAAGAACCGCGGCCCGCAGCCGCGGCGCCACAACATCGCCTCGCTGCGGAAGACCACGGGCCGCGTCAGTGGGTGAATTGGCTGGCTCATCGGCTAGCTAGGTTGGAGGTGGTCACGGTGCCGCCTGGCACCATGTGTGAAGGACAGCTGCCCGCCCAAGCGGACCGCTCACGCTGGAGAAGCCGGCGGGCTACGGCCGACCGGGTAGGAGGGCGGCGCCGCCGGTTCTGGAAAGTCCCCCCCCCCCAGACCACTCGGCTAGCCAGGCCGAGCCGCTCGGCCAGGCAGGCCGCGCCTGTTCGGGCCAGGTCTCATGATTCACCGGGCCGGTCTGACCCTCTGTCGGGTTGACCCAACCTGCCATCCCACTGGACTTGACGGGCCGGAGCCATTTTCACTTAAACATGAATAAATTTAAGACCGCACGTCTGATCGACGCGCCGTCTGAGGCACCGAGACCCTTTATATGATACATTATTTTTTTTATACTCTAAGTGAGTTTTGGACAACTGTGAAAAATGGATGGGTTTGGAAGGAGAAGAATTCCAACGGAACCCCGGAGCAAAAATGCTAATAACTCACAGACCAGGCGTCTGATTGACGCGTCATCTGTTGTGTTGGGTTCCTTTTGACGAAATGGAACTTCAGGACACATAAACTCTAGAATTCATGACATTTGATGTATCTACTCCTTTTCTTAAGGAGAAGACCCTCTTGGAATCGAGCGTGCTGTGTGCGGGAACCCTAGAGCTGGTTGTGACTGCGACATCTACCATACTGGAATCCTGCATGGGTTTGGAGACGATGACTACTGTACTGGAATTTTTCATGGGTTTGGAGGCGACGACTACCATACTGGAATCCTCCGTGGGTTTGGAGATGACAACTACCATACTGGAATCCTTCGTGGGTTTGACGACATTGACTACTGATCTTGTATCCTACGTGGGTCTGACAGTTTGACTTCTGTTCTAGTATCCTTTATGGTTCTGATAGAGTAGCTGGTCTAGTATCCTACATGGGTCTGACAACTTAGCTGGACTAGTATCCTATGTGGGTCCAACATCTTAGATGAATCAGTGACTACATCTGATCATCTTTATCACTTTATGAAATATGTATACATGTGTGAGCTGAGTCTTGACTTTCAATCATTTCCATCTGTGTGATTTATTTCATTCATGTTTGAACTGGGTTGTGTTTGGGCTTGAGAGTTAGAGCCGAACTGGAATTTATGACTTAGGTATATGTATGGGCATATACTGATGTATAGTTGTTTGATACTTCGTGATTGTATCTCTTCTTTGTGGTTTATCCTTCGTGGATTCTGGGATACCTTCAGGGGTCTCAGGGTCCCTAATGAGTGTTGTTATACTCACCCCTTCACGGGAAATGCTCTCACTACGTTGTGTTGGATGTAGACAAAGGACAGCACTGATCGGGGTGGAGGCTTAAAGAGCTGGACGGTAGCTGGAGGTGGGCCACTTGGCGAGACGTACACGGAGCAGACGGATGGACCCGAGGTGCTGAGGAGGCCATCTGTACCCACTCATTAGGTAGGATTCTAGGAGGATGACTCAGTGGTTGATGTTTTACTTTACTTTAGTTGTACTAGATTTTCAGTTGTACTGTACTTTACAATTGGGTTTGTATACTAGCCCATTTACTTTTCAAAAAATACTTTTGTACTCATTTTTACTTAGTTCTTTCTTCTTTTGTGTACTCTATTGTGTCTTTTTACTTTTATAAAGGAAATTTATTCCCTTTTTATCGGGATTTAAGCCTTTGTTGCTAGTCTCCATCCCCTGGCCTATTGAAGGCGGGCTTGGGGTAGTCACGGCACGGGCCCCGAGGACGGGTCGTGATAGTGGGTATGCACATGTGGTGTGATTACAACCCTCTAATGGGTGGGAAATGAATTGTACACCTTGGGTATGGTTTTTAAAGGCATTAGGAATGTTAGGTATGGAATTATACAATCATCGGTGTCCTAATAATGGGTTAATATGGACATGGGATACTAGGTTGGACTTGAAACCCATGAGAGGATAGAGTAAGGTATATTGGTTTCCATGGGTATATCTAAAAATAGAATCACGCATAGTGATTCGTGATATATTATTGAAATATAATGGATATGATTTTTTGGATACCTAGTACAGTTTATTAATATTGATTTCCTAGGTATAAAGAAATATATCTCATAGTAGCATGGTTTGGATGTGACAATGGAGTGGTACAAGATTATGCACTTACATGTTTGTAGCATTGATGACTTGGTGTTAGTATGGGCTAATGGGTAATCATTTTTTATGGATGCAATAAATTTTATAATTATACAACATCTGACTTTTGGAGGATGGATATATATTTTTTCAGAGAATAATAAGTTTAAGATCTCATTTACTTTAGAGGAATGAGAGTATGTAATTTTGTGATGAAAGAGGTATATAGAATGAAATGTCATGAGATAATATATGTAATGGAGTGCTCAATGATAGTAATTTGGATATTAATAGTGTGGAAAGTGTGTAATGTATATGGTTTTATATTGATTATATAGATTAGAAAGTAAAGATAGGATTCATAAAAGTAAATGGGACAATTGTAATTGCTTAGGGTTATTATTCAACATATGGCATGTTGGGTGGAAATGTATTTTGTGGAACACTATTATGAGGTATAATAATTTAGTAAATATTATAAATCTTAAATTATAAATATGAGTAACAATATATAAATATTTTTGGATCATGACTTGATGAAATGAGTCATTTACTAAGAAATTATAATGTACTTGAGTTGGCGTTGAATGGTAATAAAAATTTGTATGATAAGTACATGGTAATAGTCTGGATGTTATATAATTATTAATATTCCTTTAAGTGACTAATTTTAGTTAATAAATACATATTTTAGAGATAGTAACATGTGAATTGTAATTTTTCGAATTGAGAGAATCCTTAATTGGTAGTAGCCTAGTAAAACTACCCTTTATTTTGAAAAAAAAATAAATGTTGAGACTTTAGACCCTTTATTAAAATTTATTGAATGATAATGAAAGGATATAAATAATTTGATAGTTATTTTTTTCATCGATTAGAAATTTTATTTTCATTGTCAAAAAAAGTTGTTTGGGTTGTTTATAATCAGGAATGAAATACTTCTTGTGGAGAAATACCATCATATGTAGGGGGTTAAATGTGTGTGTCATCTATGGTAATTTAGAACATCAGTGGTATTTTTATAAGTATAATCATATGGAGTTAAAAGGTTAATTATTGAATGTCAATAGAGTAAAAGTGGCAGTAAACAGTGGTAAATGATTTGAAAAATGTTCAGAATGATCGTATTGATATCCAAGCTTCAAGAGGAGACATAACAGGTGTTCTTGGTTTCTACAAAAAAAATTATATAAGATGATTCTATAAATTCAATATGTTTATGTAGTACATAGTGTGATGTTGGATAATTTTTTAGTAAATAAACATGAAATATTAACACTTAAATTGGAGGATTATGGGATGGATATGTTTTTTTTAAATAGACTCATAAGTATTTTTCGTGTGTTAGTTTGAAAACAATGAGTGTTAAACATAGTTGGATGAAAATTATGGTAATCATATAGTGTGGAGTTACCAATCATTAACTCAAGGTAATGACTCCTATTTCATGAGATAATAGTAAGTGTTTTGTGTAATGGGTGTAATGATCCTAGAGCATGGGTGACTATGGTTTAATTTTAGTTATCAAAAAAAATTAGATGATTTATATATATTTCCAGATAAAACACTAGATTCTATAATTAATCTATAGATATTTTATAGAATCAATGAATGTGTTATCTGAAAATGATGAATTTTAATGAATGGTATAAGTATGATAATAGAAATAATTATGTAAATAATCATAATAATTTTTAGGGATAGGATTTCTATTTTGTAATCCAATTTATAAGGCCATTTCTTTAGTCTACGAATATGATCCAGGTGGGTATGATTCATTTACATGGGAGTGAATCTTAGATAATTTTTTCTTAGATAAATTGATGGAATCATGAAATAGAGATCGACATCGATGACCACGTAGTTCTATAAATTCTACAAGGGTGAAGACATCATTATTGAGAATGTGATGTTTTTTTATCGCACATCGCATGGGTTCATTTAGAATTAATAAGAAGTCACTATAATGACGTATGTAATATTTCACTCCACATGTGATTAGTTAAAGAGAGTAATAATTAATGTGAGAAACATTATTTAGAAACCATGTAGAATGTGTTATAAATTAGAGTGGGAGACTAACTAGGTTAATATTGATTATCTTGATTATGTGTGGTGATGGAATTTATATACCTAGTGGGGACTCAGATGAGAGACGTAAACATTTTTTACTAGTGGAAATAGTGACCCATGGAAGATTCATAATGATGCTTGTCTGGGATGATGATATATATAGTGGGAAGTAAATAATGAAATATTCCATAATGTATTGGAGGAACTAAGAGAATTGAGATTCTAGTATAAGTAAAAATAAAAGGATATTAAAATTTTGATATTGGATCAATAAAAGATTTATTTTAGGACCTATTAAAAGATTAAATAATATAAATGGAATTAGAGGAATTTGATGAAGAGGGATTAATTGGACCTTAATAACAAGATAAAAGGATTAGGTCTAGGGTTGGAAGAATCATGAAATTAAAACACTAATAGAATTCCACTAGAGTCTAAGTAATTTATGCAATGATATTAAATTACAGACACACAATTGGTCATACTGAGAGTTTGGTGAGGGCCACCAAAAAACTGATGGATCCTTGGGGTATTTTAAAATAAATAATTGTTATTATTATATTTTCATATTTTCTAACTAGATATAATATTTGGAGGGTTATGGGGAGGCCTATTACGTTTAAAAATATCACTTGGTTACCTCCCGTGATTCCCTTAGAATTGAACCTAATCTATAAGTTTTTATCATGGTTGATAAATATTAGACTATTCATTCTTCTCTTTTTATTTCTTCATCTTATTTTATATCTGAAATCATGTTTTATTAGCTTTGGTATATAGATATCATTTCAATAAATCATGATATAATTGATCTGTTAAAAGATTGATTTAGTGTGCATGGGATGGAAGAGGCTTTGAAGGGATATGTTAGTATTGTTTCTCATAATTTTAAATGTTTGGAGTCACCTATTGAATTTTTATTATATTTTTATTAATTATTTTTTAATATATTATTTAATTGGAGAGTTAATTATGGTATTTTTAATATAAAGGTTTTGAGAGTCATCTATGATCTATATTCACCTTATTAGACGAGTTTTATGTGATGACACACCACTTGGTGTGTTTTTTGGATTATATTGATTATAATTTATAATGAAAATTAATTATAAAGGTATTATAATTAATTAAATATAATATTTTATGATATAATTGTTGTCTCCATGAAACTACTTGAATGCTAAAATTTATCCTCTAGAAAATACAAAGTGAAAACAATGAACCAAAATGTACCCGCTATAATGATCTATCAAAAATTAAAAGAAAATATATAACTAAGTTCCTATTTTTTATAGATTATGAGATGAAATATGATCTAAAGGGTGGGGTTAATATAACTTTTTATGTTCCCTAGGGGTTAAAATTGTATATTTTTTCAATTTTGTTTTGTCTTTTATAATATAGATAATGTAATTGTGAAAAGTAGAATTATTGTGGTATTGGGTGAGTATCCTCCCAATGCAAGAGGATGAACATAAATTCAAGGTATTATTAGTAAATATTAATTGATCTGAAAAACCAATAGATTTTTTGAATTTTGAATTTTCAAATTAATTTATCTTTTTGATATCTCTCATTTCACAAAACACTGAAAATAGTTTTTTTATATATTAAAGAACGTAGTCAAACATCCTTTAGATAGAGAACCTAATTGGAATGAATTACACAATGAATAAATTTTGTCTTTCTCTGAAAAATACCATTGAGTACAACTTTCATTACCCACAACCAGGACTTTCCTCAATAATTTGTGTAACACGCAAGACCGAGTTTTACCAAATAATAATATATTATTATATAATATAATAAGATATAAACTAGGACTTAAATTAGTTTTTATGAACAGTATTAACTAAATAATGATAACATATGGTTTAGAAAAATATAAGATGAATTTATAGGTAACCAATTAATTAGAAATGTAAATATAAAAAATAATTTAATATGAAGGATATTTTTTTATTTTTATGTTTTTAAATGTCTTTTATCTTATGAAATTAAATTAATTACAATTATTGAGTGATATTAATGAAATATTTATTTTATATATTCAATAATATGTTTTTTATTTTCATACAATATATTTTATCAACATAAGATAATAAAAAAACCTTATGTTCTGCTTAAAAAGATATATTTTTAAATAAAGGTAGTTTTAACACCATTTAATGGAAAACCCATTTTAATTCATATTTTTGGAACTTTTATAAATTTAATGTGTCAAAATAAACTTAATTTTATAAATATAATCATAAAATTTGGTTAGGATAAATATTTGGAATTTTTCTATAAGGTTTCATTTTTTAATGAATAGTTAAAAATACAAAACATTATTTCAAAACTAATTTTTTATCTAATTCCATAATATAGATAAATTATATTTTAATTTATCTTTAATTTATAATTATATATACAATAAATAAATTAATCCAATGTATATCATTGGAAGAAATTTCACATTGAAATTGGATAAAAAAAATTAACAATATTTTGACCATTATTACATTAAAACCCCGTAGTGTCGTCCCTTCAGCGAGATTAAATTTAAATTAAATTATTCTGATTATTTTATTTTAATTTAGAAAAATGTATTCAATATTTTTAATTATTATAATTTATAATATATAATATGGTAAAAATAGTTTTTTAGTAATAATATTCGTGAAAGTAATTATTATTAATTACAATGAAGAAAGTGAAATTATGCTTAACAAGGGAATAAACCGTAAATGTTAGGGAACAGATAACCTATAAAATTGACCATAACCCATTGTATGGAAATTAGTATTCCATTAACCCTCTATTATTTAGTTTTTTGGGTTTTTCATGACATTATTTAGGTACAAAAGTTGGTAAAGCTAACTTTTTTCAAAATTTCAAATGGGTATTTTCCCTCCCCTATAAAGGTCACCGCATATCCCACTTCTTCACACTGCTCAAAACACATAGGATTGAAAAATATCTTCTAATTAAACATCCAAAAATAACTCCCTTCCCCCATTAACCCTCCCTTTCTTCGTAAATACTTCCAAGGAATCGCTTTGGTAAAAACCAAAAGGAGTTACCTGTTTAAGAGGTAACACCCTCCCCCAAGATCCATGCTTTTAATTACATTCTTCACTCCCTAAAATGTTATTAATATTTTATTTTATAAATAAATTATCCTAATTATACTAGGTTTCTTTTATTATAATGTTTCAAACTACACTTATGCACACTTCTATATAATGGTTAATGAACATATTGCTTACATGTAGAGCCAACTACTGCCTAACTAAATGATGATTCATCATTTTTTCATCACCCCCTATAATGGTGGATATTATTATCGACACTATATTTATATATTATATTTATTATATTTATAATTTATTTATTCTTTGTTAATTTTTATTTATAACACACCATTATGATTTCCATATTGTGTAAATACGATAATTTCATTTGAGGAAGTGTGGACTACCTCCCCATCAAAGTGATGTGATTCATTCAAAAACTACAAGGATTATAATAAAGATATTTTTAGTGAACATATATGATATATTTGACTTAATAATTATATTTTTTTGTATTATATAGATATATAATTATACATATATTTCATTAACTTCCATTCAATCTATCAATAAAATTGAAGCAGCATTCATGCGCACGTACAACCTACCGTCTCCATGAATTGTGTATTTCATTTGATACCTCTATATTCTATAGATTATTATAATTAAAATATTATAAATAATAATTATATTTATATAAAGGTTTAAAATATTTAAATCATGATATAATTATAAGGACCAATGGTTTAACAAATTAATACAAATTTGAAAAAAAAAATGAAAATATTACATGAACTGTAACCTTGGCATATAGTTGTTAACAAGAAGGTAATATAAATTTATAATGAAAAACTATATGGATATACAAGTAAGTATATGGTTTTTTATAATATTTATATAAAATTATATAAATTATATAGGAGCTTATTACATGCATGAAGAGAGTCAATAAATAACGTAAGGGAACTTTGTCTCACTTTTTATATTTATTTGATACATTCCATGTCCACCACTCTTTTATTTTTTCTGTTGTATATAATTACCATTAGTTTATTATATAAATACTATACTTAAATTTATGTGTATTTACGTATAAATTTTAAGATCATCCTTTCATGGGTTTTATGTTTCAAAAGTAACCAAACCTGTAAATCTATTTTGTCTCAATGTACATTTTTAGAGACATGTTCCATGTTACACACCTATATTTTCCATGAGGTGTATATAATTAAATTGAAATGTTATATAATTAATATAATTCTATTTGTGATATATTATGTTTCATGTAATTTAAATTTATTTTATGAGGAGTATGGTTCAGAGTTACCAAGTGGTGCGATTTTATTGAAACAATCTCATCAATCTTATTGATTATTTATATTTATGCATCCTTTGATGAAATATTACGATATGTATCTTAATAAATAACATGGATTTTTATATATAATGGTTATTAATGATATATTTATCTATTTATACCATTTTTTATGCTTTGGTACAAAATATAGTTAAGAAATTGTTTTTAAGAAACCTAAACTTTACACTCTCTTCAATAAGAAATAATTGATCCATTAAAACCATGTTTTCTAAAATTGGATTCTAAGAATATTATATTTCTATGCTATAATATTTAAAATAAATTTTTACCTTTTTTATTTTACCAATTTTTTCAAAACAATATTCTTCTCACTTTATAAACAAGTAGTTGTTTTATCCTTTTTACTGTGTAAAAGGAAATTTTTTTTACCTCATACAACATGTATCGATTTAACCACCATCAATTCTTTAAATCTTAATTTTAATGTTTAAAAGGTTAATTTTTAATAATATTTTTTTAAAAGTATTTTTCAATGAAATTGTTTTAAAAAGGTTATAAATATTTCTTTATACATTTTCATTGTATTATTCAAGGAAAGTGTTTTTGAAAAAAAAATTAGATTGTTTTATTATTTTTTAAGGAAAATTATATTCCAATTTTTTCAACAATATTTTATAATTTTTCAGGGTAAATTTTTTTCAAAATGATTTCAAGTGTTACGTATAAGTTTTCAATTAATTTCAAAAGAAAATGATTTTCTAAAGTGTTTATGTTTTAAAAATACATTTCAAAGAAGAAATGATATTTTCCTCATGAAATTTATTAAAAATATCATTACAAGTTATTTTCCATCTAAGAAGAAATCCATTGATGTTACTAATTTTTTTCGAGGAAATTATCAAAATGTTACATTCATATTGATTCTTGAACGGTTTATGTATTGATTGAATGATGTTTATGACGCCCTTTTTTATTCCACATGTTATATGCTTTTAAAACCCAATTTTTGTATGGGTTATTCTTTGATGAAATTATTATGAAACCAATATCTTCACATAGGTTATGATGTGATGAAATGTTAATGATACCAATTTCATTTCATGGGTTATGACTTGATGTTTATAGAATATATCTCTTTTAATGGGTCATGATAAGATAAATTTTTTATGGAACATGCAAGTATGATTTCATTATTTGGTGGGTGGAATCTATAAATCTCAACAATGAATTGGGTTATGATGAATGAATCATGAGTATAAATGTTATTTTTGAACCTGATTAAATGTTCACAATGTTATTCATGGACCAGTTTGAATTCCTATTATTTTATGCGTGAACCAGATTACAAGTTGATAATGTTTTGGATGAAACTTATTATATGTTCATAATAATATATGTAAACTTGATTACATGTCCAAAATGTAATTCATGAACCTGTTTTCATGTGTATATGTTTATGTGGGAACCATATTACATGTTCAAAATGTTATGCGTGAACCTAACTACTTGTTCATAACATTATGCGTGGACCAGTTTTCATGTTCATAAGTCTATGAGAGGTCTTAATTTCATGCCCTTAACATAATGTGTGAACCCATTTCTACTTATAAATGATCACTATGTTGTATGTTGAAATGTACTCTATTATTCTTTAATGGAATTTTTCCCTATATTTCCTTAAGGTTCATGGCTTATGAACTGGTATACGACAATGGGCCTTAATGCGCCCCTGGTTTGGAAATCCTGGGGTATATTCTATGGGAATTCATGAAATCTTCCCAAACAAAAAAGAAGAATTTAAAAGTATGTTATTAATAAATAACCTAGTATAAACCTAGAATTTCATTAAAGTAAAGAATATTTCATAATTTAGACATCCTATAACTAGTTTTTTCTTTATTATGTGGTTACTCTCTATGATAATTTTTTCTTACTCTACTTTTTTTGGTTTTTTTCAATGGACGAAACATGAAGGAACTACTTTAATAGATATTACAATGTAAAATGAAAATATTGTTCTTTTGAAGATATGAATTTTATGGGGTTTGGAATACAAAACATCATTTGTATACTCTGACATCTTTATTTAGATATGAATCATAATGATCTTCCAAATGAACAAAGGCGGTAATAAATTCTTGTTCAGTCCTTCATGAAGCATCATCCACATTATTTTAGTAGGTATTTGGATCCAATTGTTTTTGAACACTAGATCAGTACCACTGAATAGATATTTTCCATTCACTAATGGTAGAATAATGAGAAATTCATTCTGGATATTTATTGTATAGATGGTGAAGCATACCAGTGGTGGACACTAATAAAGATTACAAGGAAGGAAGTTGAAATTTAATCCATGGATTGGAATGACTTAAATATATTATTCTTAAATGATGGCTTCTCTCATGTTCAAAATTTGATGACGAAAAAAGGAGTTACTTGAGTTGACACAAAAGGATGATGAATCTATCAGTACCTAAAAGTCAAATTTTAGAAGACTTGTGAGGTACACTTCTGTTATTATCTTCGAACCAAAAAGTAAAGTTGATAGGTTCCTTAGTGAATTAAATCCAAGTCTCATATGGGTTTTTACCATAAGAGACTTTAATATCTATGAATAGATTGTGCATTCTAAAATCAAAGTTGAAATGGAGGTTTGATTTGCATATCAATCCCATTCTTTTAACAAGAAGAGGAAGATTCAATTCATAGGGAAATATAAAACCCATAGAGAGTAGCCAAATTTATAAACTCGTACATTCCAAAACAATGGGAAATGCATATAGAAGAGGTTATAAAAGGAAGAAGAAGGTTTTTAGAGTGTGGGAAGCAAGGACACTGAGAAAAATAATTTATAAGTGATGATAAGAGTAAATTAAATTAAATGAGTGGAGAGAAAGATCAACAGAATGAACCATCCGTAGTTCACTTTTTCAAGTGCACAGAGTTTGGTCATTATGTTTGTAGACACCCATACATTATGTACATAGAAATTAAATTAATTTTGTGTAATATGGGTCCTGAAATATCCGTAAAGGAGAATGATGATCCCATTTAACTCAAGGGAGATTCTTCCCAATTTCCCCTCAAAAGGAGTAGGCAGATTTGGAAAATACTCAAGGATGGTGAAGGAGGAAACGGTCTGCAGACCGGTCTAATATTAATGATGCACGGCCGGTTCCTCAAAGCATCCCTCCTCCGTGGACCATCATCGTTCGAGAGATTTAGGCGGAGATCCTCTGCGGTTGCGAGGCAGGACAGGCGCCAACCCGATTCACCATTCTGGACTTCCCCAGCCATGAGCTACATCTGCCGGCCCAAATTTCCTCCATTGTCGTTCGCGAAATGGAGGCGGAACCCTCTGCAGCCATGAATCACTCCCCGAGTTTGGTTCGCGGAGGAGTTTTTAATGCCTCGCGAATTGCGGATTGACCAAGTCATCCGTGAACCGGGTTTTTGGTCGTGGGCCTCTGAAAAAGGTTCCTTATGACCATAGATACATCTCTTCCCCCACTCTATAAAAGGAGACTGAGGGGGAAGAGGATTCTGAGGCAAAAATAGGATGGAGAGGAGATCAGTCAGATTCGGGAGGAAGGATTTCGAAGGCTTAGGATTTTGGAACTTCCAGTTCGCAAACCAGAGCAGGTATGAACCTGGGAACGAACTAATAAGGAACTAAAAAGGCATAATAACTTGGTGAACCACGAACTTAAAATAAAAAACAAGAGAAGACCGTGAACCAGGGTCCCTCTGTGGATGTACTCCTCGCGGACCCGAGATTTTATGCCTCTTTTCCGATCCACCGCGCCGCGTAGCACCCTCCAACGCGGGCGAAGCCCCGATCGATGAGCCTCTAGCCGGCGCTGCCCTTGGTTGTCGCTGCCTTCATGGAACCCTCCGCGGACCACCATAGTTCGCAGATCGAACCCGGAGCCACGAACCACCTTGGTTCGCAGGATGCCAATCAGTCCACAGACCATCCGGGTTTGTGGACGGCCAATCAGTCTGCGGACTCTCCTGGTTCGCAGACGGCCAATCTGTCCGCGGAACCTCCTGGTTCGCGGACGGCCTCTCCATCCACGTAGCACTTCCCTACGCAAAGGGAACCACCACCCATACCCCCGTGTGGCCTGCCAAAACCTTCAGAGTTCCCATTCCCTAAGCCAGATAAAATCCTTCCAATTTCAATCTGGCCTGATCCTTCGCAACCTCCTCATTGGCTTACTCGTTGGCCTTGAGCCGTGGCATCCACCAGAGCCACCAGATCCATGTGGTGAATTAGCGCACCGTTTTGAGTTCAAATACCCATGGTAAATATGGTCAAATGGGGTTGGCCCCACCCTTGGGTAGATTCCCGAATCATTCCTGGGTTCACATTCCCACGGTAATGCGGGGTCTGAGCCCGAGATCCCCCTCCCTGCCTCTACTCTCTAGGATGGGATACTGCACGCTTCGGAGATCGGGCACTTCTCCCCTCCCCAGAAGTGGGGGCGGTATACCCATCAGAAGGCAGTCGTCCCCATGCACCTCGGTACTTCCTCGGGTACTTCCCCGAGGAACAAGAGAGGTGACGAGCACAAGAGCACCTCTTTCCCTCTCCCGTTGCGCTTTGTTGCGATGGGTGTCCATCTCAGAGTAAGCCCGGATTTCATGGGTTTCCCTCATGTGTAATCCCCACTTCACTTCTCACAGATGCATTGTTCGCGATGTGATCCTATGTTCCCTATTGCCTCTTGTTTCTCACACCAAGAATGACTCACGTGGGATTAGAGTAAGCGTCGACCTTGACATCATCTTATGGGCCTCCTCAGAGTGTAAGCCCCAATCCATCACCCTAGGTCTCCTCGGAGTGTAAGCCCTAATCCATCATTCTGGGCTGCCTCAGAGCATGATTCCCAAGCCATTCGAACTACGTGGACTTTGATACCTGTCCCCTAGGCAGGGTATGTAGGAAGCCTCCCCGAGGTTCAAGCTCGATCACAATCGGACCCCCGGGTCCACCTTCAGGTCAGTTCTCTGACACCCTGATTTGAAATACGTATACTTTGATCCCTTTCCCCTAGGCAGGGTATGTTGCAAGCCTCCATGAGGTTCAATCCCAACAACTGGTCGATCCGACTATCTTCACATCGGTTCACCGCGCCACTCCTAGTTCCGCCTCAATGAGTTCCGAATTCTCGAGGTCATTAATCCAATGAGGTATGGTAAACCTTGGGCATAAATGATTCTGAACCCCTTGCGTTCAGCCGACCATTTCCAACCAAGAGAAATCTGTGGATACTATGCTTGGGTATACACCAATGATTCTCAAACATATGAATACGTCTTAAATATATAAGAGAGTCCCGGAACAGGCAATAATTACCCCCAAAAGGGTGCGATGAGACCGAATTCTCATCCTCTCAACCAATGTGTGTTCTTAAGAGTCTCTGGTCATACCATCTGACGAACGCCTACCTTTGGAATGCAGGTCCACGTGTCATCAGATAAGGAACCGTTGGGAGTTTAGAGAAAGAAACCCGAAACAATAATGGTGAACCCGATGTGAATCTTTAACAAAGCATGATGGATTTAACCTAATCTCGCTCTGTTCCCCCTTATACTCTCAAGGAGGGACAAGAAATGTCATTAAATACACATGGGATCATGAGATGCTGCTTTGACAGGTTTTATATTTGTATTTGTTAAAATATTTTACAGGTACTATACAGAACTCCCATCGATCCAATGGCGTCATGAAGGAACTCGCAAGTGCGCACTTCAGGCTATGCGACGACTAGGCATCCTCACTAACGGAGGACCCCGTCACCCACCCGGCGTCTTCAACGCTGGGTCTCGGACGTGCTGATCCAAGAGTACCATGTGAACGGTACTCTCCTAATGGTGGAGGCGGCCATGCATGCCCTCCAATCCACCAGAACTCGCCGGTCACCTGCCCAGCAGCGACCACAAAGGCAAATCCAGACTGCCCCTATTGATGTCTTCAACTGTTTCAGGAGTCTATCCCCAGAATGAAAAAATGCATACCTCCGTTATCTTATGGAGGCGGAGGAGGTCGACATTAAGGACTTCATCCCCACCGGACTGGGGTTCCGCTCCAAGGCCCCCTCCAGCAGATGTCATCACGGTCACGCCGCGATTCAACATCCTCGTGCCGAGGAGGATGTCTCCCCGAGGATTCAGGGCCACGCTCCCCAAGCTCTGGCCCCTCGGACCACCCGATGAGGGCGGTAGACGTACAATCAGGGACTAGTCATAACCCTGGTCCCTGTGGAGGAGCTCCACTGCCCAACCACAAAGACGTACCATGAACAGGCACCTACACCTGTTCGCTCCTCCTGAGCCCGCCATCCAGACATGGCGGCATCATACAAGCCAGCGCACATCCCTGCCGAGCTCCAATCAAGCCCGTCGCTCACACAGGACAGCACATACCAGGCAGGCACCTCTCCCTGCCCAAGGTCATGAATCCCACCAACCTGACGTGGTGGAAACCCGGTACCTATAGGACCAGCTCCTAGAAGTTGATTTTGACGCCCTCCATCTTGATATGGTGTCGATAAAAAAATATCGCCACCCAGATGTGGTGGAAAATCATAGGCGGGCACGTCCCCGTGCCAACAAAGGCCACTAACTCGATACGATGGGAAACCAATATATGCAGGGCCAGCTACCTGCGGGTGCAAGTAAATTCCACCATCCCGATGTGGCCGCCAACGGAGAGATAAATTGGCATATCCTGGTAAAGGGGTAGATTCATTCACCTGCCCCGACACAGGGGAATTATTAGTACCCACTGACCACCGGAGGACAGGTGCAAGATATTCCTACTTAGATACTGGAATAGGCCTTTATACCCATTCTAGCCAAAGATGTCTCTCTACATATCCTGGAAATGATGGAGGAGAAGGTATCGATCCCAGATCATATCTTGCAGACTTTCCAAAATGTATTTGCATCAGCGGAAACACTAAGGACTCAGGCCTGTGATCCTGCCTCCCCAATTGAGGTGACTCATCTGAGAGATGAGATAGCCGCCTCGGAGCAGATCTATATCCCTGCTTCTTCCCAGGAGGGTCATCGTCCATATTCCGTGATGCAAGGGCAACCGGATTTAGTAGCTTCACTCGTTGCAACTGGGGGACACATGTCCATCACGGTGGATGCTCCAGAGCAGGAATATATACCTGCTAAAAGTCAAGATGTTCGTCTTCGTATCCCGGAAGCATCACGGGACCCAATTAGACAGGGACCCAAAGGTGAAGGCCATTGTCAACAGCAGACGGTCCCCGCTACCCGCAAAAGAGTGCCCCAAATGTGCCAAAGGCAGCCGGAAAATAAAGAGGGAGTTCATGACTCTGCTCTACTAGAATCTGAGGTTCCCAACGCCTCTAAGAATACATCAAAGGCTCAGGACCCTGCCCATCCATTACCATGTTATGTGAGTGGCAGTAGCAGTTGCAAAGGTCCTCCCCACAATGTTGATACCAGCAACTCTGCAGGTCCTCCCCAGGGCACCCATGGGGGACTCCCCTGCAGGCATATAACGATCGATCACAAGAGCTCCTCTTTTTATGCGAGTCACGGAAACCCCCCACGTGGCCAGAAGATCAAGCAGGAAGAATTTCCTCCACTTATTGCGGTCCACCCTAAAGTTCCTCCCTGGGGTATACGCTGTAAACACTCTCCATGCAGTGGGACCAAAGATTATGATAGTAGTCCTCACTATCATAATCGCAACTGTGGAGGCCCTCCCCGCAGTGATGTCTCATCATGACAAGAAGTACCTCCCCTTGTCGTGGCCTGCCCTAAAGGTCCTCCCCAGGGGTTACGTTGCAATGACACTCCGTGCAGCCGGGCGTCAGATCACGGTGGTAGTCCTCTCCACCCTGATAACGGAGGTCCTCCCCATAGAGACATCAAAGAAACAAGAAGGCCCTCCCCTCATTGTGGTACATTCTGTATTCCCTCCCCAGAATGTGTCCTGCAAATATTCTCTCCGTGGCAGCTGTAATGGTAGTCCTCGCTATTTCCATAGTTGTGATGGTAGTCCTCTCCATCACTGCCTCCATTGCAAAGGTCCTCCCCGCATTGGCCCTAATAAACAAGATGGTCCTCCCCTTGTCGTAGTGTGTCCTGAAGGTCCTCCCTAGGATGCACATCGAACGTCAATCCATGATGGTCATCCTCACCATGATGGCAGTTGTTGCGAAGGTCCTCCCTGTAATGACACTACGCAGCCAGAAGGTCCTCCCCTTACTTCAACGCGCCTTGCAGGTCCTCCTCAAGTTATGCACTGCAAATGTCCTCTATGCAGTAAAGAATCAAGCAGTAATGGTAGTCCTCGCCATTACGGCTACCATAGCGGAGGTCCTCCCTGCGATGACATATCATATTGACAGGAAGGTCCTCCTCCTGCAAAATCAAGCACCGAAAAGCCCTCATATGACGAGGCTCTCAGAAGGATGGGATCAAGCATGTCAGATTCCTAGTTAGTCACTGATGACATCCTTCAGTAATCAAGAGATGGTCCAGGGCCACGTTCATCCTCTGAACCACCTCGGAATCTCCCACATAATGATTCAGCACCTACCGGTCCCAATGCCTCTGATCACATTGGCAGCGAGCGTCTTAGTTGGGCTGACCAGGTAGAAGAATCACTAGCGGAGGAGTATGCCAATATACTTTACCTGAGGAAACTACTGCCCAGGGATGATATACAAGTTATGTTTTGTCCTACGACCACCTCTCAATTCTACATACCCAAATAGTTGTCAGAAGAATGTGTGCACGACATCCGCCATAATATATGGACAACCCTCCGTTGACTAAAATCAAGCTTCCTACCCTACGACGGGTATGTAGACCATGTCAAGACACTAGGATACCTCTTGCGTCACATCAACCTAGAAGCTTTTCCTTCAGCACGAAAACAGTTACCCGAGATCCGTAAAGGAAACATGGAGATAGCCTTCCTCGGTGCACTACACCACCTGCGCCGCCTCATCGGTGATGCTCTAACGGGATTCCATATCAGGGGATGGGGAGAACATGGAGCTCTGCATTTCACTCCGCTCCCCACCCAGAAGAACCTGTTCGGCATGGTGTCTTTCAACGTCATCACATCAAGATGGAAATCGAGTGGTCTCTCTAATCGGTAAAGGAAACACACCCAGAAGAGTTAGGCCTTGAGTAAGTCCCAGAAGCGTCAGGCCTGACGGGAACAAGCCATTCAAGAACTCCTGAATCAGGCCGCCTAGAGCATACAACAGGCCTCTCTCCTAAGAGAGGCCAATCAGAAATCTTTTCCATCCTCCCTAGAAGGGATTGATTCACAGAAGAACTCGACATCAAACCCAGTTCAACCCCGAATGGGGGCACGCAAGATCAGGCAGGTAGCGTTAGCCGCAGCCACTACTGCAATCCAGGGTCAACCCCAGCCTGCAGGGCTGGGGGAATTTTTAACAAAAAATGTCCCCGTAAGAACAATAAAACCAGGAAGAGACTCGATGTACCAAGAACGGATCCAACTCCATCCCTTAGGGTTGGGGGCATTATTACCCCTTCAATAACAAACTCCCCCACAAGAGTCATTATTCTCTCGTCTAGGGAGGACAATCAAAAGAGGAGTTCCTCGTCCTATCCCGCCATTTGAATCATCATCCCCTCTGAGAGTATGGCGCACCGTAAGTTCACATGAAAGAACTCTCTGCGTCACCCTTCGTCAACAAGTACAAATTCATTCCCAGGTCATGAAAGGGAAAGCCCACAGAAGACGCGAAAGATCCTCTTCCCATTTGGAAGATGACATCTTCTCCGCCCTGTGATATGTATCTATCAACTTCATAGAGGATAACCCCATGGGTGACACTAGAGATGATACAAATCAGGAGGGATCAAGAGACGATAGTTCCAGTTCGGCTATGACTCACAATGAACCACTAGGTGTGCACACCCAGAGCCAGACGGTCACCCTAAATATGGTCGTTCTTCCATAAAATCCTCCTCCGCATACCCTGTGAGCTTCCATTAAGGATAAGAATAAAGTACTGGTTACCCTTAACCAGCCTCATTCACTCGTCAAAGATGAGCCACTCTCGTTCGAAGAGAGAATCGCTCGACAGGAAGAGGAGATGAAAGAATTGAGGCGGCTTAACGTCGAGCTACTCCGGAGGAATCACCTTATTGAAAGTGTCTCCTAGGAGGAGCCACATCATGAACTCCCAAAAAGTGCACCTCAAAGACTAAGGTTTTCCCCTACAAACGAAATATGGTCAGGGCTCCCGTCCAATGAGGCGCCTGGCCCGTCCAACTACCTAAACATAGATTCGGATGAATACCAAGACTTTCCTCCACTTAAGAAGTAACCAGAGTGAGTACACCTAAACCCTCTGAAGGTTCCACAAACGTCACACGCACCCCTAATGCCGGCCAATCCGGATCCTCAGTCGATGCCTCAGGCTATACTTGCCCAGGACCGGGCCCAATAGGATGTAAACTAGGGTCTCACCAACACCATCGAGGCACTAACAGCTCGATTGGAAGCGATGGAAGGTCGGCGCGCTCTGATACAACCAGAGTGGAAACCCTACCCAGATTGGGTGAGCAACACACTACATCCACCCAATTTTGGGAGCCCTGTATTCCCTATCTTCAATTGATAAGGAGATCCGGAACAGCATCTGATGCACTATGCATCCTATTGCGACCCTATGATGGGAACTCCGGAGCAACAAGAAGTAGTAAAAATCAGGTGCTTCGTATGTACCTTGCAAGGATCTACGTTCATCTGGTATATGAGTCTGCCAGCCCGGTCAATAAAGAGTTGGGAAGACCTTCAGTAGTAGTTTATGTTCCACTTCAGTTCAACGTTGCGTAAAACAACGATCAGTGATCTCATGAACTGTAAGCAGAGGGATAACGAGAGGGTCTCAGATTTCATCGCCAGATGGAAAGGTCTGACCTATTCCCTGAACAGGACAATGCCTCAAGATGAGAATCTAGCCATATGCATCGATAGTCTTCGAGATGAGCTGCGAACACCGCTCATACCAGTGGAGTGCACCACTGGCTTCATCCATCTCTCGGCCATTTCCCAGAGAATTGAGGACTCCCTACAGCGGACTAATTCGAAGTCCCGAATATCCTCACTGGATTTTGAAAAAAGAGACCCTAGAGCTGAAGCATCCATTTTCACACTCAAATCGGCCCCTATGCCCACTCCACTGCTCAGGCCCCCACCAAATCGTCAAGGGCATTCTACATATCAGTGGCCACCTCTGCCTAAACGGGACGAGTAGCGAGGACCGAAGAGAAACCATTTTGAGAAACTAAGACAAAAATTATACTCATTCTGAGACAATCAAGTCTGTGGCTACTTCATTGCCGCCATGAACTGCAACTTGCTCCGCCTCCCAGAGCCGAGGAAACTTGAAGAGGTCGGCCGTGATGACCGGCCAAATTACTGCCCCTACCATCGGATGTTGGGGAACAGTATCCGAGAATGCTTCGTCTTCAAAGACCTCCTGTAGAGGATGGTAGACTCCAGATAGGTCGATTTGTGACCACCCCCATCACTTGTGGCATGTATCTCTACCAATGACTCCAAAAAAGGGAAGGGGTGGCAGAAAGTCACTAGCAAGAAGGGGTAGAAATTTGACAACTGGATGACTCAGAAAACTATCAACTGAGCCAAGGGCATACTCCGAGCTCAACTATAGCAGCCGGTGTTTCCACTAACAGCCCCTGAAGCCGCAGAGCCGACAGTATCGACCTCGCAACTCTCCACAAGCCGGTCATCCAGTTGTAATCAAAGGAGGAAACAATCGCAAGAGGAGCAGTCCGCGACAGGGCCAAATTTAGTCCTGACCCTTGCAGATTATATGCTCCTGAGTTTGGCGCCATGGGCACCGACCCACCAAACGGTACCATCTGGGACAACCGCCCAGGTTGACCTGTCAGAGGATGAAGATCCAATCTTTGGATCTATTAACATCATCCATATTTTGGAATCATTCCCTGATGAAGGGTTTGGGTACGAACCCAAGTTCACTGCACAAGGATTCGGGAGGAGGAATCATAGAGGTAGGGGATTCCAGTGGAGGCACAGCTGCGACCAAAACCAACCCTACGGTTGGACCCCAAACCAAACTGTTAATATCGTGGAAACCCATGGGAGAGCCCTTCAACAGACTCAGTAGGAGAAAGAATGCCCCTACACATCCACAAGAAGCCTCTCTTGCCCTGTTGTTCTGCGATACCCACCAAAGGAGGAACAAGTGTCTGGCCACCTAGTGCGCACAAACAGACCGGCTAGGCCAAGTCCTCAAAACGTAGGAACACCATCGATATCCGACCCCACGACCGGTCCCTCCTCGTCAAATGCTCCAGCCCCTAAAAAACCTGCTAAGACTCTCCCGCCAATGGAGAAGCGTTGGACCCTGGAGTAGAAATACGATATCCTTAAGCAGATGGTGTCAGTACCAGCCAAATTGTCCATCTTGGATGCCCTGAGTCTATTAGCAGACCTCAGGGAGGTGCATATAGAAGCTTTGATCATCCCCTAGGAGTTTCAAGCTGAGGTAGTTGCTGCCGAAATTTACTGGACAAAGACTGACTTGGCTGAATGTAATTTGGTGATTTCCTTCACCGATCAGGATGAAGATGCCATCATGCAAGGACACATCAGACCACTATATGTGTCTGACACACTGAATGATATTGAGATCTAGAAAGTCTTTATAGACAATGGCTTTGGAGTTAACCTCCTTCCCCTACAGACACTTCGTAAGGTGGGTTACAATAAGGACGATCTAATACCCTCGGCCACAAATTTGGTGGGTTACGACAAGAGAGAGAAGAAACCAATGGGGAAAATTAAGCTAAAGACCCATATTCGTGACCTGGTAGCCTACACGGAATTCCTGGTGATCCGGCAGAGCATATAATTCAATGCCCTTCTAGAAAGGTCATGGCTCCATAAGCACATGGTCATTCCTTCATCCTACCACCAGTGTATCAAGTAGTTCTTCAATGGAAAAAGTGGAACATTGCATGCCGACAAGGCCCCTTTAGAGATCTCCCAATCACATTACATTGACACCGGGTTCTATGAGAAAAAGAAAAAGAAGCCTTTGGTCGATGGTGTCGACTGGATCCCGGCTCCAAATAGCTTGGAAGTGGTTCCTGATAACCCCTTCCAGAAGCTCGGCAGAGACTACATACTTCCCATCAACCATATTGAAAGAAGGGGTTCAGGTTCAGACACACACTCGGCTGTATTAATGACTTTAGCCACAACGGTCGAGCGTGACAATGTAGGAACGTCTGCCAACCCACAATCTGTGGACGAATACTCGAGCGGGGGTGCCTAAGACTCCTCGCCCTAAAATCCCCGAGAACCCGTGTCAGTAGCTCTCTCCTCGTCGGATCAAGAAGATTAGTACTTCGGAGAAGAATAGGGGGAAGATCTCAAGGATGCACCTCTTTAATTTGAGGAGGGTATCGCCACCATGGTGGATGAGCTCAGGGAAATAAACCTTGGTACCGAGGAATATTCAAGGCCTACTCTCATTAGTACAGCCATGTCCCCCGAGGAGCACGAGGTATATACCTCTTTTCTAAAGAAACAACGGGATTTTGTTTGCCTGTAATTACACAGAAATGTAGGTACTCGATCCTTAAGTGGCGACGCATCACCAGAGTCTTCCAGAAGACCATCAGGGATATAAACAGGCATCCAGAGGGACGCATCCCTCACATGCCGTGAAAATAGAGGCTGAAGACGATAATCTCATTAAATTAGGCTTCATTCGGGAGGTCCAATACCCCATTTGGTTGGACAATATCATCCTAGTCATGAAAAAGAATGGACAAATCCACGTCTGCATTGAATTCATAGATCTCAATCGGCATTGTCCGAAAGATGATTTCCCTGTCCCGATCACCGGATTATTAATCGATGTAACGGTAGGGTACGAGGCTCTATCCTTCATGGATGGATATTCTAGATATAATCAAATCAGGATGGCCTGATAAGACAAATAAGTCACTACCTTCAGGTCCCTTTAAGGGGTATTCTGTTATAGGTTCATGCCCTTTGGTCTCAAGAACTCTGGTGCCACATATCAGCGTGTCATGCATCGGATCTTTAAACCATTCCTGGTGAAATTCATTGAATGTTACATGTATGACCTGCTGGTCAAGTCCAGACAGTGCTCGGATCACCTATTAGACCTTGAGACAGTCTTCAACAAACTCTGACAACATATCTTGAAGATGAACCCCTTGTAATGCATCTTTGGGGTTACCTCAGGGAAATTCCTAGGCTTCGTCATATGACATTGTGGCATCGAAGTCGACCTTGAGAAGACAAAGGCTATCCTGGGATTACCACCTCCCCGAAATCTCACTGAGTTGAGGGGATTCCAAGGACACCTACCCTACATTAGGCGGTTCATAGCTGAGATGGCAGGAAAATGTTTCCCCTTTTACCAGGTTAATGAAGAAGGGGGTCACATACCAATGGATGGATGACTGCAAAGAGGTGTTCTATAACATGAAGAAGTACCTCCTAATCCCACCAGTTCTCATGCCCCCAGTTGAAGGAATACCTCTCATCTTGTACGTTATAGCCTTAGAGCGATCACTGGGAGCCTTCCTCGCACAAAATAATGACATGTGCAGTGAAAATAGTCACTATTACCTCATCCGAACAATGATTGATGCTGAGACTCGATACTCAAACATTGAGAAGATTTGTTTAGCCTTAGTCTTCGTAGTTCAAAATTTGAGACATTATCTGCATCATCATGAAGTCCATTTGATCTCATAGAGTAAACCGCTCAATTACATCCCCAGCTGCCCGATGTTAAACGGACGCCGATCCTGATGGGCGGTCATCCTGCAACAGTTTGACATCTGGTTTGTGCCTAAGAAATCCATCAAGAGTTAGGAATTATCAGACTTTATTTTAGAGCACCCTTTGATAGGGACCACTACACCGGACGCTGAGCTACCTGATAAAGACATCTTCTCGGTTCGAGAGGAATTCCCAGCATGGGAAATGTACTTCGGCGGCGCATCTCGAATCCCAACCGAGAAGAGGATGGAGGATCCCAGAATAAAAAAAGTGGGTTTGGGAATAATATTCGTGTCCCCAGAAAAGGAAGTCTTTCCATATTCCTTCTTCCTATCAGAAGGATGTATGAACAATGAAGTGGAATATTAAGCTCTCATTGCAGGCCTGAAACTCGCACTCCAGGCACAAGTACAGCACCTTAAGATAAAAGGTGACTCGGAACTGGTCATCAAGAAAGTCAATGGTGACTATGCTATTAAAAAAGAGGAGCCGATCCCCCTATTTGACCATGTCTAGGGGTTAATGGCGGAATTCTCCACATAACCAACATTGACCTATATTCCCCGATCTCAGAATGACCAGGCTGACGCATTAGCCAACGCAGAGACAGCCCTATCTGACCCATACCGGGATGAAACAGTCCTCAGTATTGCTCACTACCGAATACTCTTGCCATATGTTCGGACCAAGACAGAAGAAATCCATGAAGTCAGTCCTGTCTCCGATCCATATGCTCTTGCCACTGGCTGGATGACCCCCATTGTAAACTACCTTCAAAAGGGAGAACTTCCATCAAATAGGGCTGAACGAGAGCAAATACGGAGAAGGGAAATCAACATTTTTCTATATGGCGACACGGGTCAGCAAGAGGTCATCTACAAACAAGTCCTCGATGGAGTGCTCCTTATATGCATTGATGGAGAAGAAACTATTGCCATAATGAATGAAGTACATGTCGGAGCGTGTGGAATACATCAACCAGGGACCAAGATTTCCCATCAGGTTCAAAGACTTGGGTACTACTAGCCCAAAGTGGTGCGAGACTTCGAGCGTTTTACAGCAAAATTCCACTCATGCCAGATTCATGCCAACTTCATATACCAACCCCCGGAGTTACTTCATCAAGACAAGTACTCATGGCCATTTGTTGTCTAGGGGATGGACGTCGTGGGACCACATCCTCCTGCCACGTCCAAACAGCTGAAGTATATCCTCATGGAAACCGACTTCTTTTATAAATGGGCAGAAGCCATACCCCTCAACGAAGTCGGGGCAAGAAATATTGTCAGCTTTGTGAAGACCAATATCATCACCAGATTTGGTGTCCCTCATACCATACTGATGGAAACAGCACCAAATTCTGCTCTACTGAATTGGAGAAACTATACCACTAGTATGGTATCAAGGCTAACCACTCTTCCCGCTACCATGCAGCATCCAATGAATAGATAGAGGCTTTCAAAAAGACCATGTCCAACATTCTCCAGAAAATTGTGGAAAAAGAAAAGAAGTCGTGGCCGTAAGAACTCCTCCATGCTTTGTGGGCTTATCGAACCACAATTCACACCGCTACTCGGGTCACCCCATACTCATTGGTGTAAGGCACATAGGCGGTCCTGCCCATTGAACTCCAACTTCCCTCACTCCATGTTACCATCTATGATCAATTATCCTATGATGAGTAGTCATAAAAGCGGCTAGGTGAATTGGAATAGCTAGACGAGAAGCAATTGCACACTTTGCACCATCAAGAGGTATACCAGAACTGGATCGCATGAGTCTTCAACAAAAAGGTTCGTCTTCGGTCTTTCTTGGAAGGAGAATTAGGGTTGGTTCTCCGGACCCCAATGATACCCAGCAAGAAGCCTCCAAAGATGGAGCCCAAGTGGGAGGGACCATACGTTATACATAAGATCTACTCCAATGGAGCATATACCCTGATCTCCATGGACGGGAAATTTATAACCGCTCCTACAAATGCGAGATTCCTGAAAAAGTATTTCGCATAATAACTAAAGGTATATTATTCGTCGTCTGAGCTACATGACGTTAAATTACCATGAACCCAATGGTCCAAACTCTATGACCTTAAACGAAGAGCATTTCATCCTCACCGCATGATATAAAACTACATGGAGCACGTCCTCACCGCATGACATTAAATTGCATGGAGTTCGTCCTTTCCGCATGACGTTAAACTACATGGAATCTAATGATACCCCTCGTCCTAACCACATGACGTTAAACTATATGACTTTCGTCCTTACCGCACGATGTTAAAATTCACGGATAATAAGATTTAAAAATTCCTTCTGCCCTCGTGTATGGACCATACCTACACGGGCTGTATTCCTCATCCTCACTGCATGACGTTAAACTGCACGGATTTCAGAGAACTATGTACGGCTTGATTCCAGCCCTCGCAGGATGCGTAGTGACATCGGGATCCCCTATCCTGGCCCATCCACTCCCAAATAAAAGTTAAAAATTCCTTCTTCCCTCGTGTACAGACCAGAACTACACTGGGTGTATCCCTCATCCTCACCGCACGACGTTAAAATACACAGAAAAGAAGTTTTAACAATGCCCCTTCCCCCATGTACGGACTAGCCCTACACAGGGTGTACTTATTCCATAGAACTATGTGCGTCTTGATTCCTGCCCTCACAGTATACGTAGTGATGCCAGGGTTCCCCATCCTAGACCATCCCCCTGAATAAAAGATAAAAATTCCCTTTCCCCCCATGTATGGACTAGACCTGCACGGGGTGTACTCTTCATCCTTACCGCACAACGTAAAACTGCACTGGTAGAAAGATTTAAAAAATTCTCCCTTTTCCCCATGTATGGGCTAGACCTACACGGGGTGTATTTTTTTGTCCTTGCCGCATGACGTTAAACTGCACAGACTTCATCCTCACCGCATGATGTTAAACTGCACGGACTTCTTCGCGACCCACCCAAGAGACATGACGATACAAGATTGAGATACTCCTTGCCCATTTGGATGCATCCTGTTTATACATCAAACACCACGACCCAGACAATTATGGATCCTAATAACCATTCATAGCCATCGTAAGTGGATGGTCATTGACCTGTGGACACCTTTGCATGACTATGCATACCATGCCCTCAATGGCTCTACATAATGGTAGACCCTAGCTCGTCTACCAAAGGAAAGATTTCCACAAGAAAAACTCTTCTTAGCTCCATATGATTACCGGCCTCAGAGCCCCCATACCATACCTCCTGATCCAGAAATTTATGGAGAAGTGGTTTACAAGTTCATCGCCTCTTCACATCCAAGTGTTTCCAGGGTATTCCTACCTGGATAGCCTATGTGTCCACCGGTGGTTCACATAGCGACCTGCATCAACGAACATCAAGCTAGGACTAGGTTACTTTGACTCAACAGACAATTGCAGTGAAGATTTTTCTTGTATACTCAGACATCATTATCCCCACGTGCCGAACTCTTCACTAGGAGCGATCGTGAATCCTCTTAACCATTCATGGCCATCGGAAGTGGAAATTCATCGACCTGGGGACACCTTTGTACGACTATGTATACCATGCCCTCAGTGGCTATACATAATGATAGCCCCTGGCTCGTCCATCAAAGGAAATATTTCCTTTAGCGATACTCTTCCTAGCTTTATACGCTTACCAGCCTCAGAGCCCCCACACCACACCTACTGATCCGGGAAAACTCAAAGTTGTAGTGTACAACCTTCATCCCACACCTTGTTCCAAGTATATCAGAGCATGTTGACCCAGTTATCCTTCAAGTGAATGCAGTAATAGTCACCCAATGGTTCGAGCTCTATGACCGCTAAACTTGGTGTACCTCATCCTTACCGCACGACATTAAAATTCATGGAGTGAAGGTACACCCCTGCACACAAAATAAATCAGCACAGGGATCCCTCAAATATTTAACATCAACCAGGGACGAATATCCCTAACATGCTCAGATACTTCCTTACCTGATGACATACATCGTGGCCCAGATAATTGCGGATATTCATAACAATTCATGGAAATTAGAAGTGGAAATTCATTGAACTAGATACACCTTTGCGTGACTATAAATACCATGCCCTCAGCAGCTCTACATATTGATAGCCCCTGTTCTGTCTACCAAAGCCAAGATTTCCCCGGGCGATACTCTTCCGAGCTCCGTACGCATACCGGCCTCAGAGCCTCCATGTCATCTATCTTGATCCAATAATCCCTAGAGTCATGATTTACACCATCAACCCCCCTCCACGTCTTGGACATTCCAGGATACTCGGGCCCAGTTACATTCTAATCAAGAGCGGCCTTTTAACAATGTCCTTGTCGCATGACATCAAACGACATGGAGCACTTCTTGTCCACTTGGCGTAAGGCTGCAAAGGCCAAGCATTAAACATTTAGGGGGATGCCTCCAACAAAAAGCATTTTCACTGGTTTAATAATACTCCTCGTCCTAACCACACGATGTTAAATTGCACGGTCAATCGTCCTTGCTGCATAACGTTAAACTACACAGTATTGGAAAAGGAAAGAAAAATTCCCCCCGTCCTCACTACACAACATTAAATTTTACAACATCCTTTAATAATGCTCTTTGTCTTTACCGCATGACACTAAACTGGATGGTCAAACCCGTTACGGGTTTAGTAAGGAATATAGGATTTTATCTGTCCTTCAGTGCATGGGTCAGACCGGTACAAGCCACTATCTCACACCCGTGTGAGAAGGAATCACTTCACCCATTCTTGGGAAGTTCAGTCTAGACGTTTCCCCCATATCCAGGCACCCTTTAATCATAAACCATACTATGTACTCAGAAAAAATCCAGACTCTCATAAGCCACACCTGGTGGTCCCAAATCTCAACTTCCTTGATGTTGTTTGGCTATCGGTGGAATACAATCATTGACCTAAGGACACCTTTGCATGACTATGAATACCATGCCCTCAGCAACTATGCATATTGATCGCCCCTAGCCCATCTACCAAAGGCAGGATTTCCTTAGGCAATGATTCTCTCCGTACGCCTCTTTGCCTATGACCCCCATGTCTATCCCGAGATTCGGAAACCCTCTGAGCTATAGTTTACCAACCTCTTTCACAATCCTACCTGAATATGGTTGAACGTCTCTGACAAGATTACCGAGGACTAAGAGAAGTCGTTCCATTCAAGATGATGTCCCAGCTACATGACTTTAAACTGCGCCAAACTTCAACCATCCCTTACGCTAATTAAATGCGTAGGAATGTGGCTTCCCGACCACACTTTTGATTAACACAGATGTTCTCAAAACCTTTCAGATGTCACATAACCTTTCGAATCCACCCCCTATGGTTTTCATAATTCTCCAAGCCACCCATTGTGGTTTCAATAAGCCGTACTTTCATAAAGTCCTATGGCCATCAGAAATGGAGAGTCATTGACTTAAGGAACCCTTTTCACAACTATGCATACCGTGCCCTCAGCGGCTCTGCATATTGATCACCCCAGGCCTGTCTACCAAAGGCATGATTTCCTTAGGCGATGCTCCTCCTACCTCTGTACGCTGACACAGATCCTATGCCTTGAGAAATGCCCTGCATTTCATTCAAATTTAAACATGTTTCCCCCCACGTGTGTCTAAATAGTATTGAGACATCTTTTAATCAACCAAACCTCATTGGGGACCTTTCCCCGCCATATTTGGTCAAAGTTGTTCGATCTAAAACATCAGTAATGATAGTCTTTATGGTGGGACTTTAAACCACTCACAAAAGAGGCACAAAGCCTGTAAGGTTGAATACCAGAAAAGGGCGACCTACGAAAAAGTCCGGCCATACCTGCTGGGTTCACACTAAATGAGCCCAGCCAAAATTAGGGCATTAAAAGAAAAGGAAAAAAATAGTTTGTAGGGATGTTCTATAAATCCCTAGAAATATTCTAACTTTTCTCGCTGGACCTCATGGTCTAGGAAAAAGTTAGAGTTTGTTTTCATGAGTTATGATTAATTCTGATTCAGTGAGTTGTTATTTACACAACAATAAAATTTTACAGCAACAAGTTATTGATGGAGATTGTATTTTGTTCAAACCAAAAGGGAGTACGTAGACAAGCTGAGGTCTCTCCCTCACAAAAAAAGGAGAGGGGTAAGTAAAAAAAGAGTACAAGAGTGGATTTGATAGTCATAAAAGAGCCTGACTCGCTCTCTCCACCAGATCAGAAATCGTGCGGCGGAGGTCGTTGAAATATTGTTCCAACATGGACTTCTCCCTAGCTTCAACCTCAGCCACCGGACGAGTACTCTCCAGTGTTTTTTGGATATCATTGATCCCTTTCCTGGTCGCTTCAAGACGACCAATCACAACTGACAACTGATTCCTTAGCATCACTGCCTGATCTTCACATTCATGCAACTCGGAGGATAGGACGACCGCCTGATTTCGAGAGATCACCTCCTGTGCTATCAGCTGATGAAGTTGTATCGTGGATTCCTCAAGGTCTCGGGTCTCGCAACGAGCAGCCACAAAGTGACCAAGTTTTCGTTCACTAGTGGTAACTTCCTCAAGGGCCATGATGACTTGGAAATCAAGAGAATGGAACTGCCGATAGTCAAATCCACCCAACCCCAAACCCAGGAAGAGCTATCAAAGAGCTTCGGTCTTAGTTTCCATCTCAGCTAGAGGAGTTTCGGCAATGACATCAAAAATATGATGCCAGGCCCACCTGTCCATTGCCCAGTGGTCCTCCATGACGCGAGGATCTTTGGTGTCCTCGCTGGATAGCACATGAACAAAATCTAGCATTGCAACCAGCGCAGGCATGTGCTCACTAGAAGTTGGTTCCAAAGATGGAATGTATGGAGCCTCTAACCCGGTTCAGGCTTGTGGATCTTGTTTCTAAGCCCGGTATCAACTGGAAAAACATCTGAGATTGTCTCGCTGGGACCCGGAACCACAGGGTCATCCTCATCCACGTCCAAGAAGGATGAACTCGTCTGAACATCGGCCACTGCAGGGATGGGAGTGGAAAATACCTTGAGTCGCTTTGATCGACAAGACATCAGTCGATCCTCCCTTAGAACTGATGAGGAAGGTGTGGTGGACGTAAAATCCATAGTACCTCCTGCTTTGGGAACCTGTCGGACGGCCTTCCCTAGGATCCCATCGGGATAGTGTTTTTCCCATGCTTTTTCATACTCCATGGAAAGGAAAGCGGCCGCCCCCACGATAGGCAGGGGAATTCTCGTGTCAGATCCATCCTGTGTCAGCATCAGCCACCATTGACGAATTATGGCTGGGTGCAGTCTTCAATCCTAATGGGCGGAGGGAAACTTGTTCTATAATTCACCCAAAATGGTGAGAAAAACAATACGGGACATACAGCTTGCACAGAGAAACCCCGTCGATCCGCGCAGACAAAAATTCGTCCCGCAGAGATATCATATAAGAACGTTTCTCCAGGCTCCCCCGGAGGTTGTCAACTAAGACGCCAGAAGGGGTGGGGTAGGGAGTGAAATAAAACTGGGAGAAGTCACTCAGAAGCTCGAGGACTTCACCAAAGATGAGTGATTCCAAGAGAACTCCAGCTATATCAATGATGGTAGGCCGAAAAGTAGGAAGTGGGATGATCGTGTTGTGACGATACTCGTAACAGTGACAATGATCCTCTAACCAGCCATACAAAAATTTAAATGGCCCACTTAGAAGGAAGGGTGACCCGCCCTTCTGCATGTGACCCAGCAGTTCATAAATATGAGCCAATGTGGGCACGGCCAAATTCACCAGGTGTCCCTCTGCTAGCTCAACTGCCATCATCAGGGTGCAAGCCCTGACGCCAGGATTAATATCCCGAGAAGGGAATAGCCACCCACTCAGAAACATGGCAAACAAATGTGCTAGTCGGAGCATAGGCGGCACACTGGGGCGCACCTCATAACCCCATGAAAGGTAGTCGCCCGCTTCCAGAACTGCCCAGTAGGATCCTAGGGAGGTTCATGACTGTTGAGAAGGATGAGTCTTGGGGCGCTTGATCTTCGGCATAGGACCAGTGTTGTTCAAAAATAACCCTATCTAGGTACTATAGGGAATAAGAGAGCGGGCACGCAAGGCCTGACCTAGTGATTGCTCCGCCATAACCAGCAGATCCCTCGCCAATAAAGGCACTTTTTCGACATCGTCCCATGCGTCAGGAGCAGGAAAAAATTCTTCATACATTTCACCAATAACCGAGATCCCTCCCAATTTATGGATATCCCACAGACTAATTCCAACTTCACCATGGGCAAGGTGGGAAGTATTAGTGATTGAACACCAGTGACTGAGTAGGTCTGGCAGGACCGAGGATGGTGGGAAAAAAGCAAATTGGGAAGCCCACACTATGGAGTATAAATTGACTACTTCCAGTGATTTGGGAGACTCCCGGCAGTGATGATGGACCCAGAAAGCCCAGGCCCATTCATTTGAGAAGATCCCGCCAGACCGAAGATCTCACCTAGGAATCCACCCCGCATCGGGATCTACTCAAGCAAGGTTGATAAGAGAAGGGTATCTCTTAAAGACATCTTACTAAGAAAAGTTCCGGGCATGAGGATCACTTTGGGTCCAAACGGAGCCTCTCAAAATGAAGGAGTCTTTCTGGTCAGAGTCGGAAACCATCTCCCCCGATTAGGTAAGGTTCGCCTGAATACACTTGGATGACGCTTCCATGAAAGGAGAAAGAAGACCTGAGATAGTGGGGGGAATAGGGACATCGTCTTGAAGACCGAATCCTTGAAGCGGAAGCTGATTTGATAGTGGATAATTCAGGTGATCAAAAGGGATCAAGTCTATCAAGACACCATCATCAGGAATGAGGGACCGACTAGGGTCCTCTTGGATGTTCTCCGCTCTGCAAATCATTGCCAAATGTCTCCCTGAACTAATTGGGAGAGGCTCTGCAGCAGGCCTCGGTGCAGATTGAGGGGGAACCATATTTTCTCCCTGTATAATGAAATCCAACAAATTTTTAGTCTAAAAATAAAAAAACGTGGAAAAAATACAAAATATATGGTTGAGGATCAATTGAGGATCCTTCATACCAATGTCCGTGAGGAGGCCTCGAAGGATGGTTTCTGATGACAACATCCCGCGAACCAGACCTTCACGAAAGTAGTCCGCGAAACACTGGCCCGTGGAGCATTGGCCAGGAAACCGTGGACCAAGTTGCTCTGCGGAATTTCAAGCCTGAATTTAAGTGGTTAAGTTCAGATGACTTAGAAACTTTAAAAGTTCAGAGGATTTTAGTCCGCAGGGCATCGAAACTGCGGAGCACCAAAACCGCAAAGCGAGTTCCTACGTGGCCTGTTGTGCCTTACTTATTAATTAATTAATTAAAGGTGTTAGTTCGCAGCTGGAACATTGATCCGCGGATGAAGAATGGCACAAACGAGAAATGGTTCGCGGAAGTAGCAGCCGGTTCGCGGACGAAGCATTTCACAAAGGAACAATCACGTGGAGTCAGAAAAGTGAGAAATCTCTATTTTCGCGAAGAATCTAGTAGAAGAAAAATGAAGGGCCTTCTTTATTTATAGGTGTGGTCCCCTATTAGGTCCACCTCTCTAATGCGAACTAACCGAGTTTTTGGACCACTCTACATCCGAATAGCCTCCTCTTCATTCCGATCGGACCCCATTTCGATGGTGGGAATTTGTAGGGTCCTGAAAAATCCACAAAGGATAATGATGATCCCCTTTAACTCAAGGGTGATTCTGCCCAATTTCCCCTCAAAAGAAGTAGGAAAATGTGGACAATACTCAAGGATGGTGAAGGAGGAACCGATCGGTGGACCGGTCCAATATTAACGACGCACTACCAGTTCCGTGAAGCGTCCCTCCTCTGTGGACCGTCTTCGTTCACGAGATGGAGGCGGAGATCCTCCGCGGTCGTGAGGAGGGATAGGTGCCAGCCCGGTTTACCATTCTGGACCACCCCAGCCGTGAGCTGCGTCAACCAGCCCAAACCACCTCCACTGTCATTCGTGAAATGGAGGCGGAGCCCTCTGCTTTCATTCGCGAAATGGAGGCGGAACCCTCCGCGGCAGTGAATCACTCCCCGAGTTTGGTTCTCGGAGGAGTGTTTAATGCCCCGCAAATTTCGGATTGACCAATTCATCCATGAAATGGGTTTTCGGTCGTGGGCCTCCGCAAAAGGGGCCGCATGACCATAGATACATCTATTACCCCACTCTATAAAAGGAGACCGATGGGGAAGAGGATTCAGAGGCAGAAAGATGATGGAGATGAGATCGGTCAGATTCGGGTGGAAGGATTTCGAAGGAAGGCTTAGGATTTCAGAAGTTCTAGTTCGCGAACCAGAGCAGGTATGAACCTGGGAATGAACTAATAAGGAACTAAAAAGGCATAATAACTTGTTGAACCATGAACATAAAATAAAAAACAAGAGAAGACCGCGAACCAGGGTCCCTCCACAGATGTACTCCCCGCGGACCAGGGATTTTATGCCTCTTTTCTGATCCACCATGTCGTGTAGCACCCTCCTATGTGGGCGAAGCCCCGATTGACGAGCCTCCGGTCGGCGCCGCCCTTGGCTGTCGCTGCCTGCATGAAACCCTCCGCGGACCACCATGGTTTGCAGATCAAACCCGGAGCCGCGAACCACCTAGGTTCGCGGGATTCCAATCAGTCAGCGGACCCTCCTAGTTCACGGATTGCCAATCATTCTGAGAACCCTCCTGGTTCGTGGATGGACAATCAGTCCACGGACCCTCCTGGTTCACGGATGGCCTATCTCTCCACGCAGCACTTCCCTATGTGAAGGGCTCCACCACCCATACTCTTGTGTGGCCTTCCAAAACATTCATAGTTCTCATTCCATGAGCCAGATAAAATCCTTCCAATTTCAATCGAGCCCAATCCTTCACAACCTCCTCATTGGCCTACTCATCGGCCCCGAGTCGAGGCCTCCACCAGATCCACTGGATCCGTGTGGTGCATCTGCGCGCCATTTTGAGTTCACATACCCACAGTAAATAGGGGCGAAGGGGTTTCCCCGACCCTTGGGAAGATTCCCAAAGCATTTCTGGATTCACATTCCCACTGTAATGCAAGGTCTGAGCCTGAGATCCCCCTTCCTTCCTCTACTCACCAGGATGGGGGACTTCACACTTCAGCGGGCGGGCACTTCTCCCCTCCCCAGAGAGGGGGCGGCATACCCATTAGAAGGCAGTCGTCCCCATGCACCTCGATACTTCCCCGGGTACTTCCCAGGGGAAGAAGAGAGGTGACGGGCATAGGAGCACCCCTTTCCCTCTCCCACTGTGCTTTGTCGCCATGGGCGTCCATCTCGGAGTAAGCCCCAATTTCATGGGCCGCCCTCATGCGTAATCCCCACTCCACTTCTCACGGATGCACCTTTCATGATGTGATCCTCTGTTCCATGATGCCTCTTGTTTCTCAAACTGAGCATGAATCACGTGGGATTAGAGTAATCATCGACCATGACATCCTCTTATGGGCCTCCTCAGAGTGTAAGCCCCAATCCATCGCCCTAGTCCTACTCAGAGTGTAATCCTCAATACATCATTCTGGGCTGCCTCAGAGTGTAAGTCCTAAGCCATTCAAACTAAGTGGACTTTGATCCCAGTCCCCTAGGCAGGGTACATAGGAAGCCTCCCTGAGGTTCAATCTCGATCGCAATCGGACCCCCGGGTCCACCTTCACATTGGTTCTTCGACACCCCGATTCGAACTACATGGACTTTGATCCCTGTCCCCTAGGCAGGGTACGTATGAAGCCTCCATGAGGTTCAAGCCCAACAACCAGTTGATCCAACTATCTTCACATCGGTTCACTGCGCCACTCCTAGTGCCTCCTCAATGAGTTCCAACTTCTCGGGGTCATTAATCCAATGTGGGATGGTATAGCTTGGGCATAAATGATTCTGAACCCCTGCGTTCAGCTGACCATTGAAAACCAAGAGAAATATCTGGATACTAAGCTTGGGTATACACCAAAGATTCACGAACATATTAATACGTCTTAAATTTATAAGAGAGTCCTGGAACAGGAAATAATTCCCCCCAAAAGGGTGTGATGATCCTGACTTCCCATCCTCTTGACCAATGTGAGTTCTTAAGCATCGCTGGTCAGACCATCCGGCGAATGCCTATCTTTGGAAAGCAGGTCCACGTTTCATCGGATACAGAACTGTTGGGCGTTTTGAGACCGAAACCTAAAACAAATACTTAATACATGACAAAATAAGACGCCCAAATACCGTATTAATTTAGTGTCTTTGGAAACTTAGAATATAATCTTCTAATCATGGTGAAAGATCTTCAATATCTCGCATAATGATCTCCCCATTTTTTTTCTTACCTAAAAACTTTCTTTATATCCTGGGTAAAAGAAAACATATAAAGGGTGAGCTCATATTCTCAGTAAGGGTAAGCATGATGAACTTAAAAACAATCCATAAATATTTGAACATAAAAACATGAACATAAAACATCAAAATCTTGAGAAATGACATAAATCTTGGAATTACATAAGTCATGGATAATAAAGGAATACTAATTGAGGTAAAATAAACATGTAATTTTTGAAAACCATTAAGTACATGAAATTATTTCCATAGAAGCCATGGCATTGCTTCCAAGACCATCATAGTGGACAATGTCCCTTACTGAATTGAGTTCACTCCTCATTTGAGTCCTGTATCACTGAATCAGATTAACTTTCCATTCCATCCATGTCTATCTGATGAGATATAAATCTTTACCCAATGTGTTAGAGAGAGATATAGGTCTCACCCATCTCATAATGAAATCATTCTTTCGTGTGACACAAAATAAACATACATCATTCATAATAACCCAACAAATAAAATGGGTTTCATAAAAATCATCTCATTATAACATAATCCATATAAAAGAAATGGATATCATTTCATCATAAAAAAAAATAAAACCATGTTAATAATATAGACATTATACATGAAAAATAAAATTAATAAATAATTTCATCTTATATGAAAAATAGTTTTGATAAAACACTTGAAATTAATTCTTGAGGAAAATATCCTTTTTTCATCAAAATCATTTTATTTTCTCAAAATGCCATGAAATTTTAAGAAAGGGATTTTTTTCAAAATAATCCTGAAATTTTCTAGATGAAGCTCCATTGAAATAAGTCGTTATGAAACCGTAAAAATCCATTCATGCTGTATAAGTTAAAAAAACATTTTTCTCATACAAAGGATAAAAATGAATTTAAACATACATGGAATAATATTAAACATTTAATGAAAACATTTTTGTAAAACGTGGATAGGGATGATAAACATAACCCCAGTAAATGCTTACGTATAAGCAATCTCGGATAAAAATGAGATTTGCAAAATTATCCCTTACCTTATGTCCAATTTCTCCCATATATGTATGAGACTCTTATATATTGGGTTTAAACATATTATTAACTTGTAAGAGAACGATGAATATATTTATGATATCATACATGATTCACTTATGACTTTATATTACCCGTTCTTTTGTCAATTCCATGTTAATGATGTGTTTCGGGTAAAATTGTTTCATTTTTCGTACATGTTTTGACTTGTAATTATTCATATAATTACTTAGATAATAATTAAATATTTCCAGAATGTAAAACATGATTTATATATAATATAAATTCAAAACATAAATATATATAATAGATCGATAAATGGAATGAAATACACTATTCATGGAGACGGTAGGTCGTACGTATGCATGAACGTTGTTTTCGTTTCATTATTAAATTGAATGGAAGTAAGTAAATAACATATAAATAAATCCAGTATCATTAATATGTTATATAGTTCATGGTTATTTAATATATATATTTTATAATCATTCTTGAATGGTTAACTTGGAGAATGAATCTCATCGCGTCGTGGAGAAGGTTATCCATATGTATGCACGAGTGATGATATTGTTCCCATAATTATTGAAGGGAATTAGAGTGGATGATATAATATCTTAGAATTAGTATCATGTTATAATAACCATTTATAGTTATTATTTACACCATTATACTCATCCAAGTAAGGTGGTAGTGGAAAAATGGATTACACCACGGCGTGGAGACGGTATTACGTACGTACACACGCGTGGTGATTTTGTTTTCCATGGGATGGATAGAAGGTAAAATAGGTTTGGTTAATATTTATAATAACATATCAGTATATTAGTGATACTGATTTTATTACTTTATTATGAAACAACAGAAGAAGAGGAAGTATGAGAAGAAATGAATTTGAATGAATCGGTAAAGGATATTACCTCTTCTTCGACGCGCCTCTTATAAACCTCCTCTTAAGCAACAAAAGTTGGTCTTTGAAGAGGACTAGGACCACTATTATGTTTCTATGGGAGTGTAGAAGAGAAATTTTCAGGTTTTGGACGATCTTGAATGCTCAAAGTGGTGTGAGGAGGAGAGGGAGGAGGTGCCCTTTTATAAGGGTGGAGAGGGGCTCCTTTCGAAACATAAGAGATATTAATTTATAATAAATTCGAACCCCACTTACAGACATCCAAAATGACTCAAATTAGAAGATGAGATGATATAGGGTTGTAATCTCATCAACCAATAAAATTTAGACATGTTTGGAATTTATTTTAAACCTTATCAATTAGATTTATCCTTATTTAATCTATTTAAGTTTATTTGTGTTAATAAAATTCTAATTTTTAAATTGTTACAAATACTTACTTATGTGTTGTGAATTTTCTATAATAAGATAAATTATTACATTTTAGACCATATAATTTTCAATTTGTAATTTTTAAATATTTTTTTTATTTTTAAACAATTTCATAATATGTTATTTTTATAAAATATCAATAGTGTCAATTTTGACACTATTCAATTATTTGAATTTAAATAAAATCCACAGCGAAGATATATTCGATAAAAAATATTAAATAGATTCCAAAGATATCATGTTCTTCTCAAAAATTAGTGGAACACATTAAATAGTTCATATAATATTTATTTTAATATTTATAATACCATTTATTTGATATTTCTCTTAATAAAATAATTGTTATAACATTTGTGTATAATTATTTACTATACTTATTTGTTTCATAAAAATTAAAAATTAAATCCTATGATAATGATAAATCTATTACCGTTCATAATAATTATTTTACTCTAATTTATCATCTTAGAATCACAACATTATAATTGTTATATTTATTAAGTTATGTAGGTGACAACTTTGGAATTATTAAAAATTAAACAATATAAATGTCATAATCTCTTTTTTATGGCTCAAAATTGTCCCAAATTCAACCCTTGTATGATTATGGTATAGATATACTTGACCAATAGGTTTTGTTAAAGTGTTTTTGTCTTTTTATGGGTATTATTACTTTAATGAAAACTATATTATTTATTTTTCACTAAGCAAATAATTTCTGCATCATTAATGTAGAAGCTATTAATGTTATTAAATATCACTTAAAATTTACAAATAAATTACAATAAAAAAGAAAAAAAATTATATTTCAAATGAGTATATATAATAGAATTTATATTCTGTAAAACCTTATATTAAAAATACTTATTTATTAACGTTTGAGTAAGACATATTTCACTTTCTTTAAAATAAAATAAATTAAAGGTCTTAATCCCATCCAAGTGGGTTCCAATGGACTCCATTTAGACCCAAATCTTCCTTAGGACTAAATATAATCATTAAATTATATTAATACAAGTGTTAGGGTAATTTTATTATATTATATTTACACTTAATTACCTGATTTACCTTTAGCTATTGTAAATAAAATTTACCGTAGTAACTATTCATAATGCCCGAAAAAAAAAGTAGCATATTAACATAATTTGGACCTACTTATTTCAAATATGAAATCCATTTCTCAAAATTAAAATCACATAATTTGTAGAAATTAATTTAAAATTAATTTCGTTGTTATGAAAATGAGTTTTAAAAGTTAAAAATTTGTCAAAGATTGAATTGATTTTACCTATGAATTCAATGTAAAATCAATTCTAATGAAATACATTATATTAAATGGTTATAATATATTCTATTTATACTTTAAAAACATTAAATATTATAATTTATCCATATAAATTATTACGATGAAAAAAGTTGTTTTTAATTAAAATATAGCATGTTTTTACTATTCATTAAAATATAAATGTTATCAAAATAATATGAAAAATTTATCCAAAGTAAATTTTTATTTCCTGATTCTCAATAAGAATTTTATTTTTTCAAACTGAACTTATAAACATTTCAAAACTAGATTTAATGTGGGTGCGCCATCAAAAGGTGGTAAAACTGCATTTTTTTATAAATACTTATTTTCCCCAAAAAAATTATTTTGATCTCATACCGTGTTCTAGAAACTGTGTAAGATGAATATTAATGTTATATAATTAAAAATTCAGTTAATAATATTCATAACATCTAGTCAATAATAATATTATAACAATATATCATTATTTAGAAAAACTCGGTATTGCGTACTACACATGCTATCGAGGAAGGTCGCGATTGTGTGTAATAAAAGCCAAGTCAGGGCTGGGTGCAGTGGAATCTCACTTTGGTGTTGCGTATAACATAATAAAATCTTATTTCATTTTTACATTAAAAAATATATATAATTTATGTTGTGTAGAATAATTTCTACAAAATGAACTTGAAATTGTGTGTAACCCGAGCCAGGAATATTGTTGCGTATACTACAAGCTAATAAATTGTTGTGTATAGTACAAGATAATCATGGTGTAGTGTAAAATAGAATAAATCAAGGAAATTAAAAATAATATATCTCATAAAATCTCAGGGTGTTAAAATGTGTATTAATTCCTAAATCCAAGGGATAATATATATGATAAGACACAACAACATCAGAGAAAAAAGTACCAAGGTGAAGCTTATAAAATCACAATGGATGAAGTGAATAATGAAAATTAGGCGAAAAGTTTTCCATTAAACATTTTTTTGGAATTATATGTTTGATTTTGTATGAATAAGCCCTATGATATTCTTGTAGGTCATCATTTAATGATGTTTCATGTGGTTATATCCCTCTAAATAGATTTTTTAATAATAAAAACACATTTAATCTTATATATGCTCAAGAATGAACCCAAGTGTCCAATAAAAATGTTTCTGGTATAAGATAAGAGCATATTTAATGAAGAAAGGGTGAATTATATTTTTGGAAGGGTATAACGTTAACCATTTTGGGAAGTTTTAAGTAAATATTCAAATAATTTTTTTGATATTAATGGAGTATCTCACCACATCATGAATTATTCATATTGGATAAAATGTTTGTGATGATGTAAACTAAATATATATGGGGTGAAATATCAGGGATCTCATGATCTATTAGTACATCATAAATGAAAAAAAATTTCCCAATCATTTCATAGGGTAAGATAGGATGTGAAAATCTATCAAAGCACAACCGAAGGGTGAGGTTGAGAATATGAAAGGGAATAAAACCAAGGAAGTGTAACTTCTCATGAATATTTTTTAACTCAAGGGAAAGAATCTGGAATCTGAAGAGGTTATCATAGATCATTTCTTTCTAATGAATCAATTGGTCCCTTAGATAATCACAGATTTATGTATTTATGATTGTTAAAATTATCCTAACCAAGTTCTACATCACTAACCTCCAAAACTTGATAGTGATATTTCTCTTCTGTGTTTATTTTTTAACTTGCCACCTATGTTATCCTTTTATTAAACCTAGTTACATGTTACTTTGGGTAACTATTAGGTTTCCAACATTCCACTATTAAAGGAATTTTTAGTATTAATTTTTACAACGTCGGTTTATATGAAAGGAATTCCCAAGTATTGGACATTTAATAACCCAGAAGATTTTTTTCAGTGAAATTAATTTTATATGGGGTGGAATATAATTCCCAGATATTTTGTGTATTATATTTCTCAAATTAATTTATATTTTTTTGATATTTGTCCTTTCACACAACAGTGTAAAATTTTTTTCTAAGATATATATATATATATATATATATGAACTAAGTCAAAAATCCCTTACACATGGAACTATCAGGGCTTAATATACAAGAAACATAAATTTAAGAATTTTCTATATAAAAAACCAAGGATAACTTATGTTACATGCAACAATGACTTTCCTTGATGGCTTGTGTAACGTGCAAGACTAAGTTTTACCCAACAATAATAAATTATTATTTAATAGAATAACATAGAACATTGACACTAAATTAGTGGTTATGAATATTAATAACTATATTATGAAATTTTATGTTTTACAAAAAATATAATATGAATTCATATGATTCCAATTAATTATATACGAATATATAAGAACCAATTGAACATAAGAGATATATTTTTACTTTTATGCTCCCAAAGGGGTTTTTTCTTAAGAAATAAATTTAATTTCATTTAGTGAGTGATATTATTGTAATATATTATTCATTTATTCAATGGAATATTTTTTTATTCATCCAATTGACTTGATAGACATAATCTATGAACAAACCCAATTTTATGCTTCAAAATCTATATTTTTATATAAAGGCTATTTTACTGTCTTTTAATGAAGATTCCATTTTAAATATAATTTATGATTCATTTATATATTTAATATTTAAAAATAAAAAATATATTTGAAATAGAAATAATAAAATGGATAGGATAAATTTTTCGTATTTTTCTATAAGGTTCTATTTTTTAATGAATAGGTTAAAATACTGAATTTTAATTCAAAACTGATTTTTCGTATAATTAAAATATATAGTTGAATTATATTAAAATTATTTTTTAATGTTTAATTAATAAAATATACATCAATTAATCCTATTTATTTCATTGAAACCAATTTCACATAGAAATTTGATATAAAAAACATAGCAATCTTTTGATCTTTTTTACTTTAAAACCTCATAGTGTCATCCCATCAGCAAGATTGAATTGAACTTAACTCCTTCCCCTAATGTGATTGGAATTTTTAAAAATGGATTACATATTTTGAATCATAATAATATATAATTTATAATAATTTTAACTTAGTTTTTGATCAAAAATATTAGTGAGAGTAATTAAATTGAATTAAAATGATTGAAGGTAAATTAAGCTTAATAGGGGAATAAACCTTAAATGTTAGGGACCAAATGAACTATCCTCGTGTAAAAATACAATTTTATGGGAATTATTGGGCCATTAACCTTCTATTATTGAGTTTATTTTGTTTTTTATGATTTCTTAGGAAAAAATGCGGGTACACCGAACATGTATTCCAAAAATACAAAGTGACTCCTTTCCCTCCATCATAAAAGGGAATCGCCTCTACCACATCCTCACACCTCTCAGAAGGACTAGGTTTGGCCAGGATCTCTCCAATAAACATTCCTAAATATCTAAATTAATCCATGAATCATTCAATTTTTCATAAATACTTCCATAGAATACCATTGGTGTAAACCAAAAGGAGTTATCTGATTAAGAGTTAACACCCTCCCTTGAGATCCATTATTTTATTTCCATTATCCACTCCCTAAACTCAACTTATTCAATGATTTTATAAAAAATAGTATCCTAAATATAATATTAAGTTTTTATTTTAAGTTTTCCACCTACAATTACCCACACTTCCATCAAATTTGTAATGAACAAACTATTAACTTGTACGCCAAACTACTACCTCACAAAACATTGATTGTTCATTCTTCCTTTATAGCCCATAATGGTGGAATATATAATTTAAAATAAATTTATATATGATATATATGATAATTATAATGTCTTTATTCTTTGGTGATTTTTCTAATAACATACCCTTATGCTTTCCATCTTGTGTAAATACGATAATTTTGTTTGAGGAAGTGTCTTTTACCGCCACTTCAAGGAAATGTGATTTGTTCACACACAACTTGGAATGTATTAAGGATATTTTTAGTGAACATATATGATATATATTAAAAAATAATTCTAATTTAGTGATATTATATACATATATACATATAAATATGTTACATTTATATTTATTCTTTCAATACGTCAATAAAAAGAAAGCAATGTTCATGCATACGTACTGTCTACTGTCTCCATGAATGGTTTATTCCATTTCATACTTCTATATACTATATATTACTATAATTAAAATATAATCAATATTAATTATATTTATATCATGTTTTACATTCTGGAAATCATTATATAAGTATAACAACCAATGATATAACAAATTAAGAGACATGCGAAAAATAAATCAAATATTACCCGATGAGTAACCTTAACATAGAATTATTAACAAGAGGGTAAAATAAAGTTATAATAAGAGCATATATGGAAATATATATATGAATATGTTTTTTTAAAATATGTATAATAAACTTAAATTTATTATATAGGAGGTTCTTACGAGCATAAATAGATCCAAGACACAAGATAAGGGAATTTCATCTCACTTTTTATATCTATGAGATACATGTCATGTTCACCACTCTTTTATTTTGTGTGGTATATATAATTCCCTTGAATGTATTATATGAATTTTATACTTAAATTTATATGTATTTACATATCCATTTTATGATCTTCCTTCTATGGGGTTTATGTTTTAATAGATGCCAAATTGGTAAATTAATTTTGTCTCAATTTACCTTCTTTGAGACACATGGCATGTTTTGGACTACTATTTTTCTATGAGGTAATTATAATAACATTTAATTTTATATTATGAATATAATTATTTTAATTATATTTTAATTTTCATATAATTTAATTTTCATTGATGGGGATTGTGGTTTAATGTTACTAAGTGGTAAGAGTTAATTGAAATAATCTCATCACTTTTTGATATTATTTATGATTATTATTTCATTGATGAAATATTATGATCCATATGTTATGAAATATAATAAATTATTTATCCTATATTTATTCATAATATATTCATATATTGGGTCCATTTTTACTCTTTGTTGCATAAGATAGTAACGAATGGTTTTTTAATAATTCCAAACATTATCCTCTCTTCGGTCAGAAATATGTTTTTTGTTAAAACAATGTTTTATTAACGTTTTTTCCAAGAATATTGAAATATTATCCTATAATACATAAAGGAAAATTTTTAAATATTTTTATTTTACCAATGTTTTCATAGGAATAGTATTTTCAATTTTCTGACATGGCATTTTCTATCCTTTTTCCAAATAAGAGGAATGTTTTTACCTCATATGACATGTATGAATTAACCCACATTAATTTATTTAAAGCTTACTTTGTGTGTTTAAAAGGGCTTTTTCTATGAAATTTTTTAAAAAAAATTAATTTTCAACGAAATGTTTTTCAAATTGTTTTAAATATTTCTTCATTTGTTTTCTAATTATTTTTCAAGGAATTTTTTTTCAAAAGGGTTTTTAGTTTATTTTATTTGTTTGTCATGAAAGTAATTTTAGAAATTTTTTCAAGATTATTTTTTAAATTTTCAAGTGAAAATATTTTCAAAATGATTCAAAGGGTTATTTTCATGTTTTAAATGCAGTTTCATTGATAATGGTTTTCAAAATACTGTAAGTTTTAAAAATACTTTTCAAAGAGGAAAGGGTATTTTCCACAAGAAATGTATTAACAATATAATTCCAATTTATTTTAAATATAATATGACATGTTTTTATGTTACTAATTGCCTTCTAGGAAATTATCAAAAAGGATCCATTCATATTATTTATATAATGATTCATGTTTTGATTGAATTATGTTTAAGACAGTTTTTTCACTTCCATGAGTTATATGCTTTTGAAACCCACTTTTTCATGGGTTATGATTTGATGAAATATTTATGTAACCTATATTTTTTCAAAGGTTATTTTCTGAGTAAATTTCAATGATAACCATTTAATTTCATGGTTTATGATTTTATGTTTATATAACCAATCTATTTTCTTAGCTCATTATATTATGACTGTTTTGTGGAACATGCATGTATGATGTCATTATGTGACGTGTGGTACCTATTTATCCCTCCAATTATTTGGTTAATTATGGATGACTCATGAATATAATAGTTATGTGTGAACCTGATTACATGTTTACAATGTTTTGCATGGACATAGTTTCATCTCCAAAGGATTATGCATGTACCTGACTACGTGTTCACAATATTAGGAGTGAACTTTAATATATTTTCATAATGTTATGCCTGAACCTAATTAAATGTCCAAAATGTTATTCATGGACCTAGTTTCATGTATATATGTTTATGTGTATACCATATTATATGTTCATAGTGTTATGAGTGAACCATATTACATGTTCACAACATTATGTGTGTACCTGATTGCATGTCCATAAGTCTATGAGAGGAACCAACTTCAATGCCTTATCTTCATGTGTTAACCTATTTATACTTATACAACTTCACATTGTTATATTTTTATGTGTATGCCACAATTTCATTTCCTAATCCTGTGTTATTCTATCATGGATTATGATCTTTATTTCCTTATGATTCAATTCTTACAAATTGTAAATGATTTCTCCATGATTCATGCTTATGCTCATTTATATGTTGGGTATGTTCTTATATGGATCATGATCCTTTTCTCATTCCATTATTTTCATGATATGCATACACTTTTTATTTATTGTCCCTTATTGAGCATTTGAGCTCACCCTTTTATTTTTTTTCTTTCCCCAAGTTCTGAAGAATGGTTTTCAAGTAGAATTACAAAGGGGTTATCTTTGTAGGAAAAATTAAAGATCTTTCACTAATCTAGAAGATTTTTATTCCATTTTTCTAAAGGCACTAAACTAATATAGTCTTTAAGAATCTATTTTTTTTGATTTTTTAAGTATTCCCCAAAAGTGATGTAATGTATATGTATGTTATGACTGGGTCATCATAGGATTTGTTTCCAAGCTGAAAATATTTTGAATTTAAAATAAGAATATTTGATATTCAATATTGTTGATAAAAAATGAATATGAAATAATATGATGGATGATTTATTTTTTTAATGTGTAGACATCAAAAAATTAATTATGATACAGACCTATTTGATTGAGAATTCAATATATATGAGATAAAGTTTGATAATTTATCTATACTAAAATGATAAAATTCTAAATTTCATAAATCTAGAACTTTAAAATAAAATAATTAAATATTTTCATATTGGTTTTCAATGATTAATATATCACATAATGTGATGTGATTCATTCTGCGTTGAACTGAGTTAGAAGATGTTAAGTTGTGGTGAATTTGTGGAATTAAAATTAAATTTAAAATGAGTTTATTATGTTTTAATGAATAAAGAATATGTAATTGTATTAATAAATGAGTTCCTCTTAGAAAATTAATATATCACCCAATACTTTTTATTTTTGAATATTTGAGAAAGAAGATGAATATAGTGGTGTGTTATGAAAATATTCATTCAATCTGAAGTCTATAGGGATTTTAGAAGTTCCCATGATAAAATTTGAGTGTCATTATTCAAGATATTATTATTTTTCTATTATTATACATCTCTTAGATAATATTTATTATGGAATCAATTAAAAACAATTCTACAGAATAACATTAATAAATATTTATCCTACTGTATAAACACTCAAATATTTACCCAGTTAATAAAAAATGTGAGAAAAAAAATAAAAAAATTAATGAGGGTTATTTTGATGTATTTCATGGAAAAAAGATTAAATAAAAAATTATGAATGTGGGAATACTCCTTTGAGTTTTAATTGAGAAGAAGAAAAATAGGGTTAATGTAATTTATTTGTTTGTATAAAATATCAAAAAAATCCATTTTTGGTAATTTAAAAATACCCCAAAAATATAATGTTTCACCTCTACAGTTGTGGATTGAGAAGTGAAAAATTAAATAGAGAGATTTATACACTAATAGGGTTATATGAAAAAGTTTTGTGTGTATTGAGAGAACTATAAAATATATAAATTGAAGGAGAAGAGGATTTAATCTTGTGAAAATAAGAAAAAATATATAGTTATTTAAAGAAAGAATAAGGAGGGGGAGGTGAAGGATAAAAATTCTCATTTATATAACTAGTCCCTAAAACACTAAGTGTTTTACATGTTTTAGATAATTATATATAGTGGAATCAGTATCCCAATAAGGTGTTTTATTCTATGATTAAGATCCGGCCTAATACTTTTAGTGTTCATATTGCCAAAAATTATTTTAGAGTTATGTTATTTACTATATACATGCCTGGTAAAATTTTATAGGTTATGTTATTGAAGATATATTTGTGAGAATATATTGAGTAGATTATGAAATGATCTACCAAGATGTCAATATTTTTTAAAGGATGATTAACATTTATAGTTTTGAAGGAATATTAATTAGTCTAATATTCTCTTAGTTAAGGAAGAAAATCATATTTGGGATGTAGTGACATCCCCGTGAAAAACTATGATTGACTACAATCAGTCAGACGACTGTAAGACCGATGAAATTCTAGTTTAATGAACCTATAGGATGTGGAAGATATACCGTTTTGTAAAATATTTAACACAAACAACTATGTCATATGGTTTTCACTATTTCAGAATGACACCTCTATGAACCACTTATATTTCATGATAAAATTACTAGGGGAAAATCGATGACATGAATATCATGAGAACAATAAGGAGTGGGATTCTTAGGATGGGATGAATATTTTAAAAACTCAGGCTCCATATTTTACTATTATTATATAGTATATATAGGTGTATACTCGATTAACTATGAATAGATCCATTTTTCATAACCTTAAATTGATGTTCATAGTGAAAATTGGTTAAAAAGATAAAAAAAGAATTTATAATTTTGTAAAAATAGGTGATAACACCAAATTTACCCACATCTATAGGTGTGTGTATGCTCATAAAATATGACTAATTAATTTTAAAATTTTAAAAAAATTAACTAAATTAGCGTAAAAAAATATGGAAATTTTTATAGTGGGGTAATAATAGAAGAATAATCATGCACGTGAATGGATAAGAATTGCAGCTATGTAGTGGAAAATAAAAGTTTGACCAAACTATTTTTATATTAATTTGAATAAATTTGATCCTAATTATACTATTCAATCCTCTCATCTCCATAATAGAAAAAAAATCCATTTAAAAAAATCATGTTTTAAAGGATGTGATAACATTTTATGTATAAATACATTTTCTCACATGGAAGAAAAAACTGAAACAAACCTTCTTTTTTATGGACCAAGGAATGACCAAAAATGAACAAAACATTTAGTGAGAGAAATAACTTGATATACATATCTCTTATGTTTTAGTTTTGACCAAGAAACTAAAACATGTTTTGGAAGTAAATAATCATAAAATAAAAGGATAAATCGTGAGTATAATCAAAAAGAAAATACAATAAAGAAACATAAAATGAAATAAAGAACAGAATGTCATAGAATCTTGGTCACTTCAAAAATAAGATTGTATGTTTAATCTCTTTAATGATCGTAACATTAGAACAAAATAAAAATAGTATAATTTCAACACTATCACATTATATAATAGAAAAATGTATTATGAAAATAATCTATATTTCATCACATTTCATCAATCATAATTTACTATCAAATTATCTAATTATAATTTTATAATCTCTTTGATCATCATAACATGCATGTTTCCATATTTTGATCTATTTATTATAGCTAAAATGAGTTTCCAAAATTTGTATCAACCTAAATTGGAAAAAAAACCAAACACAAGTCAAATAATGAGATAAAAATTATAAAAAATTTAAAATATATTCCACAAAAGGGATATTATTAATTGTAATCTTTAGATGTTACAGAAATATATAATTTACATATATTTCATTAAATACATTTTCATAAGATAGAAAAACTAAATTATATGTATATTTCATAAGATACATATTCTTATTATAATATAAACTTTATAATAATTTTGTATATCATAACATATAAAATATGTAAGATGATATGCTAAATAAAAAATTTATTCTCATAATATTTTTTAAATTCATTTTTATTAAATTTGGAAACAAATTCATTAGGTTTAATCCTCTGAAAAAACATCTTTTAAGGTTCAGTTCATGAGGATGAATCTCTATGTTTCAAAATGACCTTTGTACGGTTAAGAATACATACTTTTATAACAGTAAAAAATTAATAGGAAATCAAATAAAAGATTTATTTTTGAATCCTTTACGAAAACAATTTACACAATAATTATTTAATAAATGATTAAATAATGTTTTGATAAATTTTAATCATCTAATATTTATGTTGTGAATATTTTATAAGTTATTTTTATTATCAATACTTGAAAAAAGAAAAAACATCAATTCTAACAATATACATCTTAACATTAACAATATCCTCCCCCTTTTAATATCACAACCCAAATAATAATTTAAAAAAATGAATACACTTTTTTTATTCATAAAAAATTTAATATAAACTAACCATTTATTCCAAAATATCTCCATATAAAATTTTAAAAAACTCAACATTCCCAAATGATTAGTACAGATTAAAATAACAATCAGTCTGAAACATAAATGAAAAATTATTTTCAAATCCCCCTCCAAAGGTGCATAAAAAATATTTAAATAGAGGAATAAATACAATAGTGATATTAGTTTAACAATTCTATAGAAAAAAAAACAACATGCTTCACGTTTTCAAAACCTTTCTGTAAACAAATTCATTATAATATAATAGATGGAAACATTAAACAATAATAAACAATTATCTAACCTAAATATCAATCATATGAGGTAAATATTTTATTTCTAATACATCAATGTATCCAAATATTTGTTAAAAATATCAACCAATTGATTATTAGTCAAAAAAAATTCTAAAACAGAATCACATTAATTAAAATGGTTATCAATAAAATGAAATAAAAAATCTATATTCTTACTTCTAAAACTCTACAAAGGATTCATCTAAATTGAAATAGTAGATGTATTATCATAATAAAAATAATATTAATGAAACTAAAATCCAAATAAGATAGGTTTTACTTAATCCATAAACATTAATCCCAAAAATTATCAGTGATAATGTACTTATCCTTACATGTGGATAAAGAAATAGATAATTTCATCATTAAAGTATAAGAAATTAAAGTTTTATTATTTATGTAATACAAACTATATATCATTCTTCCATGATTAACATTTATGGTATTTGATGTGGAGGGTATGTTTTTATAATGATCATGAACATGTTCTTATACATTTATGTTCATGATATGCATAACATTTTATTTATTTACCCTTACGGAGAATTTGAGATCACCCTTTTCTAATTTTTCTTTCCCCTGGTTATGAAGAATGGATTTAATGTATAATTACTAATGGGGTGATCTTTTTGGCAAACATTAAAGATCATTAAATCATATAGAATATTTTTATTTTAAACACACTAAACTAATATAGTATTGGGGAATACATTTTTTTAATGTTTTAAGTATTCCTAAAAAGTGATGTAATGTCTGTTTACGTTAATAATGGGTAATTGTAGGATTTTTTCCCTAGTGAATATATATTTAATTTAAAATTATAATATTTTATATTCAATATTATTGATTAAAAATGAATATTAAGTTAGATGATGGATGATTTATTCTTCTAATGTGTAAACATCAAAAAATGAATTATGACACAAACCTATTTGGGTTAGAATTCAATAGATATGAGATGAAAGTTTGATAAATTATCAATCCTAAATTGAGAAAATTTCATATTTCATAAATATATTAATTTGAAACAAAAAATAATTATTTTGTGTTGGTTTTAAATGATTTAAATATCACATATTGAGGTGTGATTCGTGCTGGGTAAAATTGAGTTAGAAGAGATTAATTTGTGATTGATATGAAGAATGAAAAGTGGAGTTAAATGATTTTATTATTTTTTCATGAATACAAAATATGTAATTGGGTTAATGATGGAGTTTCTCAGCAAAGATTAAAATATCAAAAAATAATTTTGAATTTAGATGATATGAGTGTGGTGGGGTGTTATGAAATTATTCATAAAATATGGAGTCTATAGGGATTCAAAAAGTGCCCATGATAAAATTTGTGTGCCGTGATTCAAGATACAATTATTTTTGAATTATTATACATCCCATAGAGAATATTTATTATTTCTGCAATTGTGAAATTTTTCAAAGAAGAAGAATAATAGAATATTGATTATACAAAATAAAATCTCAATGAAATTTCCTGTCAATAAAAAAACATGTGAAAGAAAAAAAAAGAATATTAAATAGGGTTATTTTTGTATTATTCCATGGGGCAATGGATTAAATAAAAAATGACTAATGTGGGAATACTTCTGTGAGTGTTAATTGAGAAGAAGAAAAATAGGGTTCGTGCAATCTATTAGTTTTTATGATATCTCAAAAATAATTCCATTTTTGGAAATTGAAAACTTCCCCACAAATATAATGAGTCATATGTACAGTTGTGTATTGAGAAGTGAAAAAAATGAAGAGAGAGAGATTTTTACACTAATAGGGTTATATAACTATGATTTTTCTATTTTGGGAGAACTAAAAAATATATCAACAGAAAGAGAATAAGTTTTAAATCTTGTGAAAAGAAGAAAAAATGTATTTTTATTTAATAAATGAATATATATGGGGGGTAAAAGAGAAAAATTCTAGTTCATATAACTTTTCCCTAATACCGAAAGTGGTGTACATGTTTTAAAAAATTATATGTAGAGGAATCAATATCTCTATGAGGTTTTTTATTCAATTATTAACATTAGGCCCAATAAATTTAGTGTTTTATCACCAAAATATATTTTAGAGTTATGTTATTCAGTGTAAACATGCCCTATAAAATCGTATAGTTAGTGTAATTGAAGATTGATTTGTAAGAAACCAACAATTATATTATAAAAATATATGGGAATCTATCAATATTTTTATAGGATGAGTTACATGTTTATTTCATAAATAATATAAGTCAGTCTAATACTCTCTGAGTTAAAGAATAAAATAACATTTTTGATGTAGTGACATCCCTAGGAAATATTGTAATGCCCTGACCCTAGTTACCCAGAGTCGGTGCATTATTACATAACATTATCATGATCACAAAAGATCAATTCTTGAAAGAACGATTAGTTTACTAGCCTTAGAATCACTAGATACATTCATAAAGTTTACATTACATCATAAAGTTAAAAACAAAAACAACATATTATCTCTAAAGAACACACTCATATCCCCTCATACTATCTCTACAGGTCATTCATAAAATACTTCTTCACATCCTGGGGAAAATAAAACATAGAAAGGGGTGAGCTCTGATGCTCAGTAAGGATAACAATATAGCGGAAACTTTCATAAATAAACATAAACATTTAAGGCAATGTATAAATAAAACAAAATAATTTTAATCTTGAAATTCAGAATAATATGTTAAAAATAAAATTAAATAATTCCATTTACTTATTCATGTGGATATTCTTCTAGTTGAATAATAACATGCAATATTAATAACCACTTTAATAATGATGGAATGCATAATGCCAGACTATCATAACCACATAGTCAAGGCCTTGTGCCAAGACTACAAATAAGATTTTTTTAAGGCCTTGTTCCAAGACAATAGTTTGTCTCATGAGACCTATCTATGCATCAAGGATCTATAGAGGGCTCCACCCATTACATATTAAGTCCAATGCATTCCTCATATGAACAGGTTTAAACATAACATAAACATTCATTTTAAAACATGCATATGAAATGTAAATACTTTATCCATAAACCATGAATGGTATAAAAATAAAACATCAACAGTCAAACATATCACAAAATCTTCAATACTATATGGATGTTTTCTGTCATAATAAATCAACTTCAAATAAGCTTAAAATCTATCAAAGGATGTTGACATAGATGGAATCAAAACTATTTGAGGGAAATATATCTTTTTTTAAATCATTTAAAAGTAACATAATAATAAAATAAAACATTTAAATTAAAAATATTCATATAAGATTGTAAGGTAAGATTCGAAGATTTTATAAAGGAGGAAAATAACTGCACCCTCCGTATAAGTTAAAAAAAGACATTCTTACCTTAATTATGTCGAAAAGGTTAAAAAGGACCTTTTTTGGAAAACGATGAAAATATTACTTTGTAAACATATTATAAAAATTCAAAAAAGGGTATAAATGACTTTAAAACATAGTTTATAGAATATTAATAATGTTTTGAAATACATTTTTAAGAAACATGGATGTGGATGATAAAGAGGTCCCAATAGATAATCACCTATATACAACCTTGGATAATGAAGAGATTGTGAAATAAACCCTTAACTTGTACATTTCCTTGCTCAAGGGTAGGTTAACCTCTTGTATAATGTCAAAATAATTTTTATTAAATTATACAATAATCATAAACATTAATATGATATCATATATGATCATTTAACATTGCTTTATTAATAATATCTTAGTATTTTCGTCGTTTCCCGTGTTAACTTACTCATTTTCCTTTATATGTTTTATTACATAAGTTGTGTTTTTCTGGATAGGTTGTATCTTATTCATATCCATAATGATATCAAGTCCTTAATAATTATTTTTAATCATCAAATGAGAATTATACTTGAATGGATACGATGTGGAATGAATCTCATTGCATTCGTGGAGACAGTAGTTCGTACATACGCACAAGCGACAATATTATTCTTTTCATATTAGAATAATATATAATTGGATGGTATATCATATATAAAAAATCATTATAATTTTATATTTATTATTTACTTCAATTACACATCATTATCATACCAATCCAAATAATAATGTTTTGAATAACAATTACAGCATGACGTGGAGACGGTAAGCCGTACGTACGCACGTTTGGTGACATGTCATTCAAAGGATGGATAGAATACTGAATATGGTTGTACCATATATATAATAACATAAAAGTATATATAATATACTATAGTTATTGTTTTATAATGGAAATAACAAAAAAAAAGATGAAGTGGATGAAGAAAGGAGCTTGAAAGAGGGTGGTGAAATTATTACCTCTTCTTCGGGTTCTTCCTTTTGATTTGATCAAAAGGGCTCCTTAAGTTGGATTTATACCTAATTTAAGACCTTTAAAATGAATTTAGGGAAGTTTAGAGGATATTTTGGTAGTGTTTGGACGAACCAAAATGCTTTGAAGGTATTAATTTGATAGAAGGGAGAGTACCCTTTTATAAGAGGGGTGAGGGGAACCTTAGAAAAAACATAAAATAATAATTTATAATAAATTCATATTTGGTTTATAATGGCTCTAAAGTGACTTATTTCGATTATAAGTTGGGTATGGGTTGAAATACTTTCATACAATAGATTTTATATAGGTTTGGTTCACTATATTAACCTTATCATTTATATTTAACTCTTAATTAAATAGTTTGACATTTACCATGTCTCTTTATATTTTTATATTATATGGTTAATAAAATTACTATATACTTCCAAGATACCACCAGTGGTTCATTAATGATACACATATCATTATATAATCCTTTGTCCAAACCGTAGAATTTTTTAGGGATATTATATCAGTTTATAATATAATATTTGTTTTAAAAACTCCTTTATGTCAATTCTGACACTATTCTATAATTGATTTTTGTTAAAGTCTAAAAAACTTTATTATTTAAAACCAAATTCATTTAAGAAATAATAACATGTCATATTAACCTATAAAATTAGTTTAATTTATAAAAAGTCTCAAATTACATTTATTTGGATATTTATATTATCAATTATCTTAATATTTCATTAATTAGGTAATTACTGCATCACCATTGTGTCATAAATAAATTAAATTATTTAATATCAAAAAATTATAAATAAGATAACATTATGTAGGAAATATTATTAGAATTATAATGAATATTTATAATTGAAGTTATCTTATGTATATCCCAATATTAAAATGTATTAGTTATTAAACTTTGATTTTAACTCTTTTAACTCTTCTTTGAATTAAATAATAGTAAATGTCCTAATCTAATCCAAGTGGACCAAAGAGATTCATATTTTATTACTAAGGTTGTTTTTGGTTGAATTATACTTAGCCGATAGAATTAGGAAACGTGTTAGGAAAATAATAATATCATTTTTACCCTTAATTACCCGATATACTTTTAACTACAGTAAATAAAAGTAAAAAGTTATTATTCACAAAAAAATATTTTTATATTATTGAACCACATTTTACTCCTTAATACTAACCGTGTCTCTCTGATTTTCAATATTACACTTACAAAAACAGTAAAATTATGTTTTATGGGAATTTCTAAATTTTCTTAGGAGATAGGTAAAAGACGGTGAAAAGTTCAATAAAATTTTTATATAACTAAAATAATTATAAACTGACTCCAATGAATTACATTGAAATTATATAGGTATTATGTATCTATTTTGAACAAAAATAAATTTAAATAAAATAAATAATTATTTAAATAAAAATTCGGTTTTAAACTATAACTCAGTGTTTTTCACTATTCATCAAAAATTGAAAGTTTCCAGAAAAATACCAAAATTTCACCCTAGGCTAATTTCGATATTCCGAATACAAAAATGAAGTCCATTGTGAAAGATAAAATGTATAAAATTTCAATGAGTGGATATTACTATTCATAACGGCTAGTTTGATTGGTTGTGCTGTATTAGAACTCGAAGTTGCGTACAACACACGCTACTATATTATTCAAAGAGAAGTGTACCATGAAAGCTTGGGGTGTTACATTATCCCCTCCTTAAAATAATTTCATCCTAAACATTTCTAGAATATTACTGCATAAAAAGACTCAGGTGGTTCTTCATCATATGTTCCTTGGGTTCCAACATTGCCTCTTCCATCTTATGGTTTCTCCATAGAACTTTTACCAAACGAGTCGTCCGGTTTCTCAGTTCTTATTCTCTAGTATCAAAAATCATGATGGTCACTTCATAATATGATAGATCTCGTTCCAGTTTTACTTCATCATAGGTGAGTACATGCATTAGGTCAGGCATGTATTTTCTCAATAGTGATACGTGGAACACATCGTGAACTTTGGATAGACTTGGCGGTGTTTCCATACGGTAAGCTACAACCCCAATTCATTCTAGAATTTCGAAAGGTCCTATGTACCTAGGACTCAATTTACCTTTCTTACCAAAATGTATAACTCCCTTCTTTCGAGATACCTTCAAGAAAATATGATCTCACACCTGAAATTCTAAATCCTTTCTTCAGTTATCAGTATAGCTCTTATGCCTACTTTAAGCTGCTTTGATGTGGTTTTGGATTACCTCCACCTTTTCCATCGTTTCCTCCACCAGTTCTGGGCCTATGAGTTTTCTTTCACCAACATCAGCCCAACAGGTTGGTGTGTGACATCTATGTCCATATAACTCTTCATATAGTGGAATCTGAATACTTTAATGGAAGCTATTGTTATAAGAAAATTCTACCAGAGGTAAATATTGATCCCACATACCCTGAAAGTCAAGTGATCATGATCTCAACATGTCTTCTAAGGTTTGAATAGTTTGTTCTGATTGTCCAACTGTTTGAGGGTGGTAGGCAGTGCTCAAACGAAGTTCAGTATCCAATGCCTTCTGAAGGCTCTTCCAGAATCTTGAAGTAAAATGTGGATCATGATCAGAAAAAATCAATAGGGGTAATCCATGAAGTCTCACAACATTATTAATATATAGTCTTTCTATATGTTCTAGTGGTAACTCTTCTCTTAGAGCAAGAAAATGTGTTGACTTGGTAAGATGATCAACAATGACCCATATTGCATCATTCCTTCTGGGAGTCTTTGGTAGTCCCATGACAAAGTCCATTGTAATATTATCTTATTTCCACTCAGGGATGGAAAGTCGTTTCATGGCTCCTCTAGGCTGTTGCCTTCCAGCTTTCACTAGTTGAAAAACCATACATCTGGACACAAAATCAGAAATCTCCTTCTTAATTTTATCCCACCAAAAATGTTCCTTCAATTCGCTATACATTTTGGTCCTCCCAAGGTGTATAGATAAATTGGAACTATGAGCATCGTCCATCAATTCCCTTTTTAGATCATGTATATTGGGTACACAAAGTCTCTTCCCAAATTTAAAAATTTCATCTTCATAAAAAAAGTCACTCAATATCCCATCATTCACATATTTAATCTTCTTTTGAAACTCTTTATCATTGGTCTGAGAACTCATTATCCTTTCTAGTAAAGATGGTTTGGAAACCATTTGAAAAATTATCGATGTTTCACCTTCCATGGTTATTCCCATATCCAACATTACTAGATCAATGAAAATAGGATCCCTTTCAATTCTCATCATGTTCAAAACTCCATGATCCTATCTGTTCAAATCATATGCCACCTTATTTTCCTTCCCCGGGTGGTAGTGTATCGTGCAATCATAATCCTTGAGTAGTTCAAGTCATCGCCTTTGCCTCATGTTGAGTTCTTTCTATGAGAAAATATACTTCAAACTTATGTGATCAGTATATATCTCACATTTTTCACCATAGAGATAATGTACCCATATCTTAAAATAAAATATTTCAGTAGCTAACTCAAGATCAAGAGTAGGATAGTTTTGATCATTAATTTTCAACTGTCGTGATGCATAGGAAATAACCTTGTCATTCTGCATAGGGACACAACCATGTTTGTTCTTTGAAGCATCACTATAAATAACAAACCCATCATTCCCTGATGGTAGAGTCAATATAAGAGCACTGACTAATATTCTCTTTAGTTCTTCAAAAAATTCTTAACTCTCTTTTGTACAAATAAATTTAACCCCTTTATGTGTGAGCATCATTAATGGGTTATCCAATCAAGCAAAATTCTGGATGAAACGCCGATAATAACTTGAAAAACAAATAAAACTGCATACCTCAGTTATACTTGTTGGTGTTGGCTATTCATGGATTTCTCTTGTCTTAGAAATATCAACAGAGATTCCATCCTTAGAGACAATATTGCCATGAAAAGAAATCTTCTGAGGCCATAATTCACACTTTCTAAACATCCCATATAATTCATGTCTTCTAAGAGTCTTCTGGATAATGAGCAAGTGGTTTTCATTATCATAGTATCCTTTAGAGTATACCAAGATATCATCAATAAATATCACTAAAAAATCATCGAGATATTCCTTGAAAACACTATTCTTTAGATCCATGAATACATAGGGTGCATTAGTCAATCCAAAAGGCATTACTGTAAACTCGTAATGCCCATACCTGGTTCGAAATGTTGTCTTCGGAATGTATTCCATCTTCACACACAACTGATGATATCCAGATCGAATATCAATCATTGATAAGTATTTTTCTCCATGAATTTGGTCAAATAAATCATCAATGTGAGGTAGGGGATACTTGTTCATTATTGTTATAGCATTGATCTCCCTTTAGTCAAGGCACAATCTCATAGATCCATCTTTCTTTTTAACAAAATGGACAGGGCCTCCCCATGGAGAAACACTAGTGAGAATAAATCCCTTATTACTCAATTCCTCTAGTTATTTATTTAGTTCATCTAATTCCACAGTGTCCATTCTATAAGGTGTATTCGATATAGGCCTTGAACAAGGAATTAAATCAATGGAAAACTTAATTTCTCATTCTGGAGGATGTCCAGGTAAATCTTTCAGAAACACATCTACATATTCTTTCACAATAGGTACATCCTCTATTTGAACATTCCTTTCCTCACCCATAATCACTTCATTCACTTCCTCCCCAATAATTGAATTTAGTTGAGCTACTGGGGGTGGATCGAGATAATAATAAGGTGGTGATGATTCTTCACTAAAGATAAGGTGTTCATTATCATCATCATCAAAAATATTAACCTCTTTCCTCTTACAATAAATTTTTGAATCATGGTCTGAAAGCCAATCCATATTGAGGATTATATCAAATTCAATCATAGGTTTGATGATGAGATCAATAGATAAAGAACATTAATGAGCTCTAATAGGGACTAATTCACAAAACTTTGTTGCAATGATACTTCCCTTAGGAGCTTTAACTGACAACTCCCTTGTTAAATCAAATTGGAAATATCTAAATTTCTTAGAGAACTGGGAATATATGAAACAATGCGATGATCCAGAATCAAATAAAGAATTTTCTAAACTTGAGGAAACAATTAAATTACCTACCACCACGTCATTCAGAGCTTCTACCTCAGTAGTAGTGATAGCATAAGCTTGGCATTGATCCCTTGGACTTTTTTGAGTTAAGTTCCCCTGATTCTTAAGACATTCATTTGTATAATATCCCATCTCCCTGCAATTTTAGCATTTAACATCGATAGCTTCTTTCTTCCCCTTTAAATCACGAGCTTGGTGTCCTTTTTCACCACACTTGTAACAGACTCCCATTCACTTCAACCAAGTACCGGGATATTTCTTCCCACATTTACTGTAGGATGGATATTTAAATTTTCTCTTCTTCCCCTTATTTCCATTCCCAGAGTGATCAGCATATCTCTTCTTCTCTTGCTTTGATTTAAAGTCATAAGACTTAGAGAATTACTTTTCTGTCTTGATAGGACATGAGACAATATCTTCGTATGATGAGAAGGATTGTGAGAATAATTCTTGATGGAGAAGTGGTTTTAACCCATTAAATAAATGACCAATATTACTCCTTGGGTTACTTATATAATCTGTTGCATGCCTCACTAACCTTGTAAAGTTAGCCTCATACTTTTCGACATTCTCATCCTCCTTTTGTCTTAGACTCAGAAATTGCCTTTTCATATCTGCTCGATGGTCATGAGGAAATTATTTTTCTAAGAAAAGATCTTTTAACTCCCTCTATTCTATATTTGATACTTCATCATCCTCTATTGTGTTCTAAATCAATGACCACCATTGGTCACAATCTCCAGTGAGGCGGTAAACTACCATGATAACTTTTTCTCTCTCACTACTCCCCATGACATTGAATATTTTCTCTAAAGAATTTATCCATTTCTCAGATACTAGTGGATTTTTACCCCCATTGAATGTTGGTGGTTGTTGCCTCATCAAGAGATCTAACATTGATCCTCCACACTGCGGATCAGAGTGCTCCATACAGGTAAGGTTATTATTCATAACCTGAGTGAGTTGTTCCAGAATGGTGATTAGCTGATCAGCACGAGTTGCATCACTAGCTCCACTATAATTATCTTGAGAAGGAGGGAAATACCTACATGGAGTGTGTTCATTAATACTATTTCTATTTCTTCCACTAGGTTTCTAAACAATGGCATACACTAGATTAGTTTATAAATCACAATACATAAATCCAATCTTGTAAAACACTTAACATGAATTGAACAGTTTATGGATATAATCCATTAAAATAAAAATGTTTCCTTTGAGGAAGTATATACTCATAAACCATTCATAATGGTTTGTAAGGAAAATGATAATTGTCCTAAGCATATCCTCTGGGAGTGTCATAACCAGGAGTCTAACAAGGCACATTGTCGTGCACCAGTTCTTGTTCGAGTCTAGCTCGAAGCAGTGGTTTCAGGTTTTACCCCTAGGTACATTTGTGCGAGAGCTGTGTCTACCTACTCGTTTCCAGACATAGATGTGTTTCTCGGAAAACTCACAAGATCTCCACAATACCAAAATTATAGGAAGTTCTTCTATATTAATCCTCAAGGTCCATCTTAGGTCTATGTGCTCTAATCAAAGTGTATCTAAAACTAACTTCCAATGTTTGTACTAAACTTCCTCTGATACCAATTGTAATGCCCCCAACCCCAGTTACCCAGATTCGGTGCATTATTACATAACATTGGCATGTTTACAAAAGATAAAGTCTCGAAAGACCGATTAGTTTAGTAGCCTTGGAATCACTAAACACATTCATAAAGTTTACATTACGTCATTAAGTTAAAAACTACAACAACATCTTGTCTCCATAGACCACACTCATATCCCCTGATACTATCCCTGTAGGTAATTCATAAAATGATTCTTCACATCTTGGGAAAAATAAAACATAGAAAAGGGTGAGCTAAGATGCTCAGTAAGGATAAAAATATAGTGGAAACTTTCATAAATAAACATAAACATTTAAGGCAATGTATAACTAAAACAAAAGCCTTTTAAACATGAATTTCACCATAATATGGAAAAAATAAAATGAAATAATGTCATTTACTTATTCACATGGATATTATACTAGTCTAATAATCACATGAAATATCTTTAACCACTTTCATAATGATGGAATTCATAATTCCAGACAATCATAACCACATAGTCAAGTCCTTGTGCAAAGACTACAAATAAGATTTTGTCAAGGACTTGTGACAAGACACTAGTTGGTCTCATGAGACCTACGGATTCCTTTAGGAGCTATAGCAGGCTCCACCCATCACTTATTAAGTCCAATGCATTTCTCATATGAACAGGTTTAAACATAATATATATATTCGTATTAAAACTAGCATACGAAATGTCAATACTTTATCCATAAACCATGAATGGTATAAAAATAATACATCCATAGTCAAAAATATCCCAAAACCATCAATACTATATGGATGTTTTGTATCATAATAAATCAACTTCAAATAATCTTAAAATCCATCAAAGGATTTTGACATAGAGGGAATCAAAACTATTTTAGAGAAATATCTTTTTTTATAATTTAAAAGTCACATAATTATAAAATAAAAAATTTACTTTGATAATATTCTAATAATATTTTAAGGGAAGCTTTGATGATTTAATAACAGCGAAAAATAACCGCACCAGTAGTATAAGTTAAAAAAATACATTCTTACCTTAATTCTGTCGAAAAGAATAAAAAGGAACTTGTTTGGAAAACGACGGAAAGATTCCTTTGTGAAAATATTATAAAAAGTTAAACAAAGTATAAATTACTTTAAACCATAGTCCATAAAATAGTAATAATGTTTTGAAATACATTTTTAAGAAACGTGGATGTGGATGATAAAGAGGTCCCAGCAGATAATCACATATAAACAACCTCGGATAATGAAGAGATTGTGAAATAAACCCTTATCTTGTACTTTTTCTTGGTAGAGGGTAGTTTAAAATCCTTTATAATGGTGAAATAATTGTTATTAAATTATACAAGAATCATATACACTAATATGATATCATATATGATCTTTTAACATTTCATTGTTAATAATATCTTAGTATTATCGTCATTTCGGGTGCAAACTTACTCGTTTTGTTGTATATGTTTTGTTACATAAGTTGTGTTTGTTATGGATAGGTTTTATCTTATTCATATCTATAATGATATAAAGTCCTTAAATATTTTTTTTAATCATCAAATGAGAATTATACTTGAATGGATACGATGGGGAATGAATCTCGTTGTGTTTGTGGAGACGGTAGTCTGTACGTACACATGAGCGACAATATCATTCTTTTGATATTGAAATAATATATAATTGGATGGTATATCATATATACAGAATAATTATAATGTTATTTTTACTATTTAATTCAATTACACATCATTATCATACCCATCCAAATAATAATGTTTTGAATAACAATTACACCACGACGTGGAGACGGTAAGTCGTACGTACCCACATATGGTGACATGTCATTCAAAGGATGTATAGAATATTGAATATGGTTGTTCCATATTTATAATAACATAAAATTATATATAATATACTAGATTTATTGTTTTAGAATGGAAATAACAAATAAAGAAGAAGTGGAAGAAAAAAGTAACTTGAAAGAGGGTGGTGAAATTATTACCTCTTCTTAGGGTTACTCCTTTTGATTTGATGTAAAGGGATCCTTAAGTAGGATTTCTGACTAAAGTAAGGCCTTAAGGAGGAATTGAGGGAATTTTATAGGATATTAGGGCAGGTTTTTTCTGAACCAAAAGGTTTTAAAGGTATGAATTTGAGAGAAGGGGGAGTGCCCTTTTATAAGAGGGGTGAGGGGCATCTTAGGAAAAACATAAAATATTATTTTATAATAAATTCATATTCAGTATATAATGGCTCGAAAGTTACTTATTTAGAGGATAAGGTGGGGATAGGTCGAAATACTTTCATCCAATATATTTTAGACAAGTCTGGGTCACTATATTAACCTTATCATTTATATTTAACTCTTAGTAAAATAGTTCGACATTTACCATGTCTCTTTGTATTTTTATATTTTATGGTTAATGAACATACTATATACTTTCAAGAGAACCCCAAGTGGTTACTTAATGATACAGCTATCATTATATAAGTCCTTTGGTCGATTCTTATATTTTTTATGGATATTATATCAATTTATAATATAATATTTTTTTAAAAAACTCTTATATGTCAATTTTGACACTATTTAATAATTGATTTTTGTAAAAGTCATAAAAACATTATTAATTCAAAAAATACATTTAAGAAATACTAAAATGTTATATTAACCTATAAAATTATTTTAATTCATAAAAATTCTAAAATTACATTTATTTCGATATTTATAATATCAATAATTTTAATATTTCATTGATTAGGAAATTACCGCATCACCATTGTGTCAAAAATAAATTAAATTTTTTAAAATATAAAAATAATAAATAAAATACCATTATTTTTTAAATATTTTTATCTTTCTAATGGATATTTATAATCTAATTTATCTTATTTATAACCCTATATTAAAAAACTTTTAGTTATTAAACTTTTATTTTAACTCCATCAACTCTTCTTTGAATTAAATAATAATAAATGTTCTAATCTAATCCATGTGGACCAAAGAGGTTCATATTTTATTCCTAAGGTTTTTTTGGTCTAATTATACTTAGCCAATAAAATTAGGACTTGTGTTGGGGTAATAATATTATTATTTTTACCCTTAATTACCCTATTTACTTTTAACCGTGGTAAATAAAAGTAAAAAGTTACTATTCACCAAAAATTATTTTTATCTTATTGAACCACATTTTACTCCTTGATATTAACTATGTCTCTCAGATTTTTGAAATTCCACTCACAGAAGCGGTAAAATTAAGTTTTATGTGAATTTGAAAATTCTATTAGGAGATGGGTAAAAGACGGTGAAATGTTCAATAAAATTTTATATATCTTAAATTATTATAAACTGACTCCAATGAATTTCATTGAACCTATATAAGTATTATGTATATATTTTGACCTAAAATAAATTTAAATAAAATAAATAATTATTTAAATAAAAATTTGGTTTTAAACTATAACTTAGTGTTTTTCATTTTTCATCAAAAATTGAATGTTTTTAAAAAATACCAAAAAAATCACCATTGGCTAATTTCTATATTCCTAATCCAAAAATGAAGTCCACATTGAAAGATAAAATGTATAAAATTTCAAAAATTTGGTATTACTACTCATAACAACTAGTTTGATTGGTTGTGGTGTGTTAGAACTCAATGTTGCGTACAACACATGCAAATGTATTATTAAAAGAGAAGCATATTGTGGAAGCTTGGGGTGTTACAAATATTACAATCTACTTCAATCGGTTGGATGACTTGATGAATGAGGAAATGCTAGTATAAAGAACTAGTAGGATGTGGAAGATATACAATTTTTTAATATATTTAACACAGAAACCTATATAATATGGTGTTCATGGTTTTAGAATTACACCTTGATTAACCACTTATATTTAATGATAAAATTACAAGTGGAAATTTGAAAAAATGAACATCATGAGATGAATAATGAGTAAGATTATCATGATGGGATGAATCTTGTTAAAACACATGTTCCTTATTTTACAATTTTCATATAGTTTTTATAGGTTTATACTTGGTTTAACATGAATATATCCATTTTTATTAACCTTCAATTTATTTTCATTGTTAAAATGGGTTAAATGGTTAAATGAATAATTTAGAATTTCGTAAAAATTGTTGATAACACCTAATTTACCCCCATACTTAAGTGTGTGTACACTAGTAAAGTAGGCTTAATGCCTTGTAAAACTATAAAAAATTTAACAAAATTAGATTAAAAATACATGAAAATTTGAATAGTGATTTAATAATAGTAGTATAAGAATTCACCTGAATGGATAAGCAATGTAGGAATATAGTGGAAAATAAAAGTTTAAACAAACCTTTTTTATAGTTTTTTGAATAAATGTGATCCTAAGTCTATTATTCAATCCTCTCATCTCTATAAGATAAATAAAATCTATTAAAAACCTCACTATTAAAAGGATGTGATAACATTTTATTTATAAATGCATCTTCTCATAGAGAGGAAAACCCCCGAAAAAAACTATCTTTCTACGGACCAAGGAATGACTAAAAATAAAACTATCTTTTAATGAGTTTAATAACTTGATAAACCTATATTTTTTATTTTAGTTATGACAAAAAACATAAAACTTGTTTTGGAAGTAAAAAATCATAAACTGAATAGATAGAGAATGAGTGTCATCCAAAAGAAAATATAATTTATATCATTAAAATTAAATAAAGAATAGAATTTCTTAGAATCTTGGTTACATCAATAATTAAATTTTATGTTTAATCTCATTTATTGTTGTACCAATCGAAGGAAATAACAAGAGTATAATTTCAATGACTTCACATTCCATCATAGACAAATGAATTCCTAAAATCATCTCCCTTTCATCACATTACCTCCATAACAATTTTCTTTCAAATTATCTAATGGGGATTTTATAATTTCTATAATCATGTCCACATGTATGTTTCTATATTTTGATCTATTTCTTATAACTTTAAATGAGTTTTCATAATTTATGTCAACCTACATTTGAAAACAAAAACCAAACACAAGTCAAATATTTAAATAGAAATAGTAAAAAAAATTAAAATATATTTTGGATAAGAAATATTATTAATAGGAAACTTTAGAAGATACAGAAATACATAAGATACATCAACATTATATGATAAATTTTCATAAGATAGAAAAAATTAATTATAAGTTAATTTCATAAGATACATATTCATATAAGAATATAAAAATTATATTAATTTAAAATATTATAAGATATAAAATATGTAAGATGATATGATACATAATAAATATTATTCTCATAAGATATAGTAAATTAATTTTTATAAAACATGTAAAGAAAACATTCATGAGGTTTAATCCTTTGAAATAAAATCATTTATGGTTCAGGTCATGTGGATGAAACTGTATGGTTCAGAAAGACCTTTGTAAGGTTAGGAATACATACTTTCATAAAATTTAAAAAAATTAATAGGAAATTGAATAAAAGGATAACCATTGAATCCATTATAAAGAAATTTACACAATAATTATTGAATCAACGTGTAAATAATGTTGTGAGAAAATTTAATCATATGATATTTAAGATATGAACATTTTATAAGGTATTTTTATTATCAATACTTGAAAAGAGAAAAAAAACAATTCTAATAATGTTCATCCCAACACTATCAATATCCCTCTATTTTTAATATCCAAACCTAGATAATAATAACAAAAATGCATGAAATTTTTATAATTCATAAAAAATTTAATAAAAACAAGCCATTTATTCAAAACTCTCTCACTCGGAAATTTTAGAAAACTAAATATTCTGAAATAATTAGTACAAATTTAAATAACAATCAACCATAAAAATTAATGAAAAATTATTAAGAAATGAAAATGTAAAATTGCATAAAAATATATAAATAGACGTATAAATGCAATAGTGGTCTTAGCTTAAAAAGTATATAGAAAACAAAAAACATGATTCAAGTTTTCAAATTTTTTCTACTAAATAGATTCATTATAATATAATAGTTGGAAACATTAATCAATCGTAAACAATTATCTAACTGAAATATGATTCATATGAGGTTAAAATTTTATTTTTGATAAATCATTGTATCCAATTGTTTTGTACAAATATCAAGCAATTGATTATTAATTGATGCAAATTCTATAATAGAATCTCATTAATTAAATTGTTGTTAATAAAATAAAATTCAAAATCTATATGCTTAGTTCTTGAATTCAATAAAGTATTCATTAAAATTTAAATAACAGATGTATTATTACAATAAAGAAAATATTAATAAAACAAAAATCAAAATCTGATAAGTTTTACTTTATCCATATTCAATGATCACAAAAATTAGCAGTGATTAATCACTTATCCTCAGATGTGGCTAAGGAAACCGATAATTGCATCTTTGAATTCTATGAAATTAAACATTTTTGTATAAAATGATACATTCCAGAAGTAAACATTCAATAAATTCTATAACCACCAAAATCAAAATTAGAATAAATAAATAATCAAAATATTTTTGACCAAAATTAACTAAAAAATGTAAAGTTCCTTTAATTTATCAAATGATTCTTTAAATAAATTTTAAATTAATTTCATTTCAATAATCCTGAAACTTAGAAAACATAAACACACTAAAAATAATATAATTTCCTTAAGATATGAAATAATATAATATTTCTATAATTATTCTAAATAGTTTAGTGTCTATAGGTATTTCAAATTCATAAAAATAGACTTTGGAAATAGTGACCAGTGGGGTTTAAATACTTATACAAGAATCAATATTAAATATTTTTGTTATCTTTTTATAATGTTTGGATTAAAAATATATTCCATTACATCTTTGATATTTCTAAAGGCCTAAAAGTAATTTTAACTCAACTAAAAGACTCATATAAAAGTTATTAATTCTTAGATTTGAAAATTCATTACATAACAATTCACCAAAAAAGAAAAAAAATATCCTTAACATAGATTTGATAAATAAAAATATCATAATAAATATTATTGAAAAATAAATTAGGTTCAGGTATTTATTTATTAAAAACATTATTCAATAATAGTAAAGAAAATATTCCATACCATGATCATGGAGATTTATTAAGACCATATAGGTATTTTGAATGTTTAAAAACATGTTTAGGAAACTTTTCATGTTCAAAACCAGGTATTCTTCTAACATATACTTCTTCATAAATCAAACCATTTAAAAAATGAACATTGAACCACCATTTGATACAATTAACTTTAAAATATGAAAAATATAACAAAATACTAATAAATTATATCCTAAGAACATGTGAAAAGGTAAAAATATATAACATCATATTGATGGAGTCATTGAGCTACTATTCTAGACTTATTTTGAACATTTGTAAAATAATCATTCATAATATTTTTTAAATAAACATTTAGTTTCAATAATTTACTTATATTTGGGGGGTCCAACTAAAGTCCAAACATTATTTCTTATAAATTGTAAAAAGTTGATATTGTATAGAAAAATTCCAATTATAATCTGTTAATGATTCTTTAACATCATTAAGTAAAATTTTTGAAATAAAATCATAATTAATTAATCAATTACAAGTAGGTTTTCTATTTTAATTTCCAAAATCAACATTACCAATTACAATATATATTGTGTGGCCTTTATGAGTTATCTAAGTTTTATGATCAGATTCAAAAAAAGAATCCACCATAAATAAATACTTTTTGATTTTAAGGTTCATATTCACTAAAATTAATGTCTCAAAATTATTATTCAATCAACTCTAAAAATAGAATTTTGGAATTAAAAACCAATTCATTAAATTTTGAATAAAAAAATCTTCTAATATCACTGTTCTTTTATTATAAACTCTATAATCCTTACTAACAACAGAATAATCAATAAATACCAGTGTCATATTTAGAATTAAATTAATATTATTTATCCTTAGTATTTAAAATAATAACTTTAAAACCAAATACTCTTAATTCAACAACCATAGGTTTCTTTCCATTATACAATTCATAATGGGTTTTATTAAATAAATGTATAAAAATAATTCTTCCTAAAATATTAGTTTCTATAATTATATATATAACTAAAAATACTTATCTTAATTAAATTTATGAATTGTAGTCCTAGAAATTTCTATAATGATTTTTTATTTCTACTACTCCATTTTATTGTAATGTTTTATGAGTTGAACACTTATTAATATAAAAATTTTATTCAAAAAAATTATAGAATAAAAAAATTACCACCGTTATCACATAAAATATATATTTATGAAACATTTTTTAGTTTAAACTAATTTAAAAAAATTAATAATTTTTTTAATGTTTCATTCTTTTGAGTTGGGAAATAATGCCAAGTAAATCTATTTAATCCATTTAATCTTTAAAAAACACATTTCTTTACTTTTAAACTAATAGTTTTAATAATTACAAATAAATCATGTTGTAAAAGATAGAGGATGGTTAATTTTATTACATTTTTAATAGATCCAAAATATTGTTTTTATTATTTTTATTTTAAACTTGAATCTCTAAAAAATAATGTAATTGAATTTTTAGGCAGTTGAAAAACTTGTCCATGAATCGATTATATAGGAAGAAACTAAAAGTTTTCATGTCTAATACTCTTATTCCATAATACATAATCTATTTCCATATAATTAATTCAATTTACATTCTGATTAATAAGCTTAGAAAAATCAATAGAATAAATACTTTATTTTTAATTAGAAAAAAAATAAAATATAATTATTCTTAAAAACTAAACACAGATTATACTGGAATTTCAATCTTATTCCATGATACTTTTTTTTGAAATTCTAATTAAGTACTTTCTCAAACTTTTAATATACAACATTGAATAAATTATAAGAATGTTCTCTAACCCCTCCAATTGAGTTATCACCAAATTTCATAGAGACACCATCAAATTTATTGAAGTGGAAAAATATTTATGGATCTCTATTAATAATATAGATGTATCCATTTTTCATGTAGCATATATCCATATCACTCTTAATTCACTTTTATAGAAACTATAATTGAGTTAATAATTTTGTTACCCAAGTTATATGGGGTCCTAAAGTATTAGTAATAAATTTTTAAGGTACCTAACCCAGTTTAATACATATATTATAAGGTAATTTAGAAAATAAATTCATAGAAATGAAAGTATAATTATGGCCTATGGATGGAGTAAAGATAAATGAACATTCATTAGCACAATGTCCTTGCATTATACACCAAAAACATGTTACTTAAAGTAAATTACCTTTAGTTACTTTAACAAAGTAAGTCTTATATAATTTAAGTATTTCCTTATTATACCCCAAAATACTATTATCATTATTTGGATTAACAATTGACACCATATTATCATAATTCCCCTTTCCTTGAACAAAATTAGATAGAATTTCCTTCAATCTGATAATTTCAACCTTTAATTTTTCATTTTATTTTTGAGTGGATTTAAAGTCATTAAAAAATTTATCATTCAACCAAGATTTTATGTTTTTGTTTTTTTCATTATCCTAAATAATTTCCTATTCTATGGCATAGTAGATTTATTTTTCTTAGAATGTTTCTTATTTTTATATTACAACTCTCTATACAACTATGTAATTCTTATAATATCTTTTACAACTTCTCATTTTATTCAGCTAAACCTATAATATCATCATTTTCATAATATTAATCATTTTACAAACTTGAATTAGAATCACTAATAAAATCATTCAATTTTATAAGAATAAATAACATGTTTTATTATTCTATCTAACTTCTTGATTCTTTAATTTAATCCAATACTTCTTTATTTCTCCATAAATCCAATAATGATTATTTCACTTTTTTATATTTTTCGTATTTTATTTCATACGTTAGTTTCATTAATTATGAATTCATTTGTCTGTTTTTTATTAACTCCTAACATGTCAGTTTTTTTAAATCATTATAAATACTATTATCACCATTTTTTCATTTATATTTCAAATTGGCTTTTCTAGACCGCTTATTAGATCATATCTATGTTTTCTATCATCTTATAAACTCATTAATCTAGAAAGATATGTCATCTTTCTCATTTACCTATATGTTACTATGAGAAAAGTCAGTAAAAATATTTATATTTTGATTCAAATGAAATATATTTCTTCATTGTAGTCTCCTCATCTTTAATATTATTTTGTTTTATTTCATATTGTAGTAGAGACCCCATTATTTCATCCAATTTATACTCTTGGAAATTATTATTATCATTTATTTCCACCTTTTGATCATACCCCTTCTTTGGTAAAGATCATATCACACATTTGGTTAGTACTATATTATCTTACTCCAATCTAACTATACTCATACCATTTGTAATGAATGAAAGTATTTGAAACATTTGGTTCATTAATTATTCTTCACCCATCATAAAGTCTGGATATTCTACATGTAACATCCCAAAATTTGTTTCTCTTCAAATTTTTATCACCATAGTGTGTAAATTTTAATAACATCTATCTTTCCTGAGTAGTATTTCAAGATCAAGTTGACTAAACCCATTCCAAAAATAGAACAATATAATATATTCCAAATATATTAGTTAAAAATATACTTTACCACTTTATTACCCATATGTATTTTCAGATTGACACCATGTAATTTGTATCATTTCTCTATTACCATACAATGATCAATAAATTAATTATTAATATATCATTTCATATTTTTTGGGTAGTAACTATAATTATCACTAAAAGAAAATCATCATGTAGTGTCAGTTGTTTTATTTTGCAGGGCTTTAAACCACTATTAAATGGTTTTGCAATGGCTTTCTGAAACTAGCACTAAAATTGATGTCAGTATCAAACATGTGGAAGTTCCTTCCATTTTGAGTTTGTTTTTGGAAAGATTCATAGGAATTTATTTCGAGTCAGTTTTATGGAAAAAATACCGATATTTTAGCAAAGTTCAAAACCCATGATATATTGTAAATGTTCTTTACTGAAATAAGAAACACTAAAATGAAGAAAACCATCTCTAAATTAAATTTTGTCATATTTAGTTGTGTTTTTAATCATCGACCAAAAAAATATACTATGGTGGTTAAAATTTCCATGGAATAATAAACTTTTATTTAGTTGTGGTTTAAACTGCTGCTACATGATAAATTACAAAAAAACTGCAGAATATGCATCCACAAAAAACCCTAGAAAAAACAAACAATTCAAAAAATCATATAAAAATGAAATAGAGCATAACAAATGAAACAAAACATAATCATAGTGCACATGAATCAGAGTACAAAACATATACACCTAAGTAATTTTTCACCATATGAAAATCTTGGTATATATATACAATGCATAGAACAAGATCACTCACTATAGTTTACTCTATACCAAAAATGAAACATGAACAAACTCTATCAACTAATTATTGGATGATGATGATCTCTACTCATCACCATATCCATATTTCTATATATCCTTCAATTGGCACCTGTAAGAAAATTATATTTAAAATTAGACAATGTTGTATAATTATATTTAAACATAAAATCAATAATTTTTTTGAATTAAATGATATTGATGTTGTGTAATTTATCTGCTTACCACCAGTCATCGATGTAACATCACCAGGGATAGATATTGTCATATTCTGATATAAATCATCCAAGTATTTCTGGAAAGTGGATATCTAATCCCCCAAATTCTGAATTATGATTTTCATAGAAACAAACTCTTTCTGATACTCTCATGTTAGTAAGTGACTAAAACCAAGAGTAGATGCATCACCAATCCCTGATGGACTGCCAATGATCTCATATGGTACTGGTCCCAAACCCATCTCATACACTCGAACTAGATGATCCTTCCAAAGGACAATACCAACTGGGTAATCCTTGGAGACTAAGAAGGACTATGTGGGATTGTCATTACATAGTTCTATAATTTTTACCTATTAATGAAATTATAATAATATTATAATCATTATATATTAACATAGTGACAACTGATATTAAGTTATTATAATGAAAAAGGAATTCATACCCAAACTTTCTTGGTAGACACATTCACAAAACTCCCATCATATTGTTTACGAACATCCAACCACACTTCTGTTTGGGATTCATGGTGCCCTAAATTTTTCAACTACATTAAATAAAGATAAATCAAATATTTATTATATTTACCATTTAATATTGTATTATAAATATTTAAACTAATGAAAAATTTACCAAAGTTGATCAGCTTTTAGAAAAACTCTTTGACCCCACTATGTGAGGAATGATTTTCATATCCTAAATCGATGAATTCTTCATTGAAACATCCTGAAATAAATAAAATCTAATTTAATTGTAATGTATACAATGTCATCAACTTTTCTATGCACGTATAAATGTAAAATCATATTAATATAAAAATATATATTTAAATTCCATGTGCTTCTCATCACTATGACTATCAGAACAAATATTCCATTGCTCTCTAGGTACCCCATTGGGTACCTTATCATACAGTTATTGGGAGCTCAATGAAGTATCATTGAATTCATTCCATAATCCCTATTTAAATTCATTCCCTTTCTAGATCAAATTTTTCATTATCCACATTAATGTTATTATATCAATAACGGGAAAGTGGAAATCATCTATACACAGGGATTCATTTTGAAAATATTATAATTAAAAAAATTACATTTAATTACATCATAATGTATTAAAATTTCCTTTATATATGAATCAAAAACATCATTTTTCTATGATGAAGTCATATGCCTCCAATCATCATACGTAATCAGTGGGGTGACTAGCTTCACTACCAGTTTTCTTAGAATATGGGAAAATAATCATACAACATCATCTATAGGGACCCTATATTTGTCAAATGGGAAAACTATAATTAGTCTATTTAGATTCTAGATATTTTAAAATTTCATATTTTTCACCTTAGTAGCATTGTTTCCATATTTTATAAAAACATAGTTAGTTGTATTAAAAAGTGAAATAGCTTTATTGATATTAGAATTTGTAAATATAATAGTCACCCTCCAATATACCCATAAAGTACCCAGAGTATCATCCTACTCCTTCACTAATAAGGCTTTTAAATCTGGAGGTGTCGACTAATCTATTGATGGGATACTATTGGAGGGTGTGAGAGATAGTGTAGGGTGAAATAAAATGTTGTCTCAAATTCTGTATGGAGGGAAAAATATTGATCATCATATATAAGCATGCTCTTGGGAATGTCGACTTAGAGTCAACTATCATCAGTATAATGCTTCCTTCATGGCATTATTGTCATTTAATTAGAACAAAAAGACACCACATGAAAAAAATTAGTTTATAGTGAATAATTTGAAGATTAATTGTGTTAAATATGGGGGGTTCAACATTATTTAGATGACATATAAGTGGAATCTATAAATTATTAAAATATAGAAGAAAATTTCATTAAACTAATGAAAAAAAGGGATGAAGTCAATTAGAATAATATAGTTAGAGGCCAGATATACTCTATATTTAACAAAAGAATGGTGTCTTAGTATAAATATTCTTTTATATCCATGGATGAATCAAAAAAATTGTATGAAGTTATTAATGATGCGAGTTTAGTCAAATATATGAATAGGAAATTTGATCTGGTCAAAAATAATATGATCGGTAAATATATTACAGAGCTAAGGAGCTTAAACATGGTCTAAACCAAATTAGTTTTCTAAAACAAACTCAAGGAGGATTGACATGTCAATGAAAACAAAGAACTATAGTAGTGTAAAGATTATTCCCATATATATGGAATTGATCTAAAGGTTAACTTCTTATATCTATAATGGAATGAGGCTATAAGATTGGTATTTTATATATATGATCAAAACATGATTTACATTTATCATATTTAAGTGATGTATAGACTTCTCAATTATGTTTTGAAATAGGATGTGTACATTGAATAACCACATTGTTTTCTCGTAGATGTCGCTGAGGAAAAAATCTTCCAATTATTGATAGTTTTATATAGACTAAATAATTAACCATGATCCCGGAACTCAAAGTTGTATTTGTATTTATATATTCTTTTTTTCAAATAGGTAGGGTTAATTAGAATTACTATATCAATATTGTGGAAGAGCATAAGATGTTAGATACTTTTCTATGTTTATTACATCATTTTTAGGAATAAATTACCCACAATTCAAGTGGTTTTAAAAATTGATGAGGTATAATTAAATAAATCTCTTATTTATATATTATTAGTTTTCAATGGTCTAAAAGTATTTAAATGAGTAAAGGGAAATTTTATTTATAAAAAAATATTATAATTATGAGCATAAAGGATTTCATATGGAAGATTATAAACTATTTTCTACTCTAATAGAAAACCAAATGAAATATTATAAATATGTGGAAGAAATATTAATTTTTATAACACCCTAATTATGTCACCCCATTTAGGTTACAACATTAATAAATGAAAATTTATTTTCTCATATTCTATCATGATCATTATGGAAATACACATGAAAACTGGTTTATTTATCTCAGCAATTAGAGTATTAGTAACCATTAATAAATTAATAAATTCCATGTGAAACCCCAAAACATTAACTAGATGTATATATATAATATAATTTCATTCCTTAATTTCAATCATATAATAACTAATAGTGTATGTGATAAAGATGTTAGTTCACGCTCTAGATAGAAAAATATGAACCTCATCCTATTCCACCTCTTAAAAAAGAGAAATTTGTTTCCCAATATTCTTATAAAGAGATTACTTCCATTTATAATGAATCATGATAACTCTACTCTGACAAAAGAACTCATTCAATATTGGTACCCAAACTTTTTTTACTAATCCAATCATATTATTTTAATGTCAACCACCACTCTTCCTTGAGATCCAGTAAAAATAATTCATAAAATGGCCCACCATCCTACAATACTAACATTAATGAGGTGGATATTGGAACATATACATCCTATTCTAATCTTCTCCACACTAAAAGAACATTAATTAATGCATTCAATATGAATCTTGAGAAGGTTCCCAAGTTTATTTCTCATTTATGTCTTCCCAATTAATCTTATTCCCACTAATTTAACCCTTCCCTCGACTAGATTAAAATATGAAATAAAATACATTAATCATATAGGCAACATATTCCCCCAAAACATTTCTCGATAATGATATCCACTTGATTGTATTGAATCTTCAAAAATATAATTAATAATAAAACCTCCAAAATAAATATTGTCTCTAAACTTAGTTCCATGAAACATTCATGGGTTAAGATTTTAAAATGTATTAATAGACCCTCCTACCTCAATAGATGACTCGTACAATACTCAATATCCCACAAGACCTCACATGGGTCTACAAGCATGTAATACAACCCTAAACACTATTAAATTAATTAAAAAAATTCCTAAATTCAAAATCATAGAAGGGAATAATAATATTCAAACACACTAGATGAAATAATGGTGTTGAAACATCAATAAAAAAAGTATGATCAAATCCTAACACACATACTTTATAATTACCTTGCCTAGGGAGTTGCGGTAGTGACCATTCGGGGGGGAGAGGTGTTAGTGCTTCAGGCTCAAGCTTGGGGAGATAACAGAGGAAGGGGCTGATAATGAGGGGGATAAGGGGAGATAGTGGTGATGGGGGGAGGAAAACTAGTGAGGGGGGGAGGGTCCAGCAATGAGGAGGGGAAGGGAGCTGATGGAAAGGGTAAGGAATGGGCTACCGGTGAGGGGTAGAAGGGGAGTCAATGATGAGGGTGAGATTAGGGTAGATGGTGAGGGGGAGATGGGGAGATGGGGAGCCGGCCTGAGGGTTTTATAGGGTCGGGGAAGAGGGGGTCCAAGGGTTTTGGTCTTCGGTTTGGGTTAAGGGGGAGGGGAATAATTTTTTGGTGTTTGAAAACGGATTTAGGGAAGGTTTTTAAAAACCCTAAGCTATATTTTAAAAAAAATAGAATTGGTTTCATAAACCACTGTTAATAACTTTTTTTGTAGTGTATTCTCATAAATTTATATTGGATTTTGAGGAATCCAACCATAATTAGTATTAATTCATGTAATCTCAAAAAAAACTTTTTCCTTATGTCTTAGATATAGTTATCACAATATAAAATATTGATAACTAGATCTCCAATAGGTAACTTTTTTATAAAAATTTTTACCTTAGTGTGAGTTAATAATATGATTTAAAGGATTTTGAACGATTTATTAAAAAATTTGATAAATTAAATTAATTCTGAGTAACTTCATATGAAGATTTAGATACCATTGTAATGATAGAAGCAGAATCATGCATATGAATGAATAAGAAATGCAGATTTGTAGTCAAAAATAAAAGTATAAACACTTTATTTTATAGTAGTTCAAATCAATGTAATCCAACAACTACTATACACTCTAATCTACTCAATGATAGAAATGGTGACCACTAAAAAACGTATTTTTTATATTATTTGATATCCTTTTACTAACAATTCCTTTTTCTCACATGGAGGCCTAAAAAAGAACACACTTTCCTTTCAAGAAACCAAGGAATAACTAGAAACACATAAGACTTTTAACAAGAGTAACAACTTGATAAAACTAACTTTTATTGTAGATGTACAACCAAAAACAAAAAAAAATATTTTAAAATGAAAAATCTAAAACCCAAAAGATAAATCATAAATATAAACAAAAAAGGAAAACACAATGTAGAAACCATGAAATAAATGAACAACACTATTTTATAGTATTTTTATCACTTCAGTAATAATATTGCATATTGAATTTTCTTTATAATCATAGTAATACAAAAAAAATAACATTATAATATTTTTAACACTTTCACATTCCATAATAAATTCATGTTTTCTTAGTATCAAATCTCGTTAATCTCATTACTATAAATTAAAATTTTTAGAAAAAATTATCCAACAGTCATCACATTAGAGTCTCTGTTATTTGATATATCCATTATATCTTTAAATGTGTTTCCAAAATTAATATAAATCTATATGGGAAAAAACAAGTTTGAAATAAATTTTTAAATAAAATAACAAAAAAATAACAAAAAATTTATTTAATATAAGATTTATTATTTGTATAAAATAGATTGAAAAACATTATAAGATACAATTATACCTCATATGATATATTTTTATATAATAGAAATCTATTTAAGAAGTAAGTTTCATAAAATATTTTTTTACATAAAATTATATAATATATAAGAAGTTAAAATCTTATATGATATAAACTACATAATATTATATACTACATAAGATATTGAAATTTTCTAAGATATAAAAATTATTTTTATAAGACATGAAAACAACATTATTAAGGTTAAATAATTTGAAAAAAATGCGATAAGGTTCAAATAAATATATTAATGCTCTAAGGATTATACAAACCTTCAAAAGGTTAAGAAATACACAATTTCATAACTTTTTCAAAAAAAGAATAATCCAAATAGAACAGTTACTACAGAATCCTTTACAAAGATATATTTCAAAAATAAATTAATTAATAAATCTGTAGAAAATTCTATAAAAAATATAATTATCTGAGATTAAAATTATGAATTCATTTTTAGGTATTTTAATTACCAAAACCTGAAAATAAAAAAACATTACCACTAACCATTTTAATCCTAACATTAACAACCACACAACAATGTACACTTTGATAAAAACCATAAAAAAATTGAAAGAAAATTATTAGAATAAATAAAGGTAAAGAACAAAAAAAAGTTTTACATATTTTGGATATAGTCCTACTCTATATGGGGAATTATAATACTTTTATTAATATAGAAGAAGATGACTATAATCATTAAAAGTCCATGTCAAAAGTTATGAAACAAATAAATCCTCCATAAAAATATAGTACATCCATGATAGAAAAATATTCCATTTCCATATGATATTCATAGAGAGTGGGTTCACTTGAATCTGACCTTTAGAGGCATCCCTCAACTCAATAAAGGGAAATAACTATCGTAAATGCATCTTCTAGTGAAAATAAATGATTATGAAAACTCCATTAGTTTAATATTTCAAAACATTTCAAATAACCTTATATATCACTAGTGAATACTATAAATAACCTTACATGAATTTAGAATTTTTTATTTCCTATAAATTTAAAAAACCATATGCAATTTGGTTTCATCTTCCCACTTATTCCATTGATACATTCCAAGGTTGGTTCTAACTACCAGCTTCAAATTTCCATCTTCTAGTATTCATAGTTCTAGTCTTCTATAATATTTCATTTCCACTTCACTATATCTATTTGAGATTAAAAAATTATAATTATAAAATCTATCTTTATTTTATTTCAAATCACATGGCTATAAAAATGTTTTCATATGGTTAATCCTAATATTCTACGAGTTGAGAATCATTTTTATCCTTCATCATAAAGTCCACTATCAACATCTATAATCCTTTCCCAATATCAAATTTCATTTTAAATTTCTTGTCTCCCCTAATATGATTTTGATTATCCTATACCAAATAAGGTGAAATACCACTTTAGGACATCCAAAACTACAACCTTATCCTTTTATCTATAGATTATAAACTTCATCCACCTTATAATGATCAAACCATTTTTTTCACCAATAACTTTCAAAAGAATTGATACTTCAATTTTCTATTCATTATCCTCTAATGAAAAATCATATTTTTTTCAAATTGTATTGCACTCTAAGAATCAATAAAAAGTGTCCAGACCACCATCCTTCTTCTGAGATCTTCCATAAACCTCATGAAAATAATCTCTTTCTAAACATTCATCAATGGAATTAAAATTACTTCCCTTAATGTAAGTTTTACTACTGGTTGAACTTTTGACATATAACTCACAATTTTTCCTCTAAAAGTGAACACATAGCCTATATTAATTCTCTGACTATCAGCATCTCCACTAAAGTTTGAATATGTAAACCCCTTCAGTATTTTATCCTTTTCAAATCATAGATACAGTCCTTTAGAACCCCTGGTTTACTAACGGATCCAATTTATTACATCCCATTGATATATTTAGAGATTATCTATGAACCTACTAAATAATCCCACTGTATGTGTAATTAACAGCATATCATAAACCATGGTATACCTAAAACTTATAAATGAAGATTAAAAATGAATATTTTCCATGTTCTAAGACACATATTCTGTTTATAGTGCCTTATATTTTCTCAACATGAAGTGATTGACCAATAGAGTGGTCAGCAGTTTCTCCTCAATCATTGTAAAGAATTCCACCATATTATGGATATTGTTAGATTGAGTTGGAAACAAAATTATAGAATTGAAGTCACATATAATTCTCATCCCTAGAATCCATTTTTAACCTAGATCCTTTATCTTGAAAATTATGGACAATTCAGCTATCAACAAATCTACAATTTCTCTTACCAAACTGAAAATAATATTATCATAAACATATATAAGGAAGATAATGAAAATACCATAATCATATATATTTTATTAACATTAATAATCTATATTCCTAGAATGAACCTAACTTCTACCATAATGGAATTAAACTTTTTGTTCCCCGACCTTGGTGATTTTTTCATCCCAAAAGGCCCCACATTAGATTAAACATAAGATTCTTATTTAATTTTTTCATGAAACCTTTTAGATTATCTATGAAAATAAATTTACCTTAGTCTTTCTTATGAAATCTGAATTTCACATCTAACAATTCTATATGTTACACTTATATATAGACCAGGCTAAACACTATCCAAAAACTCAGGTGTTTAATAATCAATGAAATGATCTATGGAAAATATATAACTTCCATTCTTTAAAACACTTCTGGAAAACCCTTTCCATATCCCTATGTCGATCATCTGCCTCCTCCTCAAATTGATAAACCCTTTTAATTGAGGTACTCCTCACACAAAAATCCATATATTAGCTCTCTTATTGAAAACACATATAAACAATCCATTTAATAACTCATAATTAACTCCCAGTTACTCGATTAATTCTTAATTTTTACATATTCTAGGATCTCTCACTCTCATTGTCCATGAGAATAAATTCATTCCAGTCACTTATATATTTTTTCACTCAGCTTTTAATCCTATAAGACTTATATAACATTACACGTGATTCTTTTCCTTTAGTAAATATTGCTTCTAGAACTATACATTCTAGAGGTATTCCCTCAGATTCCAAAGTACCTAATATCGTTGGTATTTTTGGAATTTGTGAAATCATAAAATCTTGACTATTATCATGAAATCAATAGGGATAGTTTGGTATTTCTAGATTTATGATACTCCCTAAAATTTATGGAACATCCATTACTTATACTCTTTTATACATTGAAGCATAATTTTTTTATAATTTTATCTCATCATTAAATTACACTTGGTTCTAATATTTTAACAAGATATATTAATTTTAGATAACATTCTAGCTTTTGAAAACCATCAAATTGTTGTTATCCTAGATTTGAAAACCAATGTATTCAATTTTATACCCAGTAATTTAATATGATTAGGACATATCCTCTAGCTCTTCTATTTTCCTAGCATCAACATGAATATGGTCTAGTGAAAAATAGACTATTAGATTGGAATTTTTATCCTTGCATCTAGACCAACATGTTTCTAAAATTTCCTACCCCAAAATAGAATATGTATTTATGTTCACAAAATAGGCTGAACAATTTTCCACCTAAAACTCATTGGGAAAATATCCTTGAATCCTCATTTTTCATGAATTATATAATAAATTATGATTCACACAAACCATGAAACTATTTTATTCTGAAGTAACTATTATGGTTTTCTTATACCTTATTCCTTTCTATATGAAAAAACTCAAGAACACCTTGCTTCCATATTCATTGCCATTATTAAACCTCAAAAACATCATTTTATTTATTTTATCATTTTTAAACAAGTCTCTCTATTGAATGGAGGTTTTGAGTATCGTATACTTAATCATGGGAAAGAAAACCCACACATTCTGTAACAAACCAACATGAAATGCCTTCTAAACTAATATTTAAGATGATTAACCTCTAACCCAAAGAACATTCACAATCCACATAGGGTCACAAAAAGTTACGATATATCCAAAAAATCATTTTCTAATGATTTTACCAAAAATATAATTTAACAAAAATAAAATCTAAAATACAGATACCTCATCAGATAAATAAAACATTATAAACATATCAGGTATACAGAGATGAAACAAAAACTAAAAGAATGATATAACTACCAAAACCCATCTCCTGGTGGTCCACAACCGCCCATCATGTCCAAAAAGCTCACCCTCGATCAATCAAGTGAAAATCCACAAAATAAGTCAAAGGGAAGAGAAGAGCCTACTACAAAAACATAATGTCTACAAACACCTACTGGTATATGCATGGTGTGAGCTTCACAACCCAGTAGTATTACACCAAAGAGATATAAAATTACATCATAATGTATAAAAAATGTTTTATATGGATTAAAACATGAGAGAAAAAGGATTCACATTTTATATTAGTAATCTAAATACATATAAACTATATTACCACAATATTGGGTTTAAAAAATATAACTTTAAACATTTATAAATAATTTATGAAACCAATGTTAGAATAATATAATATCATCATTTAAAAATAGAAAAAATTCATAAAAATAATTGAAAGCAATTTAAAAATCTAAGTTAGATAAATCAAGAAAAAGTAAAACTTCCACCATATATCATCAAGTAGTACGAGGGTTATTAAAATATAATCAAGTTTCATTATCTCAATAAGCAAATAAATCAATAATTGTATTAAATGAAGTAAGAATACTCTAGTTCCATGTAGTGAAAATAAATATTCTAATAAATCAAGTACCAGTAATAATTATGTCATGGGTATATCCGGGAAATGACATTGATTCCACCATATTTAAACTAATAAATTAAATTAAGATAATTATTCAGGCTTACATCAAATCTCATGAGTCTCAACAAAACCATGTTTATAAACAACCTCCTTTTTAACAACATGTTTTTAGCCTAAAACTATCATTTTCTCTATATATCCACTACTCAGGGTGTGAGTATTCTAACAAATCATAAATCTAGACTATCTCATCTAACTACCTACGTTACCATGACCTGTCAAATTTGGTGTGTGAGATAATAAAGTTATGGGGATCACAAAAGGAATAATTATCAGCATCAATATGGGCCCATTCCCGAATCATTCCAATCATTCCCAATTTACATATCACTATCACCCATAAACTCTCTCAAAGTAAATAATCCCATATTCAATACCCATCAATAGTTAGTACAATAATCAAGTAATTCATATCATGCTATTATAGTAAGTGATGATCAATATATAGTGTTTATTATTTTTTAAAGAATCATCAATTTCAATGAAAATACATTTTATTAAAAAATGAAAAATCAGAACCATTATTGCTTACCTACAAGTGTCACCATAAAAATTTTAAACTAGAATTTAAGCTAATCATTTATTACAAAAAAAGTCCAATATAATTCGATGAACATTTTTTAACTTAAATTTATTGAATCTATTTGATTCATTTCACGTAATTTACTTTAAAAATAAAATATTTACTTAATACATTTCTTTACATAAACAACCTTGAAATAGTCAACTAAGAGATATCACAACATATATGGCATTCATAATTTTATAAAACTCTAAGATGAATCAAGATCATAACAATTATTTCAAGGATATATTTAATTAAGATATAATAAGATAACTAAATAATTCATGAGGAATTTCATGTTCAATATTCATAGAAAAAATATTGGAAAATAAAAAATACATATCCATGAATTCACAAGAACATAATAAATTGTGAGATGAAAGAAAATCATAGAGACCCATACCTCAGGAAAGGATTTTAGTTTCTTGATATGAAAACATCAAATAGAGTGTCGAGTATTGAATGTTCAATGTTTCGATACTACAAAATCAAGGGTAGAAAAGTTTTGAAAAATTTTAAATAAACCAAATTCATTAGGGTTCGTAACATAAAACTCAAAATTAAAAATACCATTTTTTTTAATTAAATATTGAATGTGGAAAGTTTAAAATCATTTAAAATTTCAGTTGAAATTTCTTAGAGGTCAAAAGAACTCAATTCCTATGATGTCCAACTTTTGAAATCACTAAAACATCATTATAGTCCATTCGTGTATAAATGATTGAAAATAAAATTTAAAAAACATTTTTTACATAATATGGGAGATGAATAAGGGTAACATGGTTTACCCTTACACAGATCATAACTAATACATAAGGTTAAGTGGATTTACCCTTATTTAGATCACACATTTAGACAAACCCATACATAATGGATGACAACCCTTACACAACTCCAGGTTGCCCTTATGTAATGTTTTAAAACTTATCATTACATTTTAAAAAAATAAGATACCCTTACACAACAATTAAAATTAAGGTTTTACCCTTATGAATTGGATTAGGTACACTTATAAAACTAAGGGTAACTGTTTTGAGAGCATGGAAAAACTTAGGTTACCCTTACATAACCCTAATGAAACATGGGTTACCCTTACGTAGCCAACGAAGTACCGTTACACAATAGTTGTTAATGTTTATGAAACCTTTATAAAAAAATGTTACCCTTACATAATAAGGAAATTACAGTTATTTTATGTATATACACAAGTTATTACCATTAAATATCCCATAGAAAATTCATATTACCCTTACACAGCTCGTGATAATGAGGAGTAACACTTATATAACTCTTAAGAACCACCCAGTGTAAAGTTATGAGGAACTTCTGCTTATTCGGACCCTATACCAATCAAATGGATAAAAATTGAGTTAAAATTTATTAAATTTACTTTGAAAGAACATATAAAAAAATAAAAAAGGTTCTTGGATAATTAAAAGAACAATGATGTTGTAATTATCCCCATAATAATAAGGTAAAAAAATTAAAAAAACTACAATAGATTAAAATCATACATTTTCTAATCTGATGTTTTAAACAAGAAGAGGGATCAATATAAACAACCACCAGTATCTCTCAATGTAACCCTTGTGGACACCCCCATTTACAAACTCTTATATATTTCAGACATGAATTATAATAATAAATAAGTACTCCATACTAGAAATATACAAAATTAATTTTCTTTTCCTAAGAATAGTTCCTTAGATCAAGAAATATCTATAATTCATCCTAAGGAACATCTTCACATAATCCAAACACATTTGAGTCATTAACCACTTCTTGTATCTTTACTAGATCCACATCAACCAACAAGTCCCATTCAAGAACCAATAAATAAGAGGTCAGATAGACTATTAGCATAGTAATTACATGGTCTAGTTTAAGACCTCCTTTAAATTATTGAGCTTTAAGGGAGTCATCAGAAATTGGAACATGTGAGAAATATACCAAAATTAAAAATTTATTAGCATAATCCAAAAATGATATCTCACCTTGACCAAAACTGGAGATCGTAAAAACATTATCCTTCTCATTTCCTTCGGATACTTACACTGAATAGAGAATAACTTTAAGACTTACCAATACATTATTTTACCCAAATAGTAGAGAATCAAAATCCCCATATACTCTCATCTGGTTCCCTAAAATATGATGTTGATGAAATTGAATTTCATATCATGAAGAGTCTTCAGATAATCAAGGATAACTTCAACATATTCAAGGCACATAAATGATTTAGGATAACCCCACTCAGTCATATAATAAGGTTAATGATGATCCCAAAAAACCTTGATATGGTCTAAAGGCTATAAAGAATCTAGTTCCACCAGTCAATTTGGTGTCTAGGTAGATTCATCAACTAGAGATTCATCTTTTGAAGAATTAAAAGGACTACTCCAAATATGGGACTAATGAAAAAAATTTATTTCATTCTTAAATTACATTCTAAGAGACATTTCCAGATATCACAAAAAAATCTCATCAACTTGGGTATAAAACAAAACTCGAAAAAAAATAAAAACAATACAAAATATTTCAAACAAGCCACAAACCAATTTTATCAATGAATAATTATTCTCAAATAAAACAAGATTTCCTAGTTTATAAAACATTACACATTTCATCAAAATATAAAATATATATTTAAATTCATTATAGTTTTAAAAATTCATTTACCATCTCATGGAAATCATTATATGGTTTCAAAACAATTAATCACATGTTTTACAATTTCAAAACCATTTCTATTTTAAATCAATAATATAAACAAAATTACTTCATTAAACATTACTTTAGTATATGACATAACATTATTTCAAACTAATTATTCTAAACTAAACATTTAATTAATTGCATATTTTAGTAATTGAAATCATTTCTCAACGAACTCAACAAAACATGTTTTAATTAAAAAAATACCACAAAATATTTTAAATAATAAAAAAAATTATTTAAGAAGAAATAAATAAAAGAACATGAAACAAAGTACATGTTCATTAGAAAACATTAAATATCCAAAATAACCTCACATGAATGAAATCATTTTGAAAAAAATGGGCATGGACCCAAATTCAAGTTAGAGAAGAACTATATATAGTTATACTACCTGGGATGGTAAAACATGAAGAATCATTATAATGATTCCTAGATTATCTTCCCAATTAATCCCATGTATTTTTCATAATTTACCAGATCGTGAAGGCACCATGAAATTCTGGTCATCTACCTGCCCCATCCCAAAAATCACAAGATATTACCAAAATCAATGACAGACTCATAAAGAATTTAAATATAATTTATCATTAGGAAAACACTAACTCAAAAGAATCTCTCAAGTCCCCACATCAACTAGTAAATGTTGTCACATTATGAAGAGGTGATGATCAAGTATCCGCCCACAAAATACCTCTTGAATCCTGACATATTATTAATCTTCTCTATAACATAACTCACACCAGGTAACAAAAGGGATTTCAAGGAATATACATATTATGTAAATACCTCCTCTGATAATAATTGTAATGAACCAACCCGTGATATCATCTAAACCAATATATAATCCATTTCACCACTGACCTGAAGGGAATTACCAATCCCTATGGTCTTGGTAAAAGTAAACAGGGATAAAATCCCATTGGTAATGATTTCACCCAAAATATAATTTAAATATTATAAAAGTTACACTATATAAACATCATAAGATAAATAAATCACTACAATCATATCTGGATCAAGGAGATGATACAAAAACTAAAAGTAGAATATAACTACCAAACATGTCTCCAGGTGGTCCATGACCACCCACTATGTCCCCAACCTCCCACTATTATCCAACTAAGTGTAACCCAAAAAATAAGTAGAAGGGAACATGAGAACCTATTGAAAGAACATAAAGGCTTAAAAAACCAAATTATAAAATCAAGGTTTGAGCTATAGATCCTAATAGGATATCTCCAATGAGTCTAGGAAATTACTTTATATGTTAATACAAAATTGATAAAGGGAGTGATATAAGTGAGAATAGGATTTCACAATTTAATGTAGGAAACTAAATCAATTAATATTAGATTGGAAAGAAATTATTTTTTTAAAATAGAACTATAACTTTTTAAAAACATTTATGAAACCAAAATAGAAAACATGCCATTTCATCCTTTAAAAACAAAAACATTTATAAAACATATTTGAAAATAATTTCCCAATCTATGTCTGATAAATCAAAAGGAATTAAAATAATACACCAGGCATAAAAACTCTTTAATATTTTCATTATAATAGAGTATTAGTGAATTATCTAGATAAGAAGATCAATTAATAAAGGCAATAAATCATGAAAAAACACTAGTTCTAAGTAGAGAAAAATAAATTCTTTATGTATCGACTATTAATTATAATGTATGACCTAGATATGAAAGTGAGTACACCAATGTCAAGATAATCAATAAAATAAGGACTATTTATCATTATTACATCATGTATCATGGGTACAAAGAAAAAAAATTAAATGGAAACCCACTTTTCTAGACACATATCTGTAGCATCTACCTATATTTTTATCTACGAGTCAACAAGTTGGGGTGTGAGTCAACTATAAAAGCATAAATATATGTCACTACATCCAAATACCCAGTTTCCCTTGGCACGTCAAAATAGGTGACTGAGAAAAAAATGTTATGAGGATCAGAAAGGGAATCCTTATCCATGACAACATAGTCTCATACCATCAACATTCCAGAAATTTCCAATTGACATATCATTATAATCATAGAACTCTATAAAAGTTAAGAATCTTCTTTTAAACACCCAAAAATAGGATGTATAAAAATTAATCAACCCACATAAATATATTTTTACATGAGAGGATTATAAATTAGTTTCAACCGGTCCATTAAGAATCATAAATTTAAATTCCAAACCCTTTACTTCACAAAAAACATTCAAATTGGTAACCATATCCACTTCCTAAGATATATCATCATCAAAGTTACAAACATGAATTTAAACCTACCATTTATTTCCAAAAACATTCCTAATGAATTAAAAGGAACATTTCATATAAAAATAAATGAATTAATTTGATTAAATTCAAATGATTTTACTTTGTAAATCAATATTAGGCCTAAGACAACAAATTCCATAAAATAAACATAAAAAAACTCCTTGAAAAGAAATAAAAACTAACATTGAATTCATCAATTTATTAAACTGTGAGAGGAATAAAGTTCATAATAATTTTATCTATTATATTGTTAATTCATAGATAATAGGATTAAAGAAGCTTTAATGAGTTATATTAATATCAAAATTTATACAAAATGTATTAGAAAATAAGAAATACATATTCATTAATTCTTAAGAAATAATGAAATAAAAGATAAAGTAAAATAATAAAAACCCTTACCTCATAAAAATTCAATATTTTATTGATATGAAAACCTTTTAAAAGATTATATGATTGAATTTTCAATGTTTGGATGCCATAAAATAAAGGATAATGAAGGTTGGAATATTTTTTAAATAAACCAAAGGTTTTTGTGTTGACAATAAAAAAACATAAAATAAAAAAAATTATGTTTCTATATTACAAAATATTGATTGAAATGGGTTTAAAATCATTTAAAATAGGGGTTAAAACTTTTAAAAGGTAAAAATAACTCAATTCTCGTGATTTCTTGCTTCGTAAAACACAAAAATGGTGTTATGGGTCATTTTGTAATAAGATGAATGATAATAGGTTTTTTAAAACATTTCTTCCATAAATAGAGTGTTTTGTAACGGTAGAATGTTTTAAACTTATAGATCTCATAGCATCCTTGTAATGGTAGAGGGTATTACCCATATGTAAATATCATATCCATACATACCCATGCGTAATGGCTCAGTACCCTTATACAAATCAAGGATAATGTTACATTAAATTTGGAAACTCATTATTACCCTTATGAAACTCTATGATACCCTTAGACATTAGAAGTAAGGGTTTACCCTTAAACAATGGCTTAGGTATCATTATAAAGCAATGGGTGAACTTTACATGAGTAGGTAAAACATTGTTTACACTTACAGAACTATTTTGAATCAAGAGATACCATTACATAACCAATTTAATATCCTTACGAAATAAATTTATACCGTTGTATAACCATTAGAAAAACATTGTTACCCCTATAAAGTTCCATGATTATCTTTATACACCATATATAAACAATTTTTTACCCTTATGTATCCCACAATACCTCAATCCCACTCTTCCCAACTTATGAAAATATGGATTTTCCCTTACAAAACTCCTAAAAATCACCTTACATAATGGTAGGAGGCACTCACCCTTACACAAACCCTATACCATGCGTAATAGTAAAAATTGAGATGAAAATTATTAAGTTTCCAATTATAATATTTTTAAAATCAAATAAAAAAGGGAATTTAATTATTAAAAAATGAATACATTTCACCTTCCATGTCACATCATCGATGAAGGAAATATATCACAATAAACCTTTGTGAGAATAGATTGGATTTAGCCCCCACGTCCTTATAAACCATATCTAACATTAAATCCTTAAGTGACTTATCTTATATTTGTAATTAATAATTTCACTACTTAACAAGGATGAAATATTAATATGTTATATTCTATATACTTTTGATATAAAATATTACTTTTTAATATAGAATTTTTATCCCTTTATCATTTATGTGACCAATATGTTCATGTAATAACATTGTAGAAATTACTTATCTATTATGAATTACACATTTTGAAACTCTTATTGTGTACAATGATCCATATTTCACTCCTTTGGATACCACTAGGGAACCTTGTGTAATTATCTATGTTTTATCTGCAAAATCTATAGAGAACCCCAAATCATTTAGCTGCCCTATCAAAACCAAGTTCTTACTTAACCATAGTATGCACCACACACCATATAATTCCAAAAATATTTTAGTCTTTATCAAAAAAGAAACATTGAAACAACCTAAATAATGATATAATAAATCATTTTAATGTTTATCAGTATTCCTGAATCACATAGTTATTATAATTATAAAAATATTATGCAATTTTTAAATCCAAAAAAAAATAGTTATAGTAAACACTTTTCTCATAAGGTTTTATTTAAATATTTATTTTCGAAAGTATAGAATTTTAATTTGAATAAATAAATTTAATTTGTAATTTTTTAATTTCAAAATTATCATAAGAAAATATTCTTTTGAAAAGATTGACTTTTCAATGAATAGTTAGAAATACAGATTTTTATTGAAACTGTATTTTTTAATGTATTTACATAGAAATATTATATGTTGGATTATTTTTTAAACTACATTTGTTCCTTTTGATTAAACTTAATACAATAATAGACTTTTCAATTAATTTAATACTTTAATTTATTATAAAAATATTTTTATACATAAAAAGTTATTTTAAAAAAATATTCATCACATTCTGTAGGGATTGATTTTAAATTAAAAATACCACTTATGTTAATTAAATAATGAAAAACTAATTACATATTTGGACATAGGAGATGATTTTATTTCAATATGTCCATTTTGTTTTGTATCACCATTAATAGTAACCTTAGTAGATTTTTTCATCACGTTAATCTAAAATAGGATAATAAAAATTAAAATTAAAATGATAAGGATTCAAAAATGACCCTAACACGTTCCTGTTGAACCCTCTGGAATTAAATGGCTTTATTGTGTTTTGATAATCCCAACCATTCTTTCTTTATATCTTGATTATGATTAATACATTCCAAATATACTGTAATATATGTTGTTGCTTTCATTATGCTTAAATTAAGTCTTTTGAATTATCAGATATATGTTTACTTTGACTTAACTCTTTCTGCCAAGTGAATGCTCAAACAGTTTTTCAGTTACCGTTACAAACGAGCTACCGATATCGATTAGAGCTACCGATACGGAGTTCACCGATAAGGAGTTCACCGATACATCAAGTTCACCGGTACTCAAAGATCACCTCTACATTAAATTCTACTGATACAGTACATCAATTCTATCGATAGAGTTACAGCTACAAGCTCACCGGTACTCAAGCCTACCACTACATCGAAGTCGACAGCTACCGATACAGAGCTACAGATATGTTGAAGTCCACCGTTATGAAAAGTCTACCGATAGAGAGCTACCGCCACCATTACAAGGCAGAGCCATAGCTACCGATAGAGAGTTACCACTACTGGTAAAGGCAGAGCCACCGCTACTGTTACAAGTCCACCGCCACTGATACATCAAGTCTACCGACAGACAAGTCTACTGTTACAAGTGTCTACCGATACTCAGACCTAAAGACACCCACTGTAAAACAAGTCTACCGATATCAAGAGCTACCATTCCAGAGACATAACCCGACACTGCTTTAATTTCTTTATCATTATTTAATCTAACCAATGGTCATATCAGGGATATTTTAATACACTGACATTTATTTAATGTGTGCTGGTGGATGTCAGGGAACCATACCTTGTACCTGCAAAAAGTAAATCATCTTCTGCCGGAGCACGTGGTTTAACTAAAGGAAGGATGTGCTACTACAAAACAGTATGAATAGACGAATACAAAAATACAGACTACAAGGGTGTGCGAGACATATAGACGAATACATAGAGATATACAAATACCACGAGGTGTGCTGGAGAACTACCAAGTTTGAATACAAAGAGACGACAGAACTTACACGAAGAACTCATTACTGCATACCAGTGAAGAGATGAGAACGAGAACATAACACAAGAGCTTCATCGACTGTCTCTACACCTGGAAGTCAAGGAAACAGACGATACTCTGTTTTCCAGACAAAAACCAGAAGAGGACTCCGAGTGAATTCTGATCAATCAAAGGAGTCCAGAACTGCCCGACAAATAACTAGAGCCTTTTCTAAACTCTAACTATTTTCTCTGTGATTTATCTTTTTACATATTGAGCAGTGTGTGTTATATGTTGTATTTTGCACACACACTGTCTCATGTACTCTAACTGGAGGATTTATAAATCCTCACTCAACACTCTTACATATTTTCATTCCCACTGAGATAGTGGTAGAGGTCATGTGAGACCTGGACAGCTGGTCGTTGTTGTTCTTTTTTCCACGAATAACAGTGGTAGAGGTCTTGGACCTGGACAGTTGTATAATGTTGTAATCACCGATCCAGGGTGTGGATCACTTTTATATAAAGTTTTGAGAGGACTAAGTCTCAACTTGAGACTGAACCTCTTGGTTATATTTTATGTGCTATATCTTTCAAAGTAATTCTTTTATTCCGCTGCTAATCTCTTTAAAACCAAAACTGTTTTAAAGTCACTTTGATAATTAAATTCGCAAGTGTTTATATCAGTTGTAAATCAGTAAGTTGGTTTCAAAAGTTAATCAACCTTTCTGTTTTGATTAACTGGGAAATAATCAATCCCTTGAGAACCCAACTGAACCCTTACTTTGATATAAATTTACTATAGTTTAATTCAGTATTTTATTTGGGGGTTTTTAAGACAAAGTTTTTAAAATAGAAATTTTAATTGGAACTCAATTAACCCCCCCCCCTATTGAGTGTCCACTCCGACCAACATTTGGTATCAGAGGTTGTTTAAAATATTTTGTACTCTGTTTTTTCAACTGTGATTTTAGTTGTATCTTAAAGTTCTTAAAATTTCTGTTATTTCTAAATTTTTATCTCTTTAAAATCTTTACTTATAGTTTGCTATCATGGATAATAGAGTTGAAGGTGTTGCTACCAATAGACCACCATTTTTCAATGGCACCAACTATGCTCAGTGGAAAATCAAGATGAAAATTCATTTAGAGAGCATGAGTTTTGATATTTGGACTACTATAGAATCAGAATATAAAATTCCAACTACTGCTAGAACTACTTGGAATGAAGCTACTGAAACAGCCTACAATAATAATTGTAAAGCTATGAATGCTTTGTACTGTGCTCTAGGAGATGAGGAATTTAATAGAATATCTTCCTATAAAACTGCTTATGAAATTTGGGATACCTTAGCTGTTTCTCATGAAGGAACAACTATTGTTAAGGAGATGAGATTGAATACCTATACTATTAAGTATGATAATTTTAAGATGAAACCTGATGAACCCATTTCTGATATGTATCTCAGGTTCAATGAAATTGTCAACACAATGACTTCTCTGGGAAAGGATGTTCTAGAAAAGGAACAAATCATGAGAATTTTGAGATGTCTACCTGAAAGATGGAGAGGAACCTCTGTCTCCATTAGAGAATCGTGTGACATTGGAGAGCTGCCAGTCAAAGAACTAATTGGCAAACTGATGATGTATGAAGAGGGACTCAAAGTAAACAAAGAAGAAGATGATGAACCTAGAAGGAAGTATGTTGCCTTCAAAACTACAACCTCAAAGAATAAGGATAAGGAAAAGCTTCAACCTATCAATGAAAGTTCAAGCTGTGAAGATAGTGAGAGTGATTCTAATAGTGATGCTGAGATGGCTCACATTTCTAGAAGATTTAAGAAATTTTATAGGAATAAGAAGTATTTCATAAAGTCAAACTACAAAGGTAAGTATGACAACAAAGGACATTGGAAAAAGGATTCGAAGAAGCCTGATAAATCAGATGAAGTTGTCTGTTATGAGTGCAAAAGGAAAGGACACATAAAAGAAGACTTCCCAAAGCTGAAATACAAAAATAAGTATGAATACAAGGATAACAAGTATAAGAAAGACATGAAGGCCACTTGGAGTGCTTCTGAGGACAGTTCTAGTGAATCTGAAGTTTCTGAAACTGAACATAAAAACAAGGAAAACATGTGTTTTATGACAAACGCTTCTGAGGTAACTTCTGAAACTCCTGCTTCTAATTCATATTATTCTGGAGATGATTCTGAATGTGATAACATGTCTAAATCGGAACTGTTTTAATATTGTGATATGTTAGAAGAAACCTATAATAAGATGAAAGACAAATACAAAGGTTTAAAGAAACAGTATGCTTTAACTGTTAAACATAAATCTTATCTTGATATTGAAATGGAAAAGAATGCTCAGTTGCTTAAAGAGAATATTGAACAAAAATTATCTAATGAGCAACTCAATAAAGACATAGAGAAATTTAAAAATGGTAAAGATACTCTTACTCAGATTCTAGGTAAGAAAATAGCACCTAGATACACTACTGGTATAGGATACCAACCTGGACAAAGGAAAATTACCCAAACTAGATTCATTCCTAAATCTGGAAAAAATGTAGCTAGCTCTGGAACTTCATATGCTTCAACGAGTTATATTCATAGTTATGGATCTAATAAGGTTTATCTTTCCAAATCTGTTGATTCTAGAAATTTTATGAGACCCATTAGACAAATATGGGTACCTAAAGTGTTATTGGATAACCTGTCTGGACCCAAGAAAATCTGGGTACCAAAATCATTTCCTTTTTAAATCTGTTTTGTAGGAAACCTGCTTAAAGAGCTCCTGTAAAAAGACCCGGTACTTGGACATCGGATGTTCAAGACATATGTCAGGAGACTTCTCATGCTTTAAAAGATTAGTCAGATTTGATGGAGGTTTTGTCACCTTTGGTGATAATTCTTAAGGTAAAATCATCGGATTAGGCCATATTGGTAACATTGACTCAGTATTGATTTCTAAAGTTTTATTTGTTGATGGACTTAAATACAATTTTTTATGTATTTCCTAGTTATGTGATGATGGTTTTTATGTTAAATTTGAAAATGATTCTTGCAATGTTTTTAATTCTAAAAATGTTTTAGTATTTTCTGCTTTGAGAAATGAAAATGTTTATGTTGTTGATTTAAATTCTTTAGCTAAGAAAAATATTACTTGTTTAAATGATTTTCATAAAGAGTCTTGGCTTTGGCACAGAAGATTAGGACACTGCAATGTGCATTCACTTAGAAAACTTGCTAGGAAGAACTTAGTTAGAGACCTACCCAAACTTGAAATTCTAGCAGACAAAGTTTGTAATCCCTGTCAAAAGGGAAAGCAACATAAAGTTTCTTTTAAATCAAAGAAAGAAGTTTCAACTTCTAAACCTCTCGAGTTGGTTCACATGGATTTATTTGGACCTTCTAGAGTTTCTATTTTAAATGGGAAGTATTATGTCTATGTTCTTTTAGATGAATTTTCTAGATATACTTGGGTATATTTTCTAGCTCACAAAAGTGAAGCTTGTTCTTACTTTGTTAAATATTCCAAGTCTGTAGAGAACTTTAGTGGACTTAAGATTAAAACTCTGAGAGGTGATCATGTTCGTGAGTTTGAAAATCATGAGTTTGAATCCTACTGCTCACACAATGGCTATAGTCACAATTTCTCTGCCCCTAGGACACCTCAACAAAATGGTGTAGTAGAAAGGAGGAATAGAACCCTACAAGAAATTGATAGAACTATGCTTAATGAGTATGACCTACCTGTTTATTTTTGGGATGAAGCTATAAATACAGCTTGTTATGTTATTAATAGAGTCTTGATTAGACCAGTTATTAAGAGGAACCCTTATGAGTTGTGGAACCATAGGAAACCAAATGTTAACTACTTCAAAGTTTTTGGATGCAAAGTCTTTATTCTTAATACTAAATATAATCTTGACAAGTTTGCATCCAAGAGTGATGAAGGAATTTTCCTAGGTTACTCTATTTCTAGTAAATCCTATAGAGTTTTTAATAAGAGAACCAAATGTGTGGAAGAATCTGTTCACATCAAGTTTGATGAAACTGATCCACATGAACCTAAGACCTCTCTTGAAAATCTTGAAGATGATCTCTCTGGTTTGAACCTTAATGATAAAAACAGTGGACCTATAGTTAAAACATCCAGTTCTGGAAATTTTCCAAACCCTGCTTCTGTTGAACCTCAACCTGTAGATGAACCTGAAATCTCTAGCCCTACCTTTTCAAGACCAACTAGGATTCTAAAGAACCATCCTTTATATGTTGTTGTATGAGATCTAGATAGAGGAACACATACTAGAGCTTCTCTAAGAAATCAGGTTATACATCAAGATTTTCTTTCACAGTTAGAACCTAAAAATGTCAATGATGCTATCAATGATGAATTTTGGGTAATGTCTATGCAAGAAGAACTAAATAAATTTGAAAGAAACAAAGTCTGGAAATTAGTAGAAAGACCTAAGGACACAATCACCATAGGCACAAAATGGGTGTTTAGAAACAAAGTTGATGAATTTGGAAACATCATTAGAAACAAAGCTAGGCTAGTTGCACAAGGTTACAATCAAGAAGAAGGGATTGACTATGAAGAAACCTTTGCACCTGTAGCTAGATTAGAGTCTATTAGGATCTTACTTGCCTATTCATCACATCTGAATTTTAAGTTATATCAAATGGATGTGAAAAGTGCTTTTCTAAATAGTTTTATTGTTGAGGATGTCTTTGTAGAAAAACCACCTGGTTTTTCAAATCCTCATTTTCAAAATCATGTTTTTAAACATTCTAAAGCTTTATATGGTTGAAAACAAGCTCCAAGAGCGTGGTATGAAAGGATTTCAAACTTTCTTATTTCAAAAGGATTTAGAAAAGGAATAGACGATCCCACTCTTTTTATAAAAAGGATTTCAAAAGATGTGTTAATAGTAAAAATCTATGTTGATGATATTATTTTTGGATCATCTAAAAATTATTTATGTACTGAATTTTCATAGGTTATGCAAAATGAGTTTGAAATGAGCTTAATGGGAGAGCTTAAGTATTTTATTGGTTTTCAAATTTTTCAAAATAAAGATGGAATTATTCTAAATCAAAGTAAATATACTAAGGATTTATTAAAACGTTTTGGTTTGGATAGTATTATGGAAAGTGATATACCTATGAGTACCACCTATAAATTGGATGTTGATGAATCTGGGAAACCAGTTGATCAAACCAATTACAGAGGTATGATTGGGAGTTTACTTTATCTTATTTCTAGTCAACCAGATATTATGTTTAGTGTATGTATGTGAGCTAGATTTCAAGCTAATTTTAAAGAGTCACACTTACTTGCTGTTAAAAGGATTTTCAAATATCTTAAAAATACTGTTAATATGGGTTTGTTTTATCCAAAAGAACAATCATTTGATTTAATAAGTTATTCGAATGCTGATTTTGCTGGCTGTAAGTTAGATAGGAAGAGCACATCTGGAATATGTCACTTACTTAGAAAATCCCTAGTATCATGGTGTATTAAGAAACAGAACTCAGTTGCATTGTCTACTGCTAAAGCAGAATACATCGCTGCTTTTAGTTTCTGTGTACAGATGAGACACACACTACTGGATTATGGATTTGACTTTAAACATGTTTCAATCAACTGTGACAACACTAGTGCGATTAATATCTCTAAGAACCATGTGTCTCACTCTAGAACTAAACATATTTATGTTAGACACCACTTTTTAAGAGATCATTATCAAAGAGGTGATATAACACTTGAGTTTATAGGCACTGAACTTCAATTAGCTGATATTTTCACTAAGCCTTTATGTTCAGAAAGAATAGGTTTCATTAGACACGAATTAGGAATGATAACTTATCCTCACCGTTAGTAAACCTCACCGTTAGAAAACCTCACCGTTAGAGAAACATCACCGTTAGAGAAAAATCACCGATAGAAAACCTCACCGTTAGAGAAACATCACAGTTAGAAAAACCTCACTGATAGAAGACCTCACCGTTAAGAGACTTTACTGGTACATCTCGCACTGTATTAAAATTCTGTAAAGCTGATTCATCGAATCGTTATTTATTTTATTTATGATTTATGTGATTTATGAATCCTAAATGATATTAAAACTCTAACTAGACTCACTCAATATCACCGCGAACCTGTCTGCTCGAATTCTCCTAAACCTAAACCTCTCAACCTTCAGAACCCTAGCCTCTAATCCGTAATGGCCCACATCAAGAGACCCCAAGTCACAGATGGGAGTGATGAGCCGCAAGCGAAATGACAGAAAGTATCGAATTCCATTGGAAGTGGAAGTGGAAGTGTAGCTCGAAGAAATTCAATAAACCCGTATCTCTCAAGGAGAGAGATTGTTGTTGAAAAAGAAGTGTGTGCAGAAGGGATGATGGAAAGAAAATCGTTAGTTCTTAAGGTTTTACAAGAACAAGGTTGGCTAGAATGCTTCGCGAACAACAACGGACCTTATTATCCAGGACTAGTGAAACAATTCTACGAATTCGTTTATTTTGAAAAATCTGAAGAAGAAAGCAGAATGGTTTCATATGTGAATGGTCAGGAAGTGTCATTTACTTCAGAAGAATGGGCTGTGAACCTAAGAGTTCCTCATGAGGGCTATTTTTCTTATTATTCCAAGTATGTACCTTCAACCAGTGAAGTGTTTCAATATGAATATGCTCTGCTGGAACTCACAGGGAATGAGACCCCTAGAAAGGTGATTTCTGCAGAGATGGTAGGAGAAGATAAACGGTTGTTTAAGTTTATTCAGCATGTTGTTAGTTCGAGAAGAGGAGACTTTTCCACTTTGATATTCCAAGACATATATCTGTTACATTTGCTGAAGCACAGTGTGAGAATCAATCTATGTAGATTGATTATGGTTCAAGTGGAAGACATGACTAGACCGAAGTCAAAGTCAAATGCATTGTTTTTCTCAAAGCTAATTTATGTGATGCTGAAAGTGAAGGAGATAGCTGGACCTCAGGATGAGCTAGTAGTAGTTAAGGACAACTTCTGTATTATAAGAACTGTTTTTAAATACATGAAAGTCAGCTGGAATCCTTGGAAGAAATCATGGATGAATGATGATGGAAATATTTATGACAAGTATACTCCTATGGATCATCCTTCTAGACCAAAGGATGTGAGGGATCCTGGTCTTGGACCAGATGATCCAGAACCGGTCTACAGTGATGATGAAGCTGAGGAGGAAGAGACATCAGTAGAGGAAGGAGGAGATCCAGACTTACCCCCTAGTCCTGTGCATCAAGTTATTTCTTACGGAGCAGCTAGCCCTCCAAAAGAACTACCAAAGAGAGAAACTGTCTTGAAGGACAATGATACAGAGACTACAGAAGATGAAGAAGAAGCATGCCAGTATGTTGTCAAGGACACCTCTGAGGAGGACGAGACAACCGAATCTGATCATAATGTTAATGGGGGAAAAAGAGGCTGATGGTGAAGCAGTTGATGAGGAAAATGTTGAAAAAGAGCTCAGTTTGAGTCCTCTAATAGTCAGTACAGTCAGGACAGTGGCTGATCAGGAAGACATAGCAGCAGCACCAGTTAATGAAAGATTCATTAATGACTCAGAACAAATGGCTATTGAACCTGTTTTGGTTGTTGAGGAAATTGCATAATTATATCAGGAAGAACAGTTGGAAGAAATATCTCAGGAAAATGTTCCAAGTGAGGAGGAGAATCTTGGCTCAGTATCAGTATTATATGACATTGAAGGTTGGACATCAGATCCTGGATATATGATTCTTGGAATTTCTTATGGAGATTCGGATGAGGAAAACCAACCCCAAAAGGAATCAGTTACCTTACCCACTATGGCTGAAAATGTGGCAACCAAGGAGGACCTTAAGTCTTTAAAAGCCGAATTGATAGAAGCAATAAGAGAATCAGTGGCAGATATAAAGAAAAGTATGGTTGAAGAGATGAAAAGCATGGATAAATCCCTTGAGTTATCCATTGGATGTAGTGTGTCCATTATTGTAAAAGAAATGGAGGATGAACTTAATGTGTGCCACACTCAGATTGAGAGTTGGACAGGAGCTGTAGTTTCTCTTAGACAATAAATCGCTTCATTGACTGCTTTGAACAGTTCTCAATCCCAAGTGCACACTGACATTCGGTATATCAAAGAAGTGGTCAAACAGTTTGTGGATGTTTTTGAGGCCTTTAAGAAGTCATTCAAAGAACATCTGAACGGTCAGGATGAACTTGTTCAGAAGATAGTTAGTAATCTGACTCAATCTTTCAAGGAGACAGTGGCCTTCTCAATGAAACCTCTTCCCTCAACTAGCTCCAGTATGAACATTGACCAGATCCGCACTGTTATTCAGGAAGAATTGGCTAAGGCCAGTCCCAGTGGTGCATCAGATACTCAGATTCTTGCTACCACTAGGGAAGTTAGTAGTTTTGTTCGTGATCACATGTGGGCAGCTACTTCTTCTAAAGAGGCAATCAAGAATAAGGTGGATGCTTATTTTGAAAATGTTTATACCAAGCACCAAATGACCAACCATTTCAATCTTTTGATGGAGAATATGAAGTATCCTCCAGTTACCCAAGCGTTCAGGGAACAAGTTAGAAAGATCAGGGAGCTTACTCCTGCATTGAATAAGTTAATAGAGAATAGAGATGATTTTTTATCTACTATGGAGAGAGGTGGAAGCATCATCATGGATTTCAGGAATCTCTTGCTGCCTTTCCTGCATGTGGATGCTCGGCCAGTTATTGTACCACCTGCCCTTCCACCTTCTGCCTCTGGGAGTACACCTCAACTGACTCTAGTTCAAGCCATCAGAAGTCTAACACCGATGATCCTTCAGAGGAGCACAGATTTCAGATCTGGTACTGTATCAGTTGCTGATCCACCAGTGGTTCTTTCAGGAATTCCCAAACCTGCTGACTCTACCTCTGAACCCCCTGTTTATCCCAAGGGAAATAGACCTCTTAAAGAGGATTATTGAGTGCTTCTAGCTCTATTTTATTTTATTTTTTTGATGGGATTCATTGTCTCTTTGTACTTATCTGGTTTTCCCACTGTATCTTTTACTTATCAATCAAATCCTTTATTCCTCTCTTCACTATATATTTTACTCTGTCTATTTTCTTTCCTAGTCCCTCTCTTTTCTCTAATACCCTCCTTTTTGTTAATCACAAAGGGGGAGAAATTATTGAGAACCTGTACCCAGTGAAATTGATAGGGGGAGAACATCACTACTATGGAGAAAATCCTATAGTTAAAATTGATAGGGGGAGAAATATGCAAATCAAAGAATCTTGCTTGTGCCTTCCTCTGATACTACATTATTTCTTGATATATTCCTGTTTCCATATTTTTCCTCTGATACTATACTGTTGATATCATACTTTGATATATATTTTTTGTTGTTTTTTTTTTTTGTTTCCTCTAATATTACTTTATTTTGGCATAAGTTGTGATTATCAAAAAGGGGGATATTGTTCAACCCTCTGGAATTAAGTGGCTTTATTGTGTTTTGATAATCCCAACTATTCTTCCTTTATATCTTGATTATTCTTAATACATTCCAAATATACTATAATATATGTTGTTGCTTTCATTATGCTTAAATTAAGTCTTTTGAATTATCAGATATATGTTTACTATGACTTAACTCTTTCTGCCAAGTGAATGGTCAAACAGTTTTTCAGTTACCGTTACAAACGAGCTACCGATATCGATGAGAGCTACCGATATGGAGTTCACCGATACGGAGTTCACCGATACATCAAGTTCACCAGTACTCAAATATCACTGCTACATTAAAGTCTACCGATACGGTACATCAAGTCTACCGATAGAGTTACAGCTACAAGATCACCGGTACTCAAGCCTACAGCTACATCGAATTCGACAGCTACTAATATAGAGCTACCGATATGTTGAAGTCCACCGTTATGCAAAGTCTACCGATAGAGAGTAACTGCCACCATTACAAGGCAGAGCCACAGCTACCGATAGAGAGTTACTACTACTGGTAAAGGCAGAGCCATTGCTACTGTTACAAGTCCACCGCCACTGATACATCAAGTCTACCGACAGACAAGTGTACCGTTACAAGTGTCTACCGATACTCAGACCTAAAGACACCCACTGTAAAACAAGTCTACCGATATCAAGAGATACCATTCCAGAGACAGAACCCGACACTGCTTTAATTTCTTTATCATTATTTAATCTAACCAACGGTCATATCAGGGATATTTTAATACACTGACATTTATTTAATGTGTGTTGTTGGATGTTAGGGAACCGTACCTTGTACCTGCAAAAAGTAAATCATCTTCTGCCGGAGCACGTGGTTTAACTAAAGGAAGGATGTGCTACTACAAAACAGTATGAATAGACGAATACAAAAATACAGACTACAAGGGTGTGCGAGACATATAGACAAATACACAGAGAGATACAGATACCACGAGGTGTGCTGGAGAACTAACAAGTGTGAATGCAAAGAGACGACTGAACTTACACGAAGAACTCATTACTACATACCAATGAAGAGCTGAGAACGAGAACATAACACAAGAGCTTCATCGACTGTCTCTACACCTGGAAGTCAAGGAAATAGACGATACTCTATTTTCCAGAAAAAAACCAGAAGAGGACTCAGAGTGAATTCTGATCAATTAAAGGAGTCTAGAACTTCCCGACAAATCACTAGAGCCTTTTCTAAACTATAACTATTTTCTCTGTGATTTATCTTTTTACATATTGAGCAGTGTGTGTTATATGATGTATTTTGCACACACACTATCTCTTGTACTCTAAATGGAGGATTTGTAAATCCTCACTCAACACTCTTACATCTTTTATTTCCCACTGAGATAGTGGTAGAGGTCGTGTGAGACCTGGACAGCTGGTTGCTATTTTTCTTTTTCCCACGAATAACAGTGGTAGAGGTCTTAGACCTGGACAGTTGTATACTGTTGTAATCCCAGATCCAGGGTGTGGATCACTTTTATATAAAGTTTTGAGAGGACTAAGTCTCATCTTGAGACTGAACCTCTTGGTTATATTTTCTGTGCTATATCTTTCAAAGTTATTCTTTTATTCCATTGCTAATCTCTTTAAAACCAAAACTGTTTTAATGTCACTTTGATAATTAAATTCTCAAGTGTTTATATCAGTTGTAAATCAGTAAGTTGGTTTCAAAAGTTAATCAACCTTTTTGTTTTGATTAACTGGGAAATAATCAATCCCTTGAGAACCCAACTGAACCCTTACTTTGATATAAATTCACTACAGTTTAATTCATTATTTTATTTGGGGGTTTTTAAGACAAAGTTTTTAAAACAGAAATTTTAATTGGAACTCAATTCACCCCCCCCCCCCTCTTGAGTGTCCACTCCGACCAACAGTTCCTTTATCAAATTCAATGAGTGGATTTCTGAAATTCCCATCAAATTTTCCAAAATATTGTAACTTAGTGTCACATTCTTTTGATTTTTAGATTTATAATATTTAAGTAAAAATAAAGACAAAAATGACACCTTCATTCTTTTAATATCAATAATATTTTTCATATGCATAAAAAAACATATATACAGTTATAAATAGTCAATTTAATGATAAATTAATGTTTTTGTCATGTTATTTTATTTATAACTTTTAGTGAAAAATAAATACCTTAAATTATTATAGAATGTCGACACAATATTTATTCAATTAATAGAAAAATTAAAAAATTATAAAAAATATTGAAAGTAATATAGTTTGAATAAAATTTTGTGTTATTAAAATTTTTTAGTTAAATATAAAATTTAATTTTTGTGTTAAAGTGTTATATTAAAATCCCTTTATTTTTATGTTGTTTTCAAAGTCAAATTAAAAGAATAGTTCAAAAAATGTCATTAATGATATTTTAAAATAAATAATATTTTACTAAATTATTTAGTCTTTATAAAGAATGATATTCGGATAAGTGATTGGTATATAGTTTAAAATATTAACCATTGTATACTTATGAATTAAATTTCTTTTTATAGAAACTATCTTAACCCGTAAAAATTAAAATGCATTATTATTGTGGTAATCGTTAAAATGGTTAAACAAGGGTTAAAACGAAATGGTAAGGGTGAAAATATCACCTAAACTATCTAATTTTTATTTTAGGGGGGTATTTATCATCATACACATGTTATATTCTAATTATATCAATTTTGAATTTGAGCATAAGAAATAATTTATATTAATTTAAAAATTTATGGAATTCAAAGAATGCCCATCCCCTATCATATAAATGGGTACATCCTCTCCCATTTTTGTCACACATAAAAGACAAATTTTCAGGAAATAACTACCCAAATAAATTCCTATAATCCATAATTTCATTTTATATGACATTTTTTATGCATAATTCTATATTATAGGGATTAACATGTAATGAAAAGGCAGTTTCCCAAAGAAGAGATATAACTTTTAATGGAATATTTGGATTTTATTTATTACTCCACCTCCTTGAAATGATTTTAAATCATGATAATATAATAACATTATTATCTTCCATATACTAAAATGTTATTATTTTAATGGATTAACCTATATCTATCGCTTTTTCCATCAAATCGGAAACAAAACCATCATCTGTGTGTACGATGGACCGCCCCCTCACAAACTGATAGTTAAATTTCCATGAAATTATCTTATATATGGTTATAATGATGGATTATATATATATATCTGTGTGTTTGTGTGTGATATTCATGAAAAAAGATAATGTCATTCATGCATACGTGTGGATTAAAACCTCCATGAAGTGATGCAATTCATTTTTCATCAATGCATCACATATCTTGTATATATAAGTGTATTTGAAGAATAAATATGGTATTTTTGATATAATTATCATTATATAAAGATAAAATAATACTTACCATTCTCTATATTTATCTTTTAAAAATGTAAATGTTACCCATGTGTCTGTATGACTTACCATCTCTATGATTGTAATTTATTTAATTTTTCATAATCATCAATAATTTTTTGTTTAAAAAAATATAATTATTGTATATAATGATAATTTTTTTTATTTTTAGTTTGGATATTATATATTAATAACCTATTTGACCATTATTTACCTACCAAATTTATTTAGATATATGATCTGAATATCATCAAAATGCATGATGTGAGATTAATTGATTATGTAATAGATAGTATCATGAAAATAAAAAGGAATAATAAACATGAAAAAGGTATAAAATAAAGTAAATATTTAACATAATTTTATTATTCAGAAAGATAAATAACTTACATAATGATTCATATTCGTGGTATGAGACACTTTAACTTAAAACCTCGATTTAAAAAATTTCAAGATTTATTTTCTATAGTAATTCCATCCATGTTCATATTATTAAACTTTTTCTATAAATTCATTTATATGGAAAAATGAATTATAAAGGAAATTTTATGTAACTTTTTTGTTTCCTTCAATTTATTTTAAATGATAATATTTTAAAAAAATATTTTGATAAAAAGGACAAAAGAAATGCATTATTTTAACATATATATTATCAATTTTTTTACACTAACATAATTTTAGTTTAATTTTGGTATTACTTTAAAATAATTCATGTTATATTCAAATAAAAACTTTATACCTCCTTCGTCAGGGTATTTTAACTTAAGAAATGCAACTTTAAAAAGAAAGGGTATTTCTATATTCGAAAGAATTTTGAATAACTGTTTAAAATTGTTTTTAAAGGGTTTTATGTGGAAAATGTGGAAGTGTAAAATGTTTTATTCAAGAAATAGAACATAAGAATAATATATAATGAAGGGTGAGGCTGATATAGCTTATAATATAGGTGATCATGATACATATTAAATGAATGGTGATCCTGATACAGTTTATATGAATTTTGATCCCCATTATAGCTCTAAAATTCATTGGGTAATATTTATTATCATTAAAGGAAAGAAGGATGGATTTAACTATAATGGTTTTTCCTATAAACTTTACTGGTCTCTAGTTATATATGATAGGGGTTATATATATGACTATCTATGTCACCTAAAAGGGGTTTCTATTTTCTAACTATGGGTTAAAAATATTTTATTTTTGAAAAAATTTGTTTGTATTCCCTATGGATAAGATTTATTTCATACCCTCAATGAATATTATGATAAATGTAAAAAATATACGGGTTTTCATGATTTTCATTAGACTAATGTATTTTTAATTTTTATGTCCCTTACAATGTTTTTTTTTTTGGCTAATCCCATTTTTTTTATTTTTTACACGGTTTAAGGATGGGTAACAATGGAGAATAATTCACGTTGAGAGTCATGATAATTTTATATAAAAATAAAATGTGCTTTTTTAAGTTTAATATAATAGGAAAAATATATTTTGAGCAAAGATTACCATGTTTCTTCATCTAAATTATGTTTTCTGAAAATGGTATTCCATAGAGAAAATAGGGAAGTGATATTAAGAAAGAACCATGAAGACAATATCCTTCTAAATTAGAAAATTTTAATGGTTTGAATTAGAAATTAGCAGTTTTTTCTTATGACTTCTCGGTTCACATAGGATATATGTAGTGGGTGTATCTATACAAGAGGGAATCCAAATATACCATATAATAACCTTTCAATGGTTTAGAATTCATAAAACAAACCCCTCCATCATTTTATGGATCTTCAGATCTATTGGTAGATTAAGGATGAGCCCATTCTATGGAAAATATATTTATAGGCATGTGATGTTCATATCATCAATAGGTAGTGTTTTCTATTTATAATTTTGATTGAAGGTGGTATTTGGTTAAGAATACTAAAGAAAAATATGTTCTTGATTCCATATATTTGTATAAATCTAAGAATATTCTTCAAGATAAATATTTCCCTAAATATATTAAATACAGGATACAGAAACAATTCATGGAATTATAGTAAAAACATTAAATATTCAGTATCCCTATGGGATATAAATTTTAAAAAATTAGATAGGTCCATACAATATTTTATTTAGGTCAATGATATTAATATTAATATATTTTAATAATTATTGAAACAAATTTTATGAATAGCATTAGTGGTATGGGAGTTTATAAGTTATTGGGATGTTTTCAATTATGATGAGAAATTTGTGATGAGTTTTTCTGAAATTTATCATCCTTGGGATGAAAAATGCAGGATATGGTTTAGGTGGAAGGAAATGGAGAATTATACACCTAATTTGTTTGGATTTTGTCCCACATCAGGTTCCAATTTTGGTAGAAAACATCTCTATGAGAGTTTTTCAAGATATGGAAAATGTTACTCATGTGGTAAGATCAGTCATAGGATCCATTACTGTTAGTAAAACTATCCTAAACAATCCAAGAATAGGGTAATAGATATCCAACCTATGGTAAGATGTTTTAATTATAGTGTGTTTGGGATTTATAGTAACATGTGTTTGAAGTTAGTTAAACCTGGTGTAAATCATCACGATTGAAATAAAAAATTAATGTAAAAATTATTTTCTACAACTACGGTTGATGTTGGGATATCTTATAAATTGGTGATATGTATGCTACTTGTTTATTTGAATTACGCTAATTCCGGGTTTGACTCTATATTTCTATATTCCTTCATTTTATATAAATTTTCAAGATAAATGGTAGTATCATCTCATTAAAATAAGATATAACTTTTGGTGAGAAATCATGGTTGAAATATTAAATCAACCGAGATGTATAATATTATTCCTATTGTTATTATTGATATGTCTTTCTTGAAAATCATTTGGAACTAGCCATAGTAGAGTTAAAAATTATTTTGGGAATGGATTTAATTTCATTTTATCATTCTATGATAGATCATAAAGATATTAAAATTATATTAAATGATTTTTTAACTTTGATAATATACCAATAAGCTGAGAAATTAAATAAAAATAGAATTGAAAGTTATTTAGATGATATTTTTGAAGAGATTAAAACTACTAAAATTAGTGATATAACAGTAATAATTGAATATGTTGATGTATTTCATGATGATTTTCTTGGTGTTATTATTGATTGGGATGTTGATTTTATTATTGACTTAGTTTCTAGGGCTATTAAAATTTTAAATATCCCTTATATAATATATCAATTAAAACATTCCTAATTGAAAAAATTGTTTCATGAATTTCTAGATAAATGTTTCATTCATGCTAGAACATCACCATTGGGTTATCCTATTATATTTTTCAAAAATAGATATGGTACACCGAGACTTTTCATTGATTATGTATCATTTAATAATATCCCTTTTATGAACAATAATCTGTAACCTCTTGTTAATGATTTTATTGATTAATTTTAGGGAGAACTATATTTTTAGAAGATTAATATTAGATCATTTTATCATCATTTGATGATGAAGGAGTAAGACATTTTGAATAAAGCATTTCAAACTATACATGATCATTTTTTATTTATAGAAATTATATTTGGGTTTTCTAATAAACCAGTTGTATTCAAATATCTTATTAATAGAGTTTTCCATAACTATTTAGACATTTTTTACTTGTGTTTATTTATGATATTTTTTTATATTTTAAAATTCATAAGGATCAAAAAATTCACATAAGGATTGTTTTTAAAACTTTAAAACAAAAAAATTATATGGAAAATTTAGTAATTGTGAATTTTTATTGCAAATAGTTTCTTTCCTTAGGAATATTTATTCAAAAAATAGAATAACTATTGACCCTACTAAAACTAAACATCATAAATAATGGACAATACCAACTAAGGTCATGGGTATTTGTAGTTTTCCTAGATTAGTCGGTTACTACCATTTTTTTTCAAAAATGTTACTCATTTATGCAGACCACTGACAAAGTTATCCTAAAAAGGAGTAAAATTCATCTAGATAAATGAGTGTGATGATTTTTTAGAGACACTAAAAAATATTGTTGAATTCCCTAGTTTTGGCCCGACCCTTTAGAAATGGTGAATTTTTCATCTATAGTGATTCTTCATTGAGGGGACATGGTTGTTTTTTGAAGAAGAATGATCATATAATTTCTTATACATCATGGTAACTAAAACATCACGAGTGAAATTATCAGATACATGGTCTAGAATTAGCTATAATGGGTTTTGATTTTAAATTTTGGATACATAATTTATATGTAGTAATGTGTGTTATATATATTCATCATAAAATATTGAATTTTACATTCAATTAGAAAGAGTTGAACATGAGGCAAAGAAAGTGGATAGAACTGATTAAGCATTATACCTACATGATTCAATACCAACATATAAAATCAAACAATGTAAGATATTATTTAATTCATAAAAATAATGTTACATTAGTAATGTTTCATTTGAAAAGTCACACATTGCTTAATGCTTTGAGGTATTTTGGCAATAAAATATTTCATTCAAGAATTTCCTCTGTTTTATTTCAAAAACAGTATAATATTATATGTTAGAAAAAATTAAGAAAACTTATAAGCAGAACAGTATTTGATTGGGAAAAATTTATTCTATTAATAATAATAAATTTCTAGACATTAATGTAGATAAATATTATATTATCTTGTTTTGAAAAAGATTATGTGTAGTTTTTGATTCATAGTTTAAGATAAAATTAATGAGTGAAGCTCATAGTTCAATGTTTTCCATTAATCTTGTAAATAGTTTGATGTACATGGTACTTCAAGATTATTATTGTTGGTATAGAATGAAAAACGATATTTCTGACTTTACCATGAAATGTTTGACCTGTCAATAGATTAAATTAGAATGATAATTTCCAAAGGGGATTCTTCATCCTTTTCTAATTCCATAGTGGAAATGGGAAAAATATACATGGATTTAATAATGGGATTACATAATAATTGTTGAGTTAATAATGTAATTTGGTTTCTTAAATATACACTAAATAAATCTACACATTTCATTCCCAATAAAGATACATATCCTTTGGATCAAATTTTTTTAATATACTTAATGGAGATAGTCATTTTGTATGAAGTTACACTCTCTATTGAATCTAAATGTGATCCCATGATCACTTATTTTTTTTTAAATGGATTCAAAATTCATTGTGTACTAAAATAAATTCTAGAGAGAATAATTCGGACCATGGAATACAAGATTCATTCCATTAAAATTTATTAAAAGGTAATTTGGTTCATTATTTTTAATTGGTTTTGTTTTCTTCTAAAAATATATTTCATTTGTGTATATATATGACACCTTTTGAAGAATTATATGGAAAGAAGTGTCAGACTGTAACTTTTTGGGATGAAGTCGGAAAAATGAAGTTTATTGGGCTAGATTTGGTGGAGAAAATGGTTGAGAAGGTGTATATGATTCAAAAATATATAAGGCAGTATTTGAGTATGAAGAAAAGCTATAACACCAATTATATTTAATTATTATTATTATTTAAAATAAACTAAATTTTTTTGATATCTTTTGTTACACGCGACACTATGTTTTATTGATCATTGAAAAACAAATAATATTATTATTTAAATAATATAGTTTTTACTTAGTTATTATAATTGGTATAATTAATATTTATTACCAGATTTAAAATAATATGTATAATAGATTTATATAAATAAACATATTAATAATAAAAATATAACTTTTAGTAATGTCTTTATACATTTCAAGCATAAAATTTTCAAAAAATAATTATTGCTTATGAATAATTAAAAAATTAATTTTTTAAACTTCTAAAAATTAATTTGATAAAATTAAATTCATATTTTAAATTATAACTTCAAAATTATCCTAGGGTGTTTTTTTATTTTTCTGAAAATATTAATTTTTTGGTCAATAGTGAAAAATACTGGTATTTATTAAAAACTACCTTTGGTTTAAATAATTTATAAGGTTTCTTTTATTAAAAATTGGGTTTAAAAGTAAAATTACCTGAATTATATATTATGTAATCTAATTTAGTTCATTAGAATAATTTTCATAATTAATTGTTTATATAAAAATATTTTAAACTTTTGAACATTTTCTCTTTGGAAAAATTCTTTCTTGTCTCATTTGTGAGATTAATTTTAAATTAAAATTATCCACTTATATGTGTGGAATTTAAAATATCTGATCACTTATTTATTATAAGAAAAAATTATATTATGTAATATGTTATGACTATTTCTTGACCATAATTAATAGTAAAAACTGTAAGAATTAATTAATGTTGTTGAGTTGAAAATGGTTTTAATGGGGGTTGAACTAAAAGGTAAATGGTTAAAAAAACTTTTTAAACACCTATCATCTCTCCATTAAAACTTCTATGTTATATTATTTATAATGGCCCATTTTTTAAACTTTTGGCATGAGAAATATGTGGGTGCACCATTTTCTTTCTAGAAATTACAAGCATACCACTCTCCTAACTTATAAAAGGTGATCCCTTATCATATCCTCTTTACATTTCCCAAAATATTTTTTTAGAAAAAACAATCCAAAATAAATTCCTTACTTCACTCTACCAATATTTAAAGCATTATTTTGGTCATAATTCAAACCTATGAACCATTTTTGTGTAAACAAAAATATATTTTCTGAAGAAGAGATAACAATCCTAACTGAGCATTTCATTTTATTTTCATTCTCCAATTATCTCAATTATTATTAAACTATTATGATATATAAAATCATTATATTTTATATACTAGGATTAGTTTAATGTTATGTTAATGAACCATAACCATCACCTCCTCTATCAAATGGTATAAAAAATCATTAGTTGTGTGTGTGGTGGATTACCGCTTCATGGACCAATGATATTCATTTTCTATAACCACCTCTCAAAGATGAATTTAATGATGGATTAAATGTTGATATATGATATTTATGAAATTTTTATACTTATTTTAATATTACATCAGATATACCTTCATACTTTTCATTCGATGGGAATATAATATCGTCGGTCGTGTGTACGACAGACAACCGACTCACAAAGTGATGTGATTCATTCACACATTAAAAAATAGGTAATAAATATTTCTTAATGAAAATATGTGATATATATGATGAAAAAATGATTTTTATTGGTAATAAGTTATTTAAATTTCTATCTAACAATCTATATATAATATTGGAACATTACTCAAGCGTATGTAAAGTCAACCTTTTATATGAAATTTGTAATTCATTTTCTGTTTATAACTTTATGGGATATAATAAAAACAAATATAATGAATATATATGACATTTATGTCCTTGTTAACATTCTATAGATCATGGGACCATTATCACTATAATAGTACAAAAATAAAAAATCAAAACATATATGAAAAGAGTAGTTATTAGAAGAAACACGACTTTGACATGGAATTGTTAATAAAAAGGTAATAAATGGTCATAATTAAATAATATATGGTGTTGTATATATTTTTTTTATTTAATATATGTATTATAAACATATAATTATTATAATAGAGGTTTTAAAATGTACAACAAAAGTCAAGAATTATGTTAACAGATTTGTGTCTCAGTTTTCCTTCATCAAGTCATATGTTATGTTATACATCTATATTATTTTATGAGGTTTATATAAAAGACTTTTAAATTTAATATCTTGGATTTATCTATTCTCATGTTTTTTAGGTTTCATTTAATCATATTTCTTCCTGGGTCTTACAATTCAATGTCATCAATATTGTAAAAAATTTATGTTATAATATAATCGTTTATCAGGATTTTTTATGATTTTGTTTTTAATGATAATATATTTCGATCCATCTCTAAAGAAACAAATTAATTTTATTTTCCATCAATTAATTCATTATAATATATGTTTCTCTTCATTTTCCTCTCTTTATGTACTCAAGAGTTCATAGTGATGTTTTAAAAAAAATCATCTTTTCATTAGAAAACTATTTTACTTCCAAAACCATTTTTTTTTAAATTCCAAAATGTTTTTAACATTATTAAATTTAATTATTAAAGAAATTTTTTCCTACTTATTACATTTTACAAAAAAAATTGAATATTCTAGTAGTTTTCCAAACAATGCCTCTTTGGATTTTACCAAAAATGTGAAAGAAATATTTTTTTAATGTGTACAAAATGAACCGAATTACCCACCATCATGACCACTATTTTATTTAAATGTTAATTTAAAAAAATAAAGTTTATTTTCAAATAAAATTATTTCAAAAATATTTTATAAATATTTTGTATTGAAAATTTGGTTTTCAAAGAAAATTTATCTTCGTCAAGAGATGTTCTTAGTAAAATTTAAATATCATTTTCCATCAAAGATTAAATCCTTTTATTCTACATATGATTTAATAGGGATATGATCAATGAATACCATTATTATTCATTCTCTATATTTTTTATGTTTATGATGAAAATATGATTACAAGAACCATATATATTCCATGGTTTATGCCATCATAAAATTATTATGCAACATGCTTCTTTGAACAAGTTTTTCTATAATCAAGTAATATAATGATTATGAAATTTATTCCATTTTCTATAAGTTATGATATGATGAATTATTTATGAAACACATTTCATTTCAGAGGTTAGGATATGATGAATTATTTATGATCTTGTGGAACACATATTTATGATTTTAATTATGTGAACAATTGAGCATATATATCCCTCAAATTCATTGGGTAAAGATTTATATTTCATGAGATTGATAAGACTTGAATAGGGAGTAAACCCAGATTAGTAAGGGGATTTTTCTAGTATGATGGTCTTGGGAATTAACCGTGACTACTATGATCATATAGGTGGTGAACCTAGTTCAATAAGGTAATTTGTCCACTATGATGGTACTGCTAGTAAACCTTAACTACTATGATTGTTTGGGGAGTGAACTCATTCTACTATGATAGCATTGGCAGTGATGCTTGAAAATTATGGAATTGATTTTTGATACATATGTGTAGGACACAGTTATATGTATTATGTGAATATTATTATCTCATGGTTTGTGTTCTTATATTTCCTTATGGTTAATGTATTATTGGAATCCAATATTTATGACATGACTTAATATTATGATAATTGATATGTAGAGCATGGTTTACAAATGTTATAATCATGTTCTCAAACACTTATTCTCATGTAATTCTTATATATCTCCCTTTTTTACCTTTCCTAATCATATGACATAATTATTTATTATCATTCATTTTCACATGTAATGAAGAAATTTAATATGTATGATATGTATAGGAAGTGTTCTAGTTATTAAGTGTTTACTGGGAGATTATGTAGTTCATAAATTAATTATTTTATTATATTTCCATTTTTCTGGAAGTAATATACAGTTATGATCCTTATTCATGTGTTTGAATAATTTAATGAATGCATATAAGTAATAAAATACTAGGTTTTAATTAAATCCATGTAGATAACCGTAGGAAAGTTCTTTCTTTCAAGGTAGTTGATCATGTTTTTCTTAAAGTTTCTCACTGGAAAAGTGTTATCTGTTATGTTAAAAATGGGAATAAAAGTCCTTGGTTCATTGGACCATATGAAATCATGGAAAATTTTTTATTAGTTTCCTACCAAGTGGCCTTGTCTCTATGTTTATCCTAGTTACATAACATATTTCATGTTTCAAGGTTAAGAAAATATATGTCAGATTCATCTCAAGTTTTGAGGCATGGATTAGTTTAGTTGAAAGATAATATTTATTATGAGGAATATCTAATTGAAATTTTTGGCTATATAGAGAATGATTTTTAAAATAAGTTGATTCACTATGTTATGTTTTTTAGAAAAAACTATATGATTTAAGAATAAATATAGGAATATAAAAATGTTATGTGGGAAAGATATCCCCACCTGTTTACGAAATGTATAAAATTGAGAGGAAATAATTTTCAAAAAGGGGAAGAATTTAATAACCCATATGGTGATAGAATAAATCGTTTTTATTTTTATTATTATTCATGAACTAAATATTTATATTCATTATAAAATTTTTAAGTAATTTTTCAATCAAAAAAGAAAGATTATTATTAAACTCGTTTCTTATAAGGATTTATATAAATGTTTAATTTAAAAATAATACTATTTTAATTTAAAAATGAATTTTATTTTTTAAATTCATCATGTCAAAATTATCTTAAGATAAAATTTGGATAATTTTATGAAATGATTTATTTTTTAATGAATAATGAAAAAAATATATTTATTAAAAACTATATTTTTTTTAAAATTTTTAACAATGTAATAAAATATTATGGATTAAATTAAAATTTAATTTTTTCCTTTTGAATAAAAATAATCCAATTATATTTCTTGAAAACAATTTTATGATTGAATTTGGTATTAAAATATTTTTATACATAAAAATGCATTTTTCATAAAAATTGTATTCATCATGTTTTTTTGGAATAATTTTAAATTAAATTTTGAAAATTTTATTAATTTAATATTCAAAAATTAATAACATATTTGGAATCATGAAATTGAATTTTTTTATATAGGACCATTTTAATATTTCTCATTATGAATATTAACCTTAGTAAAGTTTTTCAACAAGGTTAAAGTAAATCGGGTAATTAAGTTTAAAAATAACATGATATAGATCAGAAAGTGACTCTAACACATTCATTTATCCTATGATGATAGTGATGTTCGTCAATTAATATACAAGATCTGAATATATTTCAATGTGGGGGATATTTATTTCATTTTCATGTATTAGCTATTAAAAAAAATATAAAGTCAAAAATATCACTTTCTTTCTTTTAATATCTATACTATTTTGTGTCATGGATAAAAGAAACATATATTTCATTATAAATTGTAATTTTTTACATAAATAATTTTTTTATCATCATAATTTATTTATATTTTTTAGGAATGAAATAATTTCATTAAATATTTACACAACACTGACACAATATTTTTCAATTAATAGTAAAATAAAATAAATAAATTTAAATTATTAAACGTAATATAATTTGATTTAATTTTTATGTTATATGAATTTATAGATAAATATAACATATTATATATGTTTTAAAGTATTATATTATAATTCAGTGATTAATAATAAATTAAATGAATAGTTTCCCATATGACATTAATGATATTTTATAATAAACAATATTAATTATATTATTTAAAATTATTAAAAATACTATCCGTATAAAATTTATTTTTATATGATTTAAAATTTCCAAAATGATCCATTTATGTTCTAATTTTTCTTTTATAGTAACCATCTTAACCATAAAATTTTAATGGACTTTATTATCATAGTAATCATCAAAAGGTTTAACCAAGGTTTAAAACAGAAAAATATAGGCGATAACATCACTGAAACTTGTAAAAAGTTTATTTCATAAGATTATTTAGACTCATAATCATCTTATATTTTAATTACATTAATTTTTGTCCATGTTTCGATAATAAATAATTTAAATTAATTTTATACTTTAGGGAATTCAAAGAATTCCACTCCCCTCTCATATAAAAGGGAACCTCCTATCCTATTTTATTCACACTAAAAAACATTTTTATTCAGACCATACCTACCCAAATAGCTTTCTAGAATACATACCCTCATTATAGAGGTCTTTTTGAAGGCATAATTCTAACATTTGATGGCTTATGGTGTAGAGAAAACAAGGTTTCCCGAAGAAGGGGTATAACTTTTAACCGAATGTTTTAGTATTATTTTTACTTCCACATCCTTTAAATACTCTTCAATCATGATGATATAATAACATTACTATATTCAAAATTATAATATATTATTATTTTAATGTAATAACATATATCTATATCCTTTTCCATCTAATGTGAAATGAAACCATCATTCTTCTGTATGGGGAACTACCACCTTCTGAAATGATGTAATTCATTTTCCATCAATGCCTATCATATCTCATTTGAATGATGGGTTTAATATATATATATGATATTAATGATAGATTTATCAATATCTAAAGATAATATATCATATACCTTATTTCCATTCCATTCATTGAAAAATGATGATGGCGTTCATGTGTATGTTTGTATTACCACATTAATGAAATGACATGGTTCATTATTCATCAATGCATCATATATAAGGTGTATATAAGTGTATTTAAATAAATAGTAATATATTTATTATATAATGATAATTTTTTAGATATGAAATAATACTTACCATATTTCTATAATGATAGTTGAAAAATGAAAACATAACTCAAGCATACGTACGCCATATCGTCTCTATGATTATAACATAGTTCATTTTTCATTATTATATTTCATGGTTAGTTCTAAAAGTATAATTATTGTATGAAAAGATAATTGTCACGAACCAAACCGGGTCGACTCTGAATCGGTCACCCGAGCCAGCTCGTGGCAAGTCCTGAGGGGCGTTCCCGATCCCCTCGGGATGGCAACTAGTATCGGGCATCAAAGTTAAACCTTGGGAACGATTTGGCCCATAAAAGAAAAAAAGTAAAAAAGAATAAACAGAACAAAAGCACTAAACTCTATGAGCGAAAAGAAATAAAACCAAACAGCAGACGTACCTCCATGTGACCCTTTGGTCACCTCCCATCCAAGGCCAACATTGCTCCCAAAATGAGCAACTCAGCCAAGAAAACTTGAACGAGGGAAACCTGTGAATGAAATGATAAAATAGGTGTGAGCATTAAAAATGCTCAGTACGGATGCCAAAGTAAACCACAGAATCCAACCAAGACCACTTTCCAGAAAAAATCCAAAAAACATTAGTTTTCACATACAAAGATAGAAAATAGGGTTTTTATATTTTAAAGGAAAAAGGATCCTGATTTACCATTTCAAAAACCAACACACGCCACAATACGTTTTCCCCAAAACAATGAATTTCTTGAAAACTGAATTTCAAATCCATGATTATCACATTTGTGCAAAAGAACAACAGGTAATAAGTAAATGCTGGAAACCAAGTGCAAGTAAAAGTAAATAAGAAGATATAATCAATAACCATGGGTGATCCTAAACATCCCTAGAAAACCCCTGGATGTACTCGGGTTAAGACTATCTGCCGGCATGGTACTCCATAGTCAATAACCAACTCGCTACCCTAACAGCCAACCAGTGGCACGCCCCACAAGACCTACCTACCAAGGGGGGACTAACCCATCTAATAGGGGTTATCCAGCAACTGTCACTCGATTCTATATAAGACGCCCAGGAACCCACGGTGGTTTTAATAATACTGTGTAAGTGGGAGGCCCTCGCACGTGTGACTCATCTCACTGCACTTGCCAACCCCTTACACAGACACCACTACATGAAAATCCTCGAAGGGAAGTCCCCCTATAGAGATGCCCTACAAATATACATATATGAAATTCTTTCACATTCAACAAGGTGCCAACCGGGCCTTCACAACATGTGCAGTTTCAAAACATTTCGTTAATGAGTGAAGTTTCCAATCAGGCATAGACACTTTTTCCCAAATGTCAGTACAAACACCGCATTCCAAACCCTATACCAAACGGGCCTTCAAACCGAGAAACCATTCAACTCACCCCAAAATCCTATCAGGCCAACTTCTTTTAATCCCTCTTTGAAATACCAAACCATTTCATCAAAATCCTATCTTTAAAAAAATATAGTTTTATGTGTCATTTTCATTTAGAGGCACATCCATGTGAGCACCTAGTTCTCCCATGGATGTGCCAACATCCAACAGCACATCTAGTTTTTAGAAGAATCACCTTAGAAACCATTTTCACAGAACACTTAACATTGAAAACAAACCCAATTCCTTCACAACACTTTATAAAATCAAACCGCATCTTTAAAACCAACCACCATTTCCAAAACATTCCTAAAACAACCTATTGGTTCATCATTTTTTCAAACAAACACACCAAACCAAATCTTACATTTCCAAAACACAATCACTATCAGTTACAACCAAACACATCACAAGGCACTCAATTTAACTTTACTAAGAGCCTAATCATTTCATATAAACCAACATTTAAGGCTAATTTCAGAAATTTAAAACAGCAATATAAGTAAGCCAGATGCTTTTCATAAATGCGATAGGGATGAAAACGATATAAAAGGATTAATTAAAAACATTCAAGTGTTCAAGGTTTGAATCAAAAAGGGAAATGGTTGGAAACACCTACCTAAAATAATTGGTCGAGCCAATGCTTTCAAACTCACACGGCCACCTGTTCACGTACATGCACTCCAACTAAAGAGCATGCACTAGAAAAGTAACATCGCCACACCTTAACAAAACAATCGACACCCAAATTCAGTGTGACGAAGACCAACGCACAACCAAAAGAAAACCAGGGACTCAAAACATCATAAGACACTAAAATAAAATTAATCCAAACAAAGGAATCAAGATACGATTCAAAAACCAACTCTATATAAATCACCAAGTTCACAAGTAAAACTCAAATCACATCTTCAACATTTTTCTAAAACAACTAAAGGAAAAACCCCCAAAATCATATCTATTTACATTAACAAATACATAATTAAACAGTCGCAACATAGACCAATTTTAACCAATTCCACCAATTCCAAATCATCACAAAAGATGTAAAGGGATACCATTGGGATGCAAATCACATTTTAAAAAATTAACAAAGAACGATTTTGCACTTAAACAATCATAACACCGTAGATGCATGCTAATATAAACCAGGAACCGACTTTGGACAAGATAAAGACCTCAAGGGTCTGAAACTCAATTCACATTTAAATCAGCGTAAGAATATATAACAAAGTATAAATATATCCTTACCCAAAAATCAGCGAGCAGTCCGAAAAGATCTGAATCGCTTCGCCTTCGGCGACGGTGGATGGGACGCGGTCCGACATGACCCGGGAAACCCTTCGCAAACCTGATGAGGGGATTCATGGACACACCGGAGAAACGTGGAGTTGTTGCGAAATGTTGTGTTCACCGGAATTGCTCCAAAGAGGGGGTTGGGCTCGCCGGAATCGCACCAGAAAGGGGGTTGGGCTCACCGGAAACAGTTTTGGCCAGTCGGAGGGACGCCGGTGGAAGGGAGGGATGCTGGCAGAGGACAGGGATACCGGCGGGTGTAGGGCAGTGGGGTGGCCCTAGAATAGGGTCGGCGGCGGCAATTTCCAGGCAGCGGAAAAGGGGGTCGGACGGGGAGTCGGAGTCGGGGAGCCGGAGGTGCGGCGCGTGGGGTCGGGCGAGCCGGTGGGAAGGCGGAGGGCACTGGCGGAAGCGAAGGGGAAGTCAGTGGGGATGTCGCGGCAGGGTGGAGAGGACAACGGTGAAGGGGGGGTGCGGCTCGCGGCCAGCCATGTAAAAAAGGGGGGGCTGTGCGCAAACCCTAAAACGAGCCTCATTTTTTCTTATAATAATAATAATAATAATATTTTTATTATTAATAATAATAGTTATTATAAACATATATACATATATATAAATATATATAAACATATATAAACTCACTTATATAAACATAGATACATATATACATATATATATATATATATTAACATATATATAACATATATAAACATATATGAACATATATATAAACATATATACACATAAGCATATAACGTTAAAACATATTTATTTATAAACATATGTGTATATATATCTATACATATAAACACATATACACATACATATACATATATATACACACAAAGTTAAATCATAAACACATAAAAACGTAGATACACATATATATAAACATATATAAACATATAAACATACATATACATATATCTACACACATAACGTTAAAACTGGATGATCGTGCGATATTTGTGCACCGTACGGTACCCAAGCAGACAGCGCGTCTGCACGTACCCAAGCGGGTTGCGCGTATTAAACGTACAGTGTTTGCGCACTATCCCAAACCATAAACTCATCCCAACATTAAAATTTTAAACTGGGACTCGCCCGCACTCACGCAAAAACACCTGACACCAAGAGAAATAAAATAAATAAAATGACCAAAAAATAGGTGTGACAATAATTATGTAATGATTTTTATTCTAAATATTATAGAGTAATAAAATCATGTCCATAGTCTACCTACCATTCTCAATTTGGACATATGAGCTGAATATCCTCAAAACATCCAACCTGAGGTTAATTGAATAAGTAATTGATTATAACATAAAAATAAAAGTAATAATAAACTTAAATAAAGTTCATAAGAAATTAAATAATTAACATAATTTTTTATTTATGAATATATATAGAACATACATGCTTATTTAGACTCATAGTAAGGGACCCATTAACATAAAACCTCATATTAAATGGTTTGAATATTTATTTTCAAAATATGTTTCCTCCATATACATATTATAATTATTATTTTATATAAATTATTATATTGACTTAAATTAATTATAAAAAAACATTATATATTCCTTTAAACTTTATTTTAAATGTTTTCAAAAGGAATTATTTTTATAGAATGTTTTGATAAAATGACAAAAGGAATGTTTTATTTAAAAATATATGAAGTAAATGGGGTTTTTAGCTGTTGTAACCATTATTTGTTGTTTTTATTACATTATAAGATTTCATGTTTTATTAAAAGAAAAAAAATCTCTTATTTTGAGGTATTTTAGTTTGAAAAATGTTCTTTTAAATGGAAGTGGTATTTCGATATATGAAAGTGTTTTGAATATGGGTTTCAAAGCGTTTTTCAAGGTTTTTATGATGAAAAGGTAAAAGCATAAAATATTTTTCTCATGATTTTGTAATTTATTGTTATATATGATGAATGACTGATCCTGATATAGATTATACTATGGGTGAGTCAACTAAATATGATATAATGGGTGATCCCGATACAGTTAATACTATGGGTAAGCCCCATTATATCTCTCCAGGGTATTGGGTAATATTACTTGTCCTAAAACATAAGAAGGTAGGACTTTACAGTAGAGGTTACTCCTATGGAGTTAACTGGGCTCTTTTTATTTCTGACATAGGTGATGAATATAATTCTCTAAGTCACCTAATATGGGTTATTATTATCTTTCTATGTGTTGTAAAGACATTATTTGAATAAAAAGGTGGGTTTTATTCCTATAGATATGATTTATTACACAAACTCAATGAATATTATGATAAAGGTAAGAATTTAATGGGATTTCATGACTTTCACAATATTAATAACTTACTTTTTTTCCTACTCCTTACTGGTCTTTATTTTCTCATACAATGTTTTTAATGAAAATCAGAGGGTTTAAGGATGAGTAAGAACAAAGAAGAATTCAAGTTGAAAGTTATGAATATTTACCATGAAAAAAATGCATCATTTTATAAAATTTATATTTTGGAAAAAATGGATATCATGTAGATGTTTTTACATTGTAATATATATGTTTTTTATATAATATTCGAGGCCTAAATATCTAAAAAACTAAATCGTAGAGATACTCAAATGTAAAATAAGGGGGAATCTTGACTAAAAACTCAAGAATATAAAAATTTTATGGTCAATTCCTTATAAACATCACCCTTACCAACAATCTCACGGGATTTATCATCCATAAGATGAACCTTGTTGAACTTTACAGAATTATAATTTCTTATACTCCTACTATATGTAGAGTACAAATAATATTTGGATTCAATAATCTAATACTTGTATAAACTAACAGGTCTCAAAAAAAACAATGGTATCTTTCAAAATGTGCCTATTAATTCACTTCTGAAATAACATCATTTTGAATGACTTTTTTCTCATAGTAATATTTCATTATATCTCATGTATTCACATAATTCCAACAAAAAGGACAACTATTCACTATACCATTATGACTCCAACTCATCATTCCACATCCATTGTTATGACTCTTCTGTGTAGTATAATATCCCCTACCTTCCATAGTGTTAGAATTTGTTGTAAATTTTTATATCTCCTTACATCAAATCTCATAATTTAGAATTAGAACCCAAATATCTACAAACACAAAATTTATCTGACATTTTTAGTTACTCATAATGATAAAAATTACATCCCATGGTCCTAGGATAAATGAATATAATAGTAGAATCTACTCTTGAATCCTAAAAATATTCCTTAACTAATTACAAAAGACTAATAATAATGTTAAATCCATTATCAGTGTCATTTTTCAACATTTATTCCAAAATTATAATGTTAAATATCTTTCAGTTTAGGAACAACTTTTTTATTTCAATTATATTATCATTGTCACGACCCACCCTCGGGGTCCGTGCCGTGACTACCCCAAGCCCGCCTTCCATAGGCCAGGGGCTGGCGACTAGCACCAAGGCGTAAATCCCGGTAAAAAGGGAACGCATTGCCTTTGAAAAGTAAACACACACCACAGAGTAAACAAGCGGAAAGTAAACACTAAACAAGCAGAGCACGACTGAAAGTGCGGAAAAGTAAATGGGCCAGAATACAAACCCAAACTGAAAGTAAAGTACAACTCGAAAAGGGAAAAACAGCAACTGAAAAGTAAAAGCCGCTACTCCGAGCTGTCCACTGGAAATCCCACCTGAAGGGTGGGTACAAATAGCTCCTCTGCTCCACGGGTCCCGCCGTCCGCTCCGAGCACGTCCCGCCCAGTGGTCCACCTCCGGGTACCGTCCCGCTCTGCAAGCCTCAGCTAAGGTCAACGATGTCCGTCGTCTGCAACCAACACAACGTAGTGCGGGCAAAGCCCGTGCAGGGGTGAGTATAAGCTACTCAGTAGGGACCCCGAGACCCCTGAAGGTCTCTCAAATCCACAAAGGATAAACCACGAAGAAAGTATAATCACGAAGTAACAACCGACACTGCTTAGGTATATGCCCATACATATACCTAAGTCATCAATTCAAATACGCTCCAACCTCCGAGCCCAAGTACAACTCAGTCCACGCAGGAAAGTATACGTATTCCACATAGGAAAGTAAAACATAATCCACACAGGATTGCACAACACAATCCACACAGGAAAGAAACAGGATTCAGCTCACACAGGTATACTTCTTCAAGGACAATAAAGATGATCACTGATCCATCTAAGTCGTCGGACCCACGAAGGATCGATAGGTAACTAACCCCCGCAAAGACCCACACAGGATCGGGCTCACACAGAACCTGTAGGCGCTGGCTCACACAGAACCGTTGAGCGCAAGGACCCACACAGGATCGGGCCCACACATGACCTGTAGCACTGATCCACGTAGGATCGCTGAGTGCTGTAGTCGTCGTCGTCGAATCCACACAGGATCTCTGTACTGTCGTCGTCGAAGTCACAGTAGCAGTCGTAGCAGTAGAACAGTCGCAGCCAGCACTAGGGTTCTCACACACAGCAAACTCGTTCGGAGGGTCCGCTCCACGAGCCGAGAGGCTGATACATCAACTGTCACAAAGACCAGAGTTGATGTATCCAAAAGTTCCGTATCGTCAATAGGAACTCAACGCAACAGACGGCGCGTCGATCGGACGCCCGGTCTGAGAGTTATTGGCATTTTCGTCTCCGGGGCCCGGTTGGTTTTTAAGTCTAAACCAACCCGACCGTACTCCACCTGCGTCCAAACCTCGGGCGGAGTATGCCAAAAGATCCGTCTCACTAAGAGGAACTCTACGCGACTGACGGAACGTCAATCGGACGTCCGTTGCTCAAGATATGAGCGTTTCCGCTCCGAAGGCCCGGTTTGTTTCGTGAACGAACCAACCCGGCCGAACTCAAAGTAAACCGAAACCTTTATTGCGATATACCGAAACGACCGTCTCGATCCAAGGATCGCGTTGCCGCAGACGGTTCGTCGATCGGAGGTCCGAGGCTCAAGTTATGGGCCAAAAACCAAATCTGGTTCGAAACGGGGGGGTCCGGGTCCGGGCCGACCCGGCCCGACCCCCCCCCCCCCCCTGGGGCGGCGCGGCGGCGGCGCGGCGGCCGGCGGCGGCGGCGACGGGGGCGCGGCGGCGGCGGCGCGGCGACGCGGCGGTGGCGGCGGCGGCGCCTGGCGCCGCACGTGGGTGGCACGCGGGGGGCTAAGCCCCCGCTTCTTCAAGGTGGCGCGGCCTTTGTGCCGCGCCTGGGTAACAAAACGGCCCCACGTGGGGGCCGGTTTTGGAGGGTCAAACCGTGGGGCTGCTTCCCCCCTTTCATGGAACCGCCCCCCTCTTAAAGAGGGGGGTTTTATGTGCTGGTCGGGGGAATTATTTCCCCCGGTTTAAAGACATCCGGCCGGCCAGCTGGCCGGCCGGTTTTCTCCAACGAGACCGGAAATTCCGGTCCCCTCCTCGGCTTCCGACGCCGGCGGCCCGGCCGCCGGTCTTCTCTTCCGCCGCGGCCCGGAACCGGCCGCGGTCTTCTCGTCCCGCCGCGGCCCGGAACCGGCCGCGGTGTTCGTCGTCCGGCGCGGTGCGACGGCACCGCGCCCCTTTCGCCGTGCCATGAATCCTTTCAATGCGGCGCGACGGCGTCGCGTTCTTGAAGATTTTTCCTTGGCGTAGCGCGACGGCGCCGCGTAAAATATAAGCACGTTCATCCGCGTGGTGCGACGGCACCACGCCACTTGCTTTCTTCCGCAAAATAAACATGAACGATGGAGGGGGGGGTTCGGCCGTGTTCATGCGGTCCGCCCCCCCCCCCCCCCCCCTCACGTTAAAAAAATAAACAACTCAACTTAAACATTCAAGCCTCAAGTTAGACATGCGAGATCCACGTTCAAGAAAATGGAATAAATAAATAATGAATCAACAACCCCTACCTCGGGTTTAAGATTCAAAGATTCGTCTACGTTCCGCGGAAGACGGCGTCGCGGAGGTCGGGCGTCGCGGTCGTCGTTCGTCAAATCCGTTGACGAAGAGATATGCCCGAAGAGATACGTCGTTGGCGAATCTTCGTATGCCGACGAAGGTTGTCCGAAGAAGAGGTGGCGTCCCCTTCGTTGACACGGTGAACGAAGAAAGGAGGTGCGGCGTTCTTCGTCGGAAAAAGAGCGTTCCTCGTCAAGTCTTGAGGAAAGTCAAAATATAAAGAAAACAATGAACTCAAGAACCTCTACCTCGATAGTCGCACGTTGACGTAGTCGTGAAATATCGGTGTCGCGGAGGAAGAGTCGTTTTCGAATCTTCATATGCTGACGAAGAAGGTCCGAAGAGGAAGCGGTGTTCCCTCTTGTTGACACCGAGGACGAAGAAGAGAGGCGTCGTTCTTCGTCGGAGTTTGAGCGTTCTTCGTTCTTCGTCAGAGCTTGAAGATGAAGAGGAAGCTCTCAAAAAGCTCTCAAGGGGACAAACAAACAACCCATAATAAAATAAGATAACATCTTATTTTATTATTACAAAACATAAAAGAATTTCAAAAGTTTGAAATTCAAAAGAGTTAACCCCCAAAATTAATTAAGTAACTTAAGTCAATTAAGAGGGGGGTTAAGGGAACTTCAAAAGTCTAGGGGTTCGTGTGGACCCCACCACACTTAATCCTCCCAAGGGAGGTTAAGTGGGTGTGGGTCCCACTTCCAACCCCCTTTGGTAGGATTTTAACAATCTAAAAATAAAATTTGTCTTACACAAATTTTATTTAACTCAACTGAAAACCCCAAAACTTAACTTACAACCCGCAACAAACGCAACTCCTGAAAAGGTCTCTTTAAGCGAATATCGGCGTTGCGAGTTCATCGGTGCCCTCGGATTTCAATTCCGAGCACCAGATCAAAAGTTAGGAATTCCCGCTCGTTCGTTCACTGAAGGTACCCGAGCCAAACTTCGGAAATTAATTCCGGGCACTCCGGGCCTCGGAATCAGGTGCCGTCTGAAACCGCGCTCTTGTAAAATTCTAAAGAAAATTAAGAAAACATTTCCCTTGAATTTTACGGGTCTTTACATTACTCCCACCTCAGGGCTTTACGTCCCCGTAAAGATACAACAAAAACTAGGGAAACAAATGAGGGTACTGAGCACGCATCTGAGCCTCCCGCTCCCATGTGCTCTCCTGGAGATTCCCGTGTTGCCATCTGATGCGCACAAGAGGAATCGATCACCCACGCAGGACTCGCTCCTGTCGATCCTCTATCTCCACCGGGACCTCCGTAAAAGTCGCCATATCGTCAACGTCAAGCTCCCCATGGTCAATGATGTGCGTCGGGTCGTGCACGTATCTCCTCAGCTGGGATACGTGGAAGACGTCGTGCACCCGGTGCAACTGAGGTGGTAGAGCCAGGCGATAAGCCACCTCGCCAATCCTGCTGAGAATCTGGAAGGGTCCGATGAAGCGCGGAGATAACTTGCCGCCTCGGCCAAATCTCCGAATACCACGTCGAGGTGAGACCCGCAAGAAGACGTGGTCGCTATCCTCGAACTCCAGTGGCCTCCGCCTCCTGTCAGCGTATGACTTCTGCCGGCTCTGAGCTGTCCTCATCCGCTCCTAGATGACCTGGACCTTCTCTGTCGTGGCCTGGACCATCTCCGGTCCCACCAGTGCTGACTCCCCAGGGTCTGTCCAGCACAAAGGAGATCTACATGGTCGGCCGTACAACGCCTCGTACGGTGCCATCCCGATGGTGGAGTGGTAGCTGTTGTTGTAAGCGAACTCCACCAAGGGTATGTGTTCCTCCCAGCTACGACCAAAGTCAAGGACACATGCGCGGAGCATGTCCTCGAGTGTCTGAATGGTCCTCTCCGTCTGACCATCCGTCTGAGGGTGAAAAGCTGTGCTAAGACGTAGCTGCGTCCCGAACGCTTCCTGTAACCCCTTCCAAAGCCGGGAAGTAAAGCGGGCATCTCGATCGGAGACAATAGATGATGGCACGCCGTGGAGCCGCACAATCTCCTGAACGTAGAGACGTCCCAAGCTCTCTACTGAGCCCTGCTCTCTGATGGGTAAGAAGTGTGCCGACTTGGTGAGTCGGTCAACAATCACCCAGATGGAGTCGTGACCTCTGGATGTGCGTGGAAGTCCAGTCACGAAGTCCATAGATATGCCGTCCCACTTCCACTCCGGAACCTCCAAGGGCTGTACCAAGCCTGCTGGTACCTGATGCTCTGCCTTCACCTGCTGACAGGTAAGGCATCGAGAAACGAACTCTGCTACAGCCTTCTTCATGCTCGGCCACCAGTGCTGTCGTCTGAGGTCCTGGTACATCTTCGCCACTCCAGGATGTACCGCCAAAGGAGAAGTGTGAAACTCTCTCAGTACTTCCTCTCGCAGAGTGACAGGTATCATGGTACGTCCTCTGAAAAGGATGTCGTGCTCTACTCCAAGAGAGAAACCATCAGGTGCTTGTCCCGAGGATATCTGTGCACGCCGTGTCTCACAGTCAGCGTCCCCACGCTGTGCCTCCCTGACTCGCTGCAGTAGTGGAGGGGTGACTGTGAGAGACTGAAGAAAGGCTGCTCCATCCCTATCCACGAAGGATATCTGCAAAGAGGCTAGCTGCTCTGTCGCCTCCTCAAGTAGCTGAATGCCCGTCCTCCTGCTGAGGGCATCGGCTACTACGTTCCCCTTCCCAGGAGTATAGACTATCTCAAAGTCATAGTCCTGGAGGAACTCGAGCCATCGACGCTGTCTCAGGTTCAGGTCCTTCTGCGAGAAGATATACCTGAGACTCTGATGATCGGAAAAGACTGTAAAGCGCTCGCCCATCAGATAGTGTCGCCATGTCTTCAGAGCGAAGACCACTGCTGCTAACTCCAGGTCATGGGTAGCGTAGTTCTGCTCATGCGGCCTCAACTGTCGTGATCCATAGGCGATCACTGCCCGCTCCTGCATCAGAACACATCCGAGTCCGGTCCCTGATGCATCGCAGTAGACTACGTACCCTACTCCCTCCTCAGGCAACCTCAAGATAGGTGCGCTAGTCAATCTCTGTCTCAGCTCCTGAAAGCTCTGCTGACATCTGTCTGACCACACGAAGGGTTTCCCCTTCTTCGTCAAAGCTGTGAGTGATGCCGCAACTCTGGAGAAGTTCGGCACAAATCTCTGATAGTATCCAGCTAGTCCCAAGAAACTCTGAACCTCAGTCACGCTCCTGGGTGGCTCCCATGCTAACACAGCCTCAATCTTTGCGGGATCCACTGCAACTCCCGCCTTAGAGATAACGTGTCCCAAAAAGTGGACCTCACGTATCCAGAACTGGCACTTCGAGAGCTTACCATAAAGATGGTGCTCTCGGAGTGTGTCAAGAACAACTCGCAAGTGATAGGCGTGCTCCTCCTCTGTCGTAGAGTAAATCAGGATGTCGTCGATGAAGACCACGACAAACCGATCGAGGTATGGCTGAAAGATCCTGTTCATGAGATCCATGAACACTGCTGGAGCATTGGTTACACCGAAAGGCATAACCAAGAACTCATAGTGTCCATACCGACATCTGAAGGCCGTCTTCTGCACATCCTCGTCTCTGACTCTGAGCTGATGATAGCCTGACCTGAGGTCTATCTTCGAGAACCACCGTGCTCCCTTGAGCTGATCAAAGAGGTCATCAATCCTCGGTAGCGGATACTTGTTCCTCACTGTCACCTGGTTCAGGCGACGATAGTCAACACAAAGTTGCAAGCTCCCGTCCGCCTTCTTGGCGAACAATATCGGGGAAGCCCAGGGTGAAACACTAGGTCGGATGAACCCCTTGCCCTGCAAGTCCTCCAACTGTACCCGTAGCTCTCGAAGCTCGGCGGGGGCCATCCGATATGCTGGAGTGGATATCGGGGTTGTCCCGGGGTACAAGTCAATATAAAAGTCTACCTCTCTGCGAGGAGGTAGCCCTGGAACGTCGTCGGGAAAAACGTCCGCAAACTGATCCACCACTGCAGGAAAACCAGGACTCCGCACGTCAACTGCTCCAAGGATAAGGCTAGCCAACTGATGAGTGATAGGTTGTCCTCTCCTCCGCGGAAGTCTATCCTGTGCTGCTAAGGCTCCCTTCTCGCCGGTGAAGGTGAACCTGCTCCCGTCGGTGCGTACACATCGCACCTTGCGCCTAAAACAGTCAATCTGTGCATGGACCGTAGACAGCCAATCCATGCCCAAGATGACGTCGTAAGGCCTCGACGCTGCTACAAGAAGATCCCAGCCGAAGCTCTCGCCTCCTAGAGTAAGCTCACACTGCCGGCACCAGTGCGTAATCGTCGAGTCTGCTCCCGTAGGAGTCTCTAGCCGTAAGGATCGAGCCAACGGCTCTATCGGAATCTCCGAGCTCCGAACAAGGGCAGCGGCTATGAAAGAATGACTCGCTCCTGTGTCTATAAGAACTGCAGCAAGGGTGGAATAGACACAGATAGTACCTCGAATCATCTCGGGTGCGCCGTGGTCGTAGGCCTCTGCTGCCTGGAGCTGTGCCTGTTGCTGCCCGCCAGCTCCCTGTGGTCGGGGTGGACCTCCTGGTGGTGGTGGTGGTAGAGCCTCAAAGCGTCGGCCACCACCAGCTGCTCGTCCAGCTCCTCTGCCTCATCCGCCTCCTCCCTGCGGACCGCCACGGTCGACCCTCTGCCTCTGCCTCGGTGGTCCATCAACTGACTGCTGCTCCTCGGCACGACGGGTCGGGCAGTCGCGAGCCATGTGGCCCTGTCCGCCGCATGAGTAGCATTGTCTGCCTCTCGGAAGACTGGCTCCGCGCTGTGTGCCCCGCACTGCTGAGCCAGTGCCCTGAGATCGTCTGCCTGAAGGTCTGGTCTGTCTGGACCCCTGAGTCATCCGTCGACTGCCTGCTGCAGATGACTCCGCCACGTGCCGCCCTGCGGTGGGTCTCTGTGCTGGTGTAGACTCAGCAAGGAAGCTCTCGATCAGAAGGGCCCGCTCCAGTACTCCTGTCTGAGTCGGTATGCTGAGGGAGATCAGCGATGCCCTGATCTCGTGTCTCCAACCCTGCTCGAAGGTCCGGGCCTGGAAGAATGGGTCCCGTACCATGTCGGTCGAGTAGCGCGAGAGATCGGTAAATCTCGCCGAGTACTGAGCGACCGTCATGCTGCCCTGCCGCAGCTGTAGAAGCTCCTGGATGCGCACCGCTCGGAGGGTGGCCGGGACGAACTCAGAGCGGAAGAGGCTCTCGAAGTCCGTCCAAAGCAAGGATGCCTCATCGTGAACCTGGAGCATCAAGCTCCACCATCGTCCTGCTGCTGCGTGTAGTAGGCTCCCAGCGAGGATCACCATGAGGTCTGCTGGTGTCCTCACTAGCCTAAACACTCGAACCACTGCCTCCAGCCAGTCCTCTGCTGCCTGAGGATCCGTCTCCCCGCGAAACCTGGGCGGTCGCTGGCGCTGAAACTCATGCAGTGCGCTGAGGCGACGTGCATCGTCAGCGGCTGCTGCTGGAAGCATCGGGGGATCGGCGGGTAAAGCTACCGCCGGTGCCACTACTGGAAAAGGGCCCAGCACCGAGGCCTCGTCGCTCGGTGGGCTGTCGTCTCGCTCGACTCTCGGAACCCTATCTGGCTGCCGTCGTGGGGCCATCCTGAAAAGGGAAACAGGTGCGCCACGGTCAGAACAGTATACCTGGTGAGCTGATATAAGCAATCACAAAGAAAACTTTGAAACACACACGCAATGAATGTTTTCGTGCATTAAGTCGGAAATCAGAAGTCAGGGTCCTGGTGTACGGATACGTCGGCCGCCGCACCAACACTGGACTCCCTGGACTGATAACCACACTCAATATGCTAAACATTATTGCTTCACATAGAAAAGATCAGAGTTCGCGGTAGAACCGAACTCCTTTGATACCAATTTGTCACGACCCGCCCTCGGGGTCCGTGCCGTGACTATCCCAAGCCCGCCTTCCATAGGCCAGGGGCTGGCGACTAGCACCAAGGCGTAAATCCCGGTAAAAAGGGAAGGCATTGCCTTTGAAAAGTAAACACACACCACAGAGTAAACAAGCGGAAAGTAAACACTAAACAAGCAGAGCACGACTGAAAGTGCGGAAAAGTAAATGGGCCAGAATACAAACCCAAACTGAAAGTAAAGTACAACTCGAAAAGGGAAAAACAGCAACTGAAAAGTAAAAGCCGCTACTCCGAGCTGTCCACTGGAAATCCCACCTGAAGGGTGGGTACAGATAGCTCCTCTGCTCCACGGGTCCCGCCGTCCGCTCCGAGCACGTCCCGCCCAGTGGTCCACCTCCGGGTACCGTCCCGCTCTGCAAGCCTCAGCTAAGGTCAACGATGTCCGTCGTCTGCAACCAACACAACGTAGTGCGGGCAAAGCCCGTGCAGGGGTGAGTATAAGCTACTCAGTAGGGACCCCGAGACCCCTGAAGGTCTCTCAAATCCACAAAGGATAAACCACGAAGAAAGTATAATCACGAAGTAACAACCGACACTGCTTAGGTATATGCCCATACATATACCTAAGTCATCAATTCAAATACGCTCCAACCTCCGAGCCCAAATACAACTCAGTCCACGCAGGAAAGTATACGTATTCCACATAGGAAAGTAAAACATAATCCACACAGGATTGCACAACACAATCCACACAGGAAAGCAACAGGATTCAGCTCACACAGGTATACTTCTTCAAGGACGATAAAGATGATCACTGATCCATCTAAGTCGTCGGACCCACGAATGATCGATAGGTAACTAACCCCCGCAAAGACCCACACAGGATCGGGCTCACACAGAACCTGTAGGCGCTGGCTCACACAGAACCGCTGAGCGCAAGGACCAACACAGGATCGGGCCCACACAGGACCTGTAGCACTGATCCACGTAGGATCGCTGAGTGCTGTAGTCGTCGTCGTCGAATCCACACAGGATCTCTGTACTGTCGTCGTCGAAGTCACAGTAGCAGTCGTAGTAGTAGAACAGTCGCAGCCAGCACTAGGGTTCCCGCACACAGCAAACTCGTTCGGAGGGTCCGCTCCACGAGCCGAGAGGCTGATACATCAACTGTCACAAAGACCAGAGTTGATGTATCCAAAAGTTCCGTATCGTCAATAGGAACTCAACGCAACAGACGGCGCGTCGATCGGACGCCCGGTCTGAGAGTTATTGGCATTTTCGTCTCCGGGGCCCGGTTGGTTTTTAAGGCTAAACCAACCCGACCGTACTCCACCTGCGTCCAAACCTCGGGCGGAGTATGCCAAAAGATCCGTCTCACTAAGAGGAACTCTATGCGACTGACGGCACGTCAATCGGACGTCCGTAGCTCAAGATATGAGCGTTTCCGCTCCGAAGGCCCGGTTGGTTTCGTGAACGAACCAACCCGGCCGAACTCAAAGTAAACCGAAACCTTGAGTGCGATATACCGAAACGACCGTCTCGATCCAAGGATCGTGTTGCCGCAGACGGTTCGTCGATCGGAGGTCCGAGGCTCATGTTATGGGCTAAAAACCAAATCTGGTTCGAAACGGGGGGGTCCGGGTCCGGGCCGACCCGGCCCGACCCCCCCCCCCCCCCGGGGCGGCGCGGCGGCGGCGGCGCGGCGGCGCGGCGGCGGCGGCGGCGGGCCGCGGCGGCGGCGCCTGGCGCCGCACGTGGGTGGCACGCGGGGGGCTAAGCCCCCGCTTCTTCAAGGTGGCGCGGCCTTTGTGCCACGCCTGGGTAACAAAACGGCCCCACGTGGGGGCCGGTTTTGGAGGGTCAAACCGGGGGGCTGCTGCCCCCCTTTCATGGAACCGCCCCCCTCTTAAAGAGGGGGGTTTTATGTGCTGGCCGGGGGAATTATTTCCCCCGGTTTAAAGACATCCGGCCGGCCGGTTTTCTCCAACGGGACCGGAAATTCCGGTCCCCTCCTCGGCTTCCGACGCCGGCGGCCCGACCGCCGGTCTTCTCTTCCGCCGCGGCCCGGAACCGGCCGCGGTCTTCTCGTCCCGCCGCGGCCCGAAACCGGCCGCGGTGTTCGTCGTCCGGCGCGGTGCGACGGCACCGCGCCCCTTTCGCCGTGCCATGAATCCTTTCAATGCGGCGCGATGGCGTCGCGTTCTTGAAGATTTTTCCTTGGCGTAGCGCGACGGCGCCGCGTAAAATATAAGCACGTTCATCCGCGTGGTGCGACGGCACCACGCCACTTGCTTTCTTCCGCAAAATAAACATGAACGATGGAGGGGGGGGTTCGGCCGTGTTCATGCGGTCCGCCCCCCCCCCCCCCCCCCCCTCACGTTAAAAAAATAAACAACTCAACTTAAACATTCAAGCCTCAAGTTAGACATGCGAGATCCACGTTCAAGAAAATGGAATAAATAAATAATGAATCAACAACCCCTACCTCGAGTTTAAGATTCGAAGATTCGTCTACGTTCCGCGGAAGACGGCGTCGCGGAGGTCGGGCGTCGCGGTCGTCGTTCGTCAAATCCGTTGACGAAGAGATATGCCCGAAGAGATACATCATTGGCGAATCTTCGTATGCCGACGAAGGTTGTCCGAAGAAGAGGTGGCGTCCCCTTCGTTGACACGGTGAACGAAGAAAGGAGGTGCGGCGTTCGTCGTCGGAAAAAGAACGTTCCTCGTCAAGTCTTGAGGAAAGTCAAAATATAAAGAAAACAACGAACTCAAGAACCTCTACCTCGATAGTCGCACGTTGACGTAGTCGTGAAATATCGGTGTCGCGGAGGAAGAGTCGTTGTCGAATCTTCGTATGCCGACGAAGAAGGTCCGAGGAGGAAGCGGCGTTCCCTCTTGTTGACACCGAGGACGAAGAAGAGAGGCGTCGTTCTTCGTCGGAGTTTGAGCGTTCTTCGTTCTTCGTCAGAGCTTGAAGATGAAGAGGAAGCTCTCAAAAAGCTCTCAAGGGGACAAACAAACAACCCATAATAAAATAAGATAACATCTTATTTTATTATTACAAAACATAAAATAATTTCAAAAGTTTGAAATTCAAAAGAGTTAACCCCCAAAATTAATTAAGTAACTTAAGTCAATTAAGAGGGGGGTTAAGGGAACTTGAAAAGTCTAGGGGTTCGTGTGGACCCCACCACACTTAATCCTCCCAAGGGAGGTTAAGTGGGTGTGGGTCCCACTTCCAACCCCCTTTGGTAGGATTTTAACAAACTAAAAATAAAATTTGTCTTACACAAATTTTATTTAACTCAACTGAAAACCCCAAAACTTAACTTACAACCCGCAACAAACGCAACTCCCGAAAAGGTCTATTTAAGCGAATATCGGCGTTGCGAGTTCATCGGTGCCCTCGGATTTCAATTCCGAGCACCGGATCAAAAGTTAGGAATTCCCGCTCGTTCGTTCACTGAACGTACCCGAGCCAAACTTCGGAAATTAATTCCGGGCACTCCGGGCCTCAGAATCAGGTGCCGTCTGAAACCGCGCTCTTGTAAAATTCTAAAGAAAATTAAGAAAAAATTTCCCTTGAATTTTACGGGTCTTTACAATCATATATATCAAAAAACCTATTATATTTTTTGAATATATTTTTTCCTCTGGAGGGTTATAATTTATATTCTAGACTTGTGATATCCGAATCAACCCGAATAATTTCTTACTCAACCTTTCCCATAATCCATTCTTTATCAAATCTGTCTAGGTACTAGTTATGTGAAATTTATTATCCTTTTATAGTAAATGTTCCACAATCGAAAACACATAATATAGATCATGAATTGATTTATAGAATTATTATAGCATATTTATAGCATAATAATGATATTGAACCATGTTGTAAAAAGTCTTGTTCAGAGTCTATTTATTAAAAACTCTATAATTGAAGATTTTATACAAAATTTTGGTATGTGAAACATTCTAAACACTATAATTTATCCTATATAACATAAAAAAGTTTAAAAAAAACTAGAAAAATATATTTCTAATGATTTAATGGGAATTATAAGAAAATACACACCTATGTCACCACATCACAATGAGCACTTTGATACAAACTATAAAAGAACTTCCAAAAAAATAATGACTAAAATAAATTAAGGAAAGGAAAAAAATATGTTTTATATGGTTAAAACTTATTCATACTCTATATGGGTAGTGATACAATTATTTTTTTAAGGAATCAGAAGATGATAACAATCTATAAAATTCATTATAAAAAATTTGGAACAATTGACTCCACCATAAAAATATAGTAATGACTAACCAGTTCAATTGGTTCCACTATCTTTTAATCCCCATAGAGAGTGTGTCCACTTGCATTTGTCCTTTATCGGAATCCCTCCAATTGGTCAACAGAATCCATCACCTTAACACCTATTTCTAGTTAATAGTTTATGCATGCAAAAACTCCATGAGTTTAATCGTACATAATATCAAAGAGACTGGTACATATCAATAGTGAATGATAGATATCACCCTATATAACATTATAATAAATGTTTTTATATCAACTATTAAAACCTTATGTAATTACATGGTATCCCCACCCTTCCACCTTATATACATTTCAAGGTATATTTTTATTACCTTATTTTGAATTCCATATTCTGATCTTTCTACTTTAGGAATTCCAGATTTTTTTATTACCACACAACCATCTCTATTGGAGCATACTAAAATTTAATTTTAGGATATCTAATTACCTTTTTTCTTATCACATTAAAAAATTACTTCACATGCCTTAACTTAACAATAATTATGCGTGGAACAGGTATGGTTAGGTAAGAATGGATGCAATTAATGGGATTGTAGAATCATAAAGAGTTTGTTGGTCCGTAAATTATATTACCATGCATTGTGTAAGTTTTATGTTCATTTTGGTATGGGAGCTAAGACATTTAGAATAAAAATAAATGAATATATTTTTATATTGTATTGTATTATGTAAGAAGGTTCCTTAATATATTCGATTTAAATAAATGTTACTCATACAAGGAATTGATTTGGGTTATACATGATCATGTTTCTAAGCTAACCATGTTTAGGGAGGTGAATTAAAACCTGAATGGGGTGTCAGATTGAGATGATTGGTGAGTGTCATGGGGTGTCCCCTTATATATGTGTAGGTTTTTTACCCAGTGTAATTGATTGGATTTATTGTTTATTGATAGGATCACCATGAATAATGAATAAGAGATATGAATATAGTTTATTCTAAATATACAAAGTACCTTTGGAGTTATTGATAAAGTGATAAATGGTATACATTTTTTGTCACCCTAATTGAATATTAATAAAGTGAGGTTTAAGGATATTGATATGTTTTTAGTTGATTTTAGGTAACTCGATATTCTTTTAAAGAAATTATGTACTTTGATAATTCATGATTTTTTTTAGTCGTGTAGTTGATGAGTTTAGTCACGTGGACATTCAAATATTCAAATTGTTGATTGAAAATTCATGTGGTTGTTTTTTTATTTGGTCAATAATTTATTCATGTGTTTAATTTGTGCAACATCCTGATATTTTAAAATAAAAAACTCTGTTTGATATTATTCAATACAAACAACATCAAGCTTAAACAAACTATAAAATAATATTATTTTAATGTCATTGTTATCACCAAGCCATTAAATTAGAGGTTATGAATAGTATTAAATACTTTATGAAATATATATTTATATTTATATTTCCAACTCAATATAATTTTATTGATAGATAATTAGTAAATAATTACTCAGTTTTTAGTAAATTCATTTTATTCATCAAAAATATGTTTTCTTCAAATATGGGTTTTCTTTCTTTTTCTGAGTGAATATTATAATTAATTAGGTGAAATATTAAAATATTAATTTGAAAAAAATGAATCACATTTTATAATTGAGCAGTTAAAAATTATCTTAGGCTGATATTTTGAGAATTAACTAAAAAGATTAATTTTTTAGTGAATTGTGAACAGTGCAAATTTTTGTAAAACATCATTTTAATTGATATTAAAAATCACCCTTATCATTTTAATTTGATATAAATTAAATTTAAGTAAATTATATTTATATATAATCTAATTAAATACATTTTAATAATCTATATAACATATTTTGGTATATGTTCATTTTTGGGCCTAAAGCACATTTTTCTAGAAAATTGTTTTTCATTTCGTTTTGAAAGATTAAATTTAAATTATATTATAAAAACTATGGGATTTTAATATTTAAAAAAAGATTTCATATTTTTAAATATTTGATCCAAATTTGGTAAATATTTCCCTTTTATTTTTTTCATTGTGGATAGTAGCTATAGTAATTTTATTACCATGGTAATTGTAAATCGGGTAATTTAAGTTAAAAAATGATAAGGACAATTAAATAATCCAAAAACATGAATAAATTTTTCTATATATATTAATTTTATCCATAATAATCTAATTTTCTGTTTTATAACCATATATGTCCATTTGGATGATATTATGACCTTTGTAATCTTATTTTACAGAAAAGTATAACAAGTAATACATTTGTAATTTAATAACTGTAGTATTTTTAATACGAGGTTAAAAAGATGATATTTTCAACCATAAATATATTTTTTTAAAATAAAACATTTATATTCATCATGTTAATCATTTTTTAATTTTTAGTGATGCAATAATTACCTTAAATTCTTTCAAGACATTGATGTTGTAATTATTCAATTAATAGAAAAATCAAATAAATTAAATTAAAAATATTAAAAGAAATAAAATATTAAAAAATTAATATTAATAATTATTTTTATATATTAGCATGACATTTTATGGATATAATTAAATATTTTTTTCGAACATTAAATGGTTTCTTGATATTATTTTTGTCAGTGTAACAAATAGATCCGCAAATTGATATTAATGATAATTTATAATAAATAATATTTTATTAAATGATATAAAATATATAAAAATATCATATTCAACCAAGTGAAAAGGTTATAGTTTTAAATATTACCTATATTCCATTTATTGGTAGTTTTTACTTTTATAGTAACTATATTTACCCTTAAAAACATAAAAATCATGATGTGATGATAAGTTTAAAAAGGGTTAATAAAGAGTTATTAAAAAATTAAAAGGGTTAATATGAGATTAAAAATTGTCAAAATTTTATTTTGTGAGATTTTTTAGACTCATAATAATCTTATATTCTAATGTTCTTAATTTTGATCAATTTTTACACCCCAATTAATTTATATTAATTTAATATTTTGAGAAATTCCAAAAAGTATCTTTCCCCTCTCTTTTAAAACGAAACCTCTTATTATCATTTAATAACACCTAGAAACACATTTGGGTAAACCAATAGATGAAAAAATTCATTACATGAATCACTCCCCTCATTATATAGGTATTTAATTAGTCTCAATACCAATCTTGTATGTCTTAAAGAGGTAAGAAAAGGAGGATTCCTAAAGAAGATACTTCTTCTTAACATAGCACTTTTGTTTTATTTACTCTTCAAATTCTTCAAAATATTATTAAAAAATGATATAATAATAACACAAGTGTACATAATATGATGATATATTATTATTAAAATATAATAACCTATATCTATCTCTAATATCTATCAATTGGGAAGTGAATCCATCATTCTTGTGTACCGTGGACTACCGCCTGAAAAACAGATGTAATTTTGTTTCCATAACCATATCTCAATATAGGTTATAACTATAAAATTAATTTTTATATATGATATAAATTGCATATTTATCATTATTATAAGATAATATATCAATTGCTTTATTACTTTTACATTCACTAAAAAATAATAATGTCATTTGTGTGTATGTGTGGACTACCACCTCCACGAAGCGATATGATTCATTTCTCATCAAAAAATTACATATATTATACATATAAGTTTATTTAATGAATTAAAATAAAATTTTTGATATTATTATCATTATATAATGAAAAAATAATACTGACCTTCTTTCCATAATGATCACTGAAAAATGGACACATTACTTTTGCGTAAATACGACCTACCATCCCATTAATTATAATGTAGTTTATTTTTTATAACCATATTTAATGGTTATATTTAAAATTATATTTTATTTATAAAAGTGATAATTATTTCATGATTATATTTCTTTAGGTTTTAGTGTAATAACCACTTTGACCATATCCATACTACCATATTCATTTTGGACTTATGCCTCAAATATCATCAAAACATTCGATGTGAACTTAAATTATTAAGTAATCATATATAACATGATAATAAGTGATATAAAAGGAATAATAAACTTGAAAAAGGTTAATAAAAATGTTAATAATTAACCTATGTTTATTATTCTGGAAGGTAGAGAATGTACATTGCATACCAGACTCAAGGTAAGGGACTTCATCTCAATCTCATTTCATCGTGGTATATTATGATGTTCTAAACAAGTATTATTCTATGAGGTGTATATATATACCCTTTGACATTTCATATCATGTATTGTTCTATTTTCATGATATTTATTGTTTTTTTAATGTTATTTTATCTTGGGTTTTATGATTCAAATGTTTTCAAAGTTGTTAAGGGACTTTCATTAATAAATTCTCTTTTAAAGTTCATATTTCAACTATTTCAAAGAAGAGAAATTATATTTTTACATATACTACATGAACAAAATTTCCTTCAATCATTACACCTTAATATTTTTTTAGTCATTATTTATAGTTATGTACATTCTTTCAAAGAAAATTATTTCTTTTTTATGTGTGCAGTTTTCCAAAATATTTCATTTCAAAATAGAAATATTATTTTCCCCAAGAATTTATTTAATGATATTTTCTTCATAGAGAACCCCAAATTCATTTTTATGGGTATTAGAGTTTAGAAAATGGTTTTTATATAATGGTATTTTTATTTCCTGAATTTTTCCTATATGGGTTTAAAATACTTTTTCAATTTTTTTATGATGAAAAGGTGCAAGCATAGAATGTTTTATTCATAGTAATTGGGCATTATATATGAGAAATGGGTGAGCCTGATACAACATATATGAAGGGATGATCCCCATTATAGCTCATGGGTGAGCCTGATATATCTTATATAAATGGTGATCCACATCAATGTATTGGGTAATGTTTGGAGGTTAACATTGATGGTTACTATAAGATTAATTGTGATGGTTGATCAATGAGTATATATGAGGGTTACTCTAAGGTAATATTCAAAAGCTAACCATGAAGGTATTCCATGAGTAGTTGTGATGGTTACTATAATATAATTTATTAGGTTAACCATGTAGGTCTTACATGATTATTTGTGATTGTTACTCTAACTTTATCAATAATGGTTATTATATATGTAAGAGTGAAAAGTATAGCATTGTGAAAAAGTTTTCATAGTATTTTTTATTTTGAAAAGAAAGATTTATGAGTTTATTTTTAATTGATGATTTTTAATTAAATGTTTTATGATAATTTTCGGGTATATAGTATGATTTATTGTTTAATAAAATCATTTATTAAGAACCCTTAGTATATATTGAAAAAGGAAATTTTTTTGTAAGTATTCATAGTCTATCATTATCTATTTTTATGTTCTTTACTATGATTTTAGTGCTCATCCCATGTTTTAAGAATTTTTTCACATGGTTTAAGGATAGGTAAATAAAAGAAACAATTCAAGTTGATAGTCATGAAGAATTTTATGGAAAATGATAAAGACATAATTGGGAATATGAAATCTAGGTATAGTGTGATATAATGATGATATTTATGAACTAGTTACTTATAAATATAAGTTGTTCATTATTTTTCCAAATTCTATAAATAACTAAAAACTGAAGACATTTAGGAATTTAAGAAAGTTTATTCTAATAAAATGTCACTATAAAATGTAATATTTAAGTATAATTCCTTATAGTTGGCATTAGACCAAGGTTTAGAAAACTTTGGAGATTAGGATATTTTTTTGGAGTTTTTATTAAGAATTATGGATACAATCCCTGGTTAAAAAGTTTATGTTTTTTCCTAAGTTCAAAGACTTAAACGTCCCTTTTGAGGTTTTTAATACTCTTATTTGAAGGTGATTTATGTAATTTTAGGAGAATTTGTTCTAGTTTTAGTTATATATAACCCCTATGTTTTATTTGAATAATAATTACTTTACATTTGGTGGACATAAGTTTAAAGGTATTTATAATATTAAGATATATATTATCTCTAATTTTGATGTATTTCTTGTTTATTTTATTTTTAAGTATGTTCATCGTATTTTGGGAATGTTATAGGAATTATATTAGTATATTTTTCACAAAAGGGGAACCTATAGTCTGTGTGACGACCTATGATGTTTACATTATCCATGAGGATTGAACTCAAAACTGATGTGATACAAGTGTATTGTTTCTAAAAATAGATGATATTATTACTTGGTTAGTATGAAACTGTTTTTCTAATTGAACATTTTGAAAGATAATGATTAATTTCTCTTTGGTAACATATATTTCATTGTATTGATAATAATGCGATTGGGAATTAATTTAGTGATTAAGTGATTGATGGCATTTTTTAGAATAATCACTATCATTTTGGGGAGCATTACAGAATTATAGTAAACAAAATTTTATGATATTTTATTTATAAAATATATATTGAATTATATTTTTGATGAATATGTTAATTTATTTTGTATTTATTGTGATTGGGGTTATTTATATCATTCATTATCATATCTTGGATATTATTTTTTTAAGGAAATTACATTTTTTTGTATGATACATTATGAGCGATTGTTATTTTTTGTAAATAAATATTAAATATATATTAGAACACTAAGTGATCAATTCATTTTTATTTTTGGGTTTTAATATTTTTTCTGAATAGTTTGACCAAATTTAATTATATATATTTATTTAATGATCTATGTTAATCTTTTGGTATTATTATTTAATTTTAGAGATTAAAAGTAGTTTTCTTCTTTTGAATGTTTTTTAATTTTTGGATTATATTACCTTAAGATAACCATTTTGGTTTTGGAAAATCTATAATGATATAAGGAATATATTTTCAATATTTTGAACATTTTTTGATTCATATAAGTTTATTCTAGTGCTTTAGGCATGGAAATTAAATCTATTCACTTGAAAACAATGATGATATTTGTGTGGAAATTGATTAATGGATGAAATTATTCTTATCATGTGAGTATAATTTTTCATTTTCTTAGTCTAGATGATAATGGAATTCCAAAAATAAATGGAAAACAATCTAGGAACAAAACTATTATCCTATTGACTTATTTTTTGATCATTTGATGGTCTCTTCACCCATCACAGATTTACGATTTAGTAATGGTTACCTTTCTCATGAACTTGTTCTCTATCATTGCTTATCATTATTTGGGAGTTAGTTTTAACTTCCATGTTCATTTTTTTCAATTTTTTGATGTTTTATAACATGGAAACCAAGAATATGATATTTCAGATGAACTTCTTACATCCCTATCTCTCTTTTCAAGCAGACGTTTCATAAACCATTTTTACGATGTGGGATTTCAACAAATGTATTTTGGAAATTAAAAACCTAATTACTGATCCCTGTTAAAATTCATGAGGATGAAATTTAAAAATTGGGGTTATAAAATCCAGATATTTTAAAAGGAAAAACTTTTTTTTATATCGTATGATACACGAAACACTAAACTTAAAAGAACAGTGAAGTAATATTATTTTAATATGACAATTATAACCCTACAATTAAATTATTGGGTATGAATATTATTAATAAAATTTTGAAATATATATATATATATATTTCATAATCAATATAAATTTATTGATAGATACTTAGTAAATAATTACTCAATTTTTACCAAAGTCATTTTATGTTTCAAAAATATGTTTTCTTCACAAATGGGTTTTCTTTTTCTTTTAGAGTGAATATTATTATTAATTTATTGAAATTTTTTTATTTTATTTTGAAAAACATATTTAATTTTTAAATTCATCATGTTGAAATTATATTAGGATTATTTTTTGATAATTTTCTTAAAACATTTGATTTTATGTAAATAGTGGAAATATCGAGTTTTATAAAAAAATCATTTTCTTTATATTAAAAATGTCTCATTATGATATGAATTTATATAAATTTAAATTAATTAATATTAGTAAATATATAATTTAAATCGTTATATTTAAATCATCCTTGTACCTTATTTTGGTATAAGAACATTTTTTGGCTTATAAACACATATTTCAAGAAAACTATTTTTCATTTGCATTTTATGGGATTAATTTTAAATTAAATTCTTTCAATTATGTGGGTTACATCATAAAAAAATTATTTAATATTTTTAATAAATGATTCTAAATTTTATAAATAGGTCCCTTTTATTTTTTGTCTTTATGAATAGTAACTATGGTAATTTTATTACCACAGTAAGGGTAAATCAGGCAATTTAAGTTAAAAATAAAATTACAAGGGCAATTAAATTATAAAAATACTTAACTAAATTTTGTTGTATGAGTTAATTTTTTTCCAAAATTATTTTATTTTCAGTTATATGACCATTTTTTCATTTGGAAGATATTTTGACCATTATAATATTTTATTTATAGAAAATTCAAACATGTCATTATAATTTTTTCAACAGTAAAAATTTTTTAATATGGGGTTAATGAGAGGAAATTTTCAACTATAAAGAGTATTTTTTAATCTAAAAGATTTATATTATTATGATAATTTTTTTTAATTTTTAGTGAATTGATAATTACCTTAAATTCTTACACAATAATGTTGTGATAATTATTCAATTAATGGAAAAATCATATAAATAATATTTAAAATATTAAAAGTATTATAATATAAGTTAACTAATATGAGATAATTAATATTTTAAATGAATTTTTATATGAAAATGACATGTTAGGGTTATAGTAAAATATTTATTTCTTTTTTTACTAGAATTAATGATTTTATTAAATTCAATGTAATTTATAGTTCCACAAAATTTACATTACTGATATTTTATAATAAATAATATTTTATTAAATAATATAAACTTCCCAAAAATAATATATTCAAAAACATGATAAGTATAAGTTTATAAATATCATAAATGGTCCATATATGGGTCATTTTTTCTTTTATAGTAACTATATTGACTCTTAAAAATTAAAAAACCTTATAGTAATGGTAGGTTTAAAATGGGTTAATGAGGTGTTAAAATCGACAGATAAGGGTAGAAATTTGATTAATACTGGTCAAAATTATATTATTTGAGATGATTTAAAATAATAATCATTATAACATTGAATGTTATAAATTTTTATCCATGTTTATTTCACTATTAATTTAAATTAATTTAAAATTTTGAGACATTAAGAAAGTGCCCCTTTCTTCACTTATAAAAGAACACCACTTCTTCTCATTTTATCACACCAAAAACTTCATTCGTTTCAGAAAAAATATAGAAAAATAAATTAAAATAATACCCACCCCACACATTATAGAGGTCTTATTTTATGTAAAATATCAATCTTAGAGGTCTTGAGGAGTTAAGAAATAGAGGCCTTCCAAAGTTGAGGTATCATTGTTAACTCAGTTCTTTTGTTTTATTTCATCTAAATATTACATAAAATATTATTAAAACATTATATAATAAAAACACTACAATAGTCTATATATTTTTATTTAATTATTTAAATATAATAACCTATATCCCTCTCTAACATCTATCAAATATTAAAGGAATTTATCATTCATGTGTATGGAGGACTACAACATCATGGTCTGATGTAATTCATTTTCCATCACTATATCTCATGATAGGTAATAAATATTAAATTAATTTTAATATATGATATTCAAGTAATATTTATCATTATTAAAATATAATATATCATTTACCTTTTAAAATTTCCCTTCACGAAAAAATCATATTGCAGTTCATGGGTACGTGTGGACTACCACCTCTATGAATCAATGGGAATCATTATTCATTACCACACTACATGGATGATAAATATATGTATATTTAAAAAATTAATATGTTATTTATGATATTATAATAATTATTTGAAGACATTAAATTATATATATTCCTTTTATAATGATCATTTAATAATAGAAATGTTACCCATACGTACATACAGCATGTCTCCTCCATGAATGTAATATAGTTCATTTTTCATAACCATATTTAGTTATGGTATTTAAAAGTATAATATATTTAAAAAAATTATAATTATTTCAGGATTATTATTCTAGATATGGTGTAGTAAGAACCTCATTGACTCTATTTAACCTACCAAAGTAATTTTGAACTCATATACCAAATTTAATCAAAATGTTTGACCTGAACAAAAATAAATAAATAATCATATATAACAAGGTAATAGGGGATATAAAAGGAATAATAAAGTTTAAAATGTTATTAAATAATTAAATAATTAATCTAAGTTTATTATTCAGAAATATAAATTATGTATGTGGCTAGTCAGACATAAGGCATGGGACTTTGTCTCAATATCCTTTCATTGAGGAATATTTTGATGTTATAAACCTATAATATTTTTTGATTTGTATATACATCTAATTTTACATGTTATATAATGAATATATCTATTCTAAATATATGTAATGTTTTTTAATATTATTATTCGATGGGCCTTACGATTTAAATGCTTTAAAAGTGGTTAAGGGACTAGCTTTTAAAATTTCTCTTTCAGATTTACTCTTTAATAAATTTTTGAAATGTTCTAAGGGATATATATTTTTACATATATGAACCAAAAGTAAATTTCTACCATCATTAAGCCTTAATGTTTTGAATATTTCTTTATAATTTTATATGGTTTCCTTCAAATAATATTTTTTCCTTTATACAAGCACAGTTTTTCAAAAGATTTGATTCCTAAATGGAAAGGTTATTTTCCTCAAGAAGGGTTTTAATGATATTTTCTTCAAAGAAAAACCATCATCCAATTTTTCAAGGTATTATAGTTTTAAAAATGGTTATTTAAAGATAATGTTATTTTTATATCTAATAGTGTTTTTTGTATGGGTTTGAGAGAGTTCATAAAATGTTTTATGATGAAGAGGCACAAGAATAAAATGTTTTATTCAAGATACTTGCACGTTACATATGAGAAACTAGTTATCCCAATACATTTTATATGACGTTTTGAGCCCCATTATAGAACACAGGTGTGACCGATATATCTTTTATGAAGGGTGATCCCAATTTAAGCTCTCTAATGTATTGGGTAATGTTTGGTATTTTACCAAGATGATTACTAGAAGATTAACTATGATAGTTAATCCTTGGGTAGTTGTTATTGTTACTCTAAGGTAATATTCTGAAGATAACCATGAAGGTGTTCCATGACTATTTTTGGTGGTTACTTCAATATAATGTTAAAAATTTAACCATGAGGGTCTTCCATGAGGAGATGGGATGGTTACTGCAACATTCATTTATATATTTATTCCATATACCGGAGTGAAAATTATAACTTTATGAAAAACAATTACATGTGATTTTTATGTTTTCAGAGAAAACTTTTTCGGTTTAGTTTTTATAAAATATTTTTAATGTAATGGTTTATAAAAAAATTTCTATATATAAGATTATTTATCCTTTATGAAAAGTGTTTATTTTAAACCAAATTTTTATTTTGAAAAAAGGAAAATTTTATAAGTATTTAATGACTTGGGTTTTCTTTATTTTTATATGTCCCCAACAGAGACTTTTGTACTCATACTTTTTTTTGATATTTTTTCACAAGGATTAATGATAGTTAAGAGAAATTAATATGTCAAGTAAATATCATTAAATAATTTTATGGGATATGTTAAAGACTTAATAAAGAATATGATTACTAGGTATAATGAGAGATGATGTTGATCTTTATGAACCAGTTATTAATGAATCAAAGTTTCTAAGTCTTTTAACGATTCTATAAAAAATTTAATCTAAAAATATATTTGGGAATGTGAGAAATTGTATTTTTTTAATTTCAATTGAATAAGTAATTTTTAAGTACATATCCTTACAATTTTCTTACACATTAAGTTTGTTTACGGGAACAATTAATCAACACATGGTTAGTCAATGATAGTGTGCAGTCTATGGTTTATTTACAGGGTTTCCCAGTTGTGACATACAGATTATAATGGAATGGTTTGTTAAAATGTGTGGTAAGTTATAGAATCATGCGTGATCAATTGAGGATCTATGTAAAGGTCATTTCTAACACTTTTAATTGTAATAAATATTTTCATAGAGCTATATCAAAGTATGATAAAATTTTATAAGGATATGTAATGATCACTAGAGCCTTATGTAACGGTGTTTAGGAGATTACAATGGTCTCCTGATGGTGAGTTTATCTCACATAAAGCAAGAGATAATGTTTCACTAAATGATTGAAACATCACTACTAAAATGAAATTTAACCAATTTTGATTGATATTTCAATAATGGTGAAACTTTTTATATCTATTTAATTTTCTAATCTATTTTAACTAAATATTATTTATTTTTCTTGAATATTTTTCTATTTGTGAATAAAATAAAGAAATTAAATCAAGAAAGTAAATTTTTTGTTTTTTTTAAGATCAAATGACCACTTGAATAAATTTATACAGTTATTTTCACTGAGTTATTCAAGTATGAATGATCAACATGATGAGTTATTTTTTCTTATTATGAGATATAGTTCAATATATAGTAAAATTTAAAATGAAGATATGATTTTATATTGATTTAGAAAAGGGGAAGATAATGGGTATTTTTGGAATTCACAAATTTATTATTTTTAAATTAACTCTAATGATTAATCAGAATTGGTGAAGTATTTGAAAATTTTTATGGTATGTTAGTGATAAAAAATAAGGGTAGATTTTGTATTATTTCAGTGAAACTTATTAAAATAATGAATATCTAGATGATTATGGTGTATGTTTGTGAGCCTAAATAACATAAGAAATAAAATAAGATTATATTTCATGATTCTATTGTGAGAAAAATTGATACTATTTAAATATAAATTTAACTAATTCATAAATTCAGTGAATCACCATTATGAAGAGTTTTTTTTAAAAATAATGTATCATAATTTATTTATTTAATTGATTAAGAAAAAGAGAGAGAATTATGGAGAGAGTTTTAAGTCAAAGTTTAGAGATCATTTTCTATATCTGATGGAGATCAAGAATTTAGGGAGATTATTTAGTTCTAATATTGACAAGAAATTATACACCATGTCTACATAAAGTAATTATTTTCATTGAATATAATTCAAGAACCATCATGGTATATCGACATATATTATTGATTAAGAAACCAAACACATAAAAATATCATTCACATCCTTGTTACATATGTTGTTTAAATTTAGTTTGAAACTACATTGTTTGATGGACATTAGACTGGAATGGTGTAACTGTATGACAAAATAATAATATTGTGATTTATTGTTTCTTATAGTGAATAATTTTTGGTCGAGGAGAATAACCAACCACAGTAAGGAGTATGTTACCCATGTAGAAGACAATCCCTATAAAAATCCTACTGTTCATTATCTATAGTTTCTAAATACATAATTAGGGTCAAGACTTGATATTTGAGTGAATATAATCTTAACAGGTTATATGGGTTCATTTAATTACGATTAAATTTTAAAAATTTGTCTCCACTGATTCATTCCCCCTTATCAATGGAGTGATTTATTCTTAATAACCTAAATAGATATCATAGCATGGTCCCTCTATTTAATTCAATCAAGTAGTTAGAATTGATAATCAAAATTGTATGATCATGAATGGTGTCTATACATTTGATGGTAAAAATTATCAGACTTGATCAAATATAATGTTTTATATATCTTCTATCCCTTATCCTGGAAGTTAAAAATGATTATGTATTTTTTTCCACCCACTAAAAAGAATTATCCAAAAAACTGGGTTGGTAAAATAAATAGAATGAATAATTTAAAATCATAAAATTACATTCATATTTAATTATATAAAAACTATACGTGAAAGTGATTGGAAATAAATTTGCTAAAAAAAATCTAGGATAAATAATATATGAAAGAAATGTTATATCAAGGAGGCTAAACTAAAAAAATAGATAAAAAAGTTTGCAAATAATTTAATGCTTAAGGAATTGAATATAAATGGTTATTGCAGTTTAGTAATTGAATTTTTTAGTAATATATTGGTATTTTGTGAAAAAACGTAAATAATATATAGTTCTTAAGAATCTCTGGAGGAATTTTCCATGTGTGTTATAGGCTATGATATCAACTCAAGATGATAAAATGGATCTTTCCTTGAATAAATTTCATAGCATTCTTATTTTATATAAAATGAGAAAAAATTCAATATTCAAGAAAAAGGTATATAATGAAATGTCTTTTGAGGCCATGATAAATTTGAAAATTAAAGAACATAATGAATATATAGAATCAAGTGACTCTAAAAATAAATATGTTGATAAAGACTATCAACAAAACATTGCTCTTATTTCAAATATATTGAAGAAAGAGAAGAGAAAAATAAAAAAGGAATGTATGTAATAAGATGATAAAAATTCAATGAAATTACACAATTTTCCATTATCTACCCAAAGAAGAGTTAAACACATTCTAAATCATAATAAAATATTAAATATTACAAAAATAAGTGTAATAAAATTTCAAAACAACAATTTAATGCTAGAAGAAGTAAAATTAAATTTTCTAAAAGTGAGAGAATAAATTTAATGAGAAAACAAGAAGGAAATGGTCACCCATAAATTAGTGAATCTTAAACAGGGTCATGTGAGGATGTTAACAATTTTATGTAGCATTTTTTAAATTGTTTTGACACTTAAATTAGTGAATAAATTGATTAAATAAATGTGATATGGTACAGTTATTGAAGGATTAACTTGAAACTTGTCTTGAGTAGAATACTATGATTAAAAAATGAAAAAGGTAGTGAAAAAAAATAAGAAGTTTATTTAAGAGAATAAAGTGTTTGGAAATAAATAATCATACATTTTATGAGATCAAACAAAATATAAAATTTATTTAAGAGTGAAAATATTATTAACTATATTTAAATATATATCTATATAATATGAAGAATTATATAAGGTATAGTCCATGTATCTTAAAGATGATTATGATTTGGAAAATCTAGAGGATGATTTCAAAAAATAAATATAATTCAAGGATAAATCATCTAAATTTTTTGTTATATCATTCAAAATATATTGAGTAAAATTTTTACCTAAAAATACTATTGAAATTCAGTTTACACTAACAAGGATTGTTCTAACACAGAATCAGGTCAATATTGGGCCAATGATAATAAGGAGAAATAATAGCCATTTTTAATTAATGTCGGAACCCTAAAAATTATGTAACTTTCAAAAAAACCATATTCAAATTTTCAAAGTACATAAAGAAAACAATTTGGTAATGGTATAACTAGAATTTTTATAAACTAAGAAGATACATTTTCTAAGGTTATTATTGATGTTGTGGAGTGTTTTGGACCAAATCCTACATATTCTGGTAAATCATTTCATTGAATGGGATGATACATGAAGTCTTGGGAAGTCATTTAGAGTATATAGAACTATATTTGGAGATAATACTGGATATTAAGTAAAATATTTTAGGATTATATATTTAGAAAAGGTTCCAATATCTTAAGGATATATGTTCCATCTGTGAGAAACAAGTAAATTATAATAAAAATTATATCAAAAACTTAACTGAAAAAATGATTAAATATAGGAAGGAAAGGAAATTTACAAACCAGGGAAGTGATAACATGCCTCAATAAGTTTTCATTAAAGTATAGTATATAAAAAATATGTTCTTGATAGTGGGTTATCCAATCACATGACTAGTGATAAAAGTATTTTAAATTACATTTAAATCCATGAAGGTGGACAAGTTACTTTTTAAAATTATTTGTATTTAAAAATCAAGGTTATTAACTTATTTTATATAAAATATCAAATCATTAATTTAACATAATGTTTTGAGGAAATTGGTTTTGGCTATAACACTTGTTTCATTTGAGTCATCTTGTGTTTGTCGCACGAGGTAAGGCTATAGTTTAAAATTATGTGCTGAGGACGTATAATGAATTTACATATTGAGTTGACCATTATTTCTTCATTATAATAGTTCATGATGGCTTCTTGCTTCGTTTTTGGGTTGGGTAATATAGTTGGGCCTTACACATGATGAGGAGGTATGTGTCAAATTTTATCACTCTCTAAAAGTGGTAATGGTAGGATTAATACAAGAAAAGATAACCCCAAATTGAGAAATAAAACTTAAATTTGGGCCTTAAGACCAATGGTCTAGGTGTCACTATATATCCCACTAATAATGGAATCATTTTTAACATAATTTTAGAATGTGGCGTGATAGGATACCATTTCTAGGGGAGAAACACATCTTCTCTTGTGTGTATCCATGGTATCATGCAGTTTGACATCATACGATGAGGACATGGAATCATATAATATTTATCACATGAAGCATCATATGTTCATATCATAGGGTAAGGATATAGTTTTACATTGTGTGATTAGTAAATATAGTCTATCTCATTTTTAACATATAAGGAATCATATTTTCATCTCGTCAAGTAAGGCTACAATTTATTGACATATATTAAGGATGTTGGTTTCAGTCATCTTTAAATTTATCATGTGAGTTGTCCTATGTTTTTCACATATTTTAAGGATATATTTTAATTTCTTTGTTTGAGTATTCTAGTTTTGGCATTTCATATTTTTCATTTGAGGCATATTTTTTTACATAGAGTAAGGATGTATTTTAACATCATGTGTTAACGACGCTAGGGGTATTGTCTAAAAATAAATAAAAAATTACTACATTGGGGTTTTTTGGAAGGTGTTTATATGAATTGCTTCTTGAGAAACTTGTAATTTGTGGGAGGTGAGATACACTACCTTTTCATGGTGGTGATTAATTATTATACACCATTACAGTAAACCTTGGGTAAAATTTAAGGTCTTTCCCATTTGGGTTCTAGATTTAGTGGTTTATTATTGGATATCATTGGTATATTGGATGCTAGTACAATGTTACATTTAAAGAATTATAGGTGGAGAACATTCTTGTTCAATGCAAGTTCTAGCAAGTTCTGGTGCCTTTAAAAGTTATGTAACACCTATAGCGTCTTTTTTTCAAGGCCTCCAACTCAGGTAGACAAACTTACACAATTTTTTATGGAATTTTCTAGTCATAAATGGTCATTTTGCGTGATGGAAAGTAAACATATATAGGTAAAACTACATATGTTATATAAATTAGGGAGTATGGGGTTTCTTGGGTGGATCTTCAATTTATAATCTGTTATTCTGAAATGGGATTAAAGAGTTTATCAGGACAATTATTTTTGTTATAGACCACCATCTTCTATATGATATTAGAGAGATTTTTGTGGAATACTTTGATCGATACATTCACCTATGCATGATAGTAGGAAGTTTGGTTGGACTAGATAGTGTACTTTATATAAAATTTCATTAACTCGATAGACTAAAAGTTAGTTCCATTATTTATGAAAATATATTGAGGAACCATAAACTGATGAATGATGTGGGAGTTCATAAAATCAATGATGCATTGGGTTTTGACTTCTTTGAGGGGAACTGTATCTATCAATTTGAAAAAAAGTCTGTTACAATCATAATGTACTGGTATTGTCGTGATGGTGTTGGATGGTAGGGATCCACAACATGAAGTCCCCCCAATAAAAAGGGCCAATCATACGTGATGGTGTGGAGGAAAATTTGGTGGAAGGTGATAAAAATTAGCATGGATCTTGTATGAAATATACCTCGTAGTGAATTAAATAAAGTCACAAACCATGAAAGACTAAAATTATCCCAACCTTAGAATTTTGTGGGATAGCTTTAATCCCATCTGATGGGATCTACAAGATCTAGCATGGACCTCTTGAATGACCTGAGGTATCTCAATTCCTTGAATGTAATAGATAAAATTTTCATCATAACCACACTTCTAGAGAGTATGATTATGGTTATAAACATTATAGAGGGTAAACTATACTACACACCAGAATATTTTTTTACACATAGATCGACGAACTGGGAGAGTTTCATGTTGTAGATACTGAGTGAAGGGAATCATCCAATCAAAACATTCTTTCACCATGGGGTAATTTTAGGTCCATGGAATAAATTTACTAGTGACCAGTTGATATACCTATTTTTTTATTATCTGAAGTGGTGGGGGTGATGAACCATTCATATGACATATGAATGACTAAATCATATTGAGTAGGCTTAACTAAGGAAGTAGTTAGGCTATAAAATGTATCATTTTAGTTGTTCTATGATTGAGGAACATGATTCAACTTCTTCTAGAAATAGAATTTGTTCATCAACTAGTGATTATGTTTTAATAGGGAAATGATCTCTTGTTTTCAAATAATATTGTCACAATTGAACTATTTTAGGACTAACTCGAAGCCTCCCTTCACAAGAAAGCATGGGACAAAAATCTTAAGGGTCAAATCATGACTGGTGATAAGGGCCTAGTACATTAACTCATTTTTGGTACAATATTTCTATAATAGGAATGAGTATGGAAATATGGTTTACATAAGTGATATGAAGATAATCCCCCTACATACTCTATTGAGTTTGGTTTCATTAATCCTTCTACTAGTTGAACTCCATATGGCTCCATCAAAATACATTATTTATCATGGTAAAACCTGATGAACTAAGATAATTGATTCATTTGGGTAATCAACATCCAAGGGAAGTTCCTCATGGGTTAGATGTGTTGCCATGAATTCACCCAGTTATAGGATCATGAAATATTTATACTGGAAAACCCGAATGTAAAATTGTAATAGGATTACCACCCATCAAGTAAGACCACAACTATTTATGATTTACTTCCTATAAAATAAATTTAATCTCTTCAATAGTTTTCAATTCACACAACACCGGGTTTAAAGGAAATTTGATACTCTATTAATATTCTATTTAAAATGACCATTATAACCTAGAAACTAAATTGGAAGGTATAGATAGGAATAAATAAATTATAACAAAAATATTTTACCCACATTCATTATTTATCTACAGGTTATAAATAAATTAATAATCAATTTAATGTAAAAGAATGTGTTTGGAAAAAATATATTTTTTTCAAAGAAAATAGTTTTGTCACTTCTTGAGTAATTATGATAAAATTAATTTTTTAAACTTTTAGAAATTTTATTTTACAAATTAAATACTTTTTTTGAATTCGTAATATTAAATTTATATTTGGGTAATTTTTTTATTTTTTTTAAATGTTTCATTTTTTGATGTACAGCCAAAATATCTTATTTTTACTAAAAATTGCATTTTTATAAATTATTTACAAATAAAAATTATATTTTAATTTTACAAAAAACAAAAATTAGTTTAATTGTATTATTATCAATACAATTAAGGTTAGTTTAGTAAATTTAATATTGAATTTTTATATTAAAACCTTCTATACGTATTAGAATTTTCTCTTTGGAAACCTACTTTTTCAACACATCTATGGCTATAATTTTAAATTATATTCTACCAATTTTTTGATTTTAATTAGGAAAAAATCGTTTCCATATTTGGAATATTTATAATTTATATTTTCTAATAAGTTAAAATTAATTTTTTACCATTATCAATAGTAAGAGTAGTAAAATTTATTATTGTGATTAAGGTAAAAACTAGTTTACCATGGGGTAAACTAAAATGATCAGGGTTAAAATGATCAACCAAATTTTACAAAAAAAAATTTTTGGAAATATATTGACCTTATAAACATTAAATTTTGAGAATTATTCATATTATGGGCTTTTCTAATGATAAAAACAAGGGTGTAATGGATTATTTTTAAAAAATCCATGTGTGTCATCTCCCTCAATTTTAAAAGGCCACCACCTCTCATCCCCACTTCACACTTCCAAAAAAAATTATTTCAGCCAAGAACTACCCAAATAAAATTATTAATCCCATAAAATCAACCTATATTCAATTTTTTAATCATAAATCCATCCAATTAATATGTTTTGTGAAAACCTAAAGAGGGCATACAAACAAGAGGTAATGTTTTTAAACAATCATTTTTATCTTTTTTCATTTTCCATCACATTCAAATTTTATTCAATAATTATAATATAATAAAAAATGTATCTAACATATGCTAAGATATTATATAATAATTTAATACCATATATCCATATCCTCTTATATCCAATGAGAAACAAAATTGTGGGTCATGTGTATGGATAACTACCACCTCCTGAATCGATGGAACTTGTTTTCTATAAACACTGATCATGGTCAGATATAATTTTGGTTTTAATTTATATTTGTAGTATTTATTATGTAATTATAATTATATAATTATAATTTCTCATATATCTTATTACATTTCATTCTATTGAAAATATGATAACATCGCTCGTGTGTACGGCAGATGACCACCTCATAAAGTGATGTGATTCGTTTTTCAGTTATGATTTACATGGAAAGTAATAAGGATAAATTTAATGAATATATTGTAAATGTATGAAATGATATAAATTATGTAAACATAATATATCATACACATCCTTTCCCTTTCATCATTTAACAGAATTATATTGTCGCTCGTGAAAGCATATGGCATACCGTCTCCATGAATCGATGTGACTCATTTTTTATGACCAAATTTTAAGAACTGTTATAATAATGTATATTATGAGTAAATATTATATTTATTACATAAATATAATTCAGTAGATAATTAATTTCAATCATATTTACAATAACCGGGACTATCATGACAAAACATTCATGAGAAAACAATGTAATTAACAAACAGAATAATGAAAATAATAAAATAGTATTAACAAAATGGTTATAAAATTATATATAATGATCAAATATGAAATTTTGAATATGATTATATTTATTTTATAAATTTATAACATGCATAAAACCATTTTATAGGATGTTAAAGAACTTTTAACTAAATTGAAGCAAGATGTAATGGATTTCATCTCCATTTCTATTTTAATGAGAAATATTAGTTATCATTAACAAAGTTGGTATCATTTTAGGGTAACTCGAATTGGTGTCATCATAGTTTCTATCAAAGGATATTTGTAGAAATATTGGGATCTAGATTAAGGATAACATAGATTACAAAACATGAACCTATGATAGACATTGAGGATAAGTATAGAAGAATTTCTTAATGTTTTGGTAAGAAAGAGATTAAGTGGTTCTTCCTAGAAATGAATACATGTATGGATAATATAAGTGGATTTGGTTCTGGAAAATATGTACCTAGGGGAAATAAATCTGGAAAGGGTGTATTGGGCATTATCGGTCGTCCCCTGGTACATAACAACAGACCTTACTATACACCTAGTTTGACACTATTTGTGGATATTCTTAGTATAATTCATATTTTATTTCAAAACCATTATAAAGTATTTCATAATAAATATATCTGAAAAGAAACCAAGTTTATGATTATGAGATTAAAAATTCATAAATTTTTTAAATTTTTGTTAAGTGTTACCGCATATTTATAATTATACATTATGAAATAAAATTCATAATTTTTTTTAATCTATTATATTCCATTATTTATAAATTTCACCTAGAAGAAGGAAGGGTATCAATAATCCTTGCCAATGTAAATATTTTGATACTAAGAAAGCCAATATATCTCATATTAGAACTAATCAAATCCTAAAGATATTAGGGAATCATAATCGCGTTATAAAAATCCTTACTTGAATGGAGATACTTGTTCCATAATGTGAATCTATAATGATGGATCACTTCATGTGATAAAATCCCCCTTCATTTGGTGGGACTATTAATACAATGATAGATAATAAATGGATTAAGTATATTGAGAATATATTAATGGACCTGGTATATGATGAAAAGTAAAAGGTTACATTTTTAGTTTATTATCTCAAAGGCTATGATGATAAATGGGTGTCATGGGTCTAAAATACTAAATTGGAAGAATAAATATAACTCATGGAATGAAAATCTTTTAAGATGATATTCAATAAAAAATTTACCCTCCTAAGAAATATATTAAAATGAAGATAAAGTTATTTGGATTAAATAAAAAAGTAATAATAATGTGTTATTGGGTATGAATCTAGCATTACAAGGTTATCTAACTAATCTATGGGTTAAATATGCAACACAGAATGCAATATTGACCATGTCTTTTAGGGGCTTAATCTAAGTCTCTAAATGGCACTAATCACTAATAAAATTTCATCAAATTTAAAAGTAGTTTTATGTTCCATAAAAATATAGAATAAATTCTCTAAATCCTATATGTTCAACAGAAATCAAGAAAATAATAAGTCAAATGAGGACAATGAAGAAGGGAATACATTAAAGAATAATTAGAGAAAAAAATATATTTCTATCTTGTGAGAACCATGGAAATAACCAACCTGGTTATTGAATTAAGGGATTGGTAGTTTTTTATAATTTTGGATATAAGGTTAATACATATAAATAATGAAAAGGTAATAAATAAAACATGGTTATTCAGTGTTTAATCTTATGAGATATGGGTTACTACACAAATAAATTCCCCAAGGGGAGAAGGTCAAGCTTATGGGATCATTACATCCAAGGTGGAAGAACCCAATGCTTTTGTTGAAGATAAGTTAATGATATCTGCAAATTTGGATAATTCTTTATTTGATTATGGAAACACTCTTTTATGTCTTTCATGTCTACCCTGAAAATTAGTTGTTTCCCTAGAAATTTAATAAGGGAGTTATCTGTCAAAATATCTAGTGTATATATCACTGCAACAAGGATGTGTTATGAAATCCCCATTATGACATATAAACATACTTTATTTTCTAACATTATTATAATTCCAATGATTTAATTTTCTTTAATACGTATTATTGATTAGATTTAAAAATATGATGTAATAATTTATTGTAGGAAGATTGAAATTATGATTCAAGATAAATATAAAAAAATTATTATCTTTAGAGTAGGGATATCATCATCATCTGATAAATGTACAGATCCACCATAAATGGCTCTAGTAAATGATATTATTAGGGAATAATAGAAAACACAATCTAGTTATGGATAAGGTAATAGTCAAATTGATATTGTTCCTATTATATAATAATACATTGTCATATTTCACGAGTAATTAACTTAAAATACACCATATTATATAGTTGAGTTTTACATTGATTTAATCCTTGATATAATACCAATATTAAAGACTCTCTATAGACCTAAAACTGTGGAATTAGTGGAGATGAAGAAAAAATAGAGGAGTTGTGTGATAATTTATTTATTAACTCTAGTGTTTCACTATGGGGATCCCTTGTTCACTTCATTAAGAAAAAATATGGATCCATGAGTTTTTTCATTCATTATATTTTAATCAATTATATTAAGATAAAACAAGTATCCTCACACTCGCATTGGTGACTTATTCGATCAACATCATGGATACCAATATTTTTCAATGATTTCACTATATTACGGGTATCATAAATTATGAGTAATGAAGAAATACATTTTCATGATATCATTCTAAGTAAGGTATTGGCATTATTAGTTTACATTAATTCCATTTGGATTTACTAATTCACCCTCTACATTTATATATCCAATGAAAATAGTTTTCAAAGAATATCATGATGATTTTTTGTGGTATTTGTTGATGTTATTTTGGTGTACTATAAAATATTTGAGGACTATTATAATCACTTGAGAATAATTATTTTGACTCTTATAAAGAATGGGTTATATGGGAAATTTAGTAAGTTCTTTTTTTATATTTAATAAATTTCTTCTCTCAACCATATTGTATCCAAGGATGGAATCTCAATTAATCCTTTGAATAATAGAAAGTCAGATAATGACCTATAACAATGAAAATAACTGGGTTTGTAGTTTCATTGATTTGGTAAATTAATATAAGTGATTCGTGTATAATTTTTCACAATTTTCTAACCTACTAACCAAGCATATGTGTAAAGTTGTTATGTTCATTTGGATAATAGAATATGAATAATGTTTTTATCAACTAATGAGAAGATTGGTCAATGATCTGAATTTGACTCTACCATCTAAAAATGATGTGTTCGTGAAATACTACAATGCATAAAAGAGACTTGGTTGTGTCCTAATGAAAAAGAATAATGGTATTGCATATGAACCAAGGAAATCGAATACTCATGAAAAAAATTATCCAACCCATGATTTTGAGATGGTAGATGTAATCTTTTTTTAATATATGAGGATATTATCACTATGGTGAAATATTTGAGATATATATAGATCATAAAAGCCTAATATATATATTTTCTCAAAAATATCTCAATACGAGACAACAAATATGGATCGAGCTACTCGAGTATTGTGATATCTCGATCCACTACAACATAAGAAAATAAAATAAGGTATTTGAAGCATTGAGTAATAATATCAAATATTTTTAACCCAAATGTGGATTGAGAGGGACCTTATATTCATAGATATAGAAAAGATTGATATGGTTATTATTAAGGAAGAAGATACATCACTCATTGATAAAATTAATTGGAAAAACATATTTATTAGAAAAGATAAAAATTTCTCAGTCTGTTGATGATAATATTTTGAAGAAAATTAAATCTGTGAATAATTGGAAATTATAATACTTTGTATGTAATGATGATGTTCTAAAATATGGATTGAGATAACTTTTTTCATCTATACATGATCTAAAAATGAAATTTTTAGATAATTCTCTTAACATAGATTTATTTTTACACAATTATATCACTAATATGTATATGTATTTGAGGGATCTTTTGTGTGTGATATCATGAAGTGGGGAATTATTGATTATGTGTTTAGATGTTAGATACATCAATAATTTAAAGCTCTAAGATAATATCTGAGAGTATTCATGAAACCTCTTCCTATTCCAATGTGAAAATGGGATGACATTACTATGTAATTTTTCATAATACTACAAAATACTCCTAGGAATAATGATTCAAAATGAGTTACATTTGATCACATAACCAAATATGAAAACATAATATCTATAAGATAATATTTATCATATGAGCAGCTTCAAATTCTCTATATTGATTATGTTTTAAGACTTCATGAAATTGGTTTTTTTATCATTTCTAATCATGATCCCCATTTTACATCCAAATTCTAGAAGATTATTCTGAATGATCTGGATAATGAGCTTAATTAGAGCACTTTTTACTATCATAAAATTGATAGAAACTCCAAAAGGACTATTCAATCAATGTAAGACACGTTTTGGTCACTCTCACTTGAATTTAAAGGTTTTTATGATCACTATTTTCCTTTGGTAGAGTTTACCTATAACAATAACTTCCATTCAATTAGTCAAATGAAACTGATGATGCATTATTTGGACTATTATGTCTTACTTGAACTTGTTGGGAAGAAGTTGGTGAAAGAAAATTTGTAGGCCCATATATTATTTAATATAAAAAATGGTAATGGCTATTATGGATCATATTAAAGTATATAAAAGTAGGATAAAGTGTTATTCTTACTATTGGACGAAGGATTTAGAATTTAAAGTGAGATATCATGTTTTCTTGAGAGTATCTCCATAAAAGGGTGTCATAGGGTTTGGTAAGAAATTGGAATTTCTCCCCAGGTATATTGAACCCATTTAAATACCAAAAATAATTGAAACGCTTTATTATCATTTTGTAATTCCACCAAGTCACTCAAAATTACGTGATGTTCTCTATATATAATTGATAAAGAAGTACATTCCTAAACCAATATAGGTATTGGTCTCTGATGAAGTGGACTTGGAACCTGGTCTATCTTAGTATTAATAAACCATCTAGATTGTTGATACTAGAGAAAAATTATTGAATAATTATATGACTTTATGGGTTATGGTACTTTGGAGAAATCATAAAATGGAGGAAGCAACATGGGAACCAGATGATGTTATGAAGAAGAACTACCCTCATCTGTTTAGAAGGTAATATCCATGAAATGTTGAGGAATAAAAATCTTTAGGAGCTAATAATTTAACACCCTGATATTTTACAGTTTATTTCCTTTTAAATAAATTCAATCACTTCAATATCTTATGATGCACAGAACACTGGGTTTAAATGAAATATAAAAAAACTATTAAAATATTTTTTAAACATGACCATTGTAATATAGATTTTAAATTGGTGGTTATGAATAGGAATAACTATATTATAAGAAATATTTATTTTACTCATTTTCAATGGTTATCTATTGAATATAAATAAAATAATAACCATTTGAATGTAAAAAATGATTTTTAAAAAACTATATTTTTTTCAATGAAAACAGTTTCATTTCATCTTGAAAAATTATGATAAAAATAATTTTTTAAAATATTATAATTTTCTTTTAAGGTTAATTTAATTTTTGAAATAATAATATAAACATTATCTTAAGGTTAATTTTTGGTATTTTTATGAATTTTTTAATTTTTCAATGAATAATGAAAAATAAATTTTTTTATTGAAAACTACCATTTAGTTTAAATTATTTAAAAAGTCTAATTGTATAATAAATTTTATTTAAAGTAAAATTTGTTAAATTAAAATATAATTAATACAATTTTGGTCAATGGAATCAATTTCATATTAAATTTTGATATTAAAACCATATAGACTTATGAGATTTTTTTCATGGGAAACCCATTTTTTCATCGCATATGTGGGTATAATTTTAAATTGGCTTCCACCACTTATGTGAGTTGAATATTTTAAGAATAAATTAAATATTTTTAATATGAATAATTTATATTATCTAACAAGTTAAAATTGTTTTTTGAACACTAAGAATTTTAAAAACTGTAAAAAATTAATTATCATGGTTAAGGTAAAAACTAATTTATCGGGGGTTAACCTAAAAGGATAAGGGATAAAATGAACTAAAAACTTGTCCAAAACCAATTTTATGGAAATATTTAATCTTTATAAACTATAATGGAATATAATTATCTATTTGGATTATTTTTTTAATAAAAAAGTTGGTGTAGTTGATTATTTTAAAAAAAATATCTGTATAGTTTGCTCCAATTATAAAAGGTCATCCCCTCTCTTACAGTATTCACAATTGAAAAGTCATTTGGTTTAGAAAATCCATGTCCAAATCAATTCCATTATCCCCTACCAACAACATATATTCCCAATTTTGATCATAAATTTTTCTTATGATGGACTTTGGTAAAAACCTAAAGAGGTTATCTGAAGAAAAGGTAACCTTCTTAAATGATAATTTTTATCTCATTTTTTCTTCTACCTCATTAAAAAATTAAAATAATTATAATATAAAAATAAAATTATCTAACATATACTGATACTTTATTATGTTAATGTAACAACCTATATCCATCTCCTTTTCTATCAAATGGGAAACAAAATTGATGGTCGTATCTGTGGAGGACTATTGCCTCGCGGACTGATGGAACTCATTTTCCATCAGCTCCTCTCATGGTCAGTTATAATATTGGTTTATATATATATATATATATATATATATATATATATATATATAATTTTAATATGATTAAAATTATTAAATTATTATATCATGTATATTTTCTTACTTTCCATTATGTTTCAAATATGATAATGTCGCTTGTGTATACAGTGGACTCCCGCCTCGTGAAGCAATACAATTCATTTTTCACATATGATTTAAATGGAAGATAATAAGGATATATTTAATGAATAAATAATATATATATATATATTACATGATATAAATTATATAAAATTAATATATCATACACTCCCTTACCCTTTCACACATTAATGGAATGATATTGTCTCTCGTGCGTACGTACAATCAACCGTCTCAATGACGCCATGTGACTCATTTTCCATGATCATTAAGGAATGATTATAATAATGTAAATAATGAGTAAATAATATATTTATAACCATATTATAATTATATATATGATCTATTTATATCCTCTATATAAGAACCATAACTTCCATGACAAAACATGCCTGAGAAAATAAGAAAATTGACACCTAAAACAATTTAAATAATGAAATATTATTATCAAATGGGTAGTAAAATGTAATAAAATGATAAAATTTGATATTATAAATATGATTATAGTATTTATATAAATTACTAAGATTCTTAAAACCATTATTCAAGAGGTTAAATAACATTCAATCAAAGGGAAGCTTTAGGTAAGGGGTTTCATCTCAATTTCCATTTCATTAGGACATATTTGTTAATATGAACCTATTCACTTTTATGTGTTGTATATAATAACCCATTTATGTATTTAACATGATTAGATATATATATATATATATATATTACTATTAATTTTTTATTTAATGTTTAATTTTCAAGGGGTTACAATTTAAAAGTTATGAAATATGTAAAAAAATTATTGTATAATCTCACTTTCTTTTGTGTTTGTTTTCTTTCTCTTGAAAAAAAAATTCATGTGATGATTTTTCATTGGAAACTAAATTTAAAATAAATATAAATGTTATTGTATGATTGATATGATTATTTAAAAAACCTTATAAAATTTTTAGATATGGTTTTTACTCTGATTGGTATTTGATTAAGAAGGGAAATATTGATAAATCAATATCTGTTACTAAATATAGATATTTGATGGTATGAAATATTGATTTTAAAAAAAATTGATTAATAAAAATATAACTAATGATTTATTAAAGCATTTATGGTTGGGAATTGATTATATATAGATCCGTAAAGAATATTTAGGTTTCGTGAGACCAATCAGTTGGATGAATTAGATGGTTTTTTACTCATATTTTTAAACTGACTTATCAAAGGTATTAACTATAGAGTTACCATGATGCATGAGATAATGACATCCAATAATTATGAATTTTAGTCATTTAGAATTCAACTATTATTATCTGTGATATTTTTATAATGATATTGTCATTGGATACATTTTATTCTTAGTTTATTGATCAAAGGAAATGTGTTTTCATTTATTTAAATTGACATATTTATCATGACTTATCCAATTTTTATGGTCATGTTATTCATTAAATATAATGCATGTTCATTTATTTACCTATCAATATCGACTATACTTTATTCATTCATGATATCTTATGTTGTATGTAACCCTTACTAAGCAATTTATCTCACCCTTATTTTATTTATTTTCCCAAGGATATGAAGTAGAATTCATGGAAAGAGTTCAAGGATGCAAAAAAAAATCATTAATATTCATTTTATTTTATTTCCCTATGTAAAATGGGTATCATGTATGTATATGGTTCTTCAAAACTACTAAACTGGTCAATCCTTCAGGATTTGAACCCTTGAATCTATTACAATGTAATAAAGTAGACACTTGATTTTGGTTACAGTAGTTGGGGTCATTACACAACACTCCAATTTCCCTATTAGCGTCCGGTAGTTGAGGATTTACTTAAATAGTTTAACATATAACACTAGTTATATCATGTGATTCTATAAGTATTGCCCAAACATTTTTCACTATAAAGACCAACCTGAGGAAACTCTTCTCGATGGGTTGAGTATCTAGTCATTCTATCATGGAGCATGTAGTTAAGATAATATAGGATATTCTCCCTACCCTCATTGTTTTTCTTGGTTTAAAGGTAAACAAGGAATCATTCTAGGGTATCCATATAAGGGATGATATGATTTCATGGGATGAGTGGTATTAGACATGGGGGTTGTAGCATATATTTCTTAATGTATTCAAATTTAGTATAGTAGTCATCATCCCATTGGTAAACAACACCGTTCTTTATAAGCCTCAAGAAGGGAATACACTTTCCCAACAGAAAAGCAACAAATTAGTGAATATCGGCTAAGTGGACTTGCACTAAAATAATGTAGGCATTTAATAGTGGATTTTTTTCATTTATCAGCGATTTAAACCGTTGTTAAATCATTTTGATTCTGTTTTGAAAAACCTATGCTAAATCGTGTGTCAATAATCATTTTGTGGTGGCATTTCAAAACGACTATGAACAATTTAGCAGTGGTTTTTTTAAATAGGCAGAATCATCTAGTGGTTGGTTAAACCACTGCTAAATCATTTCACGATGGTTAATTTTAAATTTTAAAATTTTTTTAAATTAATTTATATTATTATATTATTATTTAAAAAATTAATTTATGTAATCATTTAGTTGTTTTTAATTTTTTAATTTAATTATTTTTTTATTTATTATTTATTATTTACAGAATTGAATCATTTTTTTATTTCTTTTATTTTTTTAATTTTTTACCATGCACATGCATATGACATATGTCATTCAAAAATTCTACATCAGATGAGATTCGAACTCCTTACTTCTTGTTTATCCTACAAAAAAATCTATCACTCTAGCAAACACTTCATGAGTTGAGTGAATAGAACTTAATATACATACAAATATATATATGAATCGATAGAAAAAACAAATAATGCATAAAAAAGAGAAACTAACTAAATAATTAATAATTATTATTTCATATTTAATAATTAATAATTAATAATTAATAAATATAATATAAATTAATAATAAATATATATATATATATATATATAATATGGTAATAAATGGTAAATAATAAGTAATAAAAAATTAGTAATAAATAATAAAGGATAAATATACTAATAATGTAAAAATAATAAAATGCTATATGATAAAATAATAATAAATTAATAAATAATATATAATAAATAATAAATTATCAATAAATAAAAAATAAAAATATAATGAATATATTATAAATAGGTAATAAATAAAATTTTAATAATAAATTAATAAAAAAATAAAAAAAACCAAATTATTGATTAATATATAAATAGTAAACAAATAATAATCAAATAATAATCAAATAAATAAGAAATTTATAATAAAATAATAATGAATTCCAAAAAAATAAGATGTGGATGAAAAATTAATAATAAAATAATAATAAAAAAATAAGAAATAGATAATAAATTTAAAAAAAGTTATAATTAATGTATAAAAATAACTAAAAAATAATAAATCATAAAAAATAAATAAATAAATAAATAATAAATAAATATTGTTTCAATTAAAAATTAAAAATATATAAAAATTAAAAATTAAATAGAAAATAATAAACAATAAATTGATTAATTAATAATAAATTAAAATATAATATGTAATTATAAATAATAATAATTAATAATTAATAATTAAATGTTAAATGTTTATATAAGATTAATTTTATAATAAAAATAAATCATTAAATAATAAATCATTAAAATTTAAATATTAAAATAATAAATAATAAGTAATAAATGGATATAAATACCAATATATATATATATAATGAAATTTACATAAATATATAGAAACACAAATTTATGTTACATTAATATATATAGACTAACTTAAATATATAATTGTGCGTATATATATATATATATGTTAATATATATATATATATACAAACACAAGTAAATATAAATATCTCAAAATATATTTACACATATATGACACAAATTATATAAACATGAATAAGTATAAATATTTACCAATGTATATAAATATACCAAAATAGTCATAAATACAAATAAACATATATATATATATATCTAATTGATAATAAATCACCAAAAGTGGGGAAACCATAATAATTGTAACGCCAACAAATTAATAGGAATGTAAATCAATGAAACAACATCATAGATGAAATTAATATCATATGAAGACATTCTCAAATGAAGATGAAATCTAATGAAATGTGTATCATATATATATATATATATATACTTGAATTTATTTAAATATATTTTTTATTATTATTTATTTACATATATTTGAATTTTATTATAAATATATATTATTTTTTCAATGCACATGTATATGTATATATAAAAATTACATATATATATATATATTGACTCCCACACATGTATATATAAAAAATTTACTTTTATGGGTATAAATACAAATATTAATTCGTTTTATTTGTAAATAAAAAGGTTAATTATTTATTTTAAACGAAAATTATAAGAAATATTTATTTCCATATGGTTTATATATTTAGATATAAATTTTTATATAAATATATATTTATAAAATTAATTAATTGAATGAAAATATAAGAAAATATGCATATGTTTTCTTATTAATCAAAATACGTTATGAAAAATGATTAAACATCAAAATCATAATTTCAATATGAGTATGAACCTAGAAAATAAATTCAGTCTCTAACAAAAAAGAACAATAATACTCCCCCCATAAAAGAGGCTGAAATTCCTTCGAATGTTAAAAAATTGGGATTCCCCAACTAAAACCTCAGTTTTGGAGGCCTTCTAGACCTTCTTAGCCTCAAAAAACATGATCAACTGTATTTTGGGTGACTATTTCATTGATCTCTTTGTAGGCTTTTATTTGATATGCAGTAGATCCCAAACAAAAAACTATATGAAATTTTTTGTCCTTTTGAAGTTTATATTTTCCATACAACTTTTCGTTAAACTATGAAAAAATTAGTATTCTTATTATTATAAATTTTTTATATAATTTGGTTTTAGTTCATTTCATAAGATTCCATTTAACTCATTTTAGTGCTTAAATGGACTCCCAAATCAAAAGTTATGCTCCTTTAATGAAAAAATATGATTTTTCAACTTATTAAAGAATTATTTAAAAATTCAAAATTTTATTAACTAATACTTGTAAACCATTATTAACTAACACATAATAATTAATTAAAATAAGAAATAATAAGAATATATGATATTAAATAATATAGTGTAAATCATAATTAAATATTTTATATTTTATATTTTTCTATTAATTTAGTAGTGGTTTTTAAAAACCAATGATATTTCATAGAGGATTCTAGAAGTTCGCCGCTAAAAATAAATTTAAAAATTTTAAAAATTTTAAATTAAAATAAAAACCACATTAAGCTTAGATTTTAAAAACCCCCAGAAAAAATCACTGCAAATGTTTTTCCCAAAAAAAGATTTGCAACAATTTTCAAATCAATATGTAAATACCTATATGAAATCTATTGTTTCCTATTCTGGATGTTTAGGGGATAGTCAAAAAATAATAATATTATAAGGGAAAATTTTCTTTCTAGTGGTTATGCATGAATAATCCCTCTATGAGTTTCAAAACTAACTTTTGGTGGTGCTCCCTAGAGTATCCATGATGTTATATTGTTTTATGATGTAGTTTCGGTGGCCTAGGATGAAATGGGTGGTGGTAGAGTTTCTGGATCAATGTTTGGTTTACCAATAGTTAAAGGAAAAAACAATTATTTTCCTAGTGGTTTATAACAGACCATCAATGTCTTTAAGTTGATATTTTATGACATCTTTTTAGACTTAACCATTGTAATACCTATGCTATAGATAGGATCTGATGTTATCAGGGAATTCATGAATCAAATTAAAAAGTAGGATCACATCCATGAAACCATGGAGTTGGGTTCCACTATTGTTTTTGAAAGGAGGTATATGGATGAGTTTTTATAAAATCATAGACTTAAAAGTTACATTGTCTCAAAAAATATTATATTTCTACCTCACGATTATATAATGGACTGCAACATGATTTTGGTAATCAGTTATTCCTCAAAACTTCTTGTCACCCAATGATAGATTAAAAAATATAACAAACCATCCATGATTTGGAATATTTTTTTATTTTATTTTATCTTATATTTAAGTGGATCAAGAGAAAAAATTATTTTTTAGTCTACATATCACAATATCTACTACTAATGAATTGGTGTGACCCTATTTGAGGCATTATATGTGTGAAAATTTCAATCTCTATTGTTCTAGACTGGGTTTGTAGAGACAACCGATATTAATAATGATTTGTTATAGAGAATGATTGATAATTTTCAATTAATTCATGTGAGGAAAAATGCAGTTAATTTTCAATAGAATTTATATACTGATCATAGGAGGAGACCCTTTGATTTCATAGTGAAGGACAACATGTTCTTTAGTGTTTCTCCTCATTATAGTACGTAATTGTTTATAAGTGGTAGTATGAATTATCTACTTTATTATAGTCCCATTGATGTTTTGTAGAATATTGGCATGGTGGAATATCATATGATTCTCCAAACACAACAATACAGGTTCTATGGAATATTTCATTTATTCCTACATTATTGATATCTTCATTATCACTTCCATATCATTGGTAGTGGAAAATTGGATTTCTTGGATGATGTCATGTTTATAGATTATCTAGTAGAGATTCATGATCACAAAGATAAGGTGTTTCATGAATTATCTATTCCTTGGGTCCATGTGATATGGATTTATGATGTCTTAAAGGAAATTATACGGGAGAATGAGAGGAATATGTGTGCCCAGTACCAAAAGTTTTTTTTTGAGTATTTTTCTATTTTTATTTTTCTCTATTGAAGTGATGTATAAACCTTATTGATTATGAAATTTTCCTTAATTATTTTTTATGAATATAAAATCCACAAAAATATGATTCGGAGGAATGCCTATTACTAATCAATACATTTTATATTATGACAGATTTTAATATTTTGTGGGACTGTCACTGTCTTCCAAACCAGAAAATTTCTTGATATGAAATAAGGATATCCATGATTTGTGTGTATTGGGAATTATTTTTTAATGGTTATGATAGTGGTTGGATTTTTATGTGTATATAATGGAATGATATTGTGAATGTTTCTATGTAAGAGTTGGATTGATGCTTGTGAGATTTGGTTTCATTATTTTGGTAGTAATAAGAACCATAAGAGTTATGTTGTGGGATGGTTAGTTAGACCACATATTTTATTTTTATGGGTAAAAATTGGATTATTGAAGAAGTTAATTATATTCTAAGTATTTAATATAGTTTATTATAACTTCTCATCCTTTAAATTGTTTTTATCAATAGGATTGGTTATGATGTGGTATATTTTGGTAGTTATCGAGATGCTTAAGATTGTGTTTGGGCGTTCTCATGCACACTAATACATAGAAAATATCATGTAAATTCATTTTGGAGGCTTGTATAGCTTGAGTTTGCTCTAATGTAAAACACACTATGAGACTACACCTTGTGGATGATGTTATATAGACCCTACTTTTCCATATATTACTACTTATTTATTTTAAAAATAAACAACATAATAGTTTTACATTCATGGATCTTATGGTTATCCATCATGGGAAAAGTATGATCATAGATCGGTTATACATATTAATACATAAAAATTATTAAAATAATTTTTATTTACCCACATAAAATCTTTTATGTTATCCTTAAAACATGTATTCCCATGAGGATATACATCAAATAAAGGATTGAGCTAAAATCCCTTTAAGGGGAAGGATAACATAGAGTAAATATAAGACATGACTCGGTAGTTCATCAGTGAGTATAATCATCATAATCATGTCTTAAGAATTTTATCATCATTATAAGACTGGGGAATATTGTTACAAAATTATTGTGATGTAGTGATGCACAAAAATGAACATCATGTAATAGTAGTCAAATAACCCACATAGTTGTGAATAATGATGGCGTCATGTTCATGGATAATATATGTGCATAAATCATAACATAATCTTCATAAACAAATAAGGAATCATGATCACACATAATACATATATTATCATAATATACATCACATTTCCCATTTCATTATAGGTCTATATAATTATATTCCCACCCATCTCATTAAAGATGCTCATAATTATACATGCCACATAGAACATACAATAATCACAACAATGAAATAACCCATCGAATGGAATGATTTTCATTAGAATTTCATAAAGAAATAATTTGTGAATAAATTTTGGGTTTCCTAAATAAATAATGGAAAATTTACATTTTATAATTATCATCATTATTTAATAAATAATAATCAACTCAACATAAGTCAAAGATCTATTTTAGAAAGAAAAGTCTGATTTAAAAATATTTTTATTTGGATTATAAATTATTTTATAAAGGAATAAATAATTTATATTATAGAAAATAAAAGGGGGAGAATATTTAAATTACATTTAAGTAATATTATAGGGATATCCACACTAAAAATGAAGAGAAATATGAATAACTGAAAGAAACAGAGTTGGGTTCGTGAATCCGCTTACCTGAAATCCTAATTTACATCATCGCTTTTACAGCACCTGAATAATAAATATATTTTTATTAAAACATTTAACTAAAAGGTAATTATGAGATTTATTTCATTATTTATTAATTATAAAAATTTTATTATATTTATTAATTTACATTATTTATGTTGAATCATTTTGATAACATTCTTTCCCTAAAAAATTCCCTTTTTTCATAGATTTTTCTATTTTTTTCAAGGTAATATTTATATATGTAGAATTAATAATAGAATCATAAAATACATATATTTGTTACATTTAAAAATTATTAATAATTTATTATAATTTTCTATATGATTTGAGATAATAAATGAATTGGAAATATCCTCATTGGAGGTTAACTGATTGTTAAAGAGACATTGTCAAAAGAGTGGGAATGAGAAGTATGAAAATTTAATATGTTATAAATTTAATACTTCTCATAGGCTAAAATAATTAATATAATGTTAAAATACTAATTAATTTTTATTATTATAATATTTGGGATTAAAATTTGGGGAGAAAAGATAAAAAAGAGAAGTGAATGAGAGAAAGAACTGGCGAGAGCTTATCGATGAGAGCGTATCATAATCTCGATGATTCTTCTTCACAATAACTCTGATATCCTTAGAATATTGGATTTGGATCGAACCAAAACATCTCATGTTATAAAAAGAGGATTTATAAAGACTATTTAAATAGATATTTGTCTTTTTGAAGGGATGGATGAGTTTTTTTCCAAGGGGATATATATGGGTTGTTTATACTTGTGGAAAGGGTTATTTTTAGAATAAACTATTGAATAAAATAAAATATCTAATGTAAAACCTATAATTATGAATTTTTTAAAGTATAAATATAATATATTTGTTGTATGAATTTAAAATAGTTAATAATTTGAATTCACATAGTGATTTAAAAAGGGATGTGGTAACATAATTAATTTAAGGATTCAATTTTGACTTTGGAGTTTGGAAAATTATTTTTAGGCTTCTAAATTATGTTTATTTTATTTTAAAGAAACATTTCGGAATATTAAATATGTTTTCATGAAGTATACGGTTAAAGAAATTATTAGTTCTTTATTAAATCATGAATGATGTAATTTGTGATACACTGATTATGAAAAAACTATATTTTTACTATTCAAATGAAAATTGAAATATTTAAGAAAACTATTAAAAAATCACCATTGGAAAATTTTGACATCTTAATTTCTTAAATTAAATTATATTTAACAAAATAATTTTCTAATACATATTATTTTAATTATTTATATAAAAATTATTATTTTTATGTAATACCATAAATACAGTTAATTAAAAATGATCTTATATTTTCATTGATTTTTTAATCATTTATATTTATTTTATGGAATTATATTATTCCTATTTCTTTAAATTACTCATGAGAAATATTATTTTTGTTATATTTTATTACTTTTAATTCAAATTTCTATTCTAATGGTCAGTTCTCTATTCCAACAGTAACTATACTATTCTAATGATCACATTACTATTCCATCAGTTATAATACCTCATATAAATACCACTTCAATATTTAATTAAACATTCATTACTATTTCTATCAAGGTTCTATATTTGAGTTTTCTGTTAATATGATTGGTTTATAAGTATTTTGTTTCATTTCCATAGTTTGGTATATGGTAGGGATGATCCTAGCTAATCGAGGAGGTATAAATTTTCCCATTATAGTAATTCTATTTTATATTTTTAATCACCAAGTAATATTTTTCATTTTAAAGGGTTTTTCATTAACAACTGTAATTATTTAAATTAATAAATTAATTGTTTTAGGATTATCTATATGATCAATGTGTATAGGATTATATAATATAACACAGATTTATTTAGAAATCATTTATCATTTTATAATTCCTCGGTCATTACATTATCACATCCTATTGAAATTTTGCCTTTGAAATTTTAATTCATATTATCTATTTTAAATAGAAAAGGGTACTTTTATTTTATTGTTTCCTTTGGTTCCCAACTCACCTATTCATACATACACTTTCCCCATAAAAGTTTGAAATGGTGACTTGTCTTTTTTTAGGACTTTTACTCTATGATCAATTATTTTCACTGGATTCTCCTCATTTGAGAGGTCATTCCCCAGTTATACCACCTCTAGATTAATAATATGAATGACTTTGGGTATGTACATCCCCATGATTGATATGTGGAAGATATCATGAACTTGTCCATTATTTTTTGGATGTTCTATGCAATTTTCTATTACACATATGCGACCAAATATCTCAAAGGGGAAAATATTTAGTGGTTTCTTTCAAAAGAACCAATAAACCCCAAAGAAAAATCTATTTTTTCAAGTAGTGTGGGAGGTCTCACAACTCCTAGAGGTTTCATTGGGGAGTAATTTATTTGATATCATTTATTTTCTCATTATTGATCTTAATGCCTCTATATCTAATGAATACGAAAAAAATCCAATGGAAACCACAAATGCACACTTCAAGGGGTTCATCTTTTAGTGACGAGAGTAATGAAAGTAGAAAATTTTTTGAGGCCTTTAAGATAGTATTGGTGTTAGTGATAATTCACTAAAAATGAATCTATATTACAATCTACAAAATTCACTAGGAGGGTATTTATGATATGTTGTATAAAATGTTGGTAAGTAGCCGTACCATTCTTCTAGCTGAAAGTAATTACCCGATAATAGAACGTTCCCTAGGAAACTCTAAAGGCAGTTTATTCCTCATAATCTGAGGCCTTCTAAATTTTATTATACCCAAAATATATATCCAAGAAAAATAGTTCCTATAATAGTTGTATCATTGATCAAAAACTATTTCATTGGAAGTGGAAAGTTATCCATCATAAAATGGAGGTTGATGTCAAAAAAGTTAACAAAAACCAAAATCCACCCTTTCTTCTTTGTAACCGGAATAATGTTGGCCACCTTCTTGGGGTTCTAGACATTTATGATGAATTTTTCCATAATAATCCATTCAAATTTGTCCTGGACCATGCCACCATGAGAAGGGTACATCTTTCTGCGAGTTTGTTTGAACCCATAGTGAACCACAGGAAGGCCAAGGTGATTGATGGAATCTTAAGGATTGATACTTGGAATCTAATTATAGGATTCAGATAACACATCACGGTTCTAATTTAGGAAGCTCATATACTTATTCTATTCCTATGGTGACATAGCTACACTTATCATTGTTGACCTAAAATCTTCTCCAATGCTGATATTTACGTAAGTCAACTCATCAAAAGTGGTAGAGACACCCTCTTCAAAGGTAGGAGGGGTCTCATCCAAATATTCTTCATCATATGAGACACAAGGTATGGAAGTAGAATATAGTTTTTTTTAAACAGTGGATCCAAGGGTTTCACTAGAATCTAATATGTTAGGGGAGAGTCTTAAATAAAGAACTCCCACACCATGGAGACTACAGCAGTAAAGGCTAATGAGTGAATACCACTCTGTTTCTGACTATGAAGTCCACTCATAACAAAAACATAATAATTAAGGGTTGACTTATATTGAGTTATCTCCTCTTGGTTGAATGTATGAGAATACCATGGATTAGTGTACGTGGGTCAAACCTCTCTGTACTTCATAGGGGTAGGGTTTTTATTATTGGACAGGTATGTCCAATGTAGTAGTATGAGGTAATATGTGAGTGCTCCTTCTTGGAAACTACAAAACAATTTCCCAAGTCTATTTTTGTGGGTTTTAACCAATGTATTGGTATAATTAAGTTATCATTAAAGTATTTATTAATATATTTGGTAGTGTTTTTCAATTAATTAGGGGAGTTGATACACTTAACCTTATTAGTGTGGGGATATTTTTCATCCCTTTTGTAGTAACCAACATTCATGTGGTGATCGTTACAAGATATTAAGGGAGAATAATATCCCCAGAGTACCCATACTTTACCCTCAAGGGATTATTTTAGGCATTGGTGGTATGAATAGGGGACCACTACATGAAAATTAATTCATGTCATTACCAACAAAGCATTATTTCAAGTATCCTGAAAGACTAACATAAATTCAGTGCTCACTACCAGGCCACTGAATTGAGACATTATCTAAATATTTATATGTATATTCTATTATCACTTGTTGCACTAATGAATTTTCAGGATGGTGGGAGTAAGATATATTTCTATAAACCTAATATTTCAGAATTTTTTGGTCAAGATGAGGTTGATCTTAGAGTCGGTATCCACTTGTCTATTGTGAATTTCTACTCCACTGATCTGGCATGCGATATACAGTGGGTGTATGTTCCCTTGAATGGTATCAACCTCACCTTTTTCAAAAAATTAAATCATCATTAAAAATTCCATCTATTCAGATTCTTCTATACAATAGGCCTCAATGGTAGCTGCCTCAACCTCAAACTGAAGGGTAATTGTCATGGATTCATTAAGGGCCCCACACATATCTTTTGATAGATGGAGTACACTAAGGATCAAAATTATCACTAGTATGTTGATAAGGTGTTTCATCACATAATATTTCAATACAAGGGGGATATTTTTTCCTACCAAGGGTTTCTATTTGAATGGATATTTATTGAGTGTCATAGGTTAAGATGTTAGGGCCCAACTAGTGCTGGCCACACTCTACTATTGGTTAGTTGGCCAGGGCTGATCACCTGACATCTGAACACTAGATTACTAAGGTCATTCCCTAACTGGATATAGAAAATCACAGTTTGGATACAACTAAGTCATTTGTTAAACTAATGTAGTCTAAAGTATAGGAGTACCTGATATACTGAACTGAGAGGGTTTTTCTTTCTGATATATAAGTGAATTAGGTTGTCTGGTCTTAGTAGAATTAACAATCTGTTCTGAAACACTATGCTAAACATTTGGATTTCTGTTGTAGACCATACCTCTCCATCGATAGTTTCATCATTTGGATCTTGAGGCGGATACATGGAATTCAAAATCATTAGGTTCTGTGAAGGTATATATCTGTGTGATGACATTAACAAAGGTATATCCTTATTCTTCATAAGTGGAATACTATAGTAATAAATTATTTCTGTGGGTCTCTCTTAATTTGGGTGGAATTATTTCTCCTAGAGTACATGATAGTTTTTCACTAGTGGGGAACTTTGGTTTTTTTGTACTGTCTTCTATTATTTAACAGATAGATGTAAGGTTTTGATTCAAATGAAGATGCAGTAATCTAAAAAGATTCAAAAACTATATAAGGTTTTAATCTGATCTAGTGGAAACATATGATACCATGTATGTGAGAGATTTCTTTTTGATACAACTAGTAATTATACTTATGAATTCCATATCTAGGGGATGTTTCCACCCACTAGATAATTTTATATCACTATCAAGGGTTAGCAGAGACATTTTCTTCTTATGTCGAGACATCACTTAATTTTACTAGGACGTATTCAACTTGATCGTGGATCCAATAATTAAAGTCTAATTAATCTTTGATTGTATGTATGACAATCCTATGGTATGGGAAGTGTTTCACATGATCAGTGAGTTTGTCCTCTTGGTTTCTCTTACATTTTTTAAAGATTAGATTCACATTTTCTAGGGAATAGATAAACTACCCAAGAACCAGTGCATCCATGAAGTGGTATTTTTTTCTTCTTTTATCCTAATGGAACCCTATGTGACTAAACCTAATAGGGGGTTAGAAAACATTATCATGGTGTGTATTTTCTTAAAGTGGCTTTGGATGGAAAGGTTGCGTCTGTAGAAAAATTTCAGATAAAGGGAATTGTATGAGAACTATATTGGGAGCCTATACGTGCACCAAAATGGACATTTCTTCTTTTATAGGCCTTATAATGGGAGTTTTAATTTGTAATGTGTGTGACCATAGTTTATCATACTAAGAATTCATCCAGATTCTAAGGTTTTTTTGTGATTCTTGAAATCTGACCGAATAATTAGGGGATATGAGGGTAAAAACCAACTCATATTTGATATTCTTTATAGGCATATTTAGTTGTTGTTCCTATGAAATATGAATATAAATAGAACATGTGATCCCATAAAATAAGGTGATGAATTCAACATCTTGATCATTAATTCCCTATTTTTACATTGAATGGTCTTTGATACTATTCTTGTGTGAGTTGGGGATGAACTGGTAGAATAACTACCAAAAGAAATCCTACCAACATGCTATGGGTCCTAGGGTAGTTGTCTATACCAAAAGAATAGAGGTACCTCTAGTGTTTGAATAAAAAATCAAATCCTAGTAGATTCAAATAGTTCTATAGTCCTCAACATTGGGTCACATCATGAGGTGAAGTGGAATAGATGTTGCAGTAGATAAAACATCTTGTTAAATGGGGTAAAACTTGGAATTTTAAATTCTAGGAGTGGAATAATGTGATCCACTCATGCCGGATGTGGCTTCCCCTCGAGTGGGATCAAAACCATTTGTGTCTCCAAATACTCAAGATAGGTGATTATAGTGGAAATCATGTCATTATAGTGGGGGTTTGTGGCCACCAATGTTGTGGCTAGCTCATTGGATTGGGAGGTGTATTAGCCTTGATCTCTAGGGGAATTGGTGTGCTACTCAGGTAGAGTGGGTGACACATTCCTTGGTCATTTTCTACAGCAACTAGCTTCTTCCAAGATCGAATGTATTGGGACACCTAGTTCAAATTTGGGTTTCAATCCAAGGGAGACTGTGTGCCCAACTGTAAAATTGATGATGTAACTGTTAAGATTATCATGAACCAAATGCAACTCATAGATAATCTTATCATTAATCCTCTTGTATCCCACTAGCTTCTGGAGTAAAGTGGCCATCTTAGAGTCTGTATCGGTATCTAGTCAGATATCAAATAGATTGACATGCCCAATAGGCCACATTACTTTGTCAATATATCAGTGAGTAGGTTATAATATATCATTGGGTGGACTCTTGAGACCAAAATCCTGCCTCTATTGCTGAGTGTGGGAACCTAATGAAGGATCCTCCTAGTATTATGCCTCCCTCTCAAGATGATTCTACCTACCATGCCTTATGTTGGTATTCTAGTTTCTCTGATCATCCATAGGATTGATAGTGATGAAATTCATAAAAAAAAGTGGTTATATAAGAAATTTCACCATTAAAGGCTGAGTCAAACTAAATATCTCATTAATGTGGGATGGGGTTTATGTGTAAGGATGTTTACTACCCAAATGATCTGATATACATATGTTTGGATTCTTTCTCTATGAATCACTAAAGTATATTCTGGCACCTAACATTGTTATATTTGAATGTATGTCAGAATCCATATGTGTCAGGGCACTGAGCTACTAGGAGTGATGTGATTTCAACCCTCCATAATTTTTAGTTGATGACATTTACATTGTAATTGATTTCTAGATAAATTAGTTCGTGTTCCCTAAGTTGATTGATCACTTCCCAAATAATTTGGTGGAATTATTTCTCTTTGTCCTCATAGAGGGACTATAGGAATAATTTTACTCCTGATTGGCATAATCCCCAATTGGAATCGGTTAGGAAATTGGTATCATTACTGATGCAGACCTATTTTTTATTGATTTTCCAAGAGATAGATCGCTATATGGGAAAAATTTCCCCATAACATTGGGATGTTTTTAGGAGGTGGGTTCAGATTTAATATCATGTCCATATAGGATGGGGTGTTCATAACCTCCTCATGACTGAGAGCATCAACAAATTTCTTAGGCTTATTAGAGTGTTCCCTATCGTCTAGGGGAATCAACCCAACCCCTATTGTCTCTCCCACTTCTATGATGGATGTCGAGAGGATTAAAGTTAGTTCCATGGGAATGGCCTCTATGGTGGTTATTTTTTATCATGTCCTGGGACAATTCTTACGATTAGGAAACTTCTTTAAAATAAATAGGGACTCTTTGGTGGAATTATTCATCCTGAGATGGCCCATAAAGACTACCAGTGGTGAAAATTATTTGGAGAGTGAACCCAACATTCATGAGAGGTTCTTGAGGTCTTTATCCCAATTATATGATGATTGTGGTTATAAATAGTTTTTTAGGGAAGAATAAGAAGTGGTGGTGGTGGCTAGGGCCACTATATTTGAGAAAGAGTTCTAATAATAGAAATCGGTCATGAACTTCCCCTAACATCAATAATGGGTTTTTTGAACTAGTGTTGGCTAATAATGAGTTGAATAGATCTACTCATCAACATTCAAAGCTGATTGGTTTCATTGGAATGCTTGAGTGGGATCCTTTCTTGGTGTCTCCCTAGTGGTGATCACCACGGGGGAAACCTATACATCTTCCACTTCCTTGATGTAAGGGAGGAAACTATATAATCACTATATATAGAGGTTCCCAAAACAATTTTTTTGATTGGGACAATGGGTATTTCCCCTGGCATGGACCTCGTGGATGGTTGGTCTAGTGTGGTTGCATGGACTCCATATATTTTCAGGCTATATCCCTAGTTGAGATGATCCCCTCATGCTTGTACTGATGAAAAAGGGTATCAATGACCCTTATTTGTATAATATCATAAGGGGAGATAGAGATGGAGATCATTATTCATATAATAGGTAGTCATCATGGAGAGAGAATATGGGATTATAACACTATTAGTCCCCCTACACCCACACATTTTGGTTGTGGGTCATTTTATATTTCTCATGGCTTGAATTCTATAGTATGCATGGAATTAAAAATTAACAAATTCCCAAAAAAATTGAATCCCAATGAGACTGACATCATTAATCATCCATTTAGAAGAGGATGGATCCACATTAGTGATATCTCATATTTGGGATTCCCATCATCCTTCACTTTCCCCAATTGTAGGAGAAGAGTTTCACACCAGACCCAAAATCAATTTGGTAAAGATCTGGTGTTATATATCTAGATTTGATCATTCAAAAATATAATGATGTACAACATTATTGATCTACTCACCATTTAAGTATATTAAATTCATGTTGGGTTCACCTTTTTTTGGTTTCTTTCATCTAGGGAATGTAAAGAGGTTATGAAATTCACTCATTCTTTGAACATTATTCCTGATTTCCAATGGCAGGAAGCCTCTGGTAATAGGGTTGGTGATGTTGGCTCCTTGATCAAAATGATATGATGGGATGTTAGATATTCTTTCCTTGGATTCCTCCTTGTAACTCATTGCATTGTCTGGGTCTCCCCCAAATATTTGATTCATTTTCATGAAACTAATACTCGACACCTTGTCGAGGGGGATTCTAGTTAATTACAAGGCTTCTATCTAGATAGCGAGGCAACATACTATTAAAGAAGTTGGTAATTTTAGGCATCTATAATAATTTATTAATATTTTTTTTGTTAGGAATTTTTTAATTCTTCACCTTTTGAGGTTATAAGAATCCATCATAACATGCATCCCAAATGATGAAACCAAGTCATTCATTATTGTCGATGGGATAGTTGATTCTATGAGAGTAATACATCTGAGTATTTTTACCCCCAGGAATCTTATATTTATTATATGGGGTATATATTCTGGATGAGGTTATAGATTTAATTTCTTATGGAGATAGTTGTGTCATAGGATTAATAGTTTGTGGGTAAAATAGGTCATACAGTTAACATCTTGTGGGGATGGTAGGTCATAGGTTTAATGTCCTGTGCGGACAGGAAGGTCACTTGTTTAATATAATTTTTCGATAGTTGGGACATATGTTTAATGTCTTGTAGGTACATGGGGTCATAGTTTTAACATCTTATGGAGATAGGGAGGTGAGTTTATTATTGTCCCCTTGTGGAAGATGATCATACTTTGAGGTTTCGATCATCCATTAGGAACACATGAAAATTTTATGGGAATGTTTGGGTGTTAGGATTGAACCTCCAGGAGGTTTTCTAGGAATTTTGGAATATAAATATTAAAAACCATGAAGGTATCAAAGATTTATTAAGTAATCGAGATTGAACCTCATTATGTCATCCCACATACCATGTTTATATACATAGATTAAAACCCATGTAGTTTGATGCCACATTTTATGTTCTTATGAGAGGACATATATATGTATTTTAACAATATGTAGTAAGGATGCTCACATCACTAATGTATCACTAGTAAGGCATGTTTTGGGGATTAAAATTTTTGAATTCCCTTTGTTTTTTTGTTTCATCCTAGATGTGGAGTTTCATCCCATTATAATATGGGGCTTACACATATTTTTTGACATATTTTTGGCGTTTCATCTTAGTGGGGAAGGATGTTTCATCCTATGATGATCATATATGGGGAATCATGTGTTCATCACATAAGTTATAACGTAAGGGGTCATCCCATGGCCTTCATACATGGGAAAAAATGTTTTCACTATGCATGGTAAGTCTATAGTTTTATGTTCTATGATGAGGATGTTGTTTTAAAGTTTGCTGTTGTTTGATTGGAATATTAGGCTATAAAGTCTAACATAATGCAAATCATATGTTGGTGAGGAAACACCTGAGGAGATTATATCCAAGTAATATATTAGGATGTGAAATTTTCATTCATTAAAGGGTAAATAAATTTGTTTCCCTTGAAGATGAAATATTCAAGGCTTATTTTTTTACCATGCAGACACCTCTGGGTGGTGTGTGTTGTAAACACTGCCATGGGGAAGTGGTAAACAGGGACCCTAATGTTAGGGTGACTATTATGAGGATAAAAATTCATTATTGATACAATTCATAGGAAAAAAGGAAAGGTAATGTTCCAATTTGTTCCTTTAAGAAAAGGGTTTGGGCATAAGGGTTTATGATACTGATCACATAGATGGTTAGGGTTAAGATAAATCAGTTATGGATTAGTAAAGGGTCTATGGGCACTAAAATTTTTTGAAAGTGTGTTTTATTAAAGTAGGAAACATGGAGAGTCTTGGTGGATGTGTATCATGAAAATTGAGGGATTTTTTAACAACATGTGTTATAATAAGGTGTATATTTTTCAAAACATTGTGTCCCTTCCTTGGATTAAAGTCCTAGTTTTCATGGGTTTTAATTCATGAATGAAAATTATCTCATGAAACCCAATGATCTGCCAACAACATTATTCTAATGTGAAGGCCATGGATATTCCAAAATTCATCTCTATTAAGGTTCAAGGCTCTCAAGAACCCATGAGTGTATATTTTTTGAGAGATGGACAACTCTAGGAAACCATCGCCTTTTTTCTTATGAATGTTATAGTTTCTCAATTTTAGTTCTTTTTTTAAATACCAAAGGCTGAAAACCCTTAAAAATAAGATGTAAGGATGTATTTATTGTCATGTAAATGCTTGGATAGGCATATTTTATGAAAGGTAATGCCTCATTAATACATTTCATGAAGTTATTCATTTGTATGGGATGTTTAGTAAATGAACATAAGTTGCATGGAAGTTACCCCCTCAACTTCCTTAGTGGCCTTACAATATTCATGAGGATGAATATAATGTTTAAGGTTTAAACCTTCATGAACACATCCCCTTAGGTAAATTATTGAGCTTTTTTGTCTCAGATTTAATTGGAACTGACCATGCCTTCCTCGACATCTCCTGTATCATTGGTCTTTCACCATCAATAAGTATCAATGTTTTTCAACATGAATTTGAATTATAAGATATATGGTTGGAACTAAGAGATAACTCATAAGAAATTGTACAATCTATTAATGTAGTTTATTCAGTATGGACCTGGGGATAATTCCTAATGAGCATATTTCTATGGGGATTAGTATGTGGATGTAATAGAAATAAGGAATCAAGGGCTAAAGTCTCAACTTAACAGTCACCAAAGAGATTTTATAAATGATAATGTGAGGTTTAATGTGATCGATTTATGCTAAATATCAATTATAGGATGAGAAACCTTATTTTTTATCCTAGTTTAACTTGACAGTTGAGGAGTGAACATGATGGGTTATTATTAATGGGTAGATTGATCATTTAAGTAATAATCATTGTGAATAATGATAAATGACTAGGATATTTTGGATTAATGATTGGTACTAGAGATGGGATGGTTGTTATCTAAGGGTGGGGATTCATTTTGGGTTAGGAGATGTGAATGATATGTAAATGTATAGATGAAGAATAAGTGTGTGTTATATACAACAAAATCAGTAATTAGTGGTGTTATTTAAAAACTACTACTAAATCTTTTTTACCTGTAGAACTTCTCCCCCCCATAACTGACACCCCACTCCCTCTTCCCAAAACCTCATCAAACCCTATCCCCCTCACAACATGCCTCCTTCTTCCCCTTGCCTCAATCCCCATTCTCTGTCATCATCAGGCTCCTTCATTTCCTACTTCACTGAATCTGTTGTCGTCCCACTTCTCCCATGAGCTCCACGATCCCAATATTTAATTGCCGGCACCTCTCTCCCTTGAACTATCACTAACACTACTCCCTTGGATGTTTAAGGGTTTTCCATTCCTCTAACCTTTATTCTTATATTTTTTATTCCTATTATTGCATGTGATCTCTTATTTTATTAATTTTGGGATTGTGAACCTCTTAAATTTCCATATTTTTATTATAGTACAGTCTTTGAGTGGGTTTAGGTTTAGATAAACAAAGGTGATATTTTTTTGTCATTACTAAACTGATCTCCTTTGTGGAAGGGATTTAAGACCACAAAATGTCAAATATTATAGATGTAAAATTGAATTATTAATGCCCCATCATCTTTCTATGGACCTCAAAGTAGAATTATATATTTATTTTCATAGGAATACCATTTCTTACTATCATATTATTAAACGTTTATTTTTGAAATATATTTAATCCATGTGGAAACAATTTAAATACATATTTTTCAACTAATGTTTTTTTATAAATTGTATTACAATGTTTGTATGTTGTTTTTCTTACCATGTTTTATGTTTATCATGTTGAAAGACTGGACTGCAAAGTAGTTGACTTTTTATTTGTTTAGTTATATTAATTGTTCATTAAATAAGTTATTAATGTTATGATCTTTCCTGTTTCTTTCATGGAATGCTATAAATTGTAGTACAAGTTATACTTATTGTTAAATTTGATATTAGTAGATTATGAAGAATGATAGAAAGGGATATTATATTATTATAAAGAAACGTTTTCTCAGGTAAACCCATGATCGATGGGTATATTGATAGTATGTGATGGGATCACTATGCCTTGACACTAGTATACCCCTTCCCCTAATCCAGAATAAATGGGATACAAGATTTACCTCACAATAATATATATTATTACTTTTCCCATAAATTGGATTATTTTTTCACCTAAATTCTTTTATATTGTTTATATCAGATCCAGAGTTAATCCTGAAGTAGGTATATCAATTATGGATCCTCTCGATATTGTTGGTTTTTCATTACCATTGAAATCTATGTTAAATGAATTTGTTAATGTATATTGTTTGTAATATTTTATATTTCTCTATATTTTTATTTTAGTTTAATAAAAATTATATTGTGAAAGGATAATAGGGATAGAGATGTGATCACATAGTGAGTATGTTATGCTCGCACCCTATACGTGTCTCACTTAGGACGAGTGTAGAAATTCTTGTACAATATATGGGTAAGGGTAATGAATTAGAGAAGAATATTTAGTTCCATTTATAGACTTGATAATTAATATGATCATTTGTATCATTTAATTGATGAGTGTTGAAGATAAGTAGGTTTTGTCTACAATTTTTCATTGAAGAGTTCCAACTGATTAAACCATTGTTTTCAGTACTCAGTATGTGTTTGGTTTTCCTAACTTGTGTATAAGTGGTGCTTTCATACATTCATGGACTTTATAAAATTTATAGTTATTTTGGACTATGATCATGGGGATTTTCAAGTTCATATAGATTTTTTTATTTATTATCATCTAGGTGTCCCGGGTAGACTCGAACCCCTTCCAATGACTAGGTTGTGTGTGAGAATAATTCCTACTTCTAATAAGTTCATTATGAAATTTTTTCTTGAACCTATAATATTTTAGTTAACACTTGGAATAGTGAAAGACATATCTTACATATTTATTTCTCAATCCCTTATATTTACACCATCCATTGGTATTTAGAAGTTACACCTTATGTGTTATGGAGGCATAGTCTTAGTATTATTCAGTTATTTAGTTCATATTCATTATATTTGTGGTGGTTATTAAATAATTATAAGGAATGTATTTAAAAAGACCACATTATAGTTTTGGTAGTATTTCCATAAGAGAATAATCTACTCTAGAGAATTCTAATTTCATTATTGTTACACTTATATTAGGAACATTTACACTAATTTCCAAGAATGTGTCCTTAATTCCATCCTATAACTTTTTCGGTTTCACTAAAACTATCTATCACAATATTTATTTATTAAGATTAAATTTTATTGAAATTATAATTGGTTTATTGATTTTTCTCTATAATTAATACATATGTTAAATTATTAGGTGAGGGTTTTAATTATAGATTTAGAGGTTGGGGTAAAGATAAAAATGGATTTGGGTTACATAAGTCAATGGTTTACACTTTTTATGAATGAGATGAAGAATAAAACACATTCTCATTGAATAAATAGTAAAATCCATCAAGTAAATCAAAATTTGTTTGATATTCATATTTTTGTATAGAATATTTATGTTTCTTCCCATTGTTTTTTATCAAATTTTCATATCTTTTTTTGTTTCCCAAATGAAATATTTATTATATAAAACAATTTTCTTCACATGGATTATACTCACCAGAATGTGACATATAATAAATTGATTTCTCTAATTATGGGTACATGATGGAATCAAAAATATAAAATTGGAATTTTTTTAAGCAGACTCTATTATTTTAGTACCTTTATAAAAATCTATTATTTCATTTTATCTTTTTAGGAATGTTTTATACAAGATGATAGGTGACTAAGTAGAGGTTGTATCCTCCTCTATGATTAAAACATAAAAATCAGCATGGGTGATAAAATTATTCACTCCAAATAATACATATTCAAATACTCTCCCTTGGAATGTAGTGGATCTGATAGGTAATTTTAAAACCACTATAATTGGTTTGAGATTTACCATATTCAAATAAGGAAAAATTGAATTTGACATACATAAATAGAATCTCTTAGATGACCACTAGAAATTCTAGTGAAGCATAATGTGAAACCCCCTCTAGCTAGAGATGTCGTAGAACTTAAAATATACTACTATGGTGATAGAGAATTACAAGGTTCACCTAGACTTAGTTAACCTTGGGTGTTTCACCCATGAGTCCTTTTTAAATTAATTAATGTTTTATTTTTTTGCTTCTATTTTACATAATAGTATCCATGATTGATTTCCTTTTTAACTTTTAATTTTTTAGTACATATATGACCCTTCTTAAAACTAATTTGGGTGGTATTTTTTTAACTTTAATTTATCTCTTTTACTATTTAGTAATACTTATGTATTTTAATTTATTAAATAAAGTGTAGGTATGTTGTGATATGGATAAAAGCTATATCACATTACCAAGGAACACACCTTGGTATTCTAAGGGTTTAGAAGAGTTTTTAGATTTTATAATTTCTAATTGATCCCTTGATGGGAGAATAATATTTCCATGTCCTAAATGTAAATTTAGAAGATATTTGATGAGATATAAAGTTTATTAACACTTGATATTGAAGTGATTTCCTATTCAATAATTTTTTTGGATTTGGAATGGATAATTAAAAAATAAAAAAAGTTGAATCACTGATCTCAATCGAAAAAATGAGATCCCAACTTCATCAATAATAGAAAATGAAAGGAAAAAACCTTATAAATGATGAATTTGACATTTTAAGACACCAACATCCACATAAAAACATATATGAACTACCATTTGAGGTTTCTACAAATACCTACTTGACAAGTGATGTTTTTGAGACTATAGGAAAACTGGATCAAGATTGTAACATATCATTTGTTTTTTATCATGACTATTCGAAGACTAATCTAAGGGAAACCATAACTGGGAATAAAAAAGGGTTTCATGTTTTATTTGACAATGGAAATTAAGAGTGATATACAGGATGTTTGAAATATTAAAAACATTATTTTCTGCTAATGGTGTACCATATCAAATGCCTATGTGGAATTACTAATAAGTTAATTCCCATGATATTAGAAATGTTGTGTGATACATTTGCTGAATCAACGATACTGAGTCTTTTTATGATAAGGGAAAAAAATTTAACAATCTTGGTCTGAATTATAAAAAAAATACATGTGTGTCCTGATGATTGTATGCTTTATTGGGGAGAGGATTCAAGAAGATAGGATTGAAAAAAATGTTATTATTCTATATGAAAGTCAATTGGTGATGTTATAAGTCTAAATAAATATAAAACAATGAAGAAGAAGAAAAGAAACAAACCAATAAAGATTTTTTTGTTACTTTCCTTTAAATCCTTGATTGGATGATTATTCATGTCTTCAAAAACCACCAAACACATGAAGTTTCATTATATATAAAATAAAAATTATGGGTTAATGTGATATCAAAGAGATTCAGAATTGTTGAATAAATTTGATTCACTACATACATATTTTTCATCTGATCCTAGGAATGTATAATTGGGATCATTTTTCAATGGATTAAAACTATTTGGGACTTTGAGTACTAGTTATAGCATTTGGATGAATGTTTTGATCACATACAATCTGCCTCTTTGGATGTGAAAGAAAAAAAATTATTTTATCATTTAAATGATGATTTGTGGAAAAAAAATCCTAGAAATGATATTGATTTATACATACAAGATCTAGTTGAAGAATTGTGCAATTTATAGTGTAAGGATATTGGGACATACGATGTATCTTCTAGATCATTGTTCATAATGGATACTGCTCTAATTTGGGCCATTAGTGACTTCCAAATACTGTTTAATTTATCTTCTTGGAACACTTACATAGGTTTTTCATGTCCTATTTGTAACTTTTATTTTGAGCCCGAATGACAACCTCACCGTAAAAAATGGTTTTCATCTCTCATAGAGGATTTATTGATTTATCTCATAGATTTCGGTTGAACAAGTAAAAATTCAATGTTTAAATTGATCTTAGACCACCCCCAAAGTTATTAACATGTTTTGAAATATTGGAACAACTTGGAAATGGTGAAATTGAATTTGGTAAGGTGCATCATTTGAATGATACTAGTAAATGAGTTCAATGTACATCATTAAGTGAAATCAGAATGCAACAATAAAAGAAAACAATTATATTCTTGAACATTCTATATTGGAAATTTAATTTTTTGTGGCATAATATTGTTGGTATTCATATTGAGATTAATTTTAGTGAAAATTTTGATATTTACATTACTTAATGAGCATGGAAAATCTATGTACCACCTCAATGCTCAGAAATAATTACAAACAATGAAAATAAGGCATGATCTATATCCATATGAGAATAGAAAGTGTGATTCATAAATTTTTTCAATAAAAATAGGGATAAAAATATATTACTTTGAATTTTTAAAACATGTGAAGGTATCTAATGGGTATTCAAGTAACATCTCAAGCTGTGTTGACATAAACCATAATAGGTTACATGGATTATAAAGTCACATTTCACACATTTTTTTGTAGCAGTTACAACCATTGGCATTGCATACATTATTACCTAAAAATGTTACTACTGATGTACTCTAATTTTTCACATTATTTAGACAACTATGTGAGAAAAATTTACAACAATTTGAGCTTGAAAACCTTCAAGAGATATTTTTATTGACACATTGTGCAATTTATGTGATCTTTCCATTGTCGTTTTTTACTATAATGTTGTATTTAACTATTCATTTGGTTGGGGAAGATAAATTAAGAGGCCCCATACATTATCGATGGATGTATCCAATTAATAGGTAAATTATTTATATGTTTTTAATGTAATTAAACAATTCGTGGAACTTAATTAAATACACAAATATTTTTTTCATTTTATATTTATCTTGGGAATTTGAAGTCATAAGTGAAAAATAAAGCTCTGCCTGAAGGCTTTATTTCTAAAGTAAATTTTTCATAGGAGTTTATTACATTTTTATATATATAAATGGATGATATTGAGACAAGATTCAATATATTTGGATGTGTTTAACACATGTAATCTTAGTCTCAACTACATAGAAAGTCCAAAATCTTTCCTACTATTGGTCGATCAGTTGGGGGGAGCATAAATGTTACCCTAAAATAAATGGAATTATTACAGGCACATGGACATGTGATGCTTAATAATGAAATTTCATATCCATTTATTAAATATTTTTGTATAAAAACAAAGAGACAAATTATAGGATAAACATGAAATGAGAAAGATATAAAAAAATCTATTAATTAAGAGCTTGTAGAATGGTTTTCACGATGTGTAAGTTCATAAAAATTGCAATTAATAGGGATATTCAGTAGACAAATATATTTTTTAAATATAATAATGTATATTACTTTTTTTGGATCATGAATACTAATACTCAAGTTGAATTGTCAAAATATTTGAAGTTTCTTTCTTGAGTTCCTCTAAAACATGCTATAAAGTTCAACGATTACAGTGTGAATGGATTTAAATTTCATATATTTAATCAGGAAAAGGGTTTGAAAACACAAAATAGTACTATATTTACATTTTCCAAAGTTTAATACTATATAAATATGACTGATCTTTTCAAATTAATCTACTACATGAATTTTTATGTTTTTTTATTCAAATGAATTTTGGTCGATATTATTAAGGGTTTAAAAAGAGATTCCTTGCTATTTAGTTTTGTGAAATTATCTTAATTAATGGATGTTTGTGACCATGAATTATATTATTTTTATATCTTATCATCACAAATGAAAATTTTATATTATCTAAAAGCTGTTGTGGATGAATGATAGGGTGTAGTTACTCAAAAAACAGTGAGACTTGTATGATATGGGTGATGAAATGGAATATTTTACCACTGACATTGAATCTCTTTAAAAATAGGAAGTGAACTTATATTTATATCATGATCTTGAAAATATTAGTCTTTTGAGGGTGGGTGAAGTTGATTAAGTAAGGATGGAGCAGTAAAACAACATGATTGAAGGAAAAAGTAATTGTATGTGTAATCATACATTTATGTTTCAACCACTTATGTCATTTTTTCATCCATTAATTATCATAGTTATGTATATTTTGTTTGTTAGTACTATGTATCTGTTATCATTTATGATTTTTTTGGTATTATTTTTCTGAAATATATTTTCTATTGTTACATTTATTTGATTAAATGTTACGAATACCAAGGAGGAAGTGTTATACTAATTCTATTAAAATATCAATCGATGTTTCCTCGACCATATCTACAGATGATTAACCATTAGTCTCCCTCATTAAAGCATCTGAGACACCCTCTACTAGCCCCAATACACTACCTCGCACACACTCTTTAATTTTCCCATGAGGATCTCAACCAAGGAATCCCTATTCAGCAGCCTAAGCAGTGAGGGAGGAGGTCGACACTCCTAGTTCTTCCTGAGGATATTGGAGGGTGATAGTTATAGGTACAAATTTTAATATTAATAATGTTATTACACTTTTTTATACTAATAACTATTTTTTCATAAAATATAAAAATAATTATACTATAGAGAAAAATATAAAAATTGAAGATGACTAGAATATGAATGGACTAAAGATAGTTGTCCCATTTAACTATTATGGGGTCCCTACAGATCACGCCATAGGATTATTTGGCCATATTTTAGGCCATCGAGCTATGGAGTTGATTAATTTTCTAATTAAATATGTTGATTTTATTCATATGCCTTCATCTTGGAAAATGATGGTTTTGATTCATATATAAAAGTAATTTTAATATATTATGGTGTAATTAAATGTCATTATGTTATTAAATGATAATATTTTCAAAATTAAACTCTTTGTACATATGTTTTTCCACTTTCCCTTTACTGATCTTATAGCATGAAAGTAGACATTGAAAATTTTGGGTAAGAAAAGGAAATATTTTCAATGGATATTATGGAAACAAATTAATAATACATCATTGAGAACCTAGATATTTTTTGATAAGGTACCTATTAGATCAATAAAAAGTGTTTTTTGATAGTCATCGTGATGAGAAGAACATGGTATTTAAATATATATTATTATATTAAAAAAAGTTAAATTTATACATTCATATGATAAGGTTATGGAATGGAATACATTAATACTAAATTACTTGTTATTTATTTTATAATTATTCAAGGAATAATGCATCGAGTCTAGCTAAGAAAATCATCCCTCACATTGTGTGGTAAAAGAGTTTTCCTAGATACCGATTGAATCTGGTAATTTTTTCATTTGTTTAAAATGTTATAAGAGGATGTTATCTATTCCATATATTAAATTGTTGATTTATCTTTGTGTAATACAATCAAAATATTTAGGAAACTGGATATCATGAATATAACTATGGTTGGATGTTCATAAAAAATATGATGGGAGTTATGTTAATGAACATGCTATAGAATTTTGGGTATGAATTCATTTTTCATTATAATAAATTATTATCAGTTGTCACTATGTAAATATATATTACATCAAATATGAAAAATATTTGATTTATAGTTATAAATTAAAGAACTATGGGATTCCAATCCTGGACAGTCCTTCTTAGTCTCCTAGGATGGACTAGTAGTAAATGTTATTGGGAAGGAGAATCCTGGTCGAGTGCGTGGGATGGGTTTGGGACCATTATTATCTATGGTTTATTGTTGTCCATTAGAGATTACAGCAATATCTACTCCTTGTTGTAGTCACTCCCTACACTGAGATTCTTATAGAGAGTTTGTTTCTATGAAAACCACAATTCAAGAATAAGGGGCTCTGATATCATCATTTTAGATTGTGTTGGTAGAATTATATAAGATGATGATGGGTCTTTCCTTGATGATATTGCATCGATGACTGATGGTGATAGGGTAAATCGAACAAATTCAAAATCATTTATTTCACAAAGTTTTATTGGTTTAAATTTTAAATATAAATATAACAAAAAATATATTTAATTTTCAAAATAATTGTCTTCTATGCATCGGTAGTTGGAAGTAGACACAGAGATAGAGAGGGTGACGAGCAGAGTTAATCCCCAGGTAGTGATTAGTGGTCTCTTTGATCTCTTGGACTAATATGGAAAAGAGAGGGTTTTTTAATGTATCATTTGTGTCATAGATTATTCAAATGAACTTTTCATGATTTCCTACATTTGAAGGGTTTGGAACCATTTATATAATGTTTTTTGTATAACTTTATTGTGGAATGTAATGGTTCATATAAATTATTATACTTATTTATATATGATTACTTTCTTTTATTCATGTTTCAAGGGACTGAGTAGATGAATATGGTCTAAGAAACTATTGAGAAATATATAATATTTTTTGGGACTCTTAAACATAGAATCAGTTCACTTTAGCAATATAGGTAATTAGAAACATCTTGTGACCATGTCACTATGGTTAGAAGGTACTGTGTACGTTTAAAAGAGATGTTGGGTGGTATCTAGATATGATACTTGATGTGGGTATCCTTGGTTGGATTCCCTAAGGCTTGTCTTGTATGTATAAGAGTATTAAGACTGGTGAAAAAATGGGTGAGATGACCATATGGATCCGGATTCCCTAAAAACACCCTCAAAAGTATAGGTTGAGGCTTAATGAGAACTATGAGTGGGATAAGTCCTTTTGGATGAGATGATGTATGATATAGAATTGTTTTAACCTGGTGGATGACTATCTTTGTGGTTTTCTAGGATGTGTAAGTTGGTTTTCAAGTAGTAAGAGGTTTTGTTTTCTAAATGTGCTTTTAATATAGGGTTTGACATAAATGGAATTTCAATATATTATGATAATTTGGTAAATATGTTTTTAAATGGTATTTTATAATAAAAGTGAGGTATTTCAAAATAATTATTTTTTTAGGATTTAAAATATGGTCTTAGAATGAATAAAATATAGAATGTGGTTCCTTTTATGAATGATTTTAAAAAAGGATTTGATTGGATTTCAAAGAAAATCCATGGAAAATGGATGATTTGTTTCAGTCCATTTACATCATGAGTGATTCCTTGTTTAATAAATCTTGAGTGCTTTTGTATGTTTCTCTTTCCATTATTACCTTATATACATCCTTATTTCTTATAGTTTTTTTAATTTTCATTTTTCCCCATGATGTTAGTTGTTATCAATGTGGAAGGTTATTCTTGTTGTATGTTATATACCCTATAGATAGTTGCGATAGGTATTGGGATGAGTTGGGGAATGGGGATACGAGTCGAGTGACTAGTAGCCATGCTATGAGTTTATGAGTGGTGAAACACGTTGCAAGCCTTATAATTTGTTTCCTAAATGTTTCTAGAAACATAATTGTGATAGTAACTTTATGTTTATGTAGGAGATGGGTCCTGATGCCTAGATCATCCATGAGTTAGATGGTTCTAAAAGGACCACCTTAATAGAGATGATGTCCTAGTTATTTGTGATTTCTAGGACAATCTTAAGTGATATTGTGTGGGTTTACACAATATGTTCAAATTTTCTTGAGTGAAAAGGGATAGATAAGGTGATTCATGTGTCTCATACCTTGAGTGATGATGGATAACCTAGGTGATTATCATGTAACCCCCCTTGATTGATAAGCGATGGTTCAATACTTGTGAACACCTTACTCTATTTCTTCAAGTAATGATCAAGATTTTTTATGACACACTTCCATTAATCTTTTGTTATGGGTCATACTTGGTGTAGTTCCATACATAGAGTCTACAGGTGTATGACATGTTATATTATGACGTGACACCCATTCTACCAGTATAAATATTAAGTAGGTACGGTTAGGTTTTATGGTTGCCTATCCATCACAAAATGACATGACTTATATGCATGTATGTACATTGTATGTGTCCCAGTGGGTGTTTTTCTTAAGAATGAATTTTAAATCATACATGTATTGCTTGTACATCCACTTTATCACAACAAAAATTGTTATTGTTTATCCATTAAATATTCCAACTATGGAATTAGACTCATCCATTACATTCTTACAGAACATGGGTTCTGATGTATGTAGGTATACCTTCATGTATTCTCTTAGGAAATAGGTGTCACTATAGTTGGACATGTTGGTCAATTAATAGGTAATGAATCCAAGGGTTTGATAAGATGATTATTTGAGTCGTGTCATTGGCTATTGTATTTTACATATATTTTTGATCAGAATGTACTGGTTAGTGTAAAAATTATTTATATGAGTCAGGTTTTACATTTTATTTATTGTAACTGCTCTGTAATATTTCGATGCATTATATTAATAATCTTACTTCTTTCTATTTTAAATTACATGAACTCTCTGGCCTCCATATTTTATTTCAATAGGTTTTTTGGGATATTCTTTATAAAAAATATTCAAACTAAATTTTCAGTAGACTTGGTCATGAACCTCAAACATTATTTTAGAGGGAATAGTCTCCCCATGATTTTGTTAATCCCTCACCATTAGTATCCATCCTTTAATGAATAGGGAGGTTTTGATAAGGTCATGTTGAATCCCCACATGGGTTTTGTTCAAGATATCTAGGTTGAGTCGTTAAAAAATGTAATCATAGCATGTTTTGGGATTAGATTGTTTAATTAGAGGTGGATTTATATTTTTATGACATGGGAGGTTGGCTGAGAACATTGTAGTCATACGTGAAATTGGTCAAAACCATATATTTTAGAGGATTTCTAGTGTGGGGACTTAGAAATCTAGTGTAAGTAAAGTGTTAAAATATATTTAGAATCCAATGGTTGGATAAATGAGTCCCAGGATGATTCATATGACTAATCTAGGAGTTAATGAGTTATTCATTCATCTTAATAATATCAGACTTATTGTGGGATTCATGTTCTTAAGGTCATTATTGTTTTAAATGTTCCCTCATAAAAATCCATTATTAGTTGAAGAAAATTATAATATAATTGATGTCTCCACAATAAAATTATAAGGTTTTATTATACTGATATTGATTCAAGGATATTGTTTGATTGATTATTGATTGTTCAGCCAGTATAGAGAAATGGATTTTAGGATCATAGATTTTTGATGAAAACTCTATTTTAAGAAGAATATAAAAATATTGATTTATAATTTTTGCAGTGGCATGAGTTGTGTGTGAAATGGTTATATAATATTATTTTAGAATATTGGGGAATGTTCTAGTATGTGCATTGTTTATTTTCAGGTTTGTTACGCGGCTATAGATTCTATAATAATATTTTTTTTGTACATCATCATATAGTGGTGGATTGAACCAATGTTATATATGACATTTTTCCATTGCAGTTTAAACCTACACTATATGATGATGTTTTTTTATTCAGTGGTGGTTAAAATCGCTGCAAAATATACATTTTGTGATAATTATCAAAAAACGCCATTAAATGGAAACAATCATCAATTGTTGGATGCTAACAACAACTTTATCGACAGTTTTTTAAAATTGTCTTAGAACCATGTGGCAGTGCTTTAAACCACTAAAAAATGAAAAAAACTACTACTAAATATAATTTTCTTGTAGATTATAATGCATGGGATTTTTTATTATTTTCCTGAAATCTATTCAGATTCTAGAGGCTTGAATGTTGTGTCATGACACATGATGTATAATATTTTCTAAAGGGAGTGGGAAACATTTCAACCCACATATGCCTTGGATTCTCTTTCTGATAGGTGTCAGATGTTAGGGGGGATGTTATGAGCCATTTTAACCCCATGGTGTGCAAAATTTCTTAATTTTATTTGTTTAATAAGGACAAGGGTTATACCTGATGTAATAGTGGTGGGATTATGAAAGGGAATATGGCATAAATTAATATGATATCACATAGTAAAATATAGTATGTTGTAGAGTAAAATATACATGTTTAAAAAAGGAAAACATTTATGCCTTTAAGGTATATAGTATTTTATAATATATAGATATCTATTATTATTACATAGATAATTTTATTTTATAACTGAGGTGCATCGAAGTTCCACGAATAGTAAGGCATGATTTATTTGGAACTGTTGCGATTCATTAAAAGGTGGTGAATCTCATATATATATATATATATAGTTATCACTAATTATTTTAGCTGATTCATTACTAATCAGCTAAACAATTAAACATATTTTCCCTCCTCAAACTATCTTACATCTTATTTATTAGTTCCTATGATACTGGAATATCCTAAAGGTTGAATGAACTTTCCCCGAGTGTTTAGATGATTCATTACAAATCATTGATACACCTCAGATGGAAAATCTATTTAATTTTTTTTGGTTGTCTTCATAATATTAATATTCAACTGAGTTAGATGGAAAAATTAATGGAATTAGTGAAAAATAAAATTTCAAGAGTGAATAAATGAAATACCAGAAAGGTTAGTCAGAGAGAAAGTCTCCAACCATTTATTAAAGATAAAGAAAAACTACATCAAGTAAGAAACGCAATCCATAAAAAATAGCTACATATCATAAAAATAATATTCATCACCATAACCATGCCCATTAGCTTCATCCACAGTGTCTGACTCCCAATCTGAGCATTCATACTACTTTTGTGCCTTAACATAATTCCTTCTAAAATTTAACTTCTCTAAATATAGGTACTCTTCAGAAGATTTCATACCTTTTCCTTTGATTACAGAGGACCCGGTGTGCATCGGTTGTGGAAAATGCGAATAGTCCTTCCTTTTCCTTCGTCTTGGTGGAGTAGTCATAACTTCTTCCTTCCCTGATACAACAATATTTCCACCCTGAACAATGTCACTATAAGAGCTCCTCACTCTACCGCCATCATTATATTTTTCACTATCAGATATATCCCCCCAGTTACCAGTGATCTTCGCCTCCTGATAACCATCCTGAACACCCTATTTATTCTCAAAGTTACTGTTATCATCAACTGATACCAAAAAATTTGAATGCTTCACAGGCTCGTTGCAACCATCTAGTACCTCCTACAAAGAACCTTCACTGAAAACAATATCCTGGGGCTGCGAGTTAGACTGTAATTTGTCAACATCATTCCTAGTAATGTCCTCTCCAATATGAGACATCCTCCCATTCATCAAAACATGAGAACTATTTCCAGTAGCCTGCTCTTTCAACTTCCCATCCCTCCTTCCATGTTGTGCACTTTTCTTTACAAGAAAAGGGGTATTTTTATCATTTAGTTCAGCAACAACATCAACAGACGCCCTGCTAGGAGACATAAGAGAGGCAACATGGGCAGTCACCAGAGAATCTTGATCCGGGATAGGTTCCACTTCATCATTCAGTTGTCCGGAAAAATAGTTCACATGCTCAATACTGCATGCATGCTTCTTAGGGTGAGACTTCCACCCAGCTAAAACCTTCACCCACCCATCAAAAACATCCAATTAATCACCTACCTGAATATCCATAATAGAATTTTCCTTCACTGTATCAATATCTCCAACAAGATCATCTGCTTGTTTTACCACATCCACCATTTCTCCTGTGGTTAGAACATCATGTTCTGGATCATTGTTCCCAATAGATTCATCTGCAACATTAACATTTTCCACAAGACCTCATTTGTGGGAAACACCAAGATCATGCTTCAACCTTCCAAACACCACATCCACCATCGAGTTTTAAGGCAACCGCACTGCCCTCACAGAATCCACAATATCATTACCATCAGCCCTGCCGGAATTATCTCAAAGGCCTACCATGTCTCTAGGCGCCACATCCTATAACCCTGGAGTAAACCAACCACCCGTTGTTTTAGATTATTATCCTTACTACTACCTCCACTCCTATAGTTCACTAGACAGTGCCCCAACTTCTTGAAAGAGTCACAAAAATTTACCTATGACTCATAGATAACCGGATGCTTGTATAGGAATTCTTAACCAATAGAAATCCATATAAAATCAACCGGTCTATGTGAGACAACAACTTTAACACATACCCGGGGTGCGACCGGATGACAAACCAATCTCGTTTTACTGTCCAAGCAGAGATATCTTTCCACCAAATTTCCTAACAGGCAGATAATGGAGGGATTTTGGAAGGGAAGGGGAAGTTCTAGGAATATTACCTAGATGGTTGTCGCAGGATAATCCTGCTTCAAGTGAAATTCATAGTTACATTGAAGAAGAAATAACTGAAGTCCGTTGAAATGATGAGGTGTCGAAGACCAGGCTTGGATCAAATCCTCTTCTGAGTCAAAGTGAACCATGAAGTGATGACTATCCAAGAGCCCCACCATTGCTCGATTTTGAATATTCTATGATCTGAAAACAAATATGTCGAACTCATCCACCGAGGGGAGATAGTCCATGAATCTCGTGATTAATGTCCATCGGAGAACATAGAAGGCCTCATTGAACTCCGAAAGAGAAAGGGGTATCTGAGGTCTCCCTTGGAAAAGATCAGAAACCTTAGGGTCGATTGAAATTACATAAAATGATGGGAGAGAATCCGGGTTTGAGAAGGGAAGTAATCGATTATGAATTCTCTTTGTAGGTGGTAGGGACCCCGCCCCCATCGCGGGGGGGGGGGGAGAGGGAGCCGAAATGGCCACCACCGCCATCTAGGTTTCGAGGGAATCTACGCAGAGTTCCCCCCTCAAGATCCCCACAATAAACAAAATATAATGATAGAATAATATTAGTTGATGATTGAGGAAGAAGTTGTTTGATAGATCAAATTCGTGAATCACTGCCAATGATCTAATGATTCAAGGTTTATGTTAAATTATTATAAGTCATGTTATAGATATTATGATTCGATGTTGATCATTTATGGATTTAATTTATTTTTTCATATACTTTAATGTGACTTTTTTTATGGTTATCACTCATGATTATATGATATTTATTTTTGTATCGTGTTTTTACCTATTCCTATGAAAAAAAATCCTTTATGAAAATTTTATCCACCCCATATTGATTGTTTAACCTAACCAATTTCTTATTTTTTTTAATTCTGTGAGTTCTGTGGATTAGCCTTACTAAAGAGATGTCTAGAAGATAGTATAGTATGGTTCCTTTAAGAATAAATAATCAATAATTTTATAAAATAATGTGTATTATATAGATAGTCCCCAAATAATCTAAACCAACATATCCTTAGAATATTATTATTTATGAAATTTAATGTTTTCAATCATGTAATGTATCTATAATAATGGAAAGTTTAGTTTGGGTTATTGTAATTGGTATAAAAGATAAGGTTTAGTTACTTTTGATGATTTGATAAGATATTTTGAGAATTAATGTTGTGTAATATTAGTTTAAAACCATAGGTATGAGTTTAATTATATAAATATATCCTGAAATATTGGTAAAGTCTTGAATATGTGGTTTTCCAAGTAAATACATCTCTACCTAGATACTAGAAAGTGGATTGAGAATTTGGAATAGTTGTACCTAGGGGTAATAAACCTGAAGAGGGTGTGTTGGGTATTAACTCAACCCTGACCTAGTGCATGACAAAGAGACCGGACTAAACACTTAGCATGACACTCTCAGGAGATATGCATTAGTTTACCTCATACTTTTTATGAACCATTTTGAAGGATTGATTTTCGGGTTACATTGAAGGATTATGTTATGAAGTGTGAGAAAATCCAAATTGATGTTAAACCAATAATTATATAGTTTAAAATAAAATAATTATAGACTAACAAGATAGAGTTATATAATAATATTATTTATGGTTGAATTTATTTCATACAATTTTTCACTTACGATATTAATTTTTCATCACACATGGTAACTCCTTGGTTTTATAAATAGATTGAACTATAAGAAAATAGATTAAGAATGGGTGGAAGAAATAAATACATGGGTTTCCCAATGAAAAACCCACTGAAATGAGAGTTATAGTACAAAAACTCAACATAATTCTCACTCAACTATCCGAAGTTATAAATAACAATGCAAACTATGTTGACCTCTTGAGAACACCAAGGAGATAGCATCATGCTATTGATTAATTCATATGGGAATATACACCCTCTTTTTAACACCCTCAAATTTTGTAAAATATTTTTTTTTCAAACTTATTTAATTCCTTTGATAGCTTTTATTACATGAAATAACAATTTTTAACGAACTCCAATATTCTATTAATGTTATTATTTAATATGCCATTATAACCATACTATTAAACATGGTGGTATGAATAGGAATAAAAAAATTTAAATTATGTATAATGGTTTAATATAAATAAAATATATTTATAAATAAGTGATAAAATTATATGGGAATTTTTATATGCTACAAAAATACATTTCCCTCAAAAATTTATTTCTATTATTATTTTCTAAACAAATAATAAAATTAATTTTTTTTCAAATTTTAGAAAAATTATTCAAAAAAATTAATATTATTTTTGAAATGAAAATACAATAATTATATTATAGTTTTTTTAGAATTTTCTTATAAGATTAATTTTTCGATGAATACTAAACAATATTAATTTTTATTAGAAATTGACTTTTATTTTAAATAATTAAAGAAATTACATTTGGTTTTAATATGGTTTTAAAATTAATTTTAGTTATATTATATTATTATTATTAAAATTTGGGGCATTGTAATCAATTTCAGGTTGAATTTTTATATAAAAATTGTTTTGTACTTATGAAACATTTTCTTCCAAAAACCAATTTTTCATCACATATATGGGTTTAATTTTAAATTACATTATGAAACTTATATGAAATTAATTTTTTAAAATTTATTTAATATTTACAATAATAAAAATTTATATTAGGTAATATGGGGAAATAAATTTTTTTTCATAATTAATAGTAAAAATGTAAAAATTAATTACAATGTTTATGGTTAAAATAGTTTTACTGGGGGGTTAAACCAAAATATAAGGGTATGTTTTTCAATTAAACTTGTATAAATCATGTTATAAAGCCATAATTTGACCTTATACTATTCAAAAATTTGAATATTAGGTCATTTAAATTCATTTATCTTTGTAGTGACTTTGTCATTTGGTTTTATTTTTGTAATGTTCTAAGTGAGTCCTCTCCCCCACTTATAAAAGAAAATATCTTATCCTATCATATTAGAAATTCCAATGAATTTTTTCATAAAATAAATTCCTAAATACCTTAAATAATTCTATTCCCACCTACATTATTCCTTATTTTAACTATGAAACCATATTTATAATTGTTTTCATGCAAAACTATAGAGTTTCCTCGAAGAAGAGGTTTCATTCTTAACAAAGAGTTTTTATTTTATTTATTCATCCACATCCGTCAATTATTTTTGAAAAATGATTATATAATAAAATTAGTATCTACCATATAATAAGATGTTACTGTGTTAATGTAATAAGATATATCTATATTCTATTCTGTTAAATTGGAAATGAAACCATTGTTCATGGGTGTGGTGAAGTACCACCTCACGAACCGTTGTAATTTTTTTTCCATTGCTACCTCTCACATATGGATATAATTATGGATTTAAAGAATAAAAATGATTTTTATGACATAATTATACTTATGTAATCATAATATCGCATATAACTTCTTACCTTACTATTTATTTGAAATTGATAACATCGCTTGTGTGTAGGTGTGGACTATCTCCTCCATGAAGCGATGTGATGCATTTTTAATTTTATTTTGTTATGGATGGAAATAAAGGAATATTTAAGGATTATATATGATATATATGATGTAAAAATTGTTTTTAAATGTGAATTAATATTTAAATTTATCTTGTTTTTTCTGGACAAGTTGAATGCAACTTTCATGCGTATGTATGGCCTAATATATCCAGGAATAATGTGAACCATTTTCTATCTCTAAATATTATATATTACTATAAAAACATATATAATTAATATATATTATATTTATATCATTATAAACATAATTGATATTATTTATATATAATAAATGTAAAATAACCTAAATTATCGGACCAAAACATACTTGAAAAATCATGTAGATATTACATGGAATAGTAATTTTAACAATGAATTGTTAATGAACGGGTGATAAAAGGGTATAAGTAAATCATATATGTTATTATATATGAGATTACAGTTCTAGAATGCAATTATAATAAACTTATATTTACTATACAGGATGTTAGAACTTTTTCATATAATGTCAAGAATTAAGGTTAGGTGTTTTTGTCTCACTTTTATTTTTATGGGACTCATTCCATATTCACCACATGTTTCTTTTGTGTGGTATATATACTATACATGAATTTATTATATTATTAATGTCATGAAAATTAAGTGATATACATATGTATCCAGGTTTCCTTCTTTCATGGGGCTTATTATTCACACATTACTATAGTTGTAAAGGATTTATGTTACAATCTCATTGTTTAGCGGGGTTGTTTATGATTACACTTATAATGAAAAAATATTAAGATATATCTCAAATGAAACTTATTTTTTTAAAATAATATAGTTAAATTTTTATAATAAATGTTTTTGTTTCCTTTTCCTATCGTTATGTACTCAAGAGGATGAAATAAGTTTTTTATTAAAAATCCACTTTATTTATATTTTCAGTCAAAAATCCTTTATCATCTATGTCAATGTTTTTTGAAAATATTTTAAATATATTTTTTAAAATAATATAATGAATTTAAAAAAAATCCTATATTCATTTTTTTGGTGAAGTACTTTTGACTTTTACTGATAATGTGAAAGGAATATATTTTTGAACATACACAGCATGAAGATAATTTTCCACCATCTTGGACACTCTTTTATTTGATGACTCATTAACATGTTTTAATGTTTATTCTCAAATAAAATTTTTTCTTCAGTTTTTAGAAATTTTTTGAATTTAAGAAGTGATTTTCAAAGTGTAAAGGGTATTTTCCACAAGAACGTTATAATGATATTTTTATGGATTTTATATTCACTAATGATAATTACCTTTGGTGTTTCTTATGTTTTACTAGCAATATGATCCAATGATACCAGAAGTTTTCATTCTATTGATTGTTTATATTTATGATAAGAAAATATATAGAACACAGTCATATTCTATAGGTTAAACTATGATGAATTGATAAAATTATTATGAAACCTACCTGTTTTTCATGGGTTATACCATGATGAAATATTAATGAAACTCATTTCCATTATATAGGTTATTCTATGATGAATTTTTTGTGCTCTTATAGAACACATATGTATTATTTTCGTTATTTTATTTTTTAGGACCCAAATTATATATCCCTCTAATGCATTAGGTAGTGTTTAATGTTCTATGATCTCAATGTGTACATGAGAGGTTATCCCAATCCCAAAAGAGGGTACATTAGAGGTTATCCCTAGCCCAAAAAATGGTATATAAAAGTTTATCTTAATCTATAAGCAGGTATAATGAAGGTTACCACAATAATAACTATTTATGAATGTCTTATCGAGTATCCTTGATATAGGATTTTCTATTCTTATGTGTATGCCATAAATCTATGTCTTATGATACTGTTATGGTCTCATAGATTATATTCATTTATTCCATTATGATTCATAACTTATGAATAATAAATATTTATGTAATGAATCAAATTTATGATATATGATATGTAAAGTATGTTTTTCAAATTTTATTCTCGTATTATCATACCCTTATGTTATGGGTATTCTTATGTGATCATTGATATCTCCCATTTTTACACTTACTGAGCATTTGAGATCACCATTTATTATGTCTATATTACCTAGGTTTTGAGCAATGTTATTATGTATGATATGCGTAATAATGGATCTATTTAATAAGAACTTATTTGGAGACGATTTATCTAACATTTTAACCTGTTGTTTATGTGTTCAAGTTTCTAATGATACTATACCTATACGATTCTAGCATGGATCATTATATTATTTAAGGAATATTCATCTACTATGTTGTAATATACATATATGAAAGTACTGGGTCACTGTAGTTGGTATCAAACCATGTTTTAGTTTACCTTTGGAAACTAGGATGAGAAAAATTTAGTGATAACTCTAGGGATAATTTAATGTATAAAAATTTGTATTGGAATTTTTGTGAAGGGTGGAGAAAGTGATTTATAAGAAATTGCATGCCTATCTAGATGTTATAAGTGGATGTGGACCAAGAACAGTTTTAACTAAGGGAAATAATTTGGGAAGGGGAATATTGATCTTTCAATTGATCATCACCTAGTTCATGACAACAAGCCTTAATATAGAACTACTTTGACACTCCTGGGGATATGCTTTGAAAAATTACAAACTCTTTATAAACCATCATGTAGTATTCTAATATATGTGGACCATATATGGAATTGGATAAACCTAATGTGTAATATATTGAAAATAATGTTTTAATAATTTTACATCTTATGAATTATTTTTCATGATTTATCACTCTGATCAATTTTTCTTGATGGTCATACAAACCATTTTGGTTTTATTGTTGTATTTAATATAGAATAATAAAGTGTATTTGGTTATATGTATGATCAAATATTGAAATTCACTATTTGATCATAATTATATTAGTTCCTTAATATAAAAAAATATTAAGGAAATTTAATTGATGTCCTCAATTATTATATATTTAATAAGAAGTAAAAAACCTTAACAGTACGATGATTTTATTTCAAGACTATGATACTTCTTGGGTTGAAATTTTTTGTAATTTTCTTCCTAAAAATATTCTTCTTCTAGTTGAATTTCATGTCATCTTAGTCATGGATTTTATTTTTATACATAAATACCATGCCAATTTTTAAGTAAGTATTTTTCATATTTTATATTCCCAACCAAAATATGATCATCAATTAGTTTTAGGAAAAATATTATCTTCTGATGGAAATCACATCCATTTTATGGGTCTTTATTCTTATTGAAAAGTGGAGTTTATCTCAAATGATTGGGGAGAAAATCAACATCAACTGTATGTATATTTTCCAAGATTTTATTGATATATTTACAGAATACTTGCCTAGTATTCCATAAAATTATGTCGTAGAGTTCTTGATATAACTCACCCTTGGTTATCAGACTCCCTATAGAATGGCCCCAATTGAGTTTCAATAATTGAGGAAGAAACTCCAGGATAATTTTGACAAGGGATTTATTTCATCAATGTGTTTCACCATGGGGTGCATTGATTCTTTTAGTTAATAATAAAGATGGATTTATGCAATTATACATTGATTACCAGGACCTGAACAAGATTACAATCAAGAATAAGCATTTGCTACCCCATATTGATGAATTTTTTTGATAAAATGTGTAGAGATAAATACTTATCTATGATCAACCTTCATTATAGAAATCGTCAATTAAGGTTCAATAAAAGGATTTACCCAAGATATTATTTTATACAATGTATGGAAACTATGAATATATATTGATTTTATTTGGGCTTACTAATTACCCCACTATCATTATAGATTTAATAAATAGAGTCTTTAGATATCACCTTGATCGGTTAGTGGTATCCTTTATTGAAGATATAATTATATATTTAAAGATCTTTGAAGACCATAATGATCAATTCAGAATTTTTCTAAAGACCCTGAGTAAGGATAATTTCTATTCAAAATTTACAAAGAGATAATTTTTACTAAAAAAGGTTTCATTTTTGTGTCATATAATCTCAAGAGAGGGTATATCTTTGGATCTATCAAAGACCAAATTTACTAAATGTTGTACAAAACCAAAAATGGTGACTAATATCCAATGTTTTCTTGGTTTAGTTGGATATTATTGATGGTTTTTTGAGAATATGTCATGACTATCAAATCTACTTGGATAGTTAACATGTATGGGAGTTGAGTTTCTTTGAAAAAACCAATGTGAAGAAAATTTCAAGTAAATGAAGAAAATTTTAGTCAACTCATGATTTGTATATTATTGTTGTAAGTTTTACATTAAAGATATGGTGTAATTATATTTATGTTTAAATGTGTGATATATATAATAATAATAAATATTTAAAGTATATATTCACATAGAAATAGTTGAATATGTGATAGATAAGAAGGTTGGAACTGATTAAATATTATGACTTCTCAATACATTACCTCTTTAGGAAAGTGAACAAGGTGGACGATGCTTTGAGTTGAAATGATTATTATTGATTATCTATGATGAGGATTAAAAAGGATAAAATCTTTATATATTTGGGAAGGATAGATCCAGGAGTATTGATGAAAGGGTAGAAATATTATCTTTCTCAAATGAATGTTCAACTATCTATCAACGTTAACATTAATGATGTAACATCCTGACTTGGGTTCCACACATCGGTTCCCTAATCCAGACAGTCACATGACCTCAATCACGGATCCCCATAGGAATAGGTAGTTAACTAGAAATGAGTGTTTAATATCATTCATGGGGAGAGTATACCCTCATTATGAGAGTAATACACTAGAAAAAAATAAGAAACAACAACCAAATTATACAGTCATCACCAAAAAATATCAGTACCACATGATAACCAAAATAAGAAAATACAATATTAAACTAAACATTATATATTCCATGATAATGTTTGTTCCATGTATCAAAACGAATCTGAAATGTAATGACACTAAAAACTACAAAATAGGTTGCAAACCATATCTATTTTCCTCAAAAATTATCTATAACATCTCATCCATCTAACATAGGGACTTTTCCTTTATAATATCATGTCACCATGAAATATATTTGGGAACTAATCAGGCATCCTATGTAGGGTGTGAGTAATACTCAGTAGGCCACCACCAATGATGTCTAAAACCATATCTAGTCAAATAACAGTGTATGCATTTTTATAATGAATAAAGAAAAATGCATAAATAAATAGTTATCATATTATCAAATATCCTTTACTTAACCCCATAAACCCTCAAATTCCCAAGGACACCAATAACTCAATACCTACTTCGGGTAGTGTGGGAGTATAAACTACCCCAAGGGATGATGTTTCTTAGGATTCCATTTTTACCATTCTTTAATTCATACGTGAATTCCCATGTTACCATTCATACATTATACAATTGAATGACTATATTACCATTCTTAACAAAAAAATTAATGACCCTATTACCATTTATAATGCATAATTTAATTAACATGTTTCTATTCATAACACAGATTTTAATGACCATGTTATCCTTCATAACACACAATTGAATGACCATGTAACCATTCATAATTTATAATACATGTATAAATGTCCATCTTACCATTCACCAAAAAATAATTAATTCATCAATGAATTGTCTACATAAAATAAATTACTAATTCAACAATTAGTTCATCACATAGTTCCCCTTAATTTATTTCCCAATTAATTAATCATATCAATCCAATTAATTAAATCACCGAAAAATTAATTAACATACACCACTTCTATGTCCCATAATTAATTCCACAATCAATTATCTTATTCACAATCTCAATATTAGTTAATTTTTTGCATAATTAATTATCTCAACTCCTAAATATCAATATCTCATAATTCATTACATAATTATTCAAATAAACAATCTGAATATCTCATAATTAAATCTACAATTAATTATATCAAATCAAAAAACTCAATATATCTTAGTTAATTCATCAATTAATTATCTCAAATCAACAATCTCAATATATCATAATTAACTCATTAATTAATTAAACTAAATCAATCACTTCAATGTCTCATAATTATTTCATCAAATAATTATCTCAATCTAAAATCCCACAATACACAATTTCACATTTATTCAATTAATTAATTCACAAAATCAATTAATTAAATGAAGAAATAAATTACTAAACATCTAAAATAAATTTTAAAATTACATACACATAATTTAAATCAAGATAATTGGACTTGAATCATATACCACCAACCTCAATTCATTGATGAATGATTGTCTAATGGAAATCCCCAAAATTATAGCGGCATGAAGATAATAAATAAGATCTAAATATAAAACCCTAAATAAAGATCGAAAAAATTAATATCCTTAAAATAAAGATATATATCCCCCATCATATATCTATATAAAAAAACTAGATCTAGATCTAATTATATTAGTATTAACAACCCCTTTCTAGAATGGAAGAAGAAAGGAAGAGGAGCAAGAAACCAAACGGGATAAGATTCACTTACCGAGAGAGGTGTAAATCTTTGATCTAGGATTATAATCACAAATAAAAGAGGTTTTTAAGGGTTAGAATATATCCCTATGTCATTAAAATAATAAAAATATATCAGGTGTAGAATTGGGATTGATTTGGGTGATTTTGGGGGGTTCAAGTGAATAAAAATATAAATTTTGGGTGAATTAAAAAGTCATGAATTGTATACTAAGTAGGGGAGCATGGTTAATTGTTCCTCATAAGAAGTTTCATGGTTTTAAAAACTATTCACCAACCATGAAATCCTCCTCTGTCTAGGTTTGAACAGTTTTCAAGGCTCGGCTGCACGGTTAGGGAAAACCGTGTGCCACCTGTGCACTTCACTCCTTTAAATTTTTCTTAAATTTCACCAAAATAAACCATAAGTTAAAACACAACCAAAGTATTCTAATAAAAGATAAAATAATACCTGAAATCAATCCTGAGTCAACTCTCTAAATGTTAGTGATCTTACAATCTCTTCACCTTATAACAGTTCGTCCTCAAGATGTACTCCCAAGAATTTCTAGGATTCTCAGTCAAAAATAGTGGTCCAAGGATCCCTCACGTATACTACCATCCCACCAGTCTCCTTCTGCACAGATAGATTCTTCCATAATTTTTGAACAATCAGTACGGTCTTTCCCTACAACACTTTCCCACGGCGATCCAATACATGTATCAGATGATCCACAAAGGATGCATCAACCTTAATATCAACATTATCAACATCAATCACATGATAATGGTTTGGGTGATAACTCCAAATTTATGACACATGGAAAAAATCATTAATAGAAATGTATCTCTATGGGATATCCAATCGGTATTCCACCATCCTAATTCTATACAAATCCTCAAATAGTCCAATGAACCTGGGTTTCGGCTTGCCCTATCTCGGTATCCTGTGGTGACCCAATCTAGGAGAAACCAAAATGAATACAAAATCATTATATGTAAACTCTAGGGGTCATTGAATTATATCAAGAGACACCATTTTTATACTCTGAGCTGTATCCATACACTTATGAATAAGTTGAACCTACTCTGATGTCTCTTGCATGAGACTTGGTCCTGAAAACTCTGAATCACCTACCTCCATCTATAATAGAGGTGATCTACATGTCCTTCCATAAATAGAACTATATACTGAAATCATAATAGTATCTTGATAAATTATGTTATTGAAAAATTTCAATAAAGGAATATGCTTCTCTCAAGTCCCACCAAAGTCTTGAACACATGCTCACATTATATCCCCAAGCACCTGTATAGTATGATATTACTACCCATCTATCTATGGGTGGAAGGTCATACTCAAAAAAAATATGAACCAAGATCCTTCTGTAAACCTTGTAACAAGCAAGAAGTAAAATGTGAGTCTTGGAAAAAACAATAATTTATTTCACCCTATTCAGATGTACTATCTTCCGAGCATATAGTTCTACCAAATGATCCTCTAAGAATGTTTCCCATGTAGGAAATAAATGTGATACCTTTGTCATCCTATCCACAATCACCTAGAAAGATTCATTATTCCTACGCATCCTCAGAAGACCAAGTACAAAGTACAAGGTAACATTGTCTCATTATCATTATGTAATTGTCAACGAATGAAACAAACCATTAGGTCATTGATGCTCATATATCACCTAATAATAGATGTATCATCGTTTCATGGACCCTAGTATATCAGTTTTCATGCCCAGACTACAAAAATGTATGTGTTGGTTATAATACATTTTGGTCACACTTGGATGTACCACCAACATCAAGGCATAAAACTCATGCATCAAATATTATTGCATCATCATAGGCACAATAACACAATTTTACATGTATAAGATCTCATCCTCATCTATGGACCAATCATAAGGTATCTCCCCACCTTCAAGGCTTTCCCTCATGGTCAAGCACTCTGAATCCTTGTACTACTTGTCCCGGATCCATCTCCAATACATAGACTCACTAAAACTAATATTATATTCATCTTCTCCTAACTATCCTAGATCATAAATTATAGTTCATCTAGTAATGTCATCATCATCTACTCAACACTAGACAATTGAATCACCTTAGTCTGAGTTTTCCTACTCAAATTGTCAGCCACACTATTTCACTTCCCGAGCATATATACTAGCTACAAATAAAATTACCTCATATAATCAACACATCACCACTATTGGTGATTAAAATCTCATCAGGATAAGACATTATTTAATATCTTGTGATATGTAGACACTGTAAACTTCTCAACCAAATAGATAGTTTCATCAAAACTTCAAGGCATAAATAAATGACACTAACTTGAGGACATGCATAGGGTAGATGTGTTCATGTGGATTCAATTTCCAAGACATGTAAACCATAATTCAGTCTCCCTAAATTAAAATTTCTCTAATACTTATTCCATAAGCATCACAATACACTGTATAATCCTCACATGGATCAGGTAGGGTTAAGATAGGTGCCAATGTCACGCACTTCTTTATCTCTTGTAAAGCATTCTCACTTGATCCAAACTTGTCAAACCTTATCCCCTTTTTGGTTAATCCCAAAAGAGAGTCTTACTAATGGTAAAAGACTTGTATGAATCTATGATAATATTTAGATAATCCCAAAAATCTATAGATATCTAAAACATTCTTAGTTTGTTCCTAATAAACCAGTAACTAAAACTTCTCTAGGTCTACAAATACACATTACTCAAAGATGATGTGACCCAGGAAGTGTACTTGTTCAATCCAAAATTGACACTTAGATATCCTAGAATATATCCAATTCTATATTAGTTTACTCAAGATGATGTCAAGATATTGGTCATGATCATCATAAGTCTTGTAGTACATGAAGATGGCATCCACAAACTAATACATGTATGGATAAAATATCATATTCATCAAGACTATAAACACTTCTAGTGTGTTCATCAACCCAAAAATCATTACAATGAACTCAAAAGGGCCATGACTTCCTCTCAACAAACGTCATATTGGAATAATATCTATAAAATTCCAAAAACATGCTTTAGGACACATAAAAAATTTATCATTTTTACATAAAAGAAAAACACAACAATACACAATAAATAGTTTCTTTAAACCCCACCACATGGTCAAAACTACGGCACTAATTCTACCCTTAACCATCCTACACCTATGTCTTGGTTAACAGTGGTATGTGTATTATCATTATTAATTTTTCTCATTAGAGACCCATTTAATCTCATATTTCATCATATTATAGTAATCAATTCACATTAGGCACATTTTCTGTTCATTTCCACAAGAATGGAAAAATAGATCAGGTAAAAAAACTTACCCAAAACCCATTTTACCATGAGTGCCTAAAATGATGCATGTCTCAAAATAATCCTAACTTCCGTTAATGATGCATGCATAATCAAATCTCATTCCATAGAAGTTAATGGTTTAGTTTTTATAAAATATTAGAAATGAAAATCACATCACACCACAAGTGTGTTACCCGTGGTGAGGTAATATTCAACTGTAATTGCAAAAAAATATAACAATAATTCTTACTCTCAGTACATGGGTTCTCCCCTATACATGGGTTTAATACTCCCATGTATGATATCATAAAAAAGTGTCAACTCTTCCTAGTATCCTATCAAACATTCCCAAATAGTAAGACAAAAAATGAAAATAAAATTGTCCTTTGATACCAATTTGTATCATCCTGACCCGGTTTCCTCACACCATTGTCCTGAGCTGGTTGATCACATGACCTCAAGCACACCTCCCAATACACGAGATATTTTCAAATAGATAAAAGGGTATAATATCAATCATGGGGAGAACATAATATCTTTATCAAATTAATACAACATCAAAAAATATGAAACAATAACCAAATGATATACTCATCACCAGAAAATACAATTACCAAATGATAACCCAAACAAGAAATACAATATTGAACTGAATATTTTATATTACATGTTAAATTATGTTTCATGTGTCCAAATTCTACTCTGAATTAAATAAATTGACAACTCCCAAGTGGATCTCGAACCACATATGGTTTCCTCCTCCATTATCCATCCCAAATCAACCATCTAACTATAGGGTCACTTCCCTTATCTATTCCTGCAACCATGATATATATTCTAGTACCAATTAGGATTCCAATTTAGGGTGTGATTAAAACTCATTAGGACTACACAAACAGTGTCTAAAACCATATATATTCAAATAATAGTGTATGCAGTTTTATAAAGAATAAATTACAATTAATAATGATATTGTTATCATGTTATCAATAATCCTTTATTTCACCACATAAAGCCTCGAGTTCCCATGGAAACCAATAACTCAATACCTAATTTGGCCCATGTCGGGGTCTAAACTACCCCCCAAAAAAATTTCCTTAGGATTCCATTGTTACTGTTATGTAACTCATACATGAATTATAATGTTATAATTCATACTTTATACAACTGAATGGATTTATTGACATTATTAAAACAGAATTGAATGACTATGTTTCCATTTATAACACAAAATTTAATTACCATGTTATCATTCATAACAGACAATTTAATGACCATGTTACCATTCATAATTTATAATGCATGTCTAAATGTCCATGTTTCTATTCACCAACACATAATTAATTCAAAAATTAATTATCCACATAAACTTCGTTAAAAATTCCAAAATTAGTTCATTGCATAATTCCCCTTAATTATTTTCTTGATCAATTAAGTGTATCAATACCAAATTAAATCACCCATTAATTCATCAAAATCCACAAATTAAATTCCTTATAATTATTTATATAATCAATTATCATATTCATAATTTCAATACATCAGAATTAATTCCACAATTAATTATCTCAATTCTCAAATATCAATATCTCATTATTATTTTCTCAATTAATTATTCAATTCAAAAATATCATTATCACATAATTAATTCTAGAATTAATTATCTTAAATAAATAAACTCAATATCTCTTAATTAATTCATCAATTTATTTTCTCAAATCAACAAACTCAATATGTCATAATTAGTTCAAAAATTTATTATCTCAAATAAAAAACTCAATATATCATGATTAATTCGTCAATTAATTATCTCAAATAAAAAAATCAATATCCCATAATTAATTCTTCAATTATTTAACACAATATAGAATTCTAATATACCTAACTTCACATTTCCTCAAATAATTATTTCATCAAATTAATTAATTCAATAAAGAACATAATTTCTAAACATATAATAGAAACTATACATTTACATACATGTAATTTAAATAAATTCCTCAGGATATGAATCATATACAACCTACCTCGATTTTTTTTAATGATTTTCTAATATAAATCCCTAAAAATTGAATGGCACCATGATGTGGAACAAGCTATGAATCTAAACCCAAAAATCAGGATTGAAAAAATTATGATCCTTAAAATCTAGATCTAGATCCACCATCCTAGATCTAGATCCAAAAAACCATATCTTGATCTAATAAAAACATGAATAATAACCCATTTCTTAAATGGAACATGAAAGGAAGAGGAACGATAAACCAAACGGGATAGGATTTACTTACTCGGAGAGGTGTAGATCTTCAATTCGAGCTTCAAAACACAAATAACAGACGTCAAGAAGGAATGGAATCTATATGGGAGGCTCTAAAATAATTAAAGGGTATCAGGTATCGAATGGGGTCATATTTGGGTGAGTTTAGGGGTTTTGGATGATTAAAAATCTAATATTTAGGTGAATTAATAAGTCATTCATGGTTTGCGGGTTAGGGGAACATGGTTTTCCCTAACCATGCACCTAAACAGTGCACATATTTTATAGGGATGCACTATCACTCCTAAGAGTTACATTATTCGACAAACCATGTTCCAACCGTGAAATCCCCCTCTGTTTAGGGTTTCAGAATTTATTGGGCCAGGGTGCACTGTTAGGGAAAATTGTCCACCACACGTGCACCACACACCTTTCAATTTTTCTCAATTTTTACCAAAACACACCCCATGTTCAAACCCAAAAAAAGTATTCTCAAAAAATTAAAAATATAATACCTGAAATGAAGCCTGATTCAACTCTATGAAAGGTTGGGATCTTACAAAAGGGGCATAGAAAGAATATGTAGAGCTATAGAAGATGGTCATAAATTTTTCTGAGGATAAAATTGATTATGATGGAATGATTAGTTTTAATAACCATGTTTTTTTCATCCATACCATTTTGGATTAATGAAATATTAGAGGAATCTCATATTTATTCATTCTCTATTCATCCTAGAAGTATAAATTTATATAAAGTTCTGAATTTGTGTTTCTGGTTTATGACATGAAGAGGGATATTTTCAAGAATGTATCTCAATGCTTAGTATGTTAGAATGTTAATGCTATAATATAGAAGTATAATTGGATGTTATAACCATTACCCATACCAGAATGGAATTGGGAAAACATCACCAAGAAGTTTTTCATTAGACTCCCAAAAAAATTTAAATACCATAATGTTATTTGGGGTATAGTTGATTTCCTTATGAATTCAGATCCATTTATTTCTATCAGATAATATTAATCTCTTGATCATCATTCAAGGATATAAATTAATGAATTGGTAATATAACATGGAGTACTTCATTCTATTGTATCTAATTGGGATTTGAGGTTTATATAGAAGTTTTGGTAAAGTCATCATGAATCTCTAGATACAAAGTTTAATTTCAGCACTATATGTCATCCTAATACAAATTATTATTCTTCTAGAACCAATAAATTTTTTGAGTATATATTGAGATCAAATTATATGTATTTTAAAGTTTTTTGGGATAAACACCTTCCAATAGTCTTTTTTTCTTTAAAACATATCTTTCAGTCAAGCATTTAGATGGATCTTTACAAATCTATATGTTGAAAGAAGTGTAGAACTCTAACATGTTGGGATGAGTTTATAGAAAAAAATATATTATGACCTTCATTATATAAATTAATGGTAGAGAATGTTAGATATATTCAATATTATATAAGGGCATTAAGAATTATATTGAATGTGTTATACAGAAAATCATTGAAAAGAGTTAAAACTTGAATTTGGTGCGAAGGTGATTCTATGAATTTATCTATGGGGAAAATGTTATGATATTATAATATAAAGGAAATATGAGTAATAGGGTTATTGGTCCTTTCAAGATTTTTTATTAGGTAGGGAAGGTATTTTATCTCTTGGCACCTCAACCGAACCTCCCTCAATTTTACAATGTGTTCCATGTATCTATCTGATGAAAGTACATTCCTAGCCCTCCACATGTACTGAAATCAAAGTTCATACCAATGGTTAATGATATTTCCTATAATAAAAACTTGTAGATATTCTTAATCATATAGAGAAAATTTTAGGAAACAAGACCACTCCTACAATCAATGTTTTTTAATGAAACTATCAACTTGAGGAATCTATATTAGAACTTGAGGATATGATAAGGAAAAATAATCATCAGTTTTTTGTACAAGAGTGATGGAATTTTGATATAGAAATTCATTTTATGGGTGGTATAATGTATCACCCCAATGTTTTATGATATATTGTTTAAAATTATATTTACTTTCTTTGATATCTTGCATTACATGAAACACCGAGTTTTAAAAAACTATAATATACTATTAATTTTATTATTTGAACATGGGCATTATAACCCATCTGTTAAACTAGGTGGTATAAATATAAATGAATTTTTTTTAAACTAATTTGACCTGTTTTATATAAATAAAATATATTTATAAATAATAACTTAATTTTTATTAAAATTATTATATCGTACAAAAATATATTTTTCCTCAAAAAATATTTTGATTTTATTTTGAAAAAAAATAATAAAATTTTTATTTATTATTTTAGAAACTCTATTTGAAAAAATTAACTTTATTTTGGAAATATAGATGTCAAAATTATCTTATAGTCACTTTTTTATAGTTTTATGAAATATTAATTTTTAATGAATAATGAAAAATAATGATTTTTAATAAAATGGGTATTTTATTTTAATGAATTCAAATGTTTAATTTGTTTATTATTGTTTTAAAAGTAATATTTGTTTAATTATATTATATTTAATCTAATTTAGGTCATTAGATTCAATTTAATGTTGAATTTTTATATAATTTTTTATAAACCTTTTCTTTAGAAAACCTCTTTTTCATCGCATTTACGAGTAAAATATTGAATTAAATTATACCACTTCTATGAATTTAATTTGGTAAAATTGATTGAATATTTGTAATTTGAAGAATATATATTAGTTAATAATTATAACTTAATTTTTTTATAATTAATAGTAAAAATAGTAAAAATTAATAACTGTTTTTAAGATTAAAATGGGATTATGGGAGGGGGTGTTAAAATAAAATATAAAGTTAACTTTTCTAAATAAAAATTTCTAAATCCAATTCGATGGAAATATTTAGACCTTATATTATCCAATATTTTAATATAAGCTAATTTAAATTAATATATTTTGGTAATTAATTTATCATTTTTTTTTTCTTATAGGAAATTTCCAAGTTGTTCTAAGTGGGTCCTCTTCACCGCTTATAAAAGGACATTTCATATCCTCTGCAATTCACACGTAAAAATAATTTTTTCCTAAAATAACTAACCATATCCATTCCATGATTCCCTCCCCACATACTATAGTCCTTGGTTTTATTAAAAAAATATTCTATGATGACTTTTGGGGAAAACCAAAAGTGGTTTTCTGAAGAAGATGTGACATTCATAATCAAATGTTTTTATTTTATTTATTCTTCCACCACATTTATTTATTCTCCAACTATAATTATATAATAACATTATTATATCCAATATACTGATATTTTATTATGTTTATGGAATAACCTATATCTATCTCCTCTTATATCAAATGGGAGATTAAACCCTTCATCTTCTATATTGAAGACTACGGCTTCACGAACTGATGTAATTTGTTTTCCATCGCCACCTATCACGGGTGGATATAATGATGTATTTAAAAGAACACATATTATATTTATGATGTAATTATACTTATATAATTATAATATCACATCTACTTTATTACATTACAACCATTTTAAAAATGATAATTTCACTCGTGCATACGTGTGGACTTCCACCTTCATAAAGCAATGCAGCACTGGTTTTTTTATTTTAATATGGATGGAAATAATGGAATATTAAATTAATATATATGATATATATGATATAAAAATTATTCTTCAAATGTATTTTAATATTTAACTTTATTTCATTACATCCACCGAAAAAAACAATGTTAATGAGTATGTATGACATATCGTCTCCATGAATGATATGATTCATTTTCTATCTAAAAATTACATATATTATTATAAATAAATATGTAATGAATATATATTATATTTATAACATGATTTAAATACTATATATGATCAAACTATAATCAAATTGCAAGGACAAAATCATCTAAACCAAATCCTACATGAAAAACAAATCAATTATCTCTGGAAATTTTGATTTTATCAAATAATTGTTAATGAAAGGGTGATAAATGTGTATAAGTAAATAATATATGCTATGATGTATATGATTATGGTTCTATAATAAATTCAAAATAAACCTATATTTATTATACAGGATGTTCAAATGTATATGAATAATTTTAATACTTGAGGAAAGGAATTGTCATCTCACTTTTATTTTTGTGGGACACATTCCATATTTTCCAATTATTCCATTGTTGAGGTTTATATACATACCGTGAATGTATTTTATTTTTATTATCAAGAAAATTATGGGATATAAATATTCATATATGTTTCCTTCATTCATGGGGCTTAGGATTCAATCCTTACCAAAGTTTTAAGGGTTTTATGTCACAGTCTCATTTTTCATCCCGATTGTTTATGATTATGATTTTGATTATGAGATCTGATGATATATATCTCAATAAACTAACCTATTTTCTTATACTCATGTTATTTTAGGAGAATAAATTTTACCCTTTCATTTTCCACTCATTTGGTACTCAATATACAAAAAGAATATTTTTAAGAAAAATCAACTTTATTTCCCACTTCGATCAAAAATCCTTTTTCTTCTATATCCATATTTTCAAAAAAAATGTTTCACATAATATTTTTAATAATATAAAAAAATTAAATAATTTTATAAAATTGTTTTAATTTTTTACAAAATATTTTAAATGTAATGTTCTAGACCTTTTCTAAATAATTAATTTTTTACTTTTTACTGATAATGTTAATAGAATATTATTTTAATGTATGCACCATTAAAAACAATTTCCACCACCATGAACCCTCAATTATTTGAATATTCTGTTAAAATTTATTAGTTTTATATTCAAATATAATTTTTTATTTAATATTTTGGAGTCTTTTAGAATTTAAAATTTTATTTTTAAAGTGGAAAGAGTATTTTCCTCAAAAATGTTTTAATGATCATTTTTTGGAATTTCAATTCATCAATGAAAAAAACTTTTAGTGTTATTATGGGTTACTAGAGATGTTATCCAATGTTATCATCCTTATTATTTTTTAGATATTTTATTATTATGATAAAAATATTTTCATAAAACTACTTCCTTTTCCATGGGATATAATATAATGAATTTATATAATGACTGCGAAACTTATTTCTTTTCCATGAGTTATACCATGATGAAATGTTAATGAAACCAATTTTATTTACTATGGGTTATGCTATGATGAATGTTTTATGATATTTTGGAACATATATGTTTAATTTCAATTATGTTATATGTGGTCCCGTAATTATATTTCCCTCTAATGCTATGGTTAAGGATTAATATTCTATGTGCTCAATGGGTATAAAGGTACTTATCCCAAACCCAAAAAATTGTTTACGAGATGTTATCCCATACCTGAAAAAGGTACACCGAAAGTTTTACCAAGCCTAAACATGTTATGAATTTATTTGTGGGTATCCTTGATATAATATTTTATATTCCTATGATCATACCAAAAATCTATGTATTATCCCACTGTTATACTCTCATAGATTATGTTCTTTGATTTCTTTAGGAATCATGTATTATGAACTTTAATTATTTATTCCATGACTCTTATTAGTGATCTATGATAGGCAAGGAATTGTTTTAAATTATTATTCTCATATTAGAATACCCTTAATATCATGTTATGTATATTTTATCATTGATGTATTCCTTGTTTACCCTTACTATGCTTCCAAGATCACATTTTATTACACTTATTTTACATATGTTATGAATAAAGGTATTATGTATGATATGTATAATAATTTTTCTTGTCATAAAAAACATACTGTGGGATAATTTAGATCACTTATAAACTAATTTTTTATGTGACCATGTTTTTAAAAGATACTATACCTATATGATTCAGGTCATGTTATGGGTATTGTGCTTATAGACCTTTGGGTCATGTAATGGACCTTGTTTCATTGGGCTTATGATTCATGTAAGGGTTCCCTCTGAATCCAGTTAAAAAGGGGATGATCCAAAAATAAATAAAAATTCAATCTCTTCGGGCCTTTTAGGTCAGGTGAAGCTAAAAATAGTGGATTATTTTGAAGAATACAATGAATAATGAAGAAGTAGACTCAATAGGATGGGAAGAGTTTAATAAAGTGTTCTTTTCCAAGTATTTCCCACAAACAATTTGCATGAATAAGTAGAGGTAATTCTTGGATTTGATACAAAAGTAGTATGAATCCATTGATACATTTAAAGAAAACATTATGTGCCTTGAAAGATATTTATTTAGTTTTATCTCTAAAATAAGAAGAAAAATTGATCATTTCTTCAATGGATTAGAATAAAGTCGTAAGAACGATTTGGACTAGTATAATTTGAAGGATATAAAAATATTTTTTTTATGTTCACTTAATTTATTGATATAATATGGGGTCTCATAGTACTCTAGAGAGGGAATAAGAAAGGCATAATAGCAAGGAACCAAAATGGTAAGTCACATGGGGGGTATAAATTCCAATCCTCAACTTGCCAAAAGAGTGGGAAGATGCACTTGGGTAATTTCCTTAATAAACCAGGGAAGTATATTATGTGTCTTAAAGAAGGAAACTAATACCACAATGATAAAATAAAGGCTAAGTGGATGATCAACCAAATGGAGGAGGCGAAGATATCATCTAACAATCTACCCACACTACACTACAAAAAGTTTGAGGAGTTTAGACATTTCCTGAATCAATGACCCAAAACATAGGACAATGAAGAAAATAATCTTCAAATAACTCCTAATCCTAAGGTAAAATGAAGGTAATTCACTATAACTACCAATAAGTTGGATCATGATAATGAAGTAATTCAATGTACACATACTCTTTACCCTATATCTACTGGTATCATATTTGATTCTAGTTCATCATAATCTTTCATATCACATGAATTTGATAAGAATGTGGAATAAAAAAAATTAAGATATAATGAAAAAATCTGGGATAAAACATCATAGAAAAATGATTGTGTTTAAGGTATATAAATCACATCTGATTGATATTTTTGGGAAGATTATTCTTGAATATATAATTCTTCTACCCTTTTTTGAATTTGATGTGACTTTTGGTATAAATTGGTTTTCCCAACATAGATCCCAATTGAATTTTTAAGAGAATGATGTCTCTTTCTATATCCAAACATCATTATATTATCATGTATCAATTAAATAATTCTTATGAACTACATATATAATAGAATTATATAATATGGGTTATGAAACACAATAAATAGAGACTAATGAATCAAATAATTGGGGAGGATGTTATCTTTTATTACATTCCTTTTTAATGGATGTATACAAATGTATTTCTAGATAAATTTTCTATTCTTTACCTGGAGCATGAGGTTGAGTACTCTATTGAACTAATACCTATATTTATGCCAATCTCAAAAATTCTATATAAAATAGATCCCAGTTAATTGGAGTAATTAAATAAGTAGTTACAATATAATTTTAACAATGGTTTTATCTTCCTTGATACATAACCATGGGGAGAACATCTAGTCTTTGTTAAGAAGAATGGTGGATAAATTTGTCTTTATATTAACTGCCATGATCATAACAAGATTATAAATAATGATAAATATCCCTTACCGCATATTGAAAACCAATTTCTTTAATATAAGGGAATGTGAAACTTCTTGAAATTTGACCTTCGATATGTATATCATTAGTTAAGGGTCAAAAGAGAGGATATTTCAATGATATCTTTCTAAATGATGTATGGCCACCATGAATATATATTGATTCCATTCATATGGAATAATTATATAGACATATTCATGGATCTAATGAATATAGTATTTATAGAATAACTAGAATAGTTTTTGTTTATCATTATAGAAGATATTATAATATTCATATAGGGAAAGGAAGGGAATAAATATCACTTCTAGATTATGTTGATGACCCTAATAAAGGTGATGTTTTATTCCATATTTAGTAAAGGAGAATTATGTATAAATTGTTTTCATTATTTGTTCATGTAGTCATCGATAAGGATATATCATTAGATCATTCAAAAATAGAATTTATTGAAGAATGTCCTGAAAAAACACACAATAATAAATTTTTATTGTTTTCTATGGTTAACAGGATACTATCCATGATTTGTTAGAAATTTTTCATGTCTATTGAATCTAAGAAACTATATAACATGAAAGGGATTGAAGTTACTTTAGACCGATGAATGTAAAAATGTTATGAGTAACTAAATAAGATATTGTCCATAAGATAGGGACTTATATTACCATGGATATTTTAAGGATTTGTAATATAAATTGATGCATAAAGTAAGTTATTGTGATAAAACCTAAAGAAAAATGAAAATTTAATTTCCTATGCTTCATGAAAATTTAAAGCATGTGTAAAAAAATACCCAATCCATGATTTGAAGCTATGAGTGGTGATATTTACATTGAAAAGTTTGCAGCATTATCTCTTCCAACCTCAATAGTTTTAAATATATATCCACATATAATGGGTTATATTTACCCCAATGTTTATTGTTCATACTTATAATAGACTATGATAGCACAATACATTTCCACCATGGGAAGGAAATTAAGGTATCTTATGCTTTAAATAAGAAAGACCGTTTCACCTTATATATGATAAGGTTTCAAAGAGACCTAATATTCATTTATTTGAAAATGATAAATATTAAATTCTTAAGGGAAGATGAGAAATCATATCTTTACCACATGACTAATAAACCATTCATTAAGTTGGAGATCAATGAATCCAAAAAATATAAAGTAGATCTATAGAAAAGGTAGTGAATATTCTATAATTCAATTTTGATAAATATGGAGTTATAAGGTTTGTAACTCAGATATGTGTCCCATAAAAGCAAGAAATAAATAGGAAAATTTTGGATTATTTTCATAGATATTCAATATCTATTCATATATGAATAATGTATATGTATGTAGATCTAATTAAAAACTTCTTATATGATAACATGATATCAGATATTACCGAATTCATATTTTGATTTTTGGTATTCCAGAAAGTTAAGGTTGAACGAAAAAATTATAATATTATGATGTAACCATTACCCATACCAGTATAAAAATGAGAATGCATCATCATGGATTTTTTCATAGGACTCCCCAAAATGTATAAAGTCCATAATGTTATTTAGTTTGTATCGATATCTTTAAAAATTCAATGAATTTTATTTCTATCAAATAATATTTCTATCTTGACTACCAAACCAATATATACATAAGGGAAGTGGTAAGGCTACATGGAGTACCACTATAAATTATATATGATTAGTATATAAGGATTACTATGAGATTATGAAGAAATATTCAGAAATAATTAGTGATAGAGCTGAGTTTAAAAACCTCTTATCATCCTCAGATGGATGGTCACTTTGAAATGATTATTAAAACTCTAGAGGGTATTATTAGATCTTGTTCTCTATATTTCCAAGGATGTTGGGATCAACACCTTCATCTGGTAGAGTTATCATAAAATAACACATTCTGTTCTAGCATATGATAGCACCATGTGATTCTATTTATGGGAAGAGATGCAGCAATATAATAGGTTGGGATGAAATTTGAAGTAGTAATCTTTATATTTCCAAACCTTATGCATGAAATGAAATAGAAGATTCGTACCATTCATTGGAACACTAAAGATATAAATTTTATACAGAAGAGTTATAAAGATATTCATTGATGAGATATTTTATTTTAATTTGGTGATATGTTTTTCCTATAAATATTTACTTGGAATTATGTTATGAGATTTCGGAGGAATGTGAAGTTGATCCTTAGGTATATCAGTCCCTTCAAGATTATTGATTGTGTCAGGCCTGTAGCTTATGGTGTATCACTCCATCCAAAACTATCCCAAGTACACGATATGATCCTTGTATTTTATTTGAAAAATTAAACTCCATACCAATCACATGTTCTAATCTTGGATTTTGGGTAATTGTAACATGATCTCTCATATGAGGAACAACTAGGGGTGATCCAAGATCATAGAGATAAGGCGTCGTAGAATAACACCACTTATCTGGACAAATTAATTTGGAGGAATAAATAGTTTTAGGAATCTATGTGGGTGACCATGGATTTAAAGATAATAAATACCCATATTTATGTTCCTTTATGAAGTAAACTCTCATAAATGAAATTCTTTTAAGGTGAGTAGAATGTAACTACCCAAAATTATAGACCTCGTAAAAATGTTTCTATAATCATTAACTTATGTTACATGCTAAAACAAATTTAAACCAACCAAAAAAGTTAAGAGAACATTATTAGTAAAACTATAATAAATAATAATATTCTAAATAATTAAAAGTTATTACCTTTATAATGTAAATAATGAATATGATTAAAAATAGAAAAATGTTATTTTTAATAAAATACATTTTCTTTATATTATGTATTTTATTTTAAACATTAAATATTAAATTTTCAAAATTTAAATTTGATAAAATATAATTCATTTTTAAATTAATCACATAATATTTTCTTAGTATAAATTTTTTATTTTTTTTAAAAAAGATATATTTTTAGTCGAAAAAATAGGTTTTTCAGAAAATTATAATTTTTAGGATTTTAAAATTACATAAGAGAATATTTGAAGTTCAAAAAAAATTAATGTAATAAAATATTTATTTAAATAATGAAATTATATTTCTTAAGATTTTTTTTGATCTTATATATGCTCATCAGTTTTATAACTAAAATTAATTATTAATTAAATGAAAATTATTTTCAGTCTTTTCTTTGAATCGGTATTTTCAAAGAGATATTCAATTTTATAATTCCATGAAAGCCCCATAAATTTTATTTTTTTATAATAAATAAATTTATTTAATGGGAATTTATATGTTTAATAAAATTGATTTCACGTAAATTTTAATCTTTAAAATTCTCTTTTTCTAAAGACTATTTTTACATGTTATATGTATTAATCTTAAAATTACCTTTTCAAAGCATTAGAAATTTTATTTGATGAAATATTTTCCCAATTTTAAATCATAAATTAAAAAATAGGTAAAATTTATAATATTAATATTTTTTAATTAAAATTAATTTTTGAGATTAAAAATTAATTACCAAGGTAAAATATAATTATGGAAAAAGTTAAAAAGTATAAATAAAAAACCCTGGAACCATAAATGTTGTCTCCAAAATGAGTGGTTGAGGTGAGTTTCAACCAATACTCACATCACCCTCCACTTTTTTTTATTTTTCACATTGAACCTCATATATTAAATTAACATTATTGAAAATATAATTGTTACTTCTAGAACTATACTTCTATTAACTAATAAAAAAGGTAACACTTACACCCCTTCAAGACTAATATATTATTCAATTTTTATGCTGAAAATATACCCCTTTTCTCCTACTAAAACCCTATCACATGTCTATAATATCCTATTATCTATTACTTTTATTAATTTATTTATTTAAAATTAGTTTTCTAATAGAAAAATTAATCTTTCAACAAGGTTAATGCACTCTTACAGAAATCAACGTTAAAGGTAAGTTACATGGTAACTCAAACTCTTTTCCTTGAGTTCTATAATTTCTTACTGAAATTATTTTCCAATTATTTCCATTTTTTTTATTTTCTATATTTATTTATAGAGAAAATTATTTTCTTATCCAAATATATTTCTATAAAAGGTTTTCTTTTCACCTTTTTCAAAAAATAAAGGAGACTTTAAAAAAACTTATAGCTATAGATTTTACATTGATAAAAAAATAAAGAAATATATCTTAAAGATTTGTAATTCATTTTCATCTCTATATTCAAGATTATATATCACCAATAGAGTATTCTTTCATGTTTCACCATATATTTTCCTTCTAATATGTGATTATTTTTTGTGATTAAGAATATTACATCAATTGAATTAATTCATAATGTTATTTTATACCATTTGGAAGCCTTAATAAACCCATTATATATCTTTGTGATATTTATGAAAATGTAATTGTATTAATTTTCATGTTGTAAGAAAATTATTTAATTTCCATGGGTTCTTTATGAAAATTGAATGCATTTCATTTTATAAATTTTTTTAAAAATGTTATATTTTCTATGGGATCTTTATGATGTAAAAAATGAATTATTTCTAAGTGGAACACGTAAGTATGGATGAATGATGGTTGGGGTTATATTTATTCCTCCAATTCCTGGGTTAAGAGTTTATATCTCATGAGATAAGTATTCAAGAGAAAATTTTAGTTTCTAGTAAGCATGGTAATTTATTGTGTGTCTCATGAAAATAATGTTCATCTATTCAAATTTTTGTTCCATAGATAAACAGTATTATTCATTATGATATTATGATATCATGATTCAGTGTTTATATTAAATTTTCATATTACATGTTATATCTATTAAGTTTTTTTAATGATATTTTTTGTACTTTCTTATAACATGTACTTTAAATCTCACTTGTGTTTTATAGTTATCACTCACGATGTTAGGATATTTCTATAATGATAATATATTTACATATTGTTATGAACTAACCCTTTATAAAAGGTTTACTCACCCGTTAATGAGAATTTGAGATCACTTTTTTCTTATGTTTTCATTCCCTACAGTATAAGGATATGACTTATAAATGAGATTTATATATTATGGACTAGTATGGTTCCTATAAGTAGAAATGATAATGAGTTTTGTAAAATAATATTATAATACATTCAGTCTCCAAGGAAACTAAATTTATCAATCCTTATGATAATATTATTTATGAAATGTAATGTTTTAAATCAAGAAAATGAAGTAAAATAATGAAATTTTTAGGTTTATTTTCTATACAAGGATTATATTTGGTCATATCATTTTTATCTTATAGAAAAGACATAAATTTTTTAGTAAAACATGATTTTCATATAATGTGAGGGTGCATAGTGAGTATTAGATTAAGGGAATATCCTTTAGTGGAGGAATTGGGATATTATTTTTTATGAATTAATTTGTATCAAAATGGAGAATTGATTTAATTTTATTTATCTAAAGTTAGAATGGTTGAATTTGGAATAATTAATAGCATTAAAGCTTGCAAAGTGAGACTTATTACATTCGGTATAGGTTGATACATCATAGAAACTAACTCACTGAGAATATGAGTGTGTTGTCGGTGAGGTGTATATATAGTACATGCTCCCTATGTAGAGGGTTATTGTGTAAACATATACTCCACTAGTGGTTGGACCCCATTTCAAGCACGTGATAAGGGAACACAATAGGTGAATAGAGTTCATCAATATTCCAAAGAAGTCATTATTGGGTCCGTGATGTGCTAATAAAATATCATTGTTTATATGGTTTTAGTATAGTACATTAATGTTTATATGATACTTGAAATTTTATGGTTTATGTTTGATGTACAATCATGGGTGGAGTGAGGTGTTGGCCTATGGGATTGAATTATTGTAAGAATTCTATACACTCATAGTTGGATAAGTCTAAGATGACAGAACCCACAGTTATGGAAAGTTAGGATGTGGGATTAAATGTAGGTTCTTAATTATAGTGATTATCTAGGGATAATTTACAAACTAGACGAGACCTAAATATAGTCTTTTTATTCCATTCATGTGTTTTATCATATTATCCTTTTTTAGATATGATTCATGTTTTTTAGGAGGTGAAACTTATCTCCTAAGGGTTATTCAAAAGTTAAGATATGTTAGTCTTCCATGATCCACCAAATATATGCTCTTATAGGGGAAATAGGATATAGTTCTACCTCCTCTAATATTCTGATGTATGGTTCATTCGTAAGGGGTTGTCTACATTACATTATTCTTGTAACTCATATGCATTTCTTGAGATCTTGGGTATGTTACACCTGTCACATTATTTAGGGAACTTTTTGAGAGGTTTCCCAAGTTAAACCCACTTTACTATTCAAATAAAATTTCATATTTATTTGGATGTTTGGGGTTAGCATAAGTTTTATACCCCACTATGTAGCTATTTCCAGAGGGAGTGGGCCATAACTTGTTACTCTCATGTTTTAGATTCATTTCCTTTAGTACTTCATTATTCCTATCTTTATGTTTAGATACTAATCATGTTTTTAAGGGAGATTTATTTTATATTATTCTCTCAAATAAATGTTATTTCCCAGTATTCTTGAGTTTTTGTTAAAAATCACCATTGTAATGGGAAAACAATTATCAGATCCAGATATTGGGAAAAATTTCTAGTTTAAAATAAATTGACCTGGGTGTTTATACTAATTGATTGTGGTTTAATATTGGTGTATTCACTCACATATAGTGTGAGATTTATGTAAAGGTCATTATGGTTGTGTCCTATGGAGTTTTTAACTCACACCATTAATATGTTTTTAGTGGATGTATAGACTTTATTTTATAAGATATAAGTTTTAATAAGTCCCTTTGATATATTTTTGAGTAGGGAAGACTCTACAGGGGTATAGAGGTGGTACTTGGATTTTGTGGGGTCACTTCGTGGATTTTTCCATCATTATTTATTTTATTTTTATATAATTGTATTTATGATCAACATATTGTAGTTATATTTTATTAGTTATTTAAGTATTATCATGACATGGGTTATCATTTGTTATTGAATTGTGATTTTATTAATATAGTAAGTATTTACTTATTATTATATATTATATTGTTTCTTCTATTGTGTTTTATATATATTTTATTATTATATGAGAATAATGTTGAGGGTGCAGTCTCTCCATTATATATACCATATCAGCTTTGGTGGTCAAAATCATCTAGCATACATGGAGTCATTCTTGAGGCCATATGATGTGTCAACTTAGATTGGGAATCCAATGTAACGACATTACAAATACATTATAACCAAGATAGAAAAATAGGGACACACAACCTTACCTAACCTAGAATATATAAATCCCCAACTCAACATAACACAAAGTACCCTAAATTAATTAATACATTAACATAATTACATTTCTATAAGGAGAATCACACTATTAGTGTTTATGACATCAGTTTAGTCAAGTATTTTTGTCTTAGGGACATGTTGTATCATGTAATGTATATGAATGGAAATAATTCATCATTCATTTATGTTTTTTCAAAGAAAATGACATATGAAATGACAATAACCTCGTGGAATATATGTATTGATAGGTTTTACCCAATTAAGGATCACTATATCATGTCGGCATGATATGTTAAAATTAATTTGAGTATGGTCTCTTGTATTGAGATACAAATAATCAATCATAAGATATAAGGTGTAGAACTTGTATTTATATTGAATTTCTTAACATAACCCAAATATATTTTCAAATATGTTTCATTGTGGTTACTTAAGTAAAAAATTGGTTAAAGATCCTTCAATATGAGTTAATCAAATAGATTAATGACATATAAAGTTTAATACATTAATACTTATCTAATGTATTTTGATTATTTTACAAAATAAAAGTTAATTTGGTATGATACTATCATGAAGTGGGATTTTATTAACTATGATAAGATTTGTTCACTCGTATATTTAGTTATGACGTCATAGCCCTCAATTTAGTTTTTAATAAGTGAATTTAAATTCCATGATAATTACATATAACATTATTTATTGAAGATTTAATCTACAGCACATTTGAGAAAAAAGAGATAAGGTAAATAGGATTGATATTAACCATGTATTGTGTTTCATCTCAATGTAATGGAAAAGGAATATTACTAATAAAAAGGATGGATTTTATCACAGAAATCCCCATTATTGGTTTCATATCTATGATGAGTTTCTTGATACCACTCTCATTTTACGATTATGAAGAAGATTTATAATTATTTCCAATTTTACAAAAAAATCCCTTAAGGTCACACATGAGATAATTATAATTAGTTTATTTGGACTAATGTGATTGTTTTATGTATAAATATGTTCAAATTTATTATAAAAAATAAATATAGTTTTTTAACAAGGTTAAAATATTTTATTAAATAATATTTCTTAAATCAAATAATTTATATAGTATTATAATATAAATAATGTGTTATTTATATTGTAAAAAACATAAACATGTGGAAATAAAAAATACCAAATGGGTTTGGGTGTTGGGATTGGTGTAATGGGATTTCAAGTACCATTACATTGTGAAAATTTATAATTCCATTAAAATATACAATTTAAGCATGCATTTTAACAGCTTTAATATATTTGGAGGCTCATAAATGCTATTTTTAACGTTTTTGGGGCTTAAGAATGATTTAAATGTTATTTAATGCTCTAATTAACAATAAGATGCTATTTATTACCCCATAATTTGGTTTGATTTGAATTTATCTTCCTTGAGGACTATTAAATAGTCCTTTTACTATAAAAAGATCAGTAGAAGGTTGTAGTCTTATATTTGATTGAGATAATGAAAAGGTGGTCCTAGTGTTCTCTTGTGTTTCTCATTAAATATAATTCCCCATTTCTTTTACATGTGAGAGGTTATCTATTCATTTTATCATCCTATCTTTTATTAATTACCCTATAGACTGAAAAAAATTACTTTTATAAGAAGAGACTCCCACCATTTCATTGTTGATTCGTATTATTTAGGGATACTAAAGGAGAGATTAATTTTGTTAATTTAAGTTATATGTCAATATTCTAAACATTTTTTAATAAGTAATTTTTTATTATTATATTTTTCATTTATTTTATATGAACTTGTATTAGTTTTAAAATTTCGTACACTATGTTCTATGTTTTACAAATATCATTAAAACCTTGTTGATATATTTGGTACACACTCTATAAATGATAATTACATAAAAAATTTAGAGAATCATATGGTTATAAGTTTTATTTACAATTTTTAAAATTTATATAAGACCCACCTAAAATATTTATAGAAATTATAATTTTATGATCTCTATGATTAAGGGTAATTTCAGATAGTGGGTTTTTGTTTAAACCGTGTGTGCAATATTTCATGCCTTGTGCTCTAGACCACTGGACCCCTTATAAAATAATGATCATATGAATTTACTGAAATCGATATTGTCACATTAAATTATTCTATGTAATATGATTAAGTCTTAAAAATTGTATGAGATAATAATATAAATTAACTAAGTACTTAATATACATAAGACACATTGAACATATATAAGATTCATACTATTGAATTTCTATGAATATAATCATTTAAGTTATGTATGTGATACATTTAATCATAAGAGTGAGACTAAATATAAAATTATGAATTAAATATCTATGTAATGGATGAATTAAAACATGAATCACATTTTTCAATACCATTACAAATTAAATGTATGGATTATTCTAGGCCATGTATAAATAATCTTTATTCTGTGATGGTAAAGGGTAAAAATTATCATAACGTGAATATTATATGACACATGACTAGGTAACTCAATCAGATTAGCACCTAGAGCCATGGTGTTTAGAATATTCATTAAATTTATTTATAAAGGTATTATTCACTCAAAAATCCTAGAGTTATATCATATATAATTAGAAATATTTTTTAATCAAAATATACATTCCTTTAGAGATGAGTTTAGAGGAGTTAAGATAAGAAAAAATATGGATATTGTCCCCTAAAATTTATTATATAAAGGGATATTATATTAGTGGGGTTATATTCAATAAAACTCCATATTTATATATTCATGGATTAACAACAAACATGTTACTAATATTGAAACATATTTTTTTAGATATTCATTGAATTAAGTACAAACACAAATTTATCATTGAGATCAGTCATTGAAAAGGATAAATTTATTGTCAATAACTTCATTAAATGGTATCATAATTTGGAAAAAGTATATATTTTTGGCAATTCTGTAATGGGTGAACCTAATAACCATAATATTAATGCCTATAATAATTCATATAATATTCATAAGAATATTTATTTAGTTGTATCATTATTAATGCTAGAAACCATGATTCTCGATCATTAGAAAAAACATAAATCAAAAGTGTTGTTAAATATGATTGAACACTTAAAATTGATCTATCAATATTAATCAAGAATTGAACAGTTTTTTTGCAATAAATTCATTTTTCTAGTGGAATATGTCTGATAGAATCCCAGTTCCAACTCATGTACTCAAATAATCTGGGAACATAAACAACATAAAAAAGGCATGAGTTGCTAGTGAAGATATAAATGTCCTTTGATGTGTTCTGGTAATATTTTACTATGCTATTTTAATTATTTCATTATAAATTTTTATATGAAAAATATTGATTATACCATTCATGATCTTATATATATATTGATAATAATAGAATAGAAATAGATAAGATTACCATTTCGTAGTTCTATGAAATGTGTATTCATGTTTTAAGAATCACCGCATCCAAGAGGTTTCTATTGGATTTATATATGGAATAGGAAACATACAATAGATATTTATCCAAAAGGGGACCTTCTTTCCAAAGGTAGGTGTTTTTTTAGTTTGAAATTTATGATACTTGAGAACGTGCATTGGTCAAGAGGATGGGAGGTCAGACTCATCACACCCTTTTGAGGGAATTATTTTCTTCTTCAGGACTGTCTTCGTAAATTTAAAATATTTTCATGAATCTTTATTAAATAACCATGTATGACCTAAGTTTCCTTTGTAATTTTAAATCAATTATTAATATATTTAAAATTTAGAATCATTTTTATGTATTCAAGGTTCTTCATTAATGGAGATATTCGTAGGTTTTTTATGTTCTCCATCAATGGTATCTTCTAATATACTATTTTAATATTATATTAATCATCATTATGATTATAATAGTTTTTTAGCCACTTAGTGGGGAACTCTAGAATTTATTATCATCCAGGGAGAAAAATGTTTGGTTTGATATTGTGATTGTGCCCATAAAATGTGTTACCAACGTATCCTTGAAAGAGGAATCAGAACCCTCGTAGTTCGGTTCCACTAAATGGGACACATCATACCTTTTAAGGTCATGTGATAAGGACCTAGCCATATAGTTTAATGTCAAATGTTATGGACATCTAAGCGGAAGGTGCATAGTCAAAACATAGTCTGTGACTTATACAGAAGCAGCCTAAGGAACTTGGAAAGGATATGGATTTCCAAGTAGGATCAGACCCTGTTGAGAATATGGCCTAAGGAGAAGAGGGTTGATTTTAAGTTATTGGTATTAAACCTCATGGAGGCTTTCTACGTATCCCATATATATGGGAATCAAAGCCCATGTAGTTCGATTAGTCTCACAAGAGAGTATAGTTCTTTGAGAGAAATGAGTTTGGGTTTACTACCTGGAAAGGATTCCTTGGTGACATGAGGGTTAAATATGGGGATTATTCCTAAGGAGGATGTCTAGATTAAGTTAATTATGGTTGAACTCATGAAGAGGACATCTAGTGATCTCAGGCCCTAAAAGGGCTTCCAAAATATCCTTTTTTAAACAGAAATCAGCATTCTCATAGTTTCTTCGATTGCGAAAATGTTGTGACCATGAATAATCTCTAATCCCACGTGATTCATGAACGGTGTGATAAATAATAGGATATCAAAGATTTAACAAAGGCATTCACACTCTCAAATTTTCCATCCTCTTCTAGTGGAAGAGGGTGCATCAACGGTGGAAGAGGGAGAGGCGACGATAATTCCCTCTGTTCTATTTACATTGCACAAGAATCCAATGTAAGGAGGAAGGATTGAAGGTTTGGGGCTTAATCCAAGATGGATTCCCACGGAGACAAAACAAAATGGGAGAGGGAAAGGGTAAAAAAAAAAATATGTTCCTGTCTCCCCTATATTCTTTGGCACTGAAGAATAACAGAGGAGTGTTGTTGATACCACAATTAAGAAAATCTAGGGGCTTATTCCAGGATGGTTTCCCTAAAATTGATCATGGTAGGGGAGCAAGACTTATCCAATAATTTTTAAAGGAAATGTAGGTATAAACTGTATCTTCCCACTAGCAGAGACCTGGGGTTTCAGTTCATCTCTTAGTGGAGGGAGAGGCCAGGACCCAACCCTCCTCCAAACTGAGAACTTCCCAACACTGTTTCTAGGAGAAAGGTCCACGTGACTATGGATATAAAAACCCCCAGACACTCTGTGAATCCAAGACCCATTATGAAACAAATTTTGGGAACTTATGACTATGGATATACAACCCCAAATAGGAGAAACACTGATGTTCCTTTACTAATAGTTTGATAAGTCATGAGGTTTTGGTGGAGGTCTCAATAGAATCCCTTTTGAACAAGGGAGACAGTGAAGAAGAATCCTTTCATTGAAAATATTTGAGGAAGGCTCGATGGCTTGTAAACTGAAGAGAGTGAAGAATGTAAGTGAATCATGGTGGGGCACCCATGTTGAGAAGGGTGTGAAATAATGGGTGTGCAAGTAGACTTGGGTGGCCAGATGTTCACTTAAGATATGAACAACCGTGTGTTAATACTTGGGTGAGATGTCATTCATTCCATAAAAGGTATTCACAGGTGATCCTAGAAGTGGGGTGCTCAAGTTCCTATTAAAGTAATAGTTGGCGCGCATGTATTCTTGACTTGGGGAGGTTGGGCTCTTTAGGCGCATAAGTTTTATGGTTTTCAAACACTAAAAGGATATAATTCCAATTATCTTACCTTAAATCCTCCACTCAAGGTGTTGAAGAACTACCATTAAAGTTTCATAAGACTGGGGCGAAGTACTAGGGGGACGAGAGTAGCAATTGAGCTTCAAGTAAATTCACCCATAAAAATAGAGGCCCCAAGGGTCTATTTATAGGAAAATATGGGACCTTGGGTGAAGGGAATTTGGGAACACAATTAGTTTTCATGACATTTTGGAGGGTGCAAGTGGGCTGCGTGACATATTTGGGGCGCGCAAGTAGTCCATGTGCCGACAGAGTTTTGGCGAGGCTAAGGCAACCAAAAAGTCATGCTTTTGAAAATATTGATTTGTATTCTGGTATTTTCAACCATTTTAATTTCTAATGGATCCCCTTTGTCATATTTTTAGACTCTTGAATGGAATGGGATGTCAACAAAATCCCCCCCTTAGAATGTGATTCATTTGGATTGAAAAGAATCTAGTTCTATGGTAACAGTAGGTCACTTTGATAACTTCCCACATAATTTGGTTAGATTTGTAGATACGTCATGTTTGGAAGAATGCTATAATTTTTTCCTAATACATGGGGCCATATGAGCATAGATTGATTTTCCTAGGGTTATATGGAAAATCTACAAACTTTATATCTCATGACTTTTTATTGCTCTATATTACCTACATCATATAGAAAGGTTTGTTTTAGTGAGTTGGGGGTCGAATTTTTTTTAGAGTTTCCTTCATGGGTTCTCAGTTTGATGAGTACCACAACTCTTGTTGTTGGTAGTTTAGTGTCGTGCATGTAGTCATAAAGGGAGGGTATTTAAGGTTGAATAGCTTTAACCATAAATTTTAAAATTAGATCTCAAACAGAACTATGTGGCGTAAAATTGATTTGGTATTCTTTAAATATTTCCAAGGGGAACCTTTAGTTATGATTTTTATGTTCACCAAATATAAATCATGTATCAATTTAAGGGGATTCTCTTCCATGAATGAGGTTACCATTATTTTGATAAACCCATTATGGGGGTTGTATTATGTAGGGCCAACTGGGGCATATGCTGCATAGCCAAATAGTAGTATCCTTTTACTGGCAAACTTTTTATGTAGGTAACTTATGCAAGGATACCTAAGGGCACGTGTTGTATAGTCAGACACGAGAATTATTTTGGAATTTAACATTTTTCTGCTGATACATAAGGGTAAAATAAATTTTGGGTGACTCAAAACCACAGTGGGTGGTTTTTATAAGGAAAGGAATTTTAAGAATGAAAATGGATATTTTATACCAACATATATCTTGAATAGAAAAAAACTTTCTTTAAAAATTTGGTGTATGATTAATGGTTAAAATTTATTATAAAGGAGGAATTTGTGACATCATACTGTGTTGTTTTTGTCATGCAGTAAGGACATTGTATTGTACTGTTTTAAGTGATGTAGTGAGGACATTATGTGGCTTTAATTTAAGGTATTTAGCTCTGTCCAATGGTATAAAAATCTTCCAATTTCTTGATAATTGGTTTGAAAATATACTATGATATTCAGGAATAGAAGGTAAAATGGTAAAATGTGATTTCGGAATTTATAAATCTAAAGAATGATATGAAAAGGAGCTAAAGGAATTAGAGGGAGTTGTTTTCCAAGAATGAAGTTACCATTATTGGACAAACCCATTATGGGGGTTGTGTTATGCAGGGCCAACTGGGGCATATATGGCATAGACAAATAGTAGTATCTTTTTACTGATAGAACTGTTATGTGGGTAACTTATGCAATGCTGCCTAAGGGAACGTGCTGCATAGTCAGTCAAAAGAAATCTAAAAATATGAAATTCTACTACTATAATTCAAATAATGTTTATAGAGATTCAAATTTTACGAATCAAGGAGTTTGGTTTATGAAGAAAAGTACCTGAATAAGGAATTGGTATTTCCGACCAAGATGTCCAAATAATTGGTGGAATATGAATTTTACAAAGGTCTGAACCAAATGTAAGATGTATAGTGTCTATAGTTTTTGGTCATACAACATAGACCAGAAAAGGAAACATTATGTGATATGTGTCCAAGTGGTTCTTAGGTTATTTCAAATTGTATAGAAAACATGTTAAGGGAAATGTGTAAACTATGGTCTTGAAGAATTTCAAATTAGGAGAAAGATAATTGGAAACTTTTACTTGAATGACTGTTTTAAAATATAGATTCTTTTATATTGTCATCAAATTTTAAAGGGGAAAAACATAATATAACTAAGTATGCAGTTACCATATTTTGAGAAACCCGTTATAGGGTTTGTGTTATGTAGGTCCAACAGGGGAATATTCTGTATAGCCAAATAAGGACATATTTTGACTGGAAGGCCCCTTATGTAGGAAACTTATGTAAGGCCACCTAAGGGCATGTGTTGCATAATCAGGAAAAAGAGTTCTTAAATATTAGAATCCATGTCTTTAGAAATCATAAGAAAGATTAGGATGATATGGAAAAATTCAAGATTAATAGTGTGAAAAATAGAAGGGGATTTTGCTCAATTTTGATGAAAAATATTTGAATCAATATTGTCCATGAGTTTGACATCCATAACAGAGATTTGACTCATATATAAAATGGAGACTTTCTTTGTTTCCTCTGAATTAATGTTGTGAAGTGCAGTTTTAAGTCATGTAATGAGAACAGTATAATATGCAGTATTAATTAAAGAAGTGAGAACATTAATAACCTCATAAGAAATTGAAACATCTTTTTTATAAAAAGAAAATAATTTTCCCAATTTCTAATCCCACGTGAGCTATGCTCGGTGTGATAAACAAGGAGCAGTAAGGGTTTCTTTTACAATGCAAAGGAGAAACAATTAAAGAATAGGGGTGTTATATTTCCATGTAGTTTAATGTCATGCAGTAATGATGAAGATAAACTAATTGGAAAAAGAAAGACATATTGTAATTAGACTAGGGATAAGACCCAAGTGTCGTTATGTGTCTTTCTAAAGGCAAGAATCAATTCATACATAGTTCTTACAACATTACCTATGTAGGTTTGATTATTATACAAGGAATAAAGAGATTTTTTATCACAACTGGGCCTAATATTGGAAATCTAGGCATCTCTACATATCTAAAATAGATGATAATAAAGACGTATGTAGTTATTTAGACAATCATTCCTCACGCCAATCGAGTTTGACATGAATAATGTGGGCTTTAAACAAATTCTGAGGGAATGGTAAATCTTAAGACATAAAATGGTATAAGGACCAAATAATATATCATAATGAAACACTCTGTAAAGATCTGACTCATATACAAGAGGATTAAAGAAAATAAGAAGAGTTTTTGATTGTGGATGGGCCTAAAATTAGTGATTTAAACATCTCTAATTATCTCATTGAAAGTGAGAATCAATCCATATGTAGTTCTTTTAATAAGGGCTCTATGAATATCTAACTCAAACATAGGAAAGATAGGGACTCATGTGCTACTAAGGATTAGTGATGATGTCAATGATGTTTGCTTATGGAAGCTTCTAACGTCAAATAGATAAAATTTTAGTTGTACAAATGATGTCATTCTGTTTAAAATCTTGTGACAAGGACAAAATTCTATGTATTTTAATGTCATGTAGCATGGATTCTTATGGATGTTATGCATTTTAATATCTTACAACTAGGACATCAGGGTTATACAGTTTTATGTCCTGTAACAAGGACATGTTATTGTGCAGTTTTAAGTCTTGCTGTGAGGATGATAAGTATAACTACACCAATTATTTCTTTAATAATCATGAATTGGGTTTAGTTGTGTTAATCTCTCCATCTATTGATATTAAATCATAAGATCCATTTGAATAGACCTTATATATGGAATAAGGTCCTTCCCACTTTGGCTCAAGCTTTGGAGGTTTATTCTCTGGTATCATTTGATTTCTAAGGACAAATACCAATTCTCCTGGAAAAAATGAATAGAGGCGAACTTTCTTTTTAAAATATCGCGCTATTATATTATGATATACTTCTAAATGATGCAAAGAATGAAATCTTTTCTCATCTAATAGTTCAATCTCATTGAAATGTTTCTGAGACCTCTCATCTGTAGACAACTGATCACAAATTTTAACTCTGATTGAAGGGAATTTCATTTAAATTGGTAAAACTTCTTCAGTTCCATATACCAATGAATAAGGAGTTGCTTGGGTGGTAGTATGAGTAGTTTTCTGATAAGACCATAATTAATTAAAAAGTTTATCAAGATATGATTTCTTATCCTTATCCACCATCTTCATGAGTATATTTGATATGGTATTTTTCATGTCCTCTATCTATCCATTGGAAGCCACATTATAGCAAGATAAAGGGTTGAATTTTATATTATTCTTCAGATTTAACGTCAATACCTCATTCGAACAATAATTGGTATCATTGGATGTTAAAATAGTATGAGGGACACCAAATCTGGTGTTGATATTAGTTTTGAAAAAACTAAAAATGATTTTAGATCTGACTTATTTGAGAGGTATTCCTTCGGCCCAATTAGAAAAGAAGTCATTAGTAGTAAGGATATAGTTGAACTGATTAGTTGTAGCTAGAGGATAAGGCCCTACTATATCCATTGTCCATGTAGAAAATGTCCATGATTATTTACCTGTATGTAGAAACTCAGGTGGTTGATGAATTATGTTAGCATGAACTTGATAGGGATGACATTTCATAGTGAAATCTGTGAAATCCTACATCATTGAAGGCTAAGAATATCCAAGCCTTCCGATTTGATTAGAGAGTCCATGCCCAGACAGTTGGGAACCACAAGCTTAGGAATTTACATCTTTCATGACACATGTAGTCTCTTCTCCATCAATACATTTGAAAATAATTCCATAAAATCCTCGTTTATAAAATATCTTTTGATGGTTTGGACTATAATAAAGAGCAAAATTGCCCACTTGTCGACATACCTGTTCTTTTTCATCCCAATTTAGTGTAAGTACTTCATTTAGAAGATATTACATGATGGATGTTCTCCATCCTATGGTATGATCATATGGCTCATAAATAGGTCTAATTTTATTAATTTCTTCCATTATGGTTTGAACAAATGGTGAGACCACATGACGAAGGGCTATGATAATGATTGTCTTATCTCTATTTGGATCTTCCATGATTGTAGATCCATTAGCCAGTGCATCTATTTGGGCATTTTTTGATCGCGGGATATAATAAAATGTCGGATCTGATGGTAATTTATCCAATAACACTCTTACGTAATCACACAAATTAATTAACTATTCTTTTCTAATAGAATATTCTCCATTTATTTTCATTATTACTAGTTCTGAATCACCTTTCACTTTAAAATGGTTTATTTTCACCTGAAGGTACAATATTAAACCTTCAATGATAGATAGATATTCTTCCTCATTGTTGGTACCACATTTAAACAATAGGAAGGAATAAGGCAACACTGCCTTTTCTAGGGAAATAAGGAAAATTCCTAACACATCATTGTTTAGTTTAGGGTTTTCTCCTCTCTTCCCTGATGGGATTTTGGAAGCACCACCAAAGTACATTTCCCATGTTTGGTAGTTATCCTAAATAGAGAAGACATATTCATCTGTATGATCATTATTTAATTATGTATCTTCTGCAGATGGATTCTTAGCAAAGAAGTCAGCCAGATCATGGCCTTTTATTTCCTTTTGAGGTAAAAATTGGATATCAAACTATTGAAAAATAACTTCTCATTATGCCAGACTCCCTTAAAGAATAGGATGACTGAGGATAAACTTGATCGGGTTGTTTCTAGATATCAACTGGATCTCATGATTTTGCAGATAGTTCCTCAATTTATAAACTGTAAAGATTAATGCTAGGCAATAATTTTCAATACATGATGTAACATCCCAGGTAAATAAAGAAATAATAAATTTTTATTTTTGATTAATATTCTGTGAATTTAATATTAATTTTACATTAAATGGGTTTCTATGTTCGATGTCATAGACGATATGCAACAATGGTTTTCATTGAAATCTTATGTCGCATAATAATAATATAATATTATTATTTTAAATGGTAGTTAATGCTCAGCTATTGTATTTTATGGAATAAGCAGAACTAACTAAAATAATATTATACATGTTTATTAAATGTTTTCACATTTAACCAATAAAATTTATAGGCTTAAAATGTGAATGAATATAATTTTAACCATAATTTACTTTAAAAGGTTGATTTACCGCCTTTTGATGGTGAACCCTCATTAAAACTAGTTTTGGTCACTTTTATATGTTCTTATTGAAAAAATAAAATTCATCTTCATAATCAGGACATCAAAATTCACTTTGGGTAAATTTTTTGTATTTTTCTTATAAAATCCATTTTTAATGAATAGTGAAAAATACTATATTTTAATTCAAAATTGTATTTTAATCTAATTTATTTATATGGTTTGATTATATTTTTAATTTATTTTAAAGTTAAATTAGAATATATTTTTACCATTTTATCCAATTTTTGTCATTTGAAATAATTTCACATTAAAATTGGACATAAACAAGTGTCAATCTTTTGATAGATATTTTTTAAAAACATACTTTTTGTTTTAACAATGGGAATTAATTTTAAATTAATTTCTTCCACATATATGTTTTGAATTTGTAAAAATTGATTCCATATTGGGAATCAGGAGGTCCAAATTGTGTATATAGGTAACTTTTATTTTTAAACATTATGAATATTTACTTCAGTAAATATTTTATTTAACATTCTTTAATGGTAAATCTATTAAATAAGGGTAAACAAATATTACTATAATAATATAAAATTACCATAACATGTGTCTAAATCCGATTGGTTGATATACATCTGACCATGAGTATCCTTTGGTCGATTTTGGTTCCCCATGGGGCCACTTGAGAGAGATAATGATAGTTTATTTTAATTAACAAAAAGTAAAGAAAAACATGACATAAACAAATAAATTTTAGAAAATAATTTCATACAAGGAGTTATATAAGTTATCAATTAGACTATAAATATTAATTGTAAACATAAGACTATTTCCTACATCATGGTATTTTTTTATAATTTTTAGACATCAAATAAATATAAATAATTATGACACAATAATGATGCATTGTTTACCTCATTAATAAATGATTTAAATAAATAATATTATAATTATTGAAATAATATCAAACACCTATCCAAGTATTATTGGATTGTTTAATTTATACCATTATTAATATTATATTTTACTTTAATAATTTTTGGACATTTAGAAACCAAAAATCATTATATAATAAAATAATATTTTCACACTTTCCTAAGGAGCCCCTCCTCCCCCTTATAAAAAGCCCTCATCTCTAACCCATTCCTCACACCTCTCAATCCCCTTGTATCGTCAATAACATGCCCAAATAATTTCTCATGATCCATCTCTTCCACTTAGAATCCTTAACTTAGGTAGAAGGAACCTCATGAAGTCTTTCTGGTTCAAACCAAAGGGAGTTACCCAAATTTAAGGTAACAGTTTCTCTTAAATTATTTTATTTTATTTTATATATCCAACCCCTAAACTCTTTTTATTATTTTATTTTATAAAAACACATTTATAATAAATATACTAGGATTTTATTATAAAAATAATATGAACTACACTTACGCACACCTCTATCTAATGGGTAATGAACTTATTGTTTCTGTGGATGGCAAACACATGCCTCACGAAACGATGATTGTTAAATTATCTCCTAAAGCCTCTCATGGTGGCCATTAAGATGTAACAGTATTTATATATGATATATATAATGTTTTTTTATGCTTCTTTATTTTTCATTTATATCATACCTTTATGGTTTCCATTAGGGGTAAACGTGATAATTTCATTTGAGGAAGTGTGGACTACTGCCCCCTCAATGTAATATGACTTGTTAATTCCATATGTGGGATGTATAAAGGATGGAGTTAATGATATTATCTATGATATTATACTATAATTAAAAAATACCTACTTATCGTTATGTTTTAATTTCGTTAAAATATGAAATGGAAATGAAAGTAGCGTTCATGCGTACGTATGGATTACCTTCTCCATGAACGGTGCATTTAATTCACACCTTCAAATGTTATGTACTATTATAAATACATGTATATACTGGATATATATGATATATATGATATATAAATCATGAATATCATTTTGTATATAATGAACTTTTGACCATGTGAACAACTTGAAATTATTAGAAGTCCATTTTTGACTCAAGTAGCAAATATCGAAAAAATAGCCATTATTAACTTAAATGATTAAATAATGTTTATAACATGGTAATAAGTGATATAAAAGTAATAATAAACATGAAAAGGGATCTTAAGAAAGTATAAATTAGTGTTATTTTATTATTAAATAAATTAAAGAACGAATGGGAGAAGTCGGACATGAGGTAAGGGACTTCGTCTCAATAACCTTTTATTGAGGCTTATTTTTTTCTAATACATGACATTATCTTATAAGTTGTTTAAAAACATTTTAATTTTCATTTCATTTAAAGGGAATCTTTTTCTATGAAGTGTTTTATTAAATTTAAATAATTAATGTTTCTTTTTTACGTAATCGGTGGCAACACCTATCCACCGCTGTGAGTATTATTTGATTGTTGGATTCCTTAACAAGACATAATGTCTTTAAATGGAATTTAAATACCGTTTAATATTTTTTACATATATTGGTAATGAAAATTGTTTTGATAATAGATTGATTATTTCAATATGTTTAAATTATATATTGTGATTTAAATGTGGAAATGTTATCTTTACTTTATGTTTGTTTTATGTGTTATGAATATGTTATGGTTCTTGGGAATTGTTACGTATAAGGGAGGTTTCATGATAAAACTAGGGAGGGTGAGCCTTAGATGGCTCTCTAATGCATTAGGTAAGCTGAATGAGGTAAAATTGAATGTTTCTCCTTAGATAATTAGGGAATATATTGTGATAGGTATTCAAAATGTAACTCTTAATGTAGTTGTGATAACTACTATATAAGTATGATATAGATTCCACAAGTTACATTTATGATTTATGTTTTCTATGTGTTATTCACAAATCTTATGATTTCATGAGGTATGTTAATGAGCTTATATTATGTATGCAATGATGAACTAATATTTTCATTCTTTTTTATAACCCTTACTGATCTTTTTATGATCATCCCATGTTTTGAAAAGTTTATCACAGGACCTAAAGATGAATAGAGTCAAGGATGAGATCAAGGAAATGTCATGTTGTTTAAAACATGGAACAAGACATGACACTTTTTTCAAGAGTTTTTATTGTATGAAAAAATAGAAACTGAGTAGACATGTCTACCTTGTAATTTTTGAGATGTATTTTTATAGTTATGGCATAATTATCTACAACGCTAAACCTAAAAAATATCCTCAATGTGAATTATTAATTTAATTCAAGAATATATAATGAATAAGGTTGGGTCCTTATTATTGGAATCAGTGGTCGGTTTAGATAACATTAGGAGTTTAGGTATTGTTAAATTAATATCCATAAATTAATCTATGTTAATATTTTAATGATAGAATTTACAAATTAACATGTTTCTTCACCTAAGATATATGTGTGTTCGGAATTGTTTTTCACAGAGGAAATAGTTGAGCTTTATTAGGACGACATCTAGATGAAGACAACCTTCTAAATCCACAACCCGAGATGGTCGGAATCAGAACTAAATAGTTTTTTTGTAGTGATGGAACAATTGACTCAGGCTATAAATGATGGTGGTATCCATGCACAAGATCATCTAGATCAACCACTGAGGAACATGTCAGTAGTGGAGAATTTCATGAGCCAAAATCCCCCCATCATTATAAGGATCATCTCACCATGTGCTAATAGAAGGGTGGATTAAAGAACTAGAGAATATTTCCAATGTTATGTGGTGTTCATAACATCAAAAGGTTAGTCTCTATGTTTACCATTTTGAAGGTGAATCTAATCAATGTTGGTCGATGGTGAAAAATATAAGGGATGGTGAGGATATTAAAGCTGTCTATTGGGATAAATTCAAAGGTATGTATCTTGGGAAATATTTTCCTAAGGTGGTTCATCATAGGATGGAATGGAAATTCCTAGAATTGAGGTAGGAGGATAAATCAGTGCTTTCTTATGAAGCGAAATTCACTCGACTGGCAAGGTATGATCCAAATTTCATATGAGATCTTGATAGTAAAACCAACCATTTTTACTATGTCTTAAATCCAATGTATCAAATATATTTAGCCTCTTGTGAGTTCAAAAGTTATGAAAAACATGTTCTATGTGTGGAGAAGGTGTAAATTAAGTTTTCTGTTGATCAGGTGTTCTTTGAAAAACAATTGAATAAGAGGTCAAGGTGGTAGGTGAAAGGGAATAACTCTTCAAAAAATTATGATGGTAAGAAACTTAAGTTTATAGTTTGTGAAAATTGTGGTAAAAATCATGATGGGGAATGTATTTTGAATTTTGATAAGTGATATCTATGTGGTAAAATGGGACTTAAGGCTCATAATTGCACTAAAAAAGAGTAGGGTAATGGAAAGACAAAACTTGATTTACAATCAGTAAAATGTTTTTGGTGTAATGAAATGGCTCATTATGAAAATGAGTGACCAAAGAAGAACTGAAATGAGGGAAAGTAACCATAAAATAAGCATAAATGTGTTTTTATGTCCTTTGCAACTACTACAGCTGATGTTAGGCTATCAAATGAAGTAGAATCAGGTACACTGTTTTTTTGTTCATTTCATGCCAATGTGTTGTCTGATTTGGGGTTTACACATTCATTAATCTATAAGAATTTTTCTTGTAAATTTGGAATTACATATCAAGATATGAATCCTAAACTTATGGTAAAACCATATGGAGGAAACGTTGAAACAAAAAGAAATTATAAGAACCTGCATGTCCTTGTTTATAGAAATAATCTACCCACAAATATTATTGTTTTGCCTCTAGTATAGTTTTATGATAATTAGGGTATAGATTGGATTTCTGTTTAACATGATATGATTCAATTCATAGATAAAGAGGTTTCTTTTTAGAAATATTTATTGTTTTTTGTTTTGTAATGAACCCTTACTTTTGATAACAAATCAGAAAGCTAAGAAATTAATAAAAGATAGAAATGAATGTTACCTTGAACATATTGTTGAAAACAAAGGAACTATTCAGATTAATTATGTGCCAGTGGTAAATGAGTGCCTTGAAGTTTCTCCTGATGTGTTTTCTGGTATTATACCTGATCGAGAAGTTGAATTTACTGGTGACTTAGCTCCTGATGCTATGCCAATTTCAAAACCCCCGTATTTAATGGCTCAAATTGAAATTTTAGAGTTAAAGAATAAATAGTTGGACTTATTAGATAAAGGTTTCATTCAACCTAGCACATCAATATGGGTTTATCATGTCTTGTTTGTTGAAAAAAAGATGGGTTAATGACACTTTTCATTGATTATAGAGCATTGAATAACATCACTATTAAGAACAAGTATCCTTTGCCTCATATAGATGATTTGATTGATCATCTCCAGGGATCTCAGTATTTTTCAAAGATTGATTTGAGGTTGGGGTACCATCAGTTGAATGTAAATTAAGTAGACATTCCAAAGACCATGATTCTTACTAGATATGTCCATTCTGAATTTGTAGTTATGCCTTTTGGTTTAACCAATGCACGTGCTATATTCATAGATCTTATGAATATAATTTTCAATGATTTCAGGGATAAGTTTGTGGTTGTTTTCATTGATGATATTTTGCTTTATTCTAGATGTAAATAGGATAATGAAAGTCATTTAAGGGTTGTCTTTTAAACCTCAAAGGAAAATATTCTATTTTAAAAATTCATCAAGTGTGAGTTTTGGTAACAAAAAATTTCTTTCCTTGGTTACATTGTTTCAAAAAATGGCATAACTGTTGATACTACTAAAAAAAGTTGTTGAAGAATGGACAAAATCCACAAATATATCATAGATTCGTAGTTTTATTTGTTTGGATTGTTATTACTAGAGGTTTGTTGAGAATTTTGCACGGTTATCTATTCCAATGACTTAGTTTACTTGAAAAGGTGTTAGGTTCATTTGGACAAATGAATGTGATGATTTTGTTCAGGAATTGAAAAGAATATTGGTTAATGCTCTAGTTTTTAAACAACCTCCCAGAAATGGGGAGTTTTTTATATAAAGTGATGCTTTGTTGAAAGGACTTGGTTGTGTCTTTATGCTGAATGATAAGGTAATTAATTATGCTTCACAAAAGTTGATTCCTCATGAGTTAAATTACCCTAAACATGATTTGGAATTATCTACTATTTTTTTATTTAAAAATTTGGAGGCATCATTTGTATATAGTAAAATGTGAAATTTATACTGACCAAAAGAGTTTGAATTATATATTCACTCGTAAATAATTGAACATCAGACAGAGGAGATGGATGCAATTAATCAAGGATTATGATTGCATGATCCTTTACCATATGGGAAAAGAAAACAAAGTGGTTGATGCTTTTAGTCAAAAAATAATTCTTCATTAACCATGATACATTTGGAACATGATCATTTGGTTTTTGATTTGATAAAATTTGGCATGGAAGTTGTTGGTGCAGGAAATTATTCTGTTTTGTTTCAGGTTTCAGTAAAATCATCTCTATCAAACTAAATTAAGCAATCACATAAGGAAGATAGTGAGTCGTAGAAAAAGGTAAATTTGGTTTAGTTGGGTATGTTTCCTGAATTTGACATTGATAATGACAGGGTTTTGAGGTTTTGGAAGATATTATGTTTCCTTGTGATTCATAGTTGAAGATTGAGTTGTTATGTGAAGGTTGTAGTTTCCCATTTTCAATTCATCCTGGAAGTAATATGATGTATATAGATCTTCAAAAGTATTACTGGTGGTATTGAATGAAAAGAGATATTACTTATTTTATTGTGAAGTGTTTGACTTGTCAGCCCGTTAAACCATAGCGGCAGTTACCAAAAGGTATGCTCTTGTCTTTACAGGTGCCAGAGTGGAAATGGTAAAATATATCCATGGACATCGTTGTGGGATTACCAAAGACATTTTGAGATAATAATGAAATATGGGTTATTGTTGATCGATTGACTAAATATGCTCATTTTCTTCCTATTCGATATACTTAGTCTCTAGATCAACTTTCTCGGTTGTATGTTATAGAGATATTCAGGTTTCAGGGAGATCCCCTCTCCATTGTATCTAATTAGGATCTCAGGTTTACTTATAACTTTTGGAAAGGCCTTCAAAAGTCTTTGGGAGCTAAATAAAATTTTAGTACAGCTTTTCATATTCAATAATATGGGCAATTAGAACAAAAAATTCAGACCTTGGAGGATATGCAACGTGCTTGTACACGGGATTACTTAGGAAGTTGGGACCCCCATATTTCTTTGGATGAATTTTATTATTATAACAGTTTTCATTCTAGTATAAAGATAGCTCCATTTGAGGCATTATATGGGAAATAGTGTCGAACTTCATCTTTTTGGGATGAATTAGGTGAAATGATGTTGATGGGAACAGAATTGGTAGAAGAGATGGAAAAAAAAGTTTCAGTTGATTTAGAAGCACATGAGGACATCTCAGAGCAGGCAGAAATGCCCTGTGGAAAATCGGAGAAATGATCTTTCTTTTGAGGTAAGTGATCATGTCTTTCTCAAAGATTCTCCTTGGAAAAGTATGATGTGTTTTGGTAATAAGGGAAAGTTGAGTCCGAGATTCATTGGACTCTAGGAAATCCTGAAAAAGTTGGATTAGTTGCATACAGAGTGTCTTTACCACCAATGTTTATCCCAGGTACACAATTTTTTTCATGTTTCAATGTTGAGAAAATATATTCCAGATACATATCATGTTTTACGTCTAGAGGTAGTTCAGTTAGAAGGGAATATCCCTTATGAGGAACAACCAGTACCGATTTTTTACCATAGAGAGCATGTGTTGTGGAATAAGTTAATTCACTAGGTAATGGTTTTGTGGGAAAACCATATGGCTGAAGAGGCGACATGGGAATATGAAAATTCTATGAGGGATAAATACCTCCATTTATTTGATATGTGAATAAAATTGTGAGGAAACAATTTTCAAAAGGGGGAAGGATATAACATCCCTATTAAATAAAGATACAACACATTTTCATTTTGATTAATATTTTGTGAATTAAATATTAATTTTACTTTAAATGGGTTTCATTGTTTGATGTCGGAGCTGATATGTAACAATGGGTTTCCTTGAAATATTACGTTTCACCATTATAATATAATATTATTATTTTAAATGGTTGTTAATTCCTAGATGTTTTATTGGTGGGAATGAATAGAACTAATAACAATAAGATTATATATGTTTGTTAAATGTTTTTACATTTATCCAATAAATCATAGAGGCTTAAAATGTGGATGAATATATTTTTAAGAATAATTTACCTTAAAAGGTTGATTTACCTCCTTTTGATGGAGAACCCTCTTTAAATCTATTTTGGGTCACTTTTATATCTTCTTTTTGACAAAATAAAGTTCTTATTTAGAATCAGGACATCAAAATTCTCTTTGGTTAAAATTTTGGTTTTTTCGGATAAAATTCATTATTTAATGAATACTGAAAAATAATGTATTTTAATTCAAAAATGAATTTTAATATAATTTATTTATATGGTTAGATTATATTTTTAATTTGTTTTAAATTGTTATTAGAATATATTTTTACCATTTAATCTAATTTCAGTCATTTTATGTAATTCCACATTGAAATTGGACATAAACAACTATCAATCTTTTGATAGTTATTTCTTAAAAACACTCTTTTTGTTTTTTTTTTGTGGGAATTAATTTTAAATTACTTTTTTCTACATATGTGTTTTGAATTTGGAAAAAATGGATTCCATATTTGGAATCAGGAGGTCCAAAATGTGTAAATAGGTATCTTTTATTTTTATACATTAGGAATATTTACTTCAGTAAATATATTATTTACCATGTTTAAATGGTAAATCTGATAAATAAGGGTAAACAAATATTACTATAATAATATAAAATCACCCTAACATGTGTCCTAATCCCATTGGTTGATACACTTCTGACCATGAGCATCCTTGGTTTTATTGTGGGACCCCATGGGGCTACTTGGTAGTGATAATGACACTTTATTTTAATTAACTTAAAGTAAAGACAAAAATAACATAAATAAATATCTTTTAGTAAATCAATTCTTACAAGGGGTTATATAATTTATATTATAGACTATAAATATTCATTGGAAATGAAAAATTATTTCCTATATCATGGTATTTTTTTTATAATTTTTAGACATTAAATAAATAAAATTATTCATGATACAATAATGATGAAGTGTTTACCTCATTAATAAATGATTTAAATAAATAATATTATAAAGATTGAAATAATATCCAAAACCAGTCCAATTATTATTGGATTATTTTATCACGACTATTAGTCATATTATCTTTGACTTTAATAAGTTTTGGACCTATAGAAACTGAAAATCATCATATAATAAAATAATATTTTCACACTTTCCTAAAAAGGACCTCCTCCCCCATATAAAAATATCTCACCTCTAACCCATTCCTCACACCTCTCAAGCCACTTGGATCGTCCAAACCCTACTCAAATAAGCTATCATGATCTATATATTTCACCTAGAAGCCTTAACATAGGCATAAGGTACTTCAATATGTCCTTTTGGTTCAAACCAAAGGGAGTTACTCGAATTAAAGGTAATCGTTTCTCTTTAATTATTTTCTATTATTTTACTTCTACCACCCATAAAATATATTTATTATTTTCTTTTATAACAACACCTATATTATAAATATACTAGTATGTTGTTATGAAAAGTATTTGATCTACACTTACACACACCTCTATCTAATGGGTAAAGAACATACTTTTTCTGTGGATGGAAAACTAACACCTCACGAAACTATGATTGTTCAATTATCTTTTACCACCTCTCATGGTGGAAATTAAGATGGAACTGTATTTATATATGATATATATTTTTTTATTTTTTCTTTATGCTTCTGTATTTTTCATTTATATCATACATTTATGGTTTCCATTATGGGTAAACGTTATAATTTCATTTGAGAAAGTGCAGACTACCACCCTCTCAAGGTGATATGACTCGTTATTTCCATTTGTGGGACGTATAAAGGATAGAGTTAATTATATTATATATGTTATTATACTGGAATTATAATATACCTATGTATAATTATGTTTTAATTTCATTAAAATAATAAATAGAAATGAAAGTAGTGTCCATTGTACGTACGGTTTACCGTCACCATGAACGGTGCATTTCAGTTATTACCTCCAAATGTTATGTACTATTATAAATACTTGTATATGCTAGATATATATAATATATATGATATATAAACCAGGAATATTATTTTGGGTGTAATTAATGTTTGACCGCATGAACAACATGTATTTATAAGAAGCCCATTTTTACTCAAGTACCAAATATCAACAAAACGACCATTATTAACATAAATGATTACATAATATTTATGACATGGTAATAAGTGGTATAAAAGTAATAATAAACATGAAAAGGGATATCAATGAAGTAGAAATTAACTTTATTTTATTATTCAGGAGATTAAATAACGAATGGGTAATGTCGAAAACAAGGTAAGGGACTTCGTCTCAATCTCCTTTCATTGAGGCATATTTTGTTTTAATACATGACTATCCCTTATATGATGTATAAACATATTTGAATTTTCATTTAATTCAAATGGAATATTTTCCTACAAAGCGTTTTAATAAATGACAAAAAATGAATGTTTATTTTTAACGTATGGGGTGACAACGACCTTTCTTTCAACGCGAGTATTATTTGATCTTTGGCTTCCTTAACAAGCTGTAAGGGTTTTAGAAGGAAAGTAAATACCATTTAATCTTTTTATGTATATTTTTGTTGAAAATGGTTTTGATAATGGATTGATTATTTCAATATATTTTAATGATATATTGTGATTGAATTGTTTAAATGTCATCTTTCCTTTATGTCTATTTTTTGTGTAATGAATATGTTATGGTTTTTGGGAATTATTATGTATACAGGTGGTTCCGTGATAAACCTAGGTCAGGTGAGCCGGAGATAGATCTCCAATTCATTGGGTAATGTGATGGAGGTAAACGTGAATGTTATCCTATGAGATTTAGGGAATATACTGTGATGGGTATACCAAATGTAACTCCATACGTAGCAGTGATAGTTACAATGTAAGTATGATATGGATGCCACAAGTTACCTTTATGATTAATGTTTTCTATGTGTAATTCATAAATCTTATTATTTCATGAGGTATGTTAAAGATCTTATGTTATGTATGAAATGATGAACTAATGTTTTTTTCTTTGGTTTATAACCCTTATTGAGCTTTTTATGCTCATCCCAAGTTTTGAAATGTTTTTCACATGACCTAAATATGAATAGGGTCAAGGATGAGATAAAGGAAAAGTCATTATATATAAAACATGGGACTAGACATTACTCTTTTTTCAAGAGTTTTTATTTTATGAAAAACAGAAAACTGAGTAGAAGTGTCTACCTTTTAATTATTGACATGTAATGTAATAGTTATGGAATAATTCTCAACAAATCTAAACCTGAAAAGATCATCAATTTGATTTATTCATTTAATTAAATATTATTTAATGCTTATGGTTTGGTCCTTATAATTTAATACCATGTTTATGCATCAATCATAGTTTGACTGAGATAGTAAATACTATTTTTATTCCAAGCATCATTTTTTTGGGAAAAGAAGGCACCATGTGATCACTTTAAAGTTGTCACATAGAGGATAAGTGGTCTTCCATCGATAGTTTTCATTAATACCGGTGTACTTAAGAGATGTTTCTTTATGGTATCAAATGATTCTAGGAAGACTTTAGTCTGTTGATAAGTTTCTCCATTATTCAATAATTTGGTGAAGGGTAAACACTTTCCTGCTAAATTGGCGATAAAGCACCAAATATATTCCAAGTGTCCTTTTAGTCCACTAAATTCTTTAAAATTTTGAGGAGATGACATACCATAAATTTATTTTGTTTTCTCAGGATCAACTTTGATAACATTATTGTGTACAACGAATCCAAGAAACTTTCCTGAGGTTACCCCAAAAGCACATTTCATGGGGTTCATCTTCAAACTGTGTTGCTGAAGTTTATGGAATATAGTATCCAAATTAGATAAGTTATTATAACATTGTATGTATTTGACCACTAAATAATCCACATAACATTCAACAAATTTCTGTAATAACGGTCTGAAGATATGATGCATGGAATGTTGATATGTTGCACCTACATTCTTTAATCCTAAGGGAATTACCCTGTAGAAAAACACACCTTGAGGGGTTTTTAAGGCATTGGATTCTTCATCCTCTAGGGCCATATGGATTTTATTGTACCCATTGTATCCATACAAGAAAGAAATAGCTTCATATCCAACTGTTTCATCAATTATAAGTTATTTAATCGGAACTATAAAATCATCGTTAGGATAATGCCGGTTAAGATATATAAAATCAATGCAAAGTCTAATTTGTCTATTCATCTTTTTCACTGGTACAATGTTGTCCATCCATTTAGTATATTGACATTATTTGAAAAATTTATCCATTATAATCTTATCAACTTGTACTTCAATTTTAGAGGCATGAGTTGGGTTTGTTCTTATTGCTGCTTGCTTGAATATGTAATGTTCTTTTGGAAAACCCAAATGATGGGAGGATACATCCGGATTAAGACTTGGAATTTCTGTATAATTCCAAGAAAATATATCTTTATGTTACTTTATAAATGATGTATACACCTCTTTTTCTTTGGAGGTCATGGTCGCACTAATTAGAGTGGGGCGTGGATCTTCTTTTGTACCCAGATATATTTCTCTGAGTTCATCCATAGTTGTAGAGACGCCTGCCTCAAATGCTGGAGGAGTGTTTATATTATCTACCTCTTCTTCTTAGTTATGTGTTACCTCTTCTGTTTCTACATGCATAGTGGATTATAAGGTAGAACATCCCGATTTAAGGGAGGATTCAATATTTAGACATCCTTAAAAAGAGGCCATCATATCTGACTCAATTAATGATTAAGGGTCTTCCTGGGGTAATAGATAGTGAATGACGGATTGAGAATCAACAAATTTGTCTTCCTATATCATTTATACAGTCTCTTCTACTCTGGTTGAAGAATTAGAGTCTTTTTTTAATTCATTACATGAAATGAAGACATCTCTATTTAAACATCCATCACTGCTTGGTGGATCAACAGTTTCTCCCATATTGTCAGGCTCAATTGTCGTAATTGACATTATGGAAGTTATTCGACGAGTTCCTGGATTTGGGTTTACCTTTTCAATTTTATTGATGGGTAACACATAATCTAAACATATATGTATGAATGGATTTGCTGGGATCTTTTCCAATCCATTCAATGCATTAAATCTGGTTATCTCCTTTGTTATGGAATTTGTTTGTTTTTAGTGATAAAACTATTCCTCAATGTATTGATATTCAAACGTTTTGAATGGATCATTGTCTCCATACAGTTTCCCTATTTGACCATTGAAACAATACTTAAGAAATTGGTGGTATGATGAAGTTATGGACGCATGTTGATGTAGCCAATCCCTTCCAAGAAAAATATTGAATTTTTTGTCCCGATGAACAACTATAAAGTCTAAATTTGATACAGGATCTCCAAACTAAGTTCTGAGTATAATGTTTCCAAGAGTTTATTGCTCATTCTTATCATAATCTTGCAACATTAATGTGTAATGAGATAATTCGGATTAAGTTAGGTCCAATGGACGAAGTGTACGAACAGGAATGAGGTTGACTCTGGAGGCATTATCAATGAAGGCTCACCGGATGTCTATGTCATTGACCTTTCCAGATATATAAAAAGTTATTATATGTCCATGTAAAACATCATTTTCATCCACATTTGTAAATCATATGACTATATGACATTCCTTAGGATGATTCTCTATACGGTAAACCTTAGTAGCATCAACTTCAGTTTCATACTCTTGAGGACTTGACAAAGCCTCAATAAGTGCTTCTCGAAGATCTTTTGGTAGATTTAAAGCATCCATAATCGACTACATGTCCAGTACTTGGGCCAATTATTTCAAGAAATCATACTTTTGGTCTAAAGATCTATGTTTTCCATCATGGAGAAGTGGTTTTGCAGGTGCTTTGGAAGTTGATGATTCTGATGCAGACATACTCTATGTCGAAGAAGATGCTATAAATTCTCCTGGCATTGGTAAATTAGACTAACTAGGTCTATTCACATGCTGAGAGGAATATCATGTGACTTATAATAATTCTTCTAAGATAATTGTGTCAGAACTGAATCTATCTTTCATGGAAGAAACACCGAGTTTGTGTTGAGCCCGCTGAAGGGATCTTCCATGAGTTTCTACTACATATATAGTTTGAGCAGGGGTATATTTAAAAAGGTGGTTTCTATAATTCCCACTTCTTCCCAATTATCCATGACTTTGTCCTCTTACTCTGGTTCCCCAATTTGGTGCAAGTCATTATGGATCATTATAATCAGAAGCACTATCAGTATAAGGATCCTTTAAGTGGATAACATTGATGGAACCAAAGACCAATTCTTCAGTGGATGAAAATTCTTATTGATGGGTTAATTATGTTTGTGCCCTTTGGTGGGGCGGGGCCCATGTTTTTGAAACATATGGAATGAAATATTCTAGGTTCAAAGACAACACTGGCCTTAATGGGATCTTATCTTTTTCTGACTGCTCTTTATCCTTATGACAACTTGGTTTTTTTAGGAACGACCATTTGATGAAGGTGGTTTTGTTGTGGTAGGAGTGGCCGAAGACTCAATCGATTGTTTCAACTCTGTTGGTAATATATCATGAGTCTGGTTGTCATTTTATTGATCATCTAATCATCATATTTCTGGAAAAAAATTCTTTTGACTTCCATTCATTCGCCTTCTTCCTCTAGATCTGGAGTAGTAACACATGCTACTTGATCTGACAAACTGTTCAACTTCACTTATCCTGAATTTACCATTTTTTTGAAAGAGGTCCATGAAAACCAAATATTCTGATATGGGATGCCCTAACATCTGGAGAAAGATACAATAGTTCAGAAGATCTTCATCTCCTTCTTTATTTGGTATCTTCGACCTTGGAAACTGATCCAAATTATTTTCCAGGGCTGAGATTATGTAACAAAGAAATTGTTCATTCCAAAAAGAATAAACTTTATTCTTTAATTCTTAAAATTTTTTCTCCCATTGAAATATTTGATCATCTTGACGAGGCTGTCATTGCTGCTAAGGATCAAGAGGTGGATCCCTTCAATATGATGAAGGTCTTGAAGTAGAAGTAGGTACAGGTGTCTGCTTTAGTGTAACTGTAGTAGCTTCAGCCTTTCCTATCCTCCTCTCTGGATCTGATGGAATTGCACTAGTTTTATCCTTAGTTTCTATAATATATTCTTCTATCTGTTGAGTGATATAATTAAGGTCTCCAAACCCTCTTGTGTATTTCAAAGGGATCAATGGTGTGTGTAACTCATCATGAAGATTTTCCACACAAATTGGAAGAAACTCTTCTTGAGGGAGTACTAGACTTAAGGAATATGTTTATCCTTTCCATCATGTAATGAAATCTAAAACTCTTTCATTGTCTATTTTTTTACAATTGGTAAGATCAAAAACTATCATCTTTTTTATTGTTGAGCTAAATTGAAGAAGGAATTTTTGACGAAGGTCTTTCCATCCAGTAACTGATTGAGATTGTAATCTTGTATACCAGACAAAAACTGGTCCCTGTATTGAATGCACAAAACACCTAAGCTTAATTTCTTCTTGATGTTGAGATGTTCCCATCATGGGATCACAACAAGAAAATAATGGGTTAAGTGTTTTTCTGGATCTCCCAAACCATTAAATATTGGGAATGTGGTCTTCACAACATTTTTTGGGGGAGGAATTTCATCCACTAATTCGGTGTAAACTCTCTTTTCCGGCTAAACTGGTGCATGTCATTCCTCCATAGATTCCAATCAACTGGTTAATGCCTCAATTGTGTTCATAAGAATTTAGGGGACATTCGGATGATCGGGAAATTTTGAAGGTATACCAACTGGATCATGAGTTGGTGCAATGACCAGCAAAACCACTGATGGTGGTTATGATATTTTCCTTGGATAACCTATAGGAATATTCCAATCAGGATGTATATGGTCTTTTATTGATTGTGTACCCAATTGAGGGAATTAATTATTTTCATCTGTAGTTACTACAAATCCTTTTTGCTAATGAGCTATTACAAGATGTTCAAGTTGAGGACCTTCTTGGAGAGTACGTCTAACAGAAATGCTGCTTTGAAATAACTCTATATTGAGACTTTTTATCTCCTTCATTTCTTCTTATTATTGTGAAAATCTATCTTAAAGCGAAATAGATTGACCTTCTCTAGTGGAAAAGTGAGATACAATCTGACTTTTTTCCTTTCCCCTTGTGAGATTCCTTTTAGAGGGGTGGGAGATGGTTATTTGAAGGCATACATTGATTCTGGGTAAGCCTATGATTTCAGGTACACACACCATATTAACATTCCTCAATGTGTAACATATTAAAGATACGAACTTCATCTTATGATTCCCCTGAACTAGATTCAATTTCTAGAAGATCTTCTGCAGTGGTGTTAATGACATTCACTGATGCATAATACATTGATGGAATTCTGTCTGTATTTTTTGTAATGTCATCTCCCTCTGTATCTTCCATGAGACTCTGTTCTCCTTTATGATGAATTTGCAGGAACTTTTTGGTAGATAGTAACCTGAAGGGAATCCTTGGATAATTCAGTTGTATGATATCCTTGTGGCCTCTTCTCTAATTGAGAGAAAACTGACTTCCATTGAAGAGGGGTTTGTAGATGTGAAAAGGACCCTATCCCTGCAGGTTGGGGCTATTTTAGTTGTTCTTCTTCAAATCTCTATACATTATTTAATGAATTTGAATGTTGAACTAAATGAGACCCATCAATGCAAGTTGGGGTGATTCTTGAACCACTATGGCTGAAATTCGTGCAATATCTCTTCTGATTTTTTGAATTTTGGTTCAAACATTAGCTGGGTTCATTATCCAACAAACACTCAAATCACCTATTTCAAAAGATTTCTTTTCTATTTCAGACATTTTCATTCTCTTATGCCCGACATACTTTAAGCAGAATGCCTTCTCAAGATTCTTATTTGCTTGATGTAAAAGTAACTCATCCACTTATTTTCATTGGGCCTGACTCTAATGAGAGTTGGTTGAGGCCTATTCTTGAGCATACATTCGATTACATACAAAATCTATTGATTGTGGCTGATTCTGGAAAATAACATTGCTTGAGACAACTTTTGAAGGACTTAGTTTATTTTGGAGTGCAGTGAAATGAAATTCTCCATGTGCACCCCATCCTCTGATATGAATGTTATATGGGGGATTAGAAATTAACTGGCATAGACTCTTTAGAGAATTGATGAATGTACGCTGAAGGATTATTTTTTGTTTTTCAACTTTTGGATGTTGGGAAATTGAGGGAGATGTCAAGTCAATTTGGTGTTACAACCCTTCTATTACCTTTACATGATTTTGGTATTCATAATATGGTAATACTTTTTTTTTTAAATGATGAAGAGTCATCTGTAAATTGAGATGAATATCATGAATGAAATCTTATATCATCAATTTTGGAATGATATACTAAGAATTTTCCAAATGCAAAAACATGACTGGAACTTATCCTTTAGCCAATTGGTTCCTCATGTTAAACATATCTTCATCGTCTTTCCCTAGAGGTTTATCTACTTGGTCTAACCAAAGTGGATGCCCTGCACTTGAAGACCAATTACTCAAGGTAGGTTCGGAGAATGACCATTCCCTTGAGATGTCTTCTGATTGATAAAGTGTTTCACCTATCAATGACAAGAAATCCAACAAGACTGGCCATGTCTTAAAAAGTTCCTCGAGATATGAGGTCTTTATCATTGCTAAATTTTCAATTATAGAATTGTCTTGACAATGCATAATAATACAATAGATAGGACTTTTTTAACAAATTCCATCATGGGGAAGATCACCATGGTGGATTACAGAAAGGGATAAATCTTCTTTCTCCTTGGTCTGTTTTCCACATGGAGAGTTTTCATGGATCTCATCTAGAGATAGGCACTCTGGATTGACCAAATTTTCATAAATAAAGCCTTCATGATGAAGTTTACTATATGGAACTTCATAATTACTATGACCACTCCCATAATTTGGTAATGAGAGGATACGATCTTGAGCTACATCAGATAAATTTTTGAGGACTTCAAGAACACTGGTATTAAGATGAGCCAAATCACTTCTTGACTCTTGATTTTCCAATAGTTCTTGACGAGACTTATTTTTGTATGTTCTCTTATACATTGTCGGGGCCACTTGCTAGGAAAAGTGGATATCATGGGAAAGTGTATATTCCATCCTTGAATTGGTTACCGAAATGAACCGATTACCATCAATTGGAAAAAGTGTATATTCCTGATTGTGTTGTCTATATGATATGGTGGAGTATACCCCATGACCCACCTAGACTAGAACAGATGTGTGTATCTATATTAAGATGGCATGATGATGTGTCATCCCATGTGTGGGGATAGATATATGTGTTTGTTTCCCTGGTACTGCTGAAATGATTGTTATAATATCCTTCCATGCTTCCAGAATATGGGCAGGGATTTTTGTTTTCCCTTTCACCATTGATAAGATGTGTTTGGTGACTTCAATGATCAGAATGGGAATATACATCCATTCCATATCTAGAGTAGGTGTATGTTCCTAGTCCTCTCTTCCTTTTCTTGTCAATGTATATTGACATTACTCATGTACGGGGAAAGAGAGTCAGGTTTTCCTCATATTGGCATCAAATCATTCTGACTTACTTCTATGGGTGATACAAAATGAGACTATTGGTAGACTTGATTAATATTGAAAGGTGTATATTCCTTCCAGCTATTTCCCATCATGTATGGTTGATGGACTTCCTTCAATACTATTAGATTAGAGTGCTAGAAAAATTGGTGATTGTAAACAGGTGTATGATCCTATTTAATATTTTCCACCACATTAGATTGGAGAGATTATTTAAATGCAGTCAGTCAGTCCTACTTACTAGATGATAAGTTGTAACTAGTTTTATATTCATGTTCATGGTAATCAATAAGATTTATCTAGTGTGATTGGTTGGTTGCAGACAAACGAGTCTTATGAGTAGCAAAATTAAGACAAGCGGGTGTATGTTCTCGCTCATTGTTTTCCATCAAATTAAATTTATGGGCATCACCAAAATGGGTTAAATTGAGAACCTACTCCATGTTGACAGGGCATTGTTTCCAGAAGTTTTTTCTGCATGCCCGGGTCTGAGAGAACTCGGCTGAACATATAGAGGAAACACCCCCTTCATGTTGGGGGTTCACTGCAGCGCAATTCTGCTAGTAGAGATTGTTTATGGGAGTCCTCCGAAATGACTCTTGAATTATTTAATTGAGGCTCTGAGTGACCTCTTGATCCACCTCCATGTAGTACATGATGGACTTGTTGTTTCATTCTGGGGATAAAGACCCAAAATGGTTGAAGAAAGTGGTTGGCAGTGTCTGCATCTTAATCATTGGTCATTGTTGGCTGGATGATCGAGGATTGTTATTGACTTAGAGGGCCTACCGAGAAACATCCAAAGTTAGAATTGTACCATGATGAAAATATTATTTTACAAAAACATTAGAGACTCATCTTTGAAGACGTTAGGTTGGTTATGACGTCCTTCCCGTGGAAGGGGATATAGATTTAACAGCAGTTGAAAAGTTGACATATGTTGTCTTGAAGAAATATATTTTGGAGTGAAGCGAATTCTGAGAAAAACTTGAAACAACAACCAAATCCATTAAAGAAACATTTTTTTATATGGATACATGCATGATTTATTCCTTTTTCTAGCCTTCCTTTATCAATTCATATGGGCCTAACAGGTGGGTAACATTATTAACTTGGTTAAGGATTCGAGTCGGGTTCACCATTTTTGTTTCTTAGTTCCTTGAAATGTGTATCTTAGTTTTATGAATCACTTCTTCCAAAGGTTTCTTTGGATTTATTTACGGAACTGGAAACTTCCAACAGTTCTTTATCCAAAAGGATACCTACATTCTAATGGTAGGTGTTCGTTAAGTTTGAAATTTACAGTATTTGAGAATGTGCATTGGTCAAGAGGATGGGAGGTTGGACTCATCACTCCCTTTTGGGGGGAAATATTGTCTACTCAGGGGATCTCTTAGTAAATTTAATATATTTTCATGAATCCTTATTAATTAACCTAGTATGACATAAGTTTCCTTGGAATTTGCAATCACATATTATCATATGTAAAATTTAGAATCATCAGTATGTATTCAAGGTTCTTAATAAATGGATATATCTGTATGTATTCAAGGTTCTCAATCAATGGTATCCTCTAATATACTATTTCAAGATTATTTTAACCATCATTATGATGATACTGGTTTTTAAGCCACTCAACTAGGAACTCTGGAATTTATTGTCATCCAGGGAGACGAAGGTTATGTTTGATCTTGGTATCGTGCCCATAAAATGGGCTACATACATATCCTTGTAAAAGAAATTAGAACCCTCATAGTTCGGTGCCACATAATGGGACACATAATACCTTTTAAGGTCCAGTGATAAGGACCTAGCAATATAGTTTAATGTCATATAGTATATACATCTAAGCGGAAGGTGCTTAGTCAAAACATAGTTTTGGACTTATGCTGAAGCAACCCAAGGAACATGGAAAAGATATTGGTTTACAAATAGTATCAGACCCTATTGGGAATATGTCCCAAGGAGAATAGGGTTGATTTTAAGTTATTGGGTTTGAACCTCAAGGAGGATTTCTATGTATCGCATATAGATGGGAATCCAGGCCCACATAGTTCAATTAGTCTCATAGAAGAGTATAGTCCTTTGAGAGAAATTATTTTGGGCATACTTCTTGGAAAGTATGACTTGGTGACTTGTGGGTTTTATTTGGGGCTTATTCCTAAGGAGAATGCCTAGATTAAGGGAATTAGGTTTGGACTCTTTAAGAGGACATCTAGTGATCTTGTGCCCTAAAAGGGCTACCTACATATCCTTCCTTGAACAACAATAATAGTTATTTTAGTTCCTTCAATTGTGCAAATGTTGTGACCATGACAAATCTCTAAGCCCATGTGAGTCATGCTCAATGTGATAAAATATAGGATATAATATATTCAACAAATGCAGTCACACATAAAAAAATTCCTCCTCCATTAGTGGAAGAGGGTGTATCGACTGTGGAAGAGGGTGATCTGAAGAGAATTCCCCCTGTTCTATTTAGATTGGACAAGGGTCCAATGTAAGGATAAAGGAATGAAGGTTATGGACATAAAACAATATGGATACCCATAGAGACAAAGTTAAATGGTATAGGTAAAGGGTAAAAAAATCTTTGTGCCCATCTCCCCTCTGGTCTTTGGCACCAAAGTAGAAAGGAGGAGTGTTGATTCTACCTCCTGCATGAAAAGCTAGGGGCTTATTCTAGGATGGTTTCCCTAAAATTTATCCTGGATGGGGAGGGAGACTTCTCCGTTATTTTTAAAAGGAAAAGTAGGTATGAACCATATCTTACCCTACCAGAGACCTGAGGTTCTGGGTCATCTCTTAGAAAAGGGAGAGGCCATGACCGAACCCTCCTCCCAATTGGGAACTTCCCAACACAATTTCTGGGAGAAAGGTCCATGTGATTTTGGATATACAAACTCATGAAAAATCCATGAATCCTAACCCTGTAGTGAACCAAATGTATGAAACCTCAAACTGTGGATCTTCAAACCCAAATAAGATACATGCTGATGATTCTTTCCCAAAGGTTTGATAAGTCAGGATTTTTTGGTTGAAGTCTCAACAGAATCCCTTTCAGACAAGGGATCTAATGATGAAGAATCATTTCCATGAATGGATTTGAGGAAGGATTGATGGCATGTAGACTGAAGAGAGTGAAGAAAGTATGTGAATCAAGGTGGGGAACCCAAGTAGAGAAGGGATCACAAGTATGGGTGCGCAAGTAGACTTGGGAAACCTGATGTTCACTTATGTGATGAACAACTTGTGTGGTAATACTTGGGAAAGACCTTTCTCAAGACTTAAAGAGTATTCACAGGTTGTCCTAGAAGTGGGCACTCAAGTTCCTATAAAATGAATAGTTGGAACGCAAGTATTTCTGACTTGGATAGGTTGGCCGCTTTAGGCGCTCAAGTGTTATGGTTTTTAAACACTAAATGGACTTAAGCCCAATTATCGTCCCTTAAATCTTCTACTCAAGGTGTTGAAGAACTACATTTAATTTTTTGGAAGATTGGGGTGAAGTACTAGGGTGACCAGAGTAGCAATTGGGATTCAAGGAAATTTTTCCATACAAATGGTGGCCCCAATGGTCTATTTAAAGGAAAATATGGGACCTTGGGAGAAAGGAATTTGGGAGCACAGGTAGGTTGTGAGAAATTTTGGAGTGCGCAAGTGGGATGCGTGAAATATTGGGGGCATGCAAGTAGGCTGCTCACCGACCGAGTTATGGGTAGACTAAGACAACCAAAAACTCATGCCTTTGAAAATATTGATTTTTCATCATGTATTATTTCCTTTTTTCTTGCTAATGGATTCTCTTTGTCATATTTTTAGACTCTTTGATGGAATGGGATGTCAATAATCACCCCTATCATGGTAATGAATAAGGAAAATTTAATGTTGGGTCCAAAAAAAAATAAAATGATTTGAAATTATAAATCATTAATCATTATACTAAAACCTTATAAATCCATAATTATAAATAAAAATCAATGTTTACATTGAAAATAAAATTTTGAATTTGAAAAGGTATTATCCTCTGTACTTAAAGATTATTAAGAAGAAACACAGTCATAGTTCAACCACATGGGATATTTATGTTATAGAAATAAATTTATCTAACTCTGAGTTAGGGGTATTTGATATCAATTGTGAATTATATATTTGTGGTAATGTGAATTTGTTCATAGAATATATGGTTTTTATTAAGGGATATTTTTAACTTGGATTTGATAATACTGAATTAGTTGGTACATTATCCATCGGGATAATGAATCTATTTCTTCTTAATAGAATTCCATTATTACTTAAACTGCATTATCATATAGCATTAATAAAAAAAGATTTTTGTATATTGCCGAGATAGGGAAGGATTTTCATTTTTAATATGAGAGGACCATTTTGGAAGATACCTAACACAGAGAGGGGTTGAGTCAGTGTTCGGTAATTTTGAAACATATTCCAACATTTTATCCTTGTATCTCTTGACCTGTTAGGATCTTTATTCTCTTATTCTATTTTCCCTTTCACATGAAATACAAATAAGTTGTAAAAATATTCACACGATATTTTTAAAAGGTTCACTACTCAATATAAGAAACTATATCCTTTTCATTCATGGGAATGATTTGTGCATGGATTCTCTATTATAATTTGATATGATGTTACAATGCATCGACTAGGAAAACAATCCCCGAGTTAGTGTGGCTCCCTACACTTAGATTGTGGATGGAGATAATCTCTTCCTTGTGTGAGACCCTACACTCGGAGGGGGAAGGGAAATAATCCTCTTCCTACTAGTAATAAGTAGGATATTCCCATACACTTTCACGTTATTTATAATTCCATCTAAGATAGTATTCTTCATTCTTCAAAGGGTAGGTTATTCTCTTGATCTATTTTAGTGATCTTCACTTGATTTCTTGGAAAGTAGTCGGAAATCAATTCTCTTCTTTCTTCCTCTTATTCTCTAGTGAAAAACTAACTTCACTAGTTCTTCTACATTCTTATTCTTAGTGAACAAATATTCTTATTTATTTATCTAGAATCATATTACCAATGTGATTATTCATGAGATCCAGATCAGTTTACTTGGCATCATTAGATACAATTATTCTTTCTCTTGTTCATAAATTCATGTGATCATACATATGGTATTTAGGTTGAACCTTTCTTCAATTTCCATCTTCTTCTTATTTACACATGTTCATACACTGTTTTGGATCATTATTTATGTGACTTCACATGTGCATGTGCATGAATGCATGCACATTCCTCTTATTCTTTCTTGTGTGACAACCCTAAAGGGTGTAGTTATTTAAGGATACACACACAAGAACTATTTTATTTTTATTTTTCTTTCCCTTTTCTTTTCATTTGGTTCAGGTTTCTTTTAGGTTTTATTTGTAATTCTCTTAAAACATAATAAGTGAAACCCATATATCACCGCCTTGTTTCACACATATGTGTGAATTCACTTCCTTTACCTTCATCGTTCTACTTCTTCAAAAACCACACATGGACTCAAGCTCCTAAGAGGGTTCTTATTCACTTAGTGAACCTGAATGGGTTCACTGTTCTTCTTCTTGCAAGGGATGCATGGTTCTGCCTCTTTGAAAAGATCAGGGAGAGACTGAGGATCAATCACTAGATCACAGTGGCCCAACCTTCATAAAGCATAACGAGGGTTTTTAGAAACTGATAGTTCATTCACAGGAACTAATTTATTTTGAATAGGTTTTACAGTGTGAATCACTAATCAAACACTAACGGGATCTCTTCTTTTTAGAGAAGAGGATGTGTGGTACTCCTTTCTTTCTCTTCATGAAGTGATACACAGAGATATTCTCTGTTTTTTCAAAACACTAGATCTTAGGAATCTGGAAGAAGAAACCTTTTCACAACTTGGTCACATACTTTTATTAGTGAGGAAAACTTCTCTTCCACATTAAAAATCTGTGTGAAATGTCGTCGAGATCACAACATTAAAATTTTCAGGGTATCCAGTGTTTTGAAATCTTTAAACCTACATATTAGATTAACTAAGATACTTGGGGTGTTTCCTTTTCAAATTTGGGATTCTCCCTGATGATGTGCATGCATTTGAGATTTTCATGTATCTCGTTTTAAAATCAAGCACAAATTCACATGGCCTCAAAATCTCTATTTTCCTCGGTCATATCTTTTCATTGAGATGTCTTATTCATGTAAGACGAACATTTCATGCATGATCTTGGTACGAATGAGTATCCTTCATGATTCCAAAATGATAATACATGGTTGTTCAAGATTTCATTCTTCATCAACTCTAGTGGATACAGCAGCGGCGTCGGGTCATGGAGGTTAACGATGACGTAACTACGGGGGCATCATATGACTTGGGTTCAAACGCATGCGGCACGGGTTGATGGATGACCATGATTAGATCCATATTTTACAGATTGATTAAATGATCATGTGAGACTCTGGACGAGATGAGAATATGAGATTACATAGGTGTTTTTAATATGTTGACTCACATCAAATTGAAGATGTGGGGAGGATGAAGTTTATCAATCAATTAATCTCAACCTCTGTTAATAATTTTTTCTCCCCCTCCCTAGTACTGCCATGTACCGGTTCTCTATAGTCACACTCTGCTCCCTCCCAATTCTTCTTTTGGGTGATCTCTACACTCATGCTATACCCTCATGCCTCTATTCCACCCCATAAGGTGGTGCGTGCTCTGAGAGCACTATACCGTTCTCAGGCTAGCTATTTCTGGCATCCCCATGGACATGGATGACCCCTTGTGGTCCTTCATGTGCCTCGATTTGAGGCTGGTTATATAGCTTGTGGGTTGTCCCCATTTTTAATGTAAATATAAAAACATTACTTTATAGAAAACTAAGTATGCACTTTAAATGAATGTCCATATTTAAACACAAACCAACAAAAGTATGGACACCTTTTTATTTCATAATTCTTCTACTTTTTATTTTTTATTATCAATTCCAAAGAAATTCAATCATTCATAAAAACATTGCTACTTCAATGTTGTAAAAAATTTATCACACATTGATTAAATTTCATTAAACATTAATCTCAATATAACAATCGTCTGATTTCATCAACATGGAGAATTTCCTATGTGTGGAATCTAATGTTATGAATCCATAAGAATTCTCCAGGAATATTCACTTCAACCAATACCCATTCACTTTGGAGGTCCTTCTTCATTTTTTCCATTATTGACACTTCTTTAAAAAAAAAACTTATAAAAAAATTTCTCCCAACAATCTCCTCCTTTGTATTTTTTTTTAATACCTTCAGACATCTCCTAAAATAAATGTGTCAATGTCAATATGAGAATCTTCTCTCTCCCCTTACTTATTCTCTCTCCCAGACATTTATTTCACTTCTATCCCCCTTATTGCAAGAAGTAAAAATTTCATGATAGGGAGGGTATCATTAAATACTTTAGAAATGTTTTGTCAATCATTTCAATCTAATTCTACTTGAGCAATGGTAGGTGTAGAAAAAAGAGTATTTGATTTAGACAACTAAGTTATCTATTCCCAAATGATCATTATACCTAATGAGATGAGAACTCGTCAACTTATTTTCAAGGGATTCCCACTTTCATTCTAGGATTAGGATAATAAGTGAGAAATAAAATAATCAACCTAAAAATCTTGCACTACCTTCAAAAAAAGGATGAAAAAAATTCAAGTGAAATTAGAAGGATAAGTGAACTTGGTGTACTTTCTCTCATCTTATTTCACTGATTAACTTTGTTTATTCCACTTTGTAAAATAATTTTTATTTTGATTAACCAAGGATTGGAGACTTAGAGATGACATAAATTTTCTAATGGCATGATACTAATGAAATCTTCAGAGTAATTAAATTCAATACCAACTAATGTTGATACTTATTGGGATAATGGATCTGGTAGATTCTTCATGTGCCTCTACCTCAAGGGAATACTTATCACCATTGAATCTCAAGTTCCCCCCTGAGATCTTCCTTCAACTTTATTTCCCTATATTATAAGAAAAAATATAACACACAAGGATTTAAGGGAATAAGGTGAATCATATTTGCTTCATCAATGTAAAAAAAAGGCTAAGATGATATTATTAACCTAGATGCTCTATTTCTCAAACTTTCACAATTTATCAGCAATGCTGACTGTGACTGTTTGGGCCTCAATATTTCTTCCATATCTTTGTGTGTGAAACTTATTTCTTATAGATCTTTAAAAGAACTATAATATCCTTGTGAAACTTTCATCTTCTTAAGGAACTCTTCTTGGGCTGGAATAAATTCAAATCACTTTCTAACAATATGACCATTGTTGTTGCATCTCACATATAGACCTTCTTTGTTTTCATGTAGAATCTTCTTTTTTCTTTTTGCACTAACCTTAGCCTGTGCATCTTACATTTTCCTCATTTTTTTCGAATATTTTTTCTATATTACCAATAGTTCATTATGAATTGAGGCATAATGATTGGGTCTTCTACATGGCTTCTTTTGAGTGAAATCCTTCATGGCAATTCTTTTAGATGCACCACCATTCAACTTCTTGGATTTAGAATCCAAGCTCATATCAGCTTTCCTCCTTGTAGTATTCTTGGGAGAATTAGTTTTTACAATATTCCTCTTACTACATCACAAGGATACTTATTCATTCTCATCTACCTATTATGATATTATTTTCTTATCAAATTTAGGTAATTATTGAGATGAACATGCATTATTCATGTGACCACTCCTATTGTATATATCACATATGATATCTAACAATCCAAATATTTTTTCAGTATACAGATTATTCTAGAACTGTGGATGTTTCTTCTTCTTCCCTGGAATTCTCCCCAATGATATGGTCTTCCTATATGGTTTTACATTTAATGGATTGTACCAACAATCCAGTGCACAATTCCAAAATTTGATACATCACCATAATTGACCAAAAATCATCAACTTCTTAATTTATTATTTATAAGGTTGTTGAGTCTTCTACTTTATATGTTGTGATTTTTATGGGGATCCATCTTATATATTCTTTTTCATATTCAACCAATCCATGGTGATAGGTACTTCCTCACTTTTCATCATCTATACTTGTTTATAATTTTTTTAACCTTCACTTTTTGAAGAAATTTTTTTTGAAACATTAGTACAAGTTGGTTTGGATGGTACCATATTCTAAAATTCTTGTGATAGATCAATGAGTGAAGCCATTATATTCTTGTCACATGTTGGAGGTCTTTTTACACTAGAATCCTCCCGTGAACATTGAGTGCTAAAAGCTATTGTTTCCTTCTTTTGTGGATACTCAATATGTGTCTTCTCAAGATTGGTCAACAATGCTTCCAATTCTATACATTTCATATTGATAAATAATTTTTAGTCACTAATCATTGTCATCTTCTCTTTAAAACCCTTATTTAATATTTCAACTTTATCTTAATGCAGCTTCACTTTGTTTTTTAAAAAAGAGTCATGTTCAATGATCTTCTTGAAGTTTTCTTCCAAATTCAAACCCTTGACTTCAATTATCTTATTTATCTCATCTTCCAATGCATGGATCTTCTCTTCTAGAGTCTTGTTGAATCCCTCCATTTCTTCAACTTATTTGAGAAATTTGGTGGAACTCATTTCAAATTCCCTCTTCATTTCTTCAAAGGATCCAACTTTTCTGGAGATATTTATACATTCATAAATTTTTTATTATAATCTATTCTCCAAAACAACATTTTATTCTTCCATTTGGTTGATATAATCTTGAATACATTGAAATACTCCATAAATAAGTGACACACTTTCTTCATGGATGATACTCAGAATAATTATTAATCTATCAACTAATAACTCCTGAGAGTTTTTAGATTTTTCATCACTACTTTTACTAGAATTTTTGTCATGAGAATTATTTTTTAAATGTACTAACACATACATCTTGATAACGTAAGGTATGAAGGTTATCCATCTTCTTGGTGGAAAATTTGAGGCACCTTCACATTACTTTCCATGTCTGATATATCTTCATTGTGAGCAAGGTATGGACATCCATAAGATTTATCTTATTTAGATAAGAGGGACAAATTCTTCAAAATTATCTTCTCATTCTTGTTTCTTGTTCATCGTGGACTTGGTAGATATAGCCTTATACTCTGAGATAACTAAATCTTCACTGAAAGTGAACTTCATTTAAAACAGAGGAAAGAATAACAGGGCTTCAAAAGAGAATATCTTCACTGTAGATAATCCAACATAGGTGAACCTATCCCTATGATACCAATTGAGGGGACCAGTTTGTGATATACCTAACACTAAGAGGGGGTGAATCAATGTTGGGGACTTTTGAAACCATTCTGAACATTGTATCCCTATACCTCTTCACCTGTTAGGATCTTGATTCTCTTATTCTCTTTTCCCTAACACAAGAAATAATATAAATTAGTAAAAATATGAACACTCTATTTTTACATGTTTCACTACTCAATAAGAGAAATTATATCGTTTTTTATGGGAATGACTAGTGAATGGATTCTCCACTATAATTTGATATTTTGTTATAGTGGATTGACTAAGAAATCAATCCCCTAGTCAGTGTGGATCCCTACACTTATTGTAGTGAAAGAGATAATCTTTTCCAAATGTGAGTCCCTACACTCGTAAGGGGGAGGGAAATTATTCTATTCCAATATGAAATTAGTAGGATATTCTATGACACATGTTGGTTATTTATACTGCCATCTAGGATATTTTTCTTCCTTTTACAAAAGGTAAGTTCCTATATTGATCTATTTTAATGCTACTCACTTAATTACTTGCAATGAAGTAGGAAAGAAATTATCTTATTTCTTTTTCTTCATCTCTAGTGAAAAACTAAATACACAATTTTTCCTACTTTATTTTTCTTAGTGAACTAATATTCATCTATCTTTAGCTAGAATCACATACACAAATGTGATTATTCAAGTGATGAATATCATCTTACTTGGAATCATCAGAATCAATTCTTCTTTCTGTTGTTCATGAATGCATGTGATCATTAATATGGTATTTAGGTTGAACCTTTGTCTCCTTTCTTTGTTATTCTTATTTATACATGTGCATGCACTATTTTTGTTTTTTATTTAAGTGAATTTACATGTGCATGTTAATGAATGCATTCAATTTCTTACTCTTCTTTCTTATGTGACAATCTTAAAGGGTGTAGTTATTTAAGCATATACACACACAGACTGTTTTATTCTTATTCTTCTTCACAAATCCACATACAGACTTGGGCTCCTAAGAGGATTCTTCTTCACTTACTTAACCTAAATGGGTTCACTATTATTCTTCGTGCAATGGATGCATGGTTCTTCCTCTTCGCAAAGATCAGTGAGAGACTGAGGCTCAATCACTGGCTCATGATGGCATGACCTTTGTAAGGAACAACTCGGGTTTTTAGAAACCGATCATGTGTTCATGGGTACTGATTATTTGTGAAAAGTATTGATAGTGCATAGCTCTTATCAAACACTCAGGAGATCTCTTATTCGTAGATTAGAGGGATCATAGGACTCCTAAATTTCTCTTCGTGAAGTGATGCATAGAGAGGTACTCTATTTTTCAAAAACATGAGCTCTTGGGAATATGGGAGAAACAACCTATTCACAGCTTGGGATCCACATTTTATAGGTGAGGGAAACATCTCTTCCACCTTCAAAATCTGTGTGCAATTCCATTGAGATCACAGATTTGAATGATCAGGTTATTTGGAATTTTGAAATCATTAAACACATGGATAAGATTAGCTGATATCCTTAGGGGGTTTCCTTTTTTAACATGGGATTCTCCCTAATCACGTGAATGAATTTGATATTTTCATTTATCTCGTTTTTAAATAAAGCATGAATCCTTGTGGCCTTAGCAACTCCATTTTCCTCGGTCATACCTTTTTCATCAAAATATTGCATGCATGCAAGAAGAAGATTGAATGTGTTATCTTGGTACAATATAATAGCCTTCACAATTCCAAAATGATAAGACATTTTTATTTGGTACATGGATCTTCATCAACTCCAATGGATAAAGCAATAGCGTTGGGATCTAGAGGTTGAAGACGATGCAGCTACAAGATCATTGGACAGATTAGGTTCAAAATCTTGTAGTGTGGGTTGATAGATGACCAAGATTAGATCCACTTATCATAGAATAATCAAATGATCGAGTGAGACTCAGTATGAGATGAGAAGTTGAGATTGCATCTATGTTTTTATAATTTTTTCCCACATCAAATTGGATATGAGGGGAGGATATGGTTTTTCAATTAATTCATCAGAGCATTAGTTCAGAATTCTCTCCCACCCTCTCTGATACTGCCCCATACCAGTTCTTTGCGGGAACGCTCTTCACCCGCCCTATGCTCCATGTGGGTGCGCTCTGCGCCCATGATATTCCTTTAAGCCTATGTGCCACCCCGAATGGTTTTGTGTTCTTTGAGTGAACTATGTTTCTCTCCAAAAAGATCTTCCTGGCATTCCCATGGGTGCGGTCGACCCCTATGGCCTCACATGTGCCTCGGGTAGAGGCTCGGTAGCTTGCTCATGGGTTTCAACCATTTTTTTAAGTAAATCCAAAAAAATTAATTATTATAAAACTATGTATTCCCTTCAAATGCATGGACATATTTAATCAAAAACCAACCCATGAATGGCCACCTTTCTCTTCTACCATTCTTCTAGTTTTCTTTTTGTATTATCAATTAAAATGATCTTCAATAATTCATAAAAAGGATTCTACTTAAATGTTGTAAACAATGTATCACACTTTGATATGAGTTATTTGAACCTTAATATTAGTACAATAATAGTCTAATTTGGTCAAAATTGATAATTTTCCACATATGGAATCCAATGCCATGAATCCGTAACATTATTCCAAGAATCTTCACTTCAAAAAATCTCTATTCACTTTGGATTTCCTTCTTAATTTGGACCATTATTGACACTTGTGGACAAAAAATACCACATATACACAATGTAGTCCCAAAATAATAAATAAAAATTATTGTTCTATTATTATCAATGAATTATTTTTTGGTTCTACTGACATGTCAAAAGGATTATATATTGGATAATGAAAATCCTATATATATTGTAAATAATGAAAAAAAAATGATTTAAATTTCCCTTATCTTTTTCATTGATACCAGTAATGTATAAATACGAATTATATCAAAAGAATCTATGATGGTGAATTACTAGTCTAAAATGATTATGAATCATTTTACGTATCTAAATCTGGTTAATTATAAAAAAAAATCCAAATTTCCATTTAACTGTAATGGGTAATGAGTTGATGATTTAATAGAACTCCAAAATACTAACGTTTGTTATCTTGTTACTAATATACCTCAATGTGAATTTTAGTACATCAAATAAGTATAAATAATTTTAAATGATCAAAATCATAAAAAATTAAGCATAAAATAAACATAGAAAAATTATTAAATCATTTTATATCATTGTGATAGAGAATATTTAAGTTTATATATTTGTGACTATCCAATAAATTGTTATATAGTTCCACAACTCACTCCACCTTGCATGCCAAAATTATATGGATTATTTGAAAGTATAAATAAAACTATATTGGATATGGTTAATTTAAGGATGAGTTATATAGACCTTCATATTTATTTTTTGGGTTATACTCTAGAAAATGATTTATTTTCACAAAACTGGGTCCTAATAAAATCTAATCAATATAAACAAATGTGATTTGGACTAGGAATCATTCCAATTTATAATTTTAGAAAGATTTTGTGTTTTAAAGAATATATAAGGCATATTAACTCAAGTAAACTAGAACAAAATATTGATAAATGTATATTTTTCAGTTATCCTAACGAGGTACTATGTTATTATTTCGAAAATTTATCAAAGTAAAAAATATATATATCTTAATATGTTGTCTTTTTAAAAATAGAATTTATTTTAAAAATAATTAGTGGGAGAAAAGTTTAAGTTGATAAAGTTATAAAATAAATTTATTATGATATTCCTAAGATGGATGAGTTGGAAAGACAATGGTTTGTGGAAAATAAACCAAGTCAGTATACATAAGAACCATGAAGGGTGAAATGGCCTATTTAAAATATGAATTCACTATGAGGGGGATGAACTAGTGGATAATTTTCTTCATTATAAATTATATATAGGAAAAAAACATTGTTTGTTAGAGAGAATGACTAAAATCTAATCAAAATTTACTAAAAAATCAAATGGTAATAGCATAAAGTGAAAATGAATTTATAAGGTTCACTATAGAAAATGAGTGGTCAGATCCTTAGTATGGTCAAGTAAAACACATGATCACACGATCCACTAGTTTTAATATATTGGATACAACATGTAGGGTTTATACTTGTTCTCATGAAATAAAATGTATCCTCATGAAATTATAAAGTACTTCTCCATAAAAAATCATTATTATATTTTGAAAAATAACAAAAAAAAAGAGTATTTAACCGTTGTAGGATTCCATAAAGTTGTTGTTTAAATTATTCCTCTTTAATTGCTACACTCACAAGAAATCTTATCTGATATAGTGAGAAACCGTATTATTCATTTTATTATCTTATTCTCTTTCATCCCTAAACACATTCCTATTTATTAATCATTATATATATTTTTATCTAAATTCTCATTCTTTTTTATACTCACTTATTTCATAAGAAAAAACTCATCATGAAAATTTGAATTTCAAACTCAAATTCAAAAAAAAACATTAAACTCAACTTATCTTCAACTTATCCTACTTCATTTTAATTTATAAGATCAAACTAGGCCTTTTTGTTACCAATTAATGTGTTTTAGATCTTTAAATAATCGAGTTGGAGTAGACATGGAATACTCTCATTTTAAAAATTAGCCTTTCTCAGAACATTACCATATCAATTAGGGTATAACCATGTTCTCCATAACACAAAATAGTACACTGACACATGATACAATAGTTTTCCTTTAACCAGTTTAAAATTTTTTGGAGTCTTCTAGTATGACCAACATTATTTTAGGGTGACCCATTACTCATTTCATTCATGAGAAGCACAAAAATATTACAGCCTCAACATTTTTTCTTAGTTATTTGATTTAACAATGAAATAAACACCTCCAAACAATAGTTTCATCCAATTACAAATAATTTTACTCATCAAAGAATATTGTGTTTTGAAAAAGAAATTATATTACAGTGGTATTATAAGTCATTGTGTTTCATCAAAATTATCTATAGTTTAATAAATATTTCTCACAAAATAGTGTGAAAACAAAATATCTCATCTTACTTGATACAACATGATCTCTGTGTCATGAAATTATGAATCTAATATCTTCAAATTTAACAACCTAATAACATTGTAAAAACTTTAATTATGACATGATGTGTTCAATCAAAATAATAATAATAATTTTATTTTGTACCAGCATACAAGATTGAATATATTGAATTTTCATATTAACTGTGACACTAAAACTTATACTAAAACATCTCATTATATATTATAAAATAATTTTATTCTCATCCAAGAAACCAACATGAATTCACATTATTTAAACTAACAGGTTTCATGTTATTTTTAATTTTACTTATTGAATAAATAATTATGTTTATGTGTTGACACAAAAAATAAATACTTACCAAACCCAATTCAAATTTACTAATTCAAAAAAACTTCCACTTTTAAAAACCCCTCTACTTGGCATAAACTACATAAACTAAACAACTCTTAGTCTTAAAAGTCTCACTCATCTTTTGGGTCTCAATAATCACCCCTTTTATTTATTTAATTAATGGATTATTTTCAACCATCATACATAAATCACCATTTTAACATAGAAATTAATCCTCATTCAATCTCTTTAAGCCAATATGAGAATACAAAATAAAGTAAACAATAAATATGAATAGAAATACCAATGTTTTCCATTAGGGTAACATTAATATACTTTAAACCATCTCTTAAATATCTCTCTCAAGAATGCCTTCTCAAAATTATTACTATAAATGATCTAAACAAACACATTCCTACAAATATATTTGATAACCAAGATATAATAGTTCACAAATCATTCATAGACACACACACACATGATGAATTCATAGCTTCTTCTATTTGAAAATCTCCCCTAAAATATATAACTCCCATAATAAGATATTTCACCCATATTTATGAAAATATACATATATGGATTTAGAATTTTATCGACCCCCACCCCCACCCCCTGACAGCAATATATAAATAACAAATGAGAGAGGGGATGAAATCACCATACCTAACCATTGAATATATTGAGGTTGGACTCCTATTATCAACCTCGTTTTTTGAAATATTTCATTTGGAATTAGTTTAGTGAATACATCCACTACTTTATCCTTGGATGGAATAAAATTAAACTCCAATACTCACCATATCTTCAATAAAGTTGTACTGGATATTAATAATATTTCATTAAGAATGATGAAATGGTTTTCTCAATATATTGTTGTAATACTAATTATCATAACCCAAAGAATAGGTAACATCACACCCACCTTGAGTTATTTCAATTGATTTTCTATCCACATCAATTAAGCTATTTCTTGGGTTGTGATAATGTACTCAATATCAATAGTACACAATGTGTCATGATCCCCCCACCAGGACCCGCCAAACTAGTGAAAGTTTGGGTCGCTACAACACCAATTTTTTCTATAATAAGCCAAGGGCTAGAGACTAGTGTTTGGTAGAAAATTCACACACATGGGAGGACTTATCCTATGGTACCTATGTGTGTGTGCAAACATCTGTCTCCATGAAACAATATAGAGATAATTTGTCAACTAATACCGAAATTAATGTGTGAAACAATTCCAAAATAAGATTACAACATAAGTAATGAAATAAAAAAAAGGGTATAATACAATCCCTCTAAAAAATGTAAAATTGTCCAACCTACTTGAATATTGGGGACTGTTGTCAAATACAACCACTGCTACACACTTTGGTATGTTAAGCTCACTATGTGCCACCTCCATCAGGGTCCTCCTATTAATTCATTGAAAGTTTTTTTATCTACATAAGACTAGATATGTATAGAAAGATCCCATATAGGGGTGAGTATAACAATAACCATTATGCACCCCAAAAACCCAAATTAAAAGGGAGAAACCGAAAGGGAATAGATGGATCAACCCAAATCCATAGGAGAACCCAAGAAAGAGAGTACATGGAACTCCATCTCAACCATTACTTGACTATACATTACTAGTAATATCATATATTCATATTATTTCAATCAAAAATCACAGCATGGAATCCCAAAATAATTTCAATACACATGTCTCAAACTTCAAGTCACATGGTATAAACCATACATCCTACCACTGAATTCTAATTGAGGTTATAACTTATCACTCATCGAGGAGAAATCACTCCATAAGACCTTCAATACTAGATGGAACTCATCCGGGAGATCTCACTCATTGGTATACCTCTACCATCCCTGATGGAAATTATCTAAGGGATTTTACTCATTGGGTATCACTAAGAATATGGTACATCCTTGTCATCCCTGATGTCATACATCTGAGGGAACATGCTTGTCAGGACACTCTGTGAAGAAGGTAATGCTGGAACTCGGTGGCTCATGATACTTAGCTAGGGGATCTTATCCATTTCTCATGGCAGGCTCCATGAACTCTAGTAGAGCCTAGAAGATCTCAACTCATAGATATGGGATCACACCTAGGACGGGGGGCATGAAGAACATAGTCTGGATCTCTATAGATCATAATGCTCAGATAAAATATGAAGCCAATGACTGATGGGGGGACACTGCAAACCCTAACGAAGATCAAAACCATGATACAAGGATATAGGATCTCACTCAGGATCATTTGGGGATACCAAAAACCAAATTCATATCTAGCCTCCATGTAGGGGGTCATATAGATGATGATGTCACAAACTGTATTGTAACTGCCTATATATTATAGGATCATAGAAATTATGATACCAAAAACCTTAATGAAACTACTTGCTAAGTAGGGTATCAAATAGAAAACCATGTCGCAATGCCTATAGGGATAACCTTCTAGGTAGGTGATCACTTCCTTGTATATGGCCACGATGATACCACGAATCCCACTAAAAAAAGATGATTTGATAGAGGATCCCATCCTAGGATCCTAGAGGGATACAATAACTCTATCCGAGCACATCCTATAGAGGGGATAAAAATCATGTATTTAGGACATAATGACACACTTTACCCTCGTAAGAATATATAATGGAATCTTACTCAACAGATATTGGTCCACACAACACTAAAAGAATTTTTCCTATAGTATTACCTCATGTCTCATCTATAACGGAAAAACAATGCCCAATATCACATTCTACATGGAAATCTACTTAGGAGAGGATAATCATGGGCCACTATCCAACTCTTGAAGATGGATATATGTGAAGGATAGTTATCTATGAGGATTATATGGAACATACCAATAGTACACAATGTTTCTCTCAAACAAAACCCATGCCCATGTACCATAATAGTACATGTCATATACCCATGTCACATGGCATGTGACCTTATAAAAACCCTTGGGAATGTCTTCTCCCACACATGTCTTGGATGGACATGTCTCTACACATGGTGTGTACCCTAAGTACATGGTGTTTCTTGCTACTCATGTCTTATGGTTGTGTCCATTGGCTCGTTCCTCTGTCTTAATCAATGGAGGTGTTATCTGGACATGTATTTCCACACTAGAATTTACCTTAGCATAGAAAGTATTCTCATTTCCTCGATTTCATGGCCTGATCTCACTAAATTTTGTTTACCCCAAGTACATGGTATGTAGTCCCAAAAATTTCATCTACTCTAAATGGGAAGAACACATGGTGTGTTATCTTGAACTAGAAACCATTTTATTTGGATTTTAGAATGGTAAATCCCTAGGATCATCCTAAAACCCCTAATTTTCTCCTTAAAACCACATATATACCCTATGGGGGTCTTTAGAAGTAGTAATAGGGATATAAAACAAAAAACAATACATAAATTGGGATTGAGAATCAAATATTGTAAATCTACATACCTCATGGAGAAACATTGAATATTTGGGTCCAATGCAACACCCAGAAGCTACTTCACCTCAATCTAGTGATGATCGATACCAAAAATAGGGTCTGATGGTGCCTACTCTCCCTCGGTTCTGCCTCACTTCTTCTATCACATGAGGTAAAAAGATCACCCTTACTTCTACCCAAAGAACCTAAGGTGGCCAAAATGTATTTGTTTATTTATTTTTAAATAATATATTATATCATCATCATGCCCACCAATTCTCTCCTTCAACTAGGCACCCGACACCAACAAACCTTATGTCACACCTAGTGTAAAACCCACATTTTGAACTCAAACATTTTCTCATGCTTCTAATCCAAAACTTTGATTGGTAGTTAATCAATATTTCTAAAAACAATTGTGTGTACATGACATAAAAAAATAATGTCTTTAATATCATCACACCAAGACTCTCAAGGCCTTGGAATATCATGTTGACTTGGAACTATGCTTTAGAAATATTCCTAGAATTATTACAAAGTCATAAAGTTCAATACTTGAGTCCTTAAACAATACCCAACTTTAGGACTTTCATCCTGAAAAGTGAATTATTAGGAACATAGAGGGCGATATCTCAAATGTTTCCAGCATTCTAGTGGGATCACTATAAGGTTCATGTGATGTCTACAAAAATTCACTCACGGGAACCACAATCCCATAGAAGGAACCTCTTTGTCCAGGTCACAAACAATATTCGGTACCTCAAAATACCTCTCCACACCTACCATTCATCTCAAAACTGGTTGAATTATTATAATGATGTGTTCACATGTCTCCTAAGCTATAATAGTACAAAAACATAGTGCACCTAGACACATTGTTGGTAATGTTTCTAGAAGCACACCATCTCACTAACGTGATGCAGATATTTTCGTATCCTGACTCTCCTCATCCACCCCATGATGAACTGAACCCTCAACATCCATTAGATGAACCAAATCTAGGCCCACAATAGTGGCCTCCTATTGGCTCTGACCAATACAATAGTTACCAGAAGTGCCTCCCAAACATGGAATCAAATAGTACTACACTAATAGTGGAGTGAAAAATTCATCACAACAATATGAAACCCCAAATAATTTTCTCCATAATCGAACAATTCTCTGTTCATGGAACAACCACCCCTCTACATGGTGTACTAATAATAGAAATAAACAATCTTATTAGTTTGTCTCACATCATGATGGGTGTCATGATCAATCCTCTTAAGGTCAAAATACTCCTCATATTTATAAAATCCTTCAAGAACATGTGTAGTGTATATTTGGTAACATGATACCTCTCAACCAAAATCTCATAGTTGTTCCATCCTAAATCATTGAAAAAGAAAGAATATGGGTAAAAACCAACTACAAGAGGCATGTCGCCTCATTTTCACTTATAAGATCTAACTACAATAGGTAAACGACACCATAAATTCACTAAAAAATAGTTGACATAAACCCTTTTATGGGAATATAATAATATGTCCACACCATTGGGTGGATCTTAATCTAGAATGTCCCCAAAATATATCAGGTCCACCATCAATACCATTTCTAAACAGATATATCAGAAGAAGTGAACCTATGAAATTCATAACTCACACTATGAGAGCTCCATAACAAGCTAGTAATTAATGAGCTTGTCTAGAAATAATTCTCATGTGTCTCACCTACTACTCTACAGACAACATGAGCGTACCAATGAAGAAGAAACCTATGAATAGATCCTCAAGGGGTGATGTAATTTTTCCATTAGTTTTTCATATGTATTTTCTCAAAACACGGGTCTTACCAAGTGTATAGACTAGGTATTACTATACCCTCCATCTTTAATACTCTAACTGCACCACAACTCAGGAATCTCCAGAGGAGGCAACCGACATGATGATTCATATATCGGGATATTCCATGGGTTCCAGTCTATGTAGAATTCTAAATCTTGATGGGAAGGTATACCTGACACATACTTGGGAATACATCCTTAACTCCACCACTAGTAAAGGTAAATGAAAGATCATAGAACTACTACATAAAGGGCCATACTATCCATCTGATAAAATTTAGTGGTATCTTCCCACATATAATATTATCCTAATCGATCTTCAATGAGTCCTCTAAAAATGATGAAAACTCCATCCCGAAAGATGGTAAAACTGCAACCCCTACTAGTAGTAACCATCTGAGCATTTATGGTAGGAAACCAATCCACACTGAGGAAAACGTTTTAGGGTCTCACTACCACGATAGACAGATTATATGAGGCTCTCCCCTCAAAATTCGGGTCACACTACTGATATAAGTGCAATAACAATGATCATATTCATTGGAATATCCTAGAATAAGGGTTGAGAAAAAATGATTCACTTGTATCACTAGGCCTCAAACTGGGAATACACTTAATGAAAAGTGGCACATAACCTAGTAAAATTGCATCTAGGGAAGTAAAGTCACATGTTATACCCATAACCACACTCAAACCTCTAAGACAAAAACCCTTCTACTTGATGATCATATTATCCCTTCTCCCCTATCTAAAAAAACAAGTCTTACTCTGACACCCTTATACCAACATCACTAATTTCATAATTCAAAGGAACTCATCTACCCCACCTCAATACTATCCACTTTTGGCGACACTGAATTTACCGTATAGTTATTTATCATGTCACAAGATCATGTATCAGTGAGGGAAAGTGTCTCTCTTTCTCATGATACCTAATATACATCCAAAATAACCATAATAGGGCTCTAAATACACCTAATATAACCCTATATAATCATTGAGAATGAAGTGGATGGAAAAGGTTATCTCGCACCTATATCTAACAGTACAACTATAGAAGTAGAAAGGATATAGATAGTTCCTATAACTATACTTGGATCCTATAATTCATAGTATTATATAACGTGTAGTTTTATTCACCCCTATCCTCCATCTTTCGGATTCTGGAACAGAACACCTGGGGGTAGTGGTGGAAACAGATCAAATTATCTCCCACCGCCTCCTTCTCTCCCAACTCATTTTCCACATATGTCTTCACTTGGAAATCCTTGCTCCTTTTGTTTTATATTCTAATTATGTACATTTACTATCTCCCTCTCAACATGATGGTGTAAAACCCAACCTTATTCGATATTTCCCATCCATGACTAGTGAAACACCACCTCTCTAGCGGATGACTAGAACCAGCCTATGAACCCAGGTTCATAGACCCTCCATCCTAGGATCATATAAAAATAATATTTCACATTCATACCCCTGATTATATCAATAGATACCTATTAAATATGTATCAATTTATGTGTTTCCATTACCAAACATTGGATATTTCTCATCTAGAAATCTCTCTACTACAAAGGCCCTCTCGAGAACTCCATCATTAGTTGGAATTCATATCAATATCAATGAAACCCACATATCTTGAATTAATATCTACTCTATGTTTCATTATTATAAAAATATATCTCAACTATATATAGGAAATATCATGAGATGTCATTGAACCTCTCCAAATACTCTTCTATGGTCATGATACCCTATCAATTCTAGAGAATCTTCTGGATATGCACCGATCAGAACATGGAAAGATAAAAATATTCCCATAAGAGAGAATCAAAATATTTTAATTTAGTGGCATACCCTCATGGATTATTGAAATAAAAAACCACTATCATCGAACATATCCCTACATAATACTTCATCTAGGACCACCATCTCATTAGGAAAAGTCGTTACCAGGAAATAAAATGTCCACCTACCTCAATCTAGAAATCATCTTTATAGGGGCCTTTATAAACCTAATACATAGGAGGTATCTACCTATAAAACTTATGTATTTAACTCAGTATATTCACATCCTCATCCTGAACTACCTTCACAAACTACTTCTCAACAGGTGGTGGCTCAACTAGGAAACCACCTGGAGGTAGCGCCGCTAATGCATACCCCTACAATAAATCCTCATCATTGGGTGGATCATCATAACAATCCCCACATGGATACCTAGTTGAATTTTCTCATAGTTTCATTCGAAAATAGAATCAATATGATCCACAATTGAAGAGTATATCTAGGGATTTGACAAATTAAGGAAATGGAAACCACAACTGAGTCCTATATTCTATATATGCCAAAGTTTCCTCAAAACCAATGCCTACATGTTATGAGTAAACAAGTAGGTTATTAGAGTTCTGGTGAAGGGTTACGACATCCACCCCACCAAAACTATTGTCCCTATAATGATATCCAAAATCCAAACACTTTAACACTATCAACATAAAACCAAAACTAATCTCCCAATTATAAAAATCCTAACATCATCTTAAGGAATGACCTGCTCTGAATTCACTCTATCACAATCCATACCACCGAGGCCCCCCTGGCTTGAAGATGGTTGAGCCACTACAACCCTAATCCTAGATCTAATAGTCCAATGGCAAGTGACCATCACCGAATAGGTATATGACACACTTGTGAGGCCTTATCCTATGGTACATGTAACACACATCCATATACTTGAAATAATGTAGAGATAATAGTAAAACTGATAATAAAAATGCATACATAAAACTATTACAAAACCAGAGCACAACATAAGTACTAAAATCATGAAATGGGAAAAATAAATTCCCACCAAAAACTAAAAAAAAATCCAATCTACTCATATATAGTGTATTATTGTCCAATACAACCACTAGTAGGCACCTCGATCTGTCTTGATCATTATGTTCTTCCTACTCTAGGTCCTCCTTGGACTCCATTGAAATTTCTATTGTCTATATAAGTCCTGACATGTGTAGGTAAATCCAATGCATGGGTGAGTAATAAAATATCTAGTATTCTCACCAAAATAACAAAATAAATGGGAGAAACTAAAATGAAACAGTCTTATTGACCTCAAGATATAGAAGAACCCTAGAGAGATACTATAAAAAACTATATCTTGACCATTCCTCAACTATACATGATTGGTCATCTTCTCTTTACATTGTGTGCAAAAAAATCACCTCAATGAATCCCATAATAACTCTAATATACCTGTATTAGACTCCAAGTCTCATATTCTAAATCATTAAACCTTCCACGGGATTCTACTCGGGGATTTGAGGTATTGCTTTTCTAGGAAAACTCACTCTATAAACCCTACCATCCCAGATGAAACTCATATGATATATATCACGCATTAGGTATAGATCTACCATACTTTATGTAAATCATATAATTTGTCACACTCATCTGGTATCTCTATGCTGATGGAACATCCCCACCATCCCTGGTGGAGTACATCCGAAAGAAAATGATCATCGAGACCCACCATGAAAAATGTCATTCTGGAACCCAGTGGATCATGATACTTTGATGGGGGATCTCACTCATGTCTCGTGTCAGGGCACCATAAACCCTACTGTATCCCAAAAGATCTCAAATCACAGATAGGGGATCAAACCCAATACTATTGGGGGATACCATAAACCCAGTATGAAACTCTGGAGATCATAATTTTTAGATTGGGGATTATGCCCAGTACTGATGGGGGACACTATAAACCCTAATAAGACTTAGAACCCTAATAAAATGATAGGGGGTCTCACTCAAGACTATTGTGAGATATTGTGAACACAGCCTATATGTAGCTTCCATATAAGGGATTATATTAATGATGATATCTGGAACCCAACTATAAATACCTGATAAGTATGGGGTCACATAGATAATTATACCATAAAAACTATTGAAATCACCTTCTTGTAAGGTAATTTTATAGATAATAATACTACAAACTCTACTGGGATAACCTACTTGGTAGGGGATCACCTCCCTATATATAGTCATCACGGTACCACAAACCCCACCTATGAAAGATGGTACGATAGAGGATTATATCTTAGCCTCCGTGAGGGATACATGAACTCTATTTGAGCTCATCATGTAGAGTGGATCACAATCCCGTATTGAGGAAGTAATGACACCTTGTACCCTTACAGTAATGGACCAAGGTAACTCACTCAGCCGATACTAGTCTACATGATACTAAAAGAATCATTCTGCTAAAGTCACATTTTGTCACATCTCTAGTGTCAAAACCATGGACACCATCCTATTATATGCTAAAAACTACTTAGGAGAGGCTGATAGAGCGCTGTCGTGGGCGCCCTCAAATGATTAGTGTGATTTTGGGGTACTTAGGTGCAGCAGAGTGGCTGACCAAGGTCGTCTCTCAAAGGAGGAAGTGAATTAAAACAACTTTTCATAGGTATTCTAGAAACAAAATAAAAGGGAATAAAAACACTACTTGAAAGTATGGGGGTGGTTGTTTATAGTTTATAAATCTAGAAGAATTTTTCTGGAAGAAGATTGCAATTTTTTTGTTTTTAATTTTGAAATGAAGTTTCGATTAGAATGACGCAACAAGAAGATGTTTTTTTTAGAAATCTATTTTAAAAGGAATAATTGATCTAACTCTACCTCTTCACTTTATTATTAATCATTATCATTTAAATTAACATTCACTTAATTATGATCCCTTAATTTGTTAAATCACGAACCCTACGAGAATTAACTTTACCGCGAAGATTGAAGTGAATTTAACCTTAGGCTAACTTCGGAACATGCAATCGCAGCACCCTGATTTGATTGATGTTCTAAGATTAGCTTATGGTCAGTGGTAAATTAAGGCACATATCCACTCTGTAAATGAGGATGAATTGTGTTTAGGGATTATATTTGAACTCTACAAATTTATCCCGTGTGGTCTTGTATTACCGATTAAGATCGCGCTCTCACAATTTACACAAAATCCCGACCTCGCGTGTTTTTGTGTACATTGTTCAATTGCTTGCTTAGTTTCTTACAATTTAAAAACACAATTCATGGATCATATTAAGTGAATTAAAGTAGCTCATTGATTCAAAATAATTAAATTAAGAGGGTAGAAGATAGATCGATTACTAAAAGACTACTCTTCCATGGGTGGCGTAATCATCGTAGAAGCGTTTTGCATGTGCAAAGGTTTAAAATGGGTATAACCCAATAACGCTTCTACTCAAGAATTACAGCCCAATTAGGAAGATTAATATAAGAAGAAATTTAAACAAAACATAATAAAAGAGAAGAAATAAAATAAGAACAAAGAAGTTTATTACATAAACAAAATCATTACAACATGAAGGAGAAGAAGAAGGCTTCGTCGAAGGGATCCTTGCTTCAAGAGCTACCCTTATTGAAATGGTTGGATAATTGGAGTGGATCCACTTCTCCTCTTCCCTCAACTTCCCAATGCACGTCCCAACCCCTCAAAATGAGAAAAACTCCAATTTATAGAGGGGAGGGGAGGAGAGGTTACAAGTGGTTTCAAGTGTGAATGTAGAAATTCGGCCAAATATTTTATGCCAACTTTAACCACCCATTTGACCACCAAAACGCGTGAATTGGACGGCCTTCCAGAAGGATAAAATGTGAGGATATGTGTTTTAGATCTCCTCTACAAATTTGGGCTCAATAAAGGCCCATATGAAGGAGTTATGGCAGAAATACAAGAGCTTCTCCATTCTGGCGAGCCCAGCCCAACTTTGACTTCATGGCCCAATTTCAACAACCAAATGAACTGTTTAGCTCTAGTGTCCTGAATAAATGTTGTAGATAATTAAGTTAGGAACACTGTTAAAAAATTTTAATTTCAAATAATAAATATAAAAAATATTTATATTCTAAATACTACAGTGAACTATAAAGGGTAAAACTGGAATTTTCATCAAATATTCAAATGAATGATCTAATCCCAAATATTTTATAAATAAACATATTTAACACAATGTGAGGAAATTATATAATTTATTGTCAATAAAATATTCAATAAAATAGTGTTTTATCAACTCCCCCACACTTACCCTTTTGCACACCTGGGAAAAACCTCATATCAAGTAAACATCAATATCAAATCAAAACCAATTTTAAAACACATATCCTTAAGATCAATCAATTTCACACCAAGAATAAAAAGATATCATGCCTCATAAAAAACCTTATTTCAAGTTCTCCATTTATATCATTCAATATATTTCCACTTCATTTATCCTCCCATGCACAAAACACTTACCTCGCTTGAATTTTCTCTCATCACTCAAATATCAATTTTTTTTGCAATGTCTTTCTCATCCAAACTCATACAAGGGTCACCATAGGCTTGATAGATTCCTACATCACTACCCGATGTGAGTCAAGGACATATGTTTATCATGAGGACTTTTCAGGGTTGTTCTATGGCTTTTGGTTGGTAGGATTAAGATGTGAAAAACTCTGAGGCTGAATGAGGAGGGCTTGACTCTTTTGAAGTAAAATTGCATTAATCTAATTTTCACTTAAATATGGTCTTCTCATCAATCCCCATAGTATCAATTCAGCTCCATCATCATGAAAAGTCATGAAAGGTTTACACCATTCATCATTTCAGCATAAAAAATTTCAATCTTCTCAAACATGATTTTCTTGAAAGCTCCAGATGGGCACAGCTTTCCACCTCAATTAGAAGCTCCAGAAAAGGCACAGCTTCACTTGTCATGAAAGCTCCAGAAAAGGCACAGCTTCACTTGTCATGAAAGATCCAGAAAAGGCACAGCTTTCAATATAATGAATTTCTTCAGCAGCAAACACATCTCTTCAGAATTTAATTTTCCACCCAAATTATCACATAATATGGTGGAAAAACCCAAGACAACTTCCCCCACACTTAAGCTCAACTAGATTATGCAATTTCACTTCAAGAGTTGGTTGGATAGGGAAAATTGTCTTGTAATATGGCTTAACCTAACAGGTTGTGCATGGATTCTAAGGGATACAAGGATTAAATATTCAAGGTAGGCCATTATAAAAAATGATTCTTTGAAATAGGGGCTTTAATACCAAACAAATGCCTCAATCATTTAAACATATGTACCTCAAACCCTCAAGTTTTGACAGGAATAGATCAAATTCTGGTTAAATCAAGCATGGTTTGGTTCTCTCAAGAAGTGAGGTGAATGTAAAGAATATGAAAATAATGGTTTAGAAGCCTCACAGGAAAGTGATGTCAAATATAAAGACAGTGAGATTGGCATGGGATTCAAAATTCAGCGTACTTTTCATGAAATTACTAAATATTTGAACTTGAAACAAAGTCATTTCAGCATTCATTTAAGCTTAGTTTCAAGGGGTAAATTGTTTCACTTATTGATATGGATTTAAAAATGGTGATGAGAATCATTTTAGCTCAAAATGTTTCAAAAAACACATAAAATTGTAAAATAAACACACAAAATTTGAAAAACACACAATTTTTTTTTGTTTTTTTTTAACAGGAAAGCAATTGAAATTACTAAACTAAAAGGTTCCCTCCCCCACACATAAAATATTGCATTTTCCTCAATGTGAACCTATTAGATGATATATGCACATGAAATGCAGAATTTTTAAATAGGACAAATAATATAAAAGTGAAAGGGTTAGGAACAGCCTGATGTGATCAAGTGATGATGGGGTCATGCAGTGTGATAAAATCCACTGCATCAGTAGGATGCCCCTCAATGTATCTCTTCAAATGTTACCCATTGACTGTAAAGCTCCTTCCAGTGTCCTCTTGTGTGATCTCCACTGAACCATAAGGAAAAAAATTAGACACAATATAAGGACCTAACCATCTGGAACGCAACTTACCAGGCATCAACTTCAGTCGTGAACTATAGAGAAGGACTTTCTCTCCAACATGAAACTCCCTTTGTTGGATCATTTTGTCATGAGATTCTTTTGATCTTTCCTTGTAGAGCCTTGAGTTCTCATATGATGACAGTCGAATCTCCTCAAGCTATTGAATTTGCAACTTCCTTTGAATTCCAGCTTGGGCCAAATCCATGTTACATTTCTTTATAGCCCAATATTCCCGATGCTCGACTTCCACGGGGAGATGACACGCTTTCCCAAAAACAATCTGAAATGGGGACATACCAATGGGGGTCTTGTATGCTGTCCTATAAGCCCACAATGCATCATCCAAGCGCTTGCTCCAATCCTTCCTATTTGACTGCACGGTTTTCTCCAAGATTTGTTTCAACTCACGATTTGAAACCTCAGCCTGGCCATTTGTTTGGGGGTGGTATGGTGTTGATGTTTTGTGTGTCACCCCATACTTTCGAAGGAGGGAAGAAAAATTCCTATTGCAAAAGTGTGTCCCTTGGTCACTGATGATGGCCTTTGGTACTCCAAACCTGCATAAAATTTGAGCCTTGACAAAATCCACTACAACATGAGAATCGTCAGTCCTGGTGGCCTTGGCCTCCACCCATTTACTCACATAATCAACAGCAACCAAAATATACAAAAATCCAAATGAACTAGGAAAAGGACCCATAAAATCAATGCCCCATACATCAAAAATCTCACAGAATAGTATGGGTTGTTGGGGCATCTCATGTCTCTTAGAAATGTTCCCAGTGTGTTGGCAACGAGAGAATGACTTACAAAACACATGGGCATCATAGAATAATCTAGGCCAATATAATCCAGAGTCCAAAACCTTCCTAGCTGTCCATTGGGGTCCAAAGTGTCCACCACAAGCAAGTGTATAATAGAAATGAAAAACAGACTCAAACTCATGATCGGGAACACACCTCCTAATGACTTGGTCACTACACATGCGCCATAAGTATGGATCATCCCAAACATAAAATCTTGACTCACTCTTTAATTTTTGGACTTGATGTTTCTTCAAATTTACTGGGATTTCAGAGCCAACAATGTAATTAACTAAATCAGCATACCAAGGATGCTTACCTGAGATGGTATAGAGATGCTCATCTGGGAAAGTGTCCCGAAGTGTTACCTGGTCCAAGGTGTCACCCTCTAGTGTGTGAGTAAGCCTACTCATGTGGTCCGCCACCAAGTTTTATGACCCCTTTTTGTCCTTTATCTCGATGTCAAACTCTTGAAGAAGGAGCATCCAACGGATAAGTCGTGGCTTTGCATCTGGCTTCTTCAGAAGGTACCTCAAAGCTGCATGGTCAGAAAAAACAACTACTTTAGAGCCCAATAAATATGAACGGAATTTATCTAAAGAAAATATGACAGTAAGAAACTCCTTTTCTGTGGTTTTGTAATTTGATTGGGCTGAATCCAGTGTCCTTTATGCATAGAAGATCACATGTGAACGCCCCTCCACCCTTTGAGATAAGACAGCTCCAATCGCGAAGTTGTAGGCGTCACACATAAGCTCAAAAGGAATCTCCCACCTTGGGGGTTGTATGATAGGTGGAGTGGTCAGACGTTGTTTTAGCTCATCGAATGAATTCCTGCAAGAAACATCAAACACAAAATCAGAATCCTTTTGAAGTAATCTTGACATAGGAAGAGCAATCTTACTAAAATCTTTGATGAAGCGCCGATAAAATCCTGCATGACCTAGGAAAGATCTAACATCACGCACACATGAAGGATATGGTAAGGATGAAATAATATCTACCTTTGATCTATCAACCTCTATCCCATGTTTTGACACTACATGCCCTAAGACAATGCCATGCTCTACCATGAAATGACACTTTTCAAAGTTCAGGACCAGATTCTTCTCAATACAACGATTCAACACCTTTCCCAAACTAATTAGACATTCATCAAATGAAGACCCATACACTGTAAAATCATCCATAAATACCTCCATGCAGGTCTCAATAAAATCAGAAAAAATACTCACCATACATCTCTGGAAGGTACCTGGGGCGTTGCAAAGTCCAAATGGCATCCTCTGGTAGGAAAATGTGCCAAAGGGACAGGTGAATGTAGTCTTCTCCTGATCCTCTGGAGCTATAGGAACCTGAAAATATCCAGAAAATCCATCCAAGAAACAATAGTGTGTCTTCCCAGCTAGTCTCTCAAGCATCTGATCAATAAATGGGAGGGGGAAATGGTCCTTGCGAGTGGACTGATTTAGTTTCCTATAATCAATACACACACGCCAACTATTTTGCACCCTCATTGTAACTAACTCATCTTTCTCATTTTTAACAACAGTAACACCACTTTTCTTAGGCACAACCTGAATATGACTTACCCACTGTGAATCTGAAATGGGAAAGATTATACCTGCCTTGAGCAATTTATCAACTTCCTTTTTAACAACTTCCAGGAGGGTGGGATTGAGTCTCCTTTGTGGTTGTCTCACCGGTTTAGCCCCATCCTCCAAGAGAATCCTATGCATGCAAATGGAGGGGATAATACCTGATATGTCAGCCAAGGTCCACCCAATCACCCTGATGTTCTACCTCAAAATATTCAAAAGCTTTTCTTCATGTTCAAAAGGGAGATTGTTAGCAATGATAACAGGTAATCTCTCACCACTCAACAAGTATGAGTATTTCAGATTTGGTGGCAATGGCTTGAGTTCTAATGAAGGAGGGTGTAGTATGGATAGAGACATTGAAGGAACTGAAATATGTGCACAAAGAGCATCAGTATCAGAATATACATCATCAAAATCATAGAATAAAGCATCAAATCCATCAGCATACTCAACAGCCATTTCATAATTAGAGTGAACATGATCAAAATCAGAATATGAATCCACATCAAAATCAAATCCAATATAGGATTGTGTATCAGAAACATGTTCGGAAGTGCTCTTAGACATCAAACTCGAACCAATACTCATAATCTCCCTAATCATAGGACAATCAAATTCTATGGAGTTTTTATTTGGTGCTTCAAAATGGGAGATAACAAAAGCAGAATGGTCCTCAGAGGGGTACTTCATGGAATCCATAACATTAAATATCATAACTTCATCCCCAAATTCCATGTAAAGTGTACCCTCATTGAAATTTATGATAGTTTTTGTAGTTTTGAGGAAGGGACTACCTAAGATAATGGGGGCATGAGAACTTACCTGATCATCCTCCATGTTAAGAACATAGAAATCTGCTGGAAAGATCATGTCTCTTACCCGGACAAGTACATCATCAAGGACTCCTGCTGGATATGTCGTAGCTCTATTCGCCAATTGCACCACTACTCTTGTTGGCTTCAACTCACCAACCTGCAAGGAAGAGAATACAGAGTGAGGCATCACATTTATGGAAGCACCTAAATCACAAAGTGCATCAGAAAAGTGAAACTCCCCTATGGTGCATGGGATGGTGAATGTCCCTGGATCCTTGCACTTTGTTGGCATTGCTAGAGTTGGTGAAATGAGTGTTGAGACATTCCTTCCAAGGTTTATCCTCTCATTTCCCTTGAGCCCTCTTCAATTGGTGAAGAGTTCTTTTAAGAATTTGGCATACCTTGGGATTTGCTTAATGGCTTCAAGTAGAGGAATGTTGATCTCCACACGCTTGAATGTGTCCAAAACCTCCTTTTGCATTGCTTCTTCAGCCATATTCTTGGTTTGAACAACCCTGATTGGAAAAGGAAGGGGTTTAGAAGGAACATCATCAATCTTTTTCTTACCTTTATCTTTCTCCTTGGATTGCTCATCAGTTGGTATGGAATGTGGCTTCTCTGAAGTTGAGGTGAATCCCGGTGGAATGGTAGGTGCAGATGTATCATTCATTTTCTTCCCACTTCTCAATGTGATGGCACTAACATTCCCCTTTGGATTTGGAGTGGGTTGGGAAGGTAGATTTCCAGAATTTTTACTCACAAGTTCATGGAGGGCGGTGGAAATCTGGCTCATTTGAGTCTTCAACTCCCTCAGCTCCGAACTTTGACTCTTCAGCTCATTCTGTTGATTAAGAACAATTTGCTTCAAAAGATCATCAGTATTAGAATCTACCTTTGGTGGATGATTCCCTTGTTGCTGGCTTGTTGATGTTTGAGCTTAAAATCTCCTTTGGGGTTTTTGGAAACCCTGCTGGTAAGGCGGAGGCTGCTGGAAGTTTTGTTGAAAGGGTGGCCTTTGTTGTTGTCCAGAGCCATACCTCATATCCGACTGATCTTTCCACCCTTGGTTGTATGTTGGATAAAACTTATTTTGGGGATATGGTTGTTGTTGTTGCTGCTGAAATGGTCTCCCTGGGAACACTGCTGCACAATCTTCTGTCTCTTGTAGTTGTGGGCAATAGTCAGTTGGGTGGCTTGTCTCAGTGCAAATGCCACATGGCCTTGAAGGAGGGGGTAAAGATGTCTTTTGTGCCAAATCAGTTTTCCTCACCATAGTGGTCAATTCTTCCAACTTAGTATCAATCAAATGACTTTCAAGAGAAGAAGTACTTACCTGATGTACTCCCCTGACATGTGGTGTACCTCTATCACCAAATTGTTGGGAGTTTTGGGCCATCTTGTCGATCAACGCACGTGCAGCTACTGGTGTCTTGTCCACCAATGATCCTCCAGCCGCAGCATCTACCATGCTTCTCTCCATAGGTGTGAGTCCTTCATAGAAGTACTGAATGAGGAGTTGCTCACTGATTTGGTGATGTGGGCAGCTTGCACACAACTTCTTGAATCTCTCCCAGTACTCATACATTGACTCCCCTTGGGCTTGCTTGATCCCCGATATCTCCTTTCGAATGGATGTTGTCCTTGATGCTGGAAAAAATCTTTGCAAGAAAAGACGTTTCAAATCATTCCAAAATGTTACATCTTCAGGTTGCAAATAATACATCCAATCTTTTGCAGCTCCATCAAGTGAGAATGGGAATGCTCTTAATTTAATTTGATCTTCAGAAACATTTCTTGGTTTTAAAGTTGAGCAAACCACATTAAATTCCTTAAGGTGTTTATTGGGATCCTCACCAGATAAGCCATGAAATTTTGGAAGAAGGTGAATTAATCCAGATTTCAATTCAAAGTCCGATTCGAGATTTGGGTATGCAATACAATTTGGTTGATAGTTAATATCAGGTGCAGCCAATTCTCGAATGGTTCTATTAAGTTCATTTATAGTGTTTTCATCCATTGGTTCCTCTTTTATGTTTGAATTTGAATAGCTTCCAATTTCAATGTTTCCAGAAGAGAGGAATTCACCAACTGGTTGAATATTGAAACTTCCCGTAGATTGAGAATGTCTGATTTGTGCCATAAGTCTACGTTCAATCTCAGGGTCAAGATCTAAGAGATATTCGGGATTAGTTCGTGTCATAGATCAAATAAAAATGAAAATAAAGAAAGTGGACCATAGTAAAATAAAAATGAGAAGTTTGAGTTGATGGTCCAAAAAGAAGTAGAAGAAAATAAAAGAAGAAGAAGAAAAATCAGATTGGGTAAAGAAGGAAGAAAGAAGAGAGGAAGAGAATAAAATGTAAAATAAAATAAATACCTCTAATTGGTTCAAATAATTACTTGCCTCCCCGGAAACGGTGCCAATTTGATAGAGCGCTTTCGTGGGCGCCCTCAAATGATTAGTGTGATTTTGGGGTACTTAGGTGCAGCAGAGTGGCTGACCAAGGTCGTCTCTCAAAGGAGGAAGTGAATTAAAACAACATTTCAGAGGTATTGTAGAAACAAAATAAAAGGGAATAAAAACACTACTTGAAAGTATGGGGGTGTTTGTTTATAGTTTATAAATCTAGAAGAAGTTTGCTGGAAGAATATTGCATTTTTTTTGTTTTTAATTTTGAAATGAAGTTTCGATTAGAATGACACAACAAGAAGAAGTTTTTTTTTAGAAATCTATTTTAAAAGGCGTAATTGATCTAACTCTACCTATTCAATTTATTATTAATCATTATCATTTAAATTAACATTCACTTAATTATGATCCCTTAATTTGTTAAATCACAAACCCTACGAGAATTAACTTTACCACGAAGATTGAAGTGAATTTAACCTTAGGCTAACTTCGGAACATGCAATCGCAGCACCCTGCTTTGATTGATGTTATAAGATTAGCTTATGGTCAGTGGTAAATTAAGGCACATATCCACTCTTTAAATGAGGATGAATTGTGTTTAGGGATTATATTTTAACTCTACAAATTTATCTCGTGTGGTCTTGTATTACCGATTAAGATCGCGCTCTCACAATTTACACAAAATCCCGACCTCGCGTGTTTTTGTGTACATTGTTCAATTGCTTGCTTAGTTTCTTAAAATTTAAAAACACAATTCATGGATCACATTAATTTAATCACAGTAGCTCATTGATTCAAAATAATTAAATGAAGAGGGTAGAAGATAGATCGATTACTAAAAGACTACTCTTCCATGGGTGGCGTAATCATCGTAGAAGCGTTTTGCATGTGCAAAGGTTTAAAATGGGTATAACCCAATAACGCTTCTACTCAATAATTCCAGCTCAATTAGGAAGATTAAGATAAGAATAAATTTAAACAAAACAGAATAAAAGAGAAGAAATAAAAGAAGAACAAAGAAGTTTATTACATAAACAAAATCATTACAACATGAAGGAGAAGAAGAAGGCTTCGTCGAAGGAATCTTTGCTTCAAGAGATACCCTTATTGAAATGGTTGGAGAATTGGAGTGGATCCACTTCTCATCTTCCCTCAACTTCCCAATGCACGTCCCAACCCCTCCAAATGAGAAAAACTCCAATTTATAGAGGGGAGGGGAGGAGAGGTTACAAGTGGTTTCAAGTGTGAATGTGGAAATTCGGCCAAATATTTTATGCCAACTTTCACCGCCAATTTTACCACCAAATAGCGTGAATTGGCCGGCCTTCCAGAAGGATAAAATGTGATGATATGTGTCTTCTATCGCCTCTCCAAATTTGGGCTCAATAAAGGCCCATATGAAGGAGTTATGTCCGCAATACAGAAGCTTCTCCATTTTGGCGAGCCCAGCCCAACTTTGACTTCATGGCCCAATTTCAACAACCAAATGAACTCTTTAGCTCTATTGTCCTGAATAAAAGTTGTAGATAATTAAGTTAGAAACACTGTTACAAAATTTCAATTTCAAATAATAAATATAAAAAATATTTATATTCGAAATACTACAGTGAACTATAAAGGGTAAAACTGGAATTTTCATCAAATATTCAAATGAATGATCTAATCCCAAATATTTTATAAATAAAAATATTTAACACAATGTGAGGAAATTATATCATTTATTATCAATAAAATATTCAATAAAATAGTGTTTTATCAGAGGCAACTCACGAGACTCCATTAGAGTCCTAAAGATGGATTTGCTTGAGTAAGAAGTCTCTTATGGTTGTACATGGTGTGGACCAATAGTACATGGCTCGTCTCTCAAACATGGCACCTGTACATGTCCCCTCTTGGTAAAAAACGTGTATAAGGATCATAAATAGCGTGTAACCTTATTCATGCCCATGGTAATGTCATATCCTACACATCACCTAGATATACATGCATCAACACAAGGCATGTTCCCAAATTACCTGGCATGTCCTGGTACCCAAGACCTATGGTCATGTTTTTTGGCCCATTATCATGTCTCAACCCATGCCAATTTCATCTAGTCGTGTACTACTACACGACCTTGTCCCTTGACACCAAACATCTGGACATATCTTTGAATTCATGACCTAATTTTATTACACAAGGTATACCCCCAATACATAGTATATAGTCCCAGAATGACCATCTTCCCTAAATGGGAAGATCACATGGTGTGTGTACGCACACTACATGTTGTGTGATCATGATTTTCGATTGGAAAGTCTCTCCAAGCCTTTATAAAACCCCTATTTCAACCTAATCCCCATAAATATACTCATAGTGTATCTCTAGATATGTTGATTGGGTTAAAAACCTATAAAACCCCCAAAAATTGTGTTCTAGATTTAAATATAATAAATCCTCATACCTAATGTTGAAACACTAAAGCTTCAGGTCAAATGTGATGCCCGGAAACTACTAAACCTCAATCTGATGATGATCAGTGTCAAAAATGGGGTCTGACAGTTCCTCTTCTCCCTGAGTTCCACCCTGGTTCATCTATCACACAAGGGAGAAACCACCCATTTCTTATGTTCATGAAACATGTGGGGAGGATATATTAGTTTATTAGTTTTAAATAAACTAATATATCATCAATAAGTTGTCCAACTCTCACCCTCTTCCAAGCACCCTACTCCAAAAAATATTATATCATGTCTAGAGTGAAACCTGTATTATGAACTCAACTATGGTCTTATATTTTTGATATTAAACTCTTCTTGGGTGGTATTCCAAATTTCCAAAATCATCATTTTTTAATGTGATATAAAACATTTAATATTTTTAATATTATTGTGCTGAGGAACTTCGGGCCTCGAAATCCCACACCGAATCTAAACCTAGCTTCATAAATATTTTAATAAATAATATAAAGTCTTACAAAAAAATAATTGAGTCATTAAATAAGGCCAGTAAATTATTATAATTTGTTTTCCATGTTATACACTGTTCTCCAAGAAAGACAAATCTTCCAGATTTTGATCTTTGATCATCATAATTTCCATCACAATCCACTTCTACATATCCAAAAATATTGATTCTACTAATGATTTTATACTTCAATCCATGATGAAATTTTACTTAATGTATCTTAGTATATAATTTATAAAAAAAAATATGTGATTATTTTAGTGTGCATTTAAATCCATAAAATAATGTAACAATATACACTAAATTTGGTCACAATGTAGTCAAGTAGAGTAAACTCTAAATTAATTTTCTGAAATCACTTGAATAAATTTATTTTTCATATATATCCTCTGAAATATTGGTTCCCACTGAAATTTGTGAAGAAATATTCATAAATCATTTATACAAATCATATTTATATGTTTTTTGACATACGTATATTATGATAGATAGATATGATCTTCCTGTTGAGAAATGTAAAAATCTATGAAATATTTTATCTCTCCATGCATTAACATCTCAATAATTTTCTTCATTACCGAAAAATATCCTCAAAATAAATTCTTAGTTTCTAGTAAATTTTATATTTCCTATATAGACCATAATATTTATATATATTTCATTATCATATTTTATATAGAGTTTGTTGTCTACTATACCTTTCCTAGATTTAACACCATAAAGAATGAATCAATATTTTAGTACTAAGCCCTTGGTTATTGATTTAAACCATATAATATTTTTTTATCTTAAAAACATGTCCCTTATCTTTTTGAAGAATGAATCCATTAAAATTTTCAATATATAGGTAATATTCTAATTCTATATTTAATAAGGATAACATTATATCCATTTGGATTATATTTTACTACCATTGTATTATTATAGAAAAAATATCATAATGTATTTAATCATATAAATTAGTTAAAATGTCTTATTGAAATAAATTCCTTCCAACTATGAGTAGATTTTTTCCACTATCATTTCTTTATTTATCATCAACTCTTATTTTTCATTCAACTGGTTATGGAATACCAACTTTGTTTTGAGAACAGTCTTGTTATTTAGTTTGGTTACAAACAACCAAGAATCATTCTTCTTAACATGATCCAAATCCTCATTGATAGTATAAATTCTCTATTAATTCTCCAAATCATCTCTCGCATGTATTAGATCAACATAAGAATACAATGGTTTATGTGTCAATTTCCTCAATGATATTATGGTTTGAATCATTTTTTCTTGATCTATAATGTTATAATAAACCTCAAAATTTCTTTATCAAAATTAAATATTTTGAAAAATATTTCTCTCCATCACTGGATACAGCTAGATAATAATATTTAACCTATGATTCATCTGAATTTATATTATTTTTAGAAAATTTTCCCTGCCTATGAATAAATCATACTTAATCATCTTAACTTCTATAACAATAATCTTGATGTGTAACTTTATTTTTTTTGTCTTATAACACATTAAAATTTTCACTAACCATAATTGTCATGATTTATTTTTTATAGATATAGTATCCTCTGGAATGTAGATGATAACTAAGGGAGATTCCTTCAACACATCGTTGATCAAACTTCCCCAATTTTTCACCTTTCAACTTAATAATCTGAGGAATGATAAATACCCATAATTATTTAAAACTTAAGGAATTTTACTAACACATCATGTATAGTGAAATATTTGGATTGTTTTGATACTAGAGAATATTTTGAATGTGGACTATTTCACCAATAGTTTACCTCCAGAAAAATATGGAAGTGTTATGCTCCATCAACATAGTCTTATTCATTTCCACTACGTTTTATTTGATCCATTCAGTAATAAAATATAATTTTTTGGTATATGGTTCACCAAATTCCATATGGATACCATTATTTTCAATTTATTATTAAAATTTTCACATTTTTTGTTCAACACTACAATTTATATGAAACAACTTCAAGAAGAAACATCACTAATTTTCTGAAATTATTTCAAAACATTTAAACATATTATATTAATTTGAATTATACTTCATGAACATAATTTTATAATATACCTAAATTATTTAATAAAATAAATAAAATACTTATCTATATTACTCAATTTCATACTTAAAAGTCCATAAAAATATGAATTAATGAACTCCAATGGTTGAGAAGTTTGAATCAATAATTTCATGTGTGAAATGATAAAAACAATTCCCCTTATAAAATATAGAGCACAAATAATCTATTTATTTTTTAAAAAATAGACACAACTAAAACATTCCTTCCTTGGATAATATTAATCATATTCATTTGATCGTGGTGGCCATATCTTTGATACAAAATTTTCTTTTCTTTCATAAAATTCAAGTAGCATGGATTTTTAGCATCACCAACCAATAAAAAGTTACTAAATATTTTTTCCCTCTAGTTAGTAAAAAACATATTAAAAATATTCAACCATAATTCTTAATTTTGAAAAAAAAATTACATTCATGAAAAACTAGAGTCACACTCAGTAATTTTGGTTTCAACCCAGCTTCCAATAAGGTGTTCTTGTTTTTTATCTTGTCCTCTCTCATGACTTCTAAACTTACTCCTCTTATCCTATATGATCCATCATTTCAAAAGGTCACTAATATTTCTTTTTACTTTTAAACAACCTTCAAGATCTATAAATATCATGTTATTTATGAAAAAAATTACTATCCAAAATCCAAGGATATTCATTTTGAGATACTTTGAGTAGAACATAAATAACTAATGCCTTATACATTAATTTTTCATTATTATTATGAGTCTTTTGAAGTATTTTAATTCATAATTTTTGGTGAAGATAAAATAAATATCCATTCTTTATTATTTGAAATTTTTAACCATACCTTCTAAAAATTATCCAATGTTTGAAATTTATTTTTATTCTTCAGTCTAGAATATTTGGATTGTTTTTAAACTTTTATTATTCAATTATATTGAATACACATCAAAATTTTCCTCACCTAAATTATAGGTCCATATTGATATTTATTATTAAACCAACATCTCATTTAAATATACAAAAATATTCTATAATAATATAAATATTTATAAAATTAATTAATTCCTTTTTAAACTACTTATTATATAATCTAAACCACCTAATTTTATTACATATATTTATGATTTACATTTAACATTACTTATGAAAAAAATTATACTAAACTAAAAACGCCTTCATATTCATTATAATAGTATTTACTAACCTCTTTAGATCACTACTTATAGAAATTTTCTAATTCCATTTAGAAATATTAGAATCTCTAAATTTTCTACATTTCTATTTCTTTACCAAAAATATGATTTGCATCACCTATGGATAAGAATTAACCTTTTCAATAACATATTAAAAAACAGTTTCATCAATTTAGTGAGGCACTAAATGATTTATTTAGTCTTATTTTCTTTAAAACATCAATAATTTTAACAATATTCCACATTAATATTTCTTTAACTTCTTAAAAAATCTAAAAGTTATAATTGATATTTTTTAATTGATTTTCCTCTTATAGTTTTTTAATGAAAAAAATTTAAGATCCCCAAAATTTTATATAGAATTAACTTCCATTAAAACATTTTATTTCTTCTCTTAAATGTGGAAATTTATTAGATTATCATTCTTATTTAAGGAATTTGACTATTATTAAACATTTAAGGAATCATTATTTTCTAATGATTGAAAATATTTATTTGAATTCTTATTTAACTTATTTAATAATTAAATATTCCAATGAAATTCCTAAAGATCTAAATTTAAAATTAGATCTATTTTTTTTAATCCTTACATCTATTATTATTTCTTTCATCACTAGTAAGAAATTCCACATCCACGTTTATAGTCGGTTATTTTTCATGAGTTCTATTGGATGTATCAATTTATATTCATCCTAACTTCTAAAAAACATTTATAACTAGATAAAAAAAGTTTAACTTATTGGATTTATAGATACTCCCACTGTTCATTATTTGATGTTTTTTCTTATAACGAATTTTGAAGATTTCTTTTGTGAAAAACTTATTGTCTTCTAATCCTTATCTTCGAAACCTTTATATTATTTTACTTTTGGTCAATTTTCTATAAAATGACTAATATATCCACATTTTAAACACATTAGAAATATATTTTCTAAATAAATTTCTTTGTATCTTTCCACAATTCTTGAAATTAATGTGATAGTGTTTGTCAATATTTTTTTTAATATTTTCCACTTCACCAAAATATTATTTTTATTTCGAAACTTCTTTCTTGTTATTCTCTTATTTAAAATATATAAATTATATTTCATTGTTATCATTACCCATTTTCATTAAATAGATTTATTTCCTTATTTAATAAGAAATAAATTTGTTTTATAGATCATCTGAGGGAACTATGTTATAATCCTATTGTATAATTATTGATACCTTTGCATTAAATTTTTCAATAAACATATATAGTGTCTTATATATATATATATATATATATATATTACTAAAACCACATATGTTTATCACTACTTAATTGAATCATGTGAATAAATCATTAAAAAATAATCATTGTGTTTTTAAATTTCTTCAAACTTCAGGTGCCAAATCTGCATTAGTTTTTTATTGTTTCACCATCACATTTCATTCATAGTTATTATAAAACTCCCATTGATACATTTTATTATAAAAAACCCTTAAATTTATTTTATCTCTTTTTGAATAATGATGAAATATTTATATTATGAACATGACCATATTTCTCAATCTTCTATTGAACAACCACCATCATCGCTCTATTTTTATAGAGAGACATTCCCCTTTTTATCACATCCATAATTTCCAATTTGATGGATAAAATGTATCAAACCATTATATATTTCCATATATGATATTTATTAAAATAATTTTTTTAAATTTATTTACTTCCCACTAAATTAATCTAATACATCAAAAATAATAAAATTCTAAATCCACTCTACTTAAAAATATAGGGATCTATTTTCAATAAACTCAAACTAAAGAATAATATTTGAATTAAAGTTAAACCAATGATTTGATACTAAGCTTAAATGAAAATATAATAATATTAATTTACTGATAGGTATTGAGGGATCAGTGAATTATTATCATTATTTTATATTCCACCTAAAAAGAACCTTCTTCGCTTATTAGGGTGAATTCCTAGAAGTTTTTATCAATTATATAGATATTTAAATCCAGAAAAAACACAAATGGAAAATCAAATTTATGTTTATCACCACTCAAAATGAACATCTACATTATTAGCATGTTATGGTAGAACCTTGGATCACACTATCCACTAACTTCAAAATAATGGATATAAAAAAGAAGGATTTATCCTTATACTATATACACACAGTATTTAGTCCCAATTTTTATAAAGTTATATTTCACAAACACTTATTAGAAAATATGAAAAATTGAAACAATACAGTCTTTAAATAGAGTAATGTTACATCAGGTTATTATTTTGATTCTTCTCCATCAATTCTCATACTCATAAGAGATATGATTTTATACATCAATAGATAACAAATATGAATACATCATATATAAAATAAAATAGTAGTTCATTCAAAAATAAATATGTATAATAATAAATATAAATAAAATACAAGGCCTCTTTCCCCAACTCATATAACCATCTTGTAATATCCACGACCTCAATGACCTTAAAACTGAACTATATTTATATCTATAAGATATTAATGTAACATGAGAAAAAAAGGAATGTTTACCCACAAACATCAAAACCCATGTCTTGTATGTGGGTAGGGGTTAGTCCAATGACCAAATAGGAATACCTAATGTGTAAAAAACACAAATTATTATTGTGATCAACATTATGATCATGCAATACATATAATAATGTATAGTCATGCTCGCGCAACACACCCACACAATCATATAATGGAAAATTCTTATACAAATAGACAATTTTGGTCATCATGTGATAACCAAGACACTATAACACCTATACCAACTAGATTTATATCAATGTAGGAAGGAATAATTCACCTCATACTATAGATCTTAGCCCATACAATAGGAATTAGGGTACGATTTCCTCAGTTTCTACGACCACTAAATGAAGGTGTAGGGTATGTTTTTCATCTAATTCATGGACCCGCCCTCTCGCTCAAGGTCATCCCACATCCCAATCCTGAACCATCCCTTACCACTCAAGGGGGTTCTTCCCTCTATGTTTTCCAAAAACAAAACTCAGGCCCTATATAATTCATGGAAGTTCTATATTCGTCAATAAACCCACTTCTTCTCCCTCAAGACATGGTTGATCGAGCCATCACACTAATGGAAAATATCTTTTAGTAACCACTACCATATCACTTTGGGTATGGTATGACATCATGCATACTAGGATCTCATCTCTTCAATGGTTATCTTGTCAAAACCATATCACTCATGGATAGGCTAAGAATTAGGTTCCTCTCCTATAATGGCATCCATCACAAATCATAAGAAATCATTTTCAAGCACATATAAAAAATAGAAAACATGGCATGCATCCTATCAAAAAAATCACCATCCCAAGGATAGGGTGATAATCCCTAGAGACCTATCCAAATATCTCAATCATGTATCAATACCCATATCAAACCTTTAGGGGTTCTATTCCATCAACTTGCACCAACCCACAGTATTAATACCAAAATAAAAGTTCTCATAAGTCTATACACACCACATAGATCATTTTAAAATAAATAATATCCATGTAAATCATATTCCTAAAGTAGACATGTATTATAAAAAGATTCGCCACCCTCATGTTCTCAAAAAAACAAAAACAATTCAAACCAATCCAACCCATTCATTATTTACAACCCAATTCAAATCCATATTTTCCATACCATTTCATAAAAGACATCACATGCGGCTTCACTCACACTAGTACCTTAGAAAAATCCCATAAAAACATCCCCTTGAAAACCCTTTTCTATTCTAAAATACCATTTCCAAACCCATCCCAAAATCACTTATCTCACCTTGAAATTTCAATTATTCAAACATCGTTTTTAAAATACATTTTAAAATGGAAATACATTAAATTTTTTAAAATCAGACACCCACCTCCAAAAATCTATAAAGATAGCCACTAACACCTATCAGACCATGGAGCCACTATTAATCCATTTAGAAATATATACATTACATGTTAACAATTATACTGATGTGATCATATCCCAGCCTTATGGTACAAGACCATTTATGTAATTAAAATATTTTAGGAAAGTAATATAATGATAACACAAAAATAAAATAAAAAAATGAAAAGAGTAGAATTAATATGAATATCATTTCTTTATACAATAATACCAAAATCATACAAATATCATAACAAACTCCTTTGTGTCCACAAGAACCAATATCATCAACAAACATCATCAAATTAAATAATTAAACATTAAAAAACAAAAAAAATCAGTATAAGTGATACCAAACTCATTGGTTGACCTAATGGTGTTGAAATCACAAGAAACAGGGTGATGTACACTGTTGAAATGCACCTGTACATATTCTATAAAAAATTTCCAAATTATAAAACCAATTATAACAATTTCTATGAAAATTATAAATATATAAACAATGAAATATTCTGTAAAGTAATCTATTAATAATAACTTGAATAGATCCTATAGGTATGTCATCTATAAGATACACACGAAATCTCCAAAAGGATTAATAATTTTACATTAGTTACTAAAATTTTTCCTCTGAAACCCTATATGGATTAACCAAAAATTAGAAAAATGTGGGAGTAAGAACGACGGATGCAAGGAGGATATCCTAACTAAAATTAGCATGATGAAACCCCAAGAATACACCTATATTAAAGGTTTGAATTGGAGTGTAATAGGATATCCATAGAGGTATCTTCTTTTTTCTTTGATTTACCATGAATGATATAACTCAAGAGGTTTCCCAAAATAGACCCCTGAAAAAATTAAAAGAAATCCCCTAAAAAGGGGCTTCTTAGTACAAGTTCAGAGAATAAATAGAGTTTCAATCTATAAACCCTTTTATAGGTAGATTAAAAACCATCTACCTCAACAATTTCATTTCATAAACACTAGTTCACATCATTAATACCCTTGGGAAGGAATCACCTCTCCCCACTACTCATTCAATGATCTATAGTCACCAAATGATGAGTCATTCTCACCATGAATTAAATATAACACCATGAATGTCCTACTACTGCACTTTTTTATGGGCCCAAACCTAAATCACTACAATAACATATTTTTAAACACCTAATATGTCATGAACCAAAAAACTGGGGCCCCTCCTAGGTGAGCAGAAAGTTGAGGGTGACACCCCAAGATCATCTCTAAAAATCAAAGTGATGGTGATAATCACCATGAAGGAATGTAATAAAAATGGAAGGCCTTATCCTAATGTATAAATACACATTCACACATGTAGCTTTCTTAAGTAGTGTATATATAAAAATCAAAACCTATACAGACTAAATAATGAATGAAAAAGTCTCTCAAAAAAATAACAGGGTACTAAAATGTAATGCAGAATTATAAGGAGAAAAATATTGACCAAACCATATATTATTGAAGTCCCAAACATAAAATAACTGAAAAAGTTTAACATAAAAGATAGACCAACTCAGAATATTTTATAATTCCCACCAAATATGGTTAGTGCCTTTAAGTATTGTTATGCTCTACTGATACCAGGTTCACCAAAGATGCAGTTGATTTGTATGTCATCTATATAAGACATGACATATGTAGGAAAATCCCATGTATATTTGGGTATAAATATACTCACAAGGAAACCATGAAAACCTGGAGGGAAAAATAGAATGAAATAGTCACCACAACCTATAATTAAAAATTGAAAAAGAAACACAACATTAGATATGATCATACAAAAAACCAGGTTGAAAAGGAAGAGGAATATAAATCTCTATATTAATCTATGAATGGTGAGTCTGAACACCACTCTAATGGTCCCATATATGATTCCGACCACCCTACACAACCTCATATGAATTTAGATGGGGTATCACTTCTCACTACTGTGTACCATAGACAAGGGAGAACTAACTATAGTGGAGGACCCACTCTCCACTAGATCTCAATTATGTGGGATTAAAACTTTTTACATATAGGACCCAAACACTTTTCAATGTGGGGGAGTACTGACTCCACTTGTAAATGGGATATGGGGGAGAAACACCCTAGTGAGTAAGGGGAGTTCAATACCTGGAATAACTATAATGATCAAACTTTATCACTACCATTAGTTAAACATCACTAAAAGAATAATACTCATCATATCACCTCACATCATATCTCTGATGTCGAAATGAAGGACACCATCTCATCCTTCATGGAATTATACTAAAATGGGATACTAATAGACCCAAATTTGAGTCCCAATGAAGGATATGTACAAGGTAAAAGATTATAGAAAAATAAATGATGTTTTAATCATGTTAGAAATCATGTATATATTTCTAAAGAACTAGGTATGTACTTTCATGTACACAAATCTATTAGCTAGGTCTTACCTCACGGTGTGTTCATAATGGGACACGACGTGTTTGATCACCCAGGTCCCTATTCATACTCTCTAGATGCATGTATTGGATACCGATTTAGCATGTCATGGTGTGGGGACCCATTCACATGGTGTGTGATATTTAACTAAGCATATAATCCTTAGGTACCACAAGGAGAAAACTACATGGAATGTATTTTTCTAAAACACACTGTGTGTATTCATGTTTTACAAAAAGTATAATGTCTAGTCTCTCGGTATTTATACTCTTTCCATATTCACCAAATCCACCACAAATATATCCATAACATCACACAATCCACCAAAAATAATGCTATATTCATCCAAAAATTTATTGTTTCCCGATGGTTTTTATAAATCAGGATTCTATTAATCAAGCATGCTCCTTCGTACCTCATGCCGCCAAAACAATGTCTCGATACCTGAAACCATCATCCATGATTTGTCATTCCACCTTAATCCTTCTATTATTCATTTATCCCAAGATCATTTTCATAAATTTCACAAATACAAAGGTTTAATAATGCTTAAACTAGTCTGAAAATATTGAATCATTAACCCTATGACTCAATGATGAAGAACATGAGGAATGGAGATTAAAGAGGAAAATTGACATGATGAGATTATCATTTTACATTAAAAAATTTACCAAATAATATAATTGATGAATCAAAATGGTAAAAGAAAATTGAAATAGAAAAATAGATAAGTAGGATAAATCACAAATTAAATTCGTGGGTCATGTGGAAAAATGAGATTCCAGGAAAAAATTGATATTTAATCCATGTATTATAAATTTACAACATAAGGGAAATAATCCATTAAATAATTATCCATACCTAAATAATATATCAATATATGGTGTAGATCACATTCTCTAATAACTTCATTGGAGATTCTACTATGTCCACCATTCATCCCACAAATCTCATCAGTTGTTTTTCATCAATTTACATTCTCAAGTTTTTCAACATCAATTGTTGCTCTCTTCCTCCTCCACATATCAAATATCATTATTTTATGTGGATAAACCTGGTCATTTTCCATAATTCATTGTTTCAATATGATAAGGTCAGGTTTTTAATTTAATAAATTAAAAACATTAATCATTTAACTTATTTAACACACCCACAAACTACTACACTTCAATGAAACAGCTGACGGAGACCAAAGTTATATCTCACCTAGGGTAAACATCATGTACTTAAATTAACTAAGTTATTATATTTTCTATATGAGTTTCCAATTAATAGTAATTTCATTAATTCTAAAAATATGTTTGTGAATTATTTTATATATAAAATATTTTTAATATATTGATATCAAGGTTCCACGAGGCTTATAATTCCATTCTAACTCCATGTATTACTCTGGAAATATTATATAAAACATTCATAATTATTTAAAATAAAACATGGAGTCTTTATGTTCTCCCCATCTCAAATATTTTCAACCAAAAAATAAAGAACCTACACAAAAAAGTGAGGGTTTTGAGCTCGAATCCAGTTCTCCCATTCCCAAGAGAACTCCTAGGGGTTCTCATGTTTCCCAAGAAATCAAACATAATAAATGGTCTACTCATACAAGATTCCCTCCTTTGGAACCTTGATCACCTTTTATTACTATAAGAATGTGGTTTCATACTTAATGTCTATATCTTCTTAGTTAAAAACATTTGATGGTTCATGAATATATCACCTCATCTATGACACATGGATTATGTCATACACTCAGTCCAACTACATGGTGTATGTTCGAGTGGTTTGTAACCTCACCAACCATAAGAAGAATCTAAAATGGCCCAATGAACCTCAAGGATAACCTACTACCCTAACCAGATCTCTGCAATACAAATTATGGGAAGACTCTTAGAAAAACATGATATCTCAACTCAAACTCCAATGGCCTATGATGTCATTTTTTGAAATATTTTATTCATCTTTTAGTCATCCTTATATTCTCAAGGATCACTAAAACCTTCTCCATCATCACCGACACCATCACTGGACTAACAAGGGATATCTCACCAATCAAATTCTAGTACAAGGGTGGGCTATAGGGTCTCCCATATATTTCCTTGAATGTTTTAATGTTGACAGTAGAGTGATAACTATTATTATAGGAGAACTCCACCAGTAGTAAATGATCCTCTATGTTTTGGCTAAAGTCCAGCATGCAAGCACTCAGCATATCATCCAATTCCTTGATGGTCTGCTCCATCTGGGCATCTATCTAGGTGTGCAACAATGTACTCATCCATAATTAGGTTCTAAAATCCTTCTGAAAACCTCTCCACAATTGTGATATGAACTAAGAATCATGGTTTGGGGATATTATCATGGGTACGGCTTGAATCCAAATGATTTCCCACATATATAATAATCCCCAACTCTCAACTAAACTCTATTCCTGAATGACAAGTGTATTGACTTTGTAATTCAATAAATAATCACCCAAATAGTGTCATGTCCTCTCGATGTCAATGGAAGTACCATAAGAATGTCCATTGATATACCATCCCACCTCTATTCTGGGATCTCAATAGAATGAGTTAGACCCACAAGAACATGATGTTCAGCCTTCACCTGTTGACATGTAAGTCATTGAGAAACATAATAAAAAACGATATGCCTCATGTGAGACCAACGGAATTATTTTTGAAGGTAGTAGTATATCTTATCCACTTCCATATGTACACAAAATATAGTGGAATGATAATAAATAAACACATACTCATTAAATATGATCATAACTATGGTTCATCCATAAACATATTGGGGTTCTATCCACCATAAAAAAACACATCTAGTGCTTCTCAGGTCAATAATTGGATATTTAGTATTTCATAGTTGACATCACACAACATATCTTCTCTCAAATTCTGAATAAGTGGTGGGGTCACAACCATCAATAAAGGATAATTTTCACCTCACTCCTCCATAATTGTTAGATGTAAAGGGGAAAACTATTCTAATTTCTCATCCACTAAAAAAACAATATTTCATGCAAAGGAAATATTCTACCACATTTCCCTTCCCTGTAGTATAGACTATATCAAAGTAGTATTATTTTAAGAACCCCAACCAATTACATTGTCAAAGGTTGATATCTCTCAGGGTATAGATATACCTAGGAATCTGAAGGTATGTATAAAAAAATATTCTAGTCTATAAGATAATGCCTTTAGATATTTTAGGATAATACTATCATTTCTAAATCCAATTCATGGGTCACATTGTTATTCTCCTGGGGTCTAAACTTACTTGACCCATTATTGATCATTTCCTCCCTCTATATCAATACACTTATGATCCCTGCATCATAGGAATCGTAAAACATCACTTACTCGACACCCTCCTTTGGTAGTATCAAAACAAGGGCACTGGTAAACTTCTTCTTATCCCCTCAAGGTATTTTATCATTGCTCATTATAATAAAAATACTCCATTTTCTGAATTAGTGATGTAAAATGGGAAATTATCCTATAAAATTATAACAAAAATATAAGGTGGTACCTTGATAAACTGATGGAACACTTCACCTTTGAAATGATGTTTGGTGGATCTTGAGTAAGAACTGTAACAATATTTTTCTATCTCACTTCAACACCATGCTCAAAAATGACATGACTCAGAATGTGAACCTCCCAAATCAAAAACATAAAATTTGATATACTTTCATATAATTGGTTATCTGATAGTATTTCTAGGACCGTCCTCAAATTCTGTATAAGCTCCTCCTTATATTCAGAGTTAATGATAATGCCCTCAATAAAGGAAACCAGAAATTGATCCAAGAAAGGATGGATAATCAGGTTCATAAGTTCCATGAACACAACTAGGGAATTTTTTATAAAAAAGGGAATCCCTGGGAAATCATAATGTTATAGATACATCATAATTTCATCTTCAAAATATCATCTTTTTTAACCCTAGATTGATGGTATCCAAAGCTATGATCAATCATTGAGAAACATCTCATTCCTTTCAAATAGTTGAAGAGGTCATCAATCATCGACAATGGTTAATTTTTCTTGATCTTCACCTAATTTAGACGATAATAATAAAAAAATTACCTCAATCACTCATATTTATTCGTAGTAAATATCACCTGATATACCCAAGGGGACACACTTGGCCTAATGAATCCTTTCTCACATTAGTCTTCTAACTACACCCTCATCTTCTATTGTTCATCATGAACCATCTCATATGCTGAAAATGATATTGGTGAAGTCCATAGGTGCACATAAATGTATGTTCTAAACAACCACTTAAAAATTTGTCCTAGAACATCTTTGATAATGTCGTCTATAAAATATTACACAAATGATAGAATCCATATGTCTGAAGAGCCCACTGCACTAAGGTCCATACCCACCAACTGACGGTGATAGAATTTAGTTTCCTTCTCATGATCCCCACTAATTATCCCAAAAATCCATTCTTTCCATTGATGGAGAACCTCATACCATCATACCATATGTACTTAACCATTCTGGGGTGATATTGAATCTATGAATTCACTGTAAAAAACAAATCCATACATAGTATTATATCATAATATTTCATCACAATGAGAAAGAGGTCCCACAAGAAACTCTCTCTGTTGAGAGCTAATTCACGCAACTAAATGATTTGAGATATAGAATAACCACTCCATTTATAAACCTATCACCATATATGATGATCCAATTACTTTACAGAAGACTATATATTGTTAAAAATGGATATGGAGAAGAAGGAAGGACTTCCACGTATGTCTAAAAGTACTAGATCTAAATTATATAAGAATAAAATAATACCTTGAATAATATCATATACAGTATTTTCATATCCCTCCATAGCCTGCAGCTGACCAAAACCCCTACCACCATCCCTCTGAGCCAGACATGTGATACATATTGGTGGTGGTGGGATTATGTCATAGCCTCATCCTCTACTTGTATCACATAAATTTGGGGCTCTACCTTCCCCTTTTCCATCATCGCCCCCTCAGGGGATACCGTGAACATGCCTAGGAGATCCATGATCATGATTATGCCTCTATAATTGAGGTTCATACACTTTATTCCATTAACCCAGAGCATTTCAATTCAATAAATCAGGATCCATGTGACCTCATCTATTATAATCATTGAATCTCCCACCTCTAGGATAACTGGACCCTCTACATGATCTATGCACAATATATCCCAGTGTTTGAGTCTGGGAAAAGTTATGCCACTAGTGTCAACAACCTAATAGTTGATGATTACTAGTTTCTAAAGATGAATCAACCCCATTATGTCCATTTTTTTCAATATTCCTACCTTCCCTCTTCTAAGAATCTCTCTATTACCAAGGCCAACTCTAGTACTCAACAAAAAGTTGGAATGCATAAAGAGACCATTCTAGTCAGAATGTATATATTTATTACCTTATGAAAATTCAATACCTAAAAGTATACATATCTCTCCACATTGAGAGAGTAATGTGTGAGGTTATTAAACCTCCATGTGTACTCAAAAACTAAAATACCACCCAGATATAGTTTAAGAAAATTGTAGATCCGCACATAGCACTACCTCAAAGGGTAATAATCTTAATGGAATAAGCACTTAAAGTCTATTTCCAAGAAAATAAACTCATCATGTGTATGTATGATCAACCCCCACCAAAACCCAATAGCTTTATAAATAATTATAGTTGAGAGTGAAACTATCTGATCGTTTAGGGTCTTTAGAAGATGAAAATCTCACACCAAAAAATAAATCCAACCTCTACAACCTAAGGTACTAGATCACTATTAAACCTATCTAGTCTCTATCACTAGAACTCTAGAAATGCACTAATATTGAATGCATCATCATTCTAACCCATTGGATCTATTACCTGCTCGACATACATATTATCATCCACCTGATCTACTAGAGGTGGGTCCACTCACATCCCATTAGGTGGAAGAAATAATTTATGCTCACTAGGAGGGAAAAACTTAAGAATAGATCCTTATACTAAGGCATCATCACTCATCTAGTGATCATCATTCCCATTTCTTAAAATTCTAGTTGGATATATTTTCACAACCATCCTAAAAAATTTCCATACATACCACAATTATATGAGTATATATGAGGATCTGACTCAATAAGGGAATTGAATTCAAAATACCCAAACCTAAATGATATGTGTACCATTGGTTTGATTAAAAACAGTGAATCATCATGGTGAGTAAACTAGAAAGTAGTCAGTGTCCTGGTGTATGGATACATTAGCTATCGTACCACCACTGCATTACTTGGCCAAAGATAAAAACTTGAGAAACTATAATACCATTACCCTAAATTCCCAATCCAAACCTCACAACATCACTAAATCCAAACACTATACCTGGGTAGAACTTCATTCGATACCACTATATCATGATCTGACCCACTGAGCACCCACCTAGTCTAGTAGAAAGGAAAGAGTTACACCCCAAGAAAGCCTTAAATAAGATAGGGGTTGGTTAAAATAATTGAGAAGAAATATTACTAAAATGGGAGGCTATATCCTAATGTACATATAAACACACGCACCCAACTCCATGAAACAATGCGTAGATATAATAAAACAAAAACCTCTAGAGTAAATAATGAATATGATGGTATTTAGGAAAAAAATTAATGCGAAGTTAGGTAATACATAAGTATAAGGGTAAAAATACACACATCAATAGAGATAACGGGGGTCCAAACCTGACAAAAAAACTGAAAAGCAGTAATGAAAAAGGGAGATCATATCACAATATCTAAGAATGATCATTGAACATGGTGAACACCTCCAAGTTCTACTATGATCTACCGATACCATATCCTCCAAATCCACCAATTTTATACCTATAATAAACATAATACATGACACGTGAGTGAAAACACAATTAAGGGATGAGTATAAAAATAATCATTAGAATTCCCCAAAAACCCAGAGGGAAGTAATAGAATAAAACTATCATCTCAACCCATTTTTTAAAGAGGGAAATGAAATCACACATAAAATATCATCATACTGAAACCCTAGTCAAAAATTGAGTGGAATCTAAATCTCCATAGTCATATAGGGATGATGAGTTCTCCCAAATCTCCTAAGGTCCAATCTCTAATGTTAAGAACATCATAAAACATCACACTATTCTAAATAGAGGGTCCACTCCTCACTATTGTGTACCATAACCAAGGTTGCACCAATGCTATTAGAGGCCCAACTCTCTACCAGAGCTTGATGATGGGGTAGTATCACTTTATATATAGAGGGCTTGTGTCTATTATAGTGTGGGGAATTATTGAATCTACCTATATATTGGATATGGGGGACCCACACTTTGGTGAGTCTAGTGAGTATCAACCCCAATATCACTCTTACAATCAAACCACTTAAATTCCATAATCTAAAAATCATTGGAAGAAGCATCTCACATGAATCAACTTGTTTCATATATATGAGCCAAATCAAAGGCCCCAATCAGATCCTATGTGGAATTATACTCAGAATGTGCTAATCACTAGCCCAAATAAGAGTCTTGAAGAAGAAGATACACATGTTAGATGATTCTGGGAAGTCTACATATCTTGTACATCAGGAAACATAATGTGTGGAACTACTTGAGGACTTAGGTGTGTTCTCCCATGTAAAAAGCTCAGCTAGCCAGTTCCATCCACTATTTATGTTCCTAAAGGGGCATGACATTCCTAATCACCTTGGGCCATGGTCATGCACTATGGATACACAACTCTGCCACCCATATTGTGTCACATGATTTGTGGGACTCGACAAATGGCATGTGGGCCCAACCACATGGTGTGTGATATTTAACTCGGCATTGAAACCCTATACGCCACATGGAATGGGATATAAGACATGTGTTCTTCCGAAACACAAGGTCTGTAGTTGGGTTTTATGCAGATAATAAATTATAGTCTCCCAGTTTTCATGTCCTTTCTAGATCCACAAATTCCATCAAAAATATAACCATATCATTACCCAATCCACTTAAAGAGAGGTTAAATTCCTCCAATAATTGATTTCTAGCCTCCAATGGTTGGAAATTAAGATTCCCATCACCCTATAATGATCTTTCATGCCTCCAATTTCCAAAATGGTTTCCTGATACCTAAAACCATCATCTAGGATCTATTGTTCTACCTTGATCCATCAAATATTCACTGATCTTGAGATCCTTAATATAACCATAAAAAATATTAAGATTAAATCATGCTTTATCTAGTCTCTAAATTTTAAATCATTGGCCTTATGGGATAATGATAAAGAATGTGTAGAATGGAGAGGCAATGACATAGTGATAAGGTGAGATTATCATTTCCCATTGAAAACCAAACCAATGATAATAATCAGGTAATAAAAACTTAGAAATAAAATTAGAACTATTAGAATAGAAAAGTAGGTTCATGAATGAATATTTAATTCTTAGGTCATACAGGAAATTGAGATTCAAGGAAAAAATATATATTAAATACACACTAATCAATTAGAAACATACGGGAAAGAATACCAAAAATAATGTACTCCACCTTGAGAATGGATCTATCATTGGTGTATAACATTTTCTTAGTGACATCATTGTAGATCTTATTTCATCCATCATTCATCCCAAAAATTGATTCTATTTTTTCTTCTCAATCCATGATCCTAAGTTAGTAAACACCAATGGTGTCTCTCATCAACCTCCTCTATAATATATAGGGGTTATAAGGCTATCCTTGAAAGGTTTACATACCAAATTATTTATAGATGATAGGTCTAGATTTAAATTTTAATAAATTAAATTAAATAGTCATTTAATTAAATAATTCACTAGGAAATGACTTTACTTCAATAGAATGTTTGATTCTAAGAAAACGTATATCAGACCTAGGATAAACCTCGTGTTTATAAATTAACTGTGATCTAAAATTTTTTATCCAAGAATTTGATCTATGAGAATTCCATTTATTCTGAAAATATGTGTAAGTGTGATTTTATATATATTTATTTATTTATTTATTTAATATATTAATACCAAGGATCCACATGGCTCTGAATTCTTCACTAACTCTACATCTTACGCAAAAAATATTATTTAAAATATTCTAATGTATTTTAGTATAAAAAATGGACTCATTACATGAGATAATTACAAAGCCTCCAACCACATTAAAAAAACTTTATATAAGTCCAAAACCTTAAAATCCCAATATGAGTCTTGATTTTCAAAAACGAACTACTCACCAAGTTAAAAATTTAAATTCCCTCAGGAATTAAAAAACCATAACAAAGAAGGTTGTTACAATCTCCTCAACACAAGTATTATCATCCTTGAAAAGTTATGATATTTCTTTCACTATCATACTCAACCTATCACGATCAATAAGCCACCACCAATATGATGCATTCCATATCCAAATACCCAATGTGCTTCCTATAACACCCTGAGATTTTGGAATATATTTTTCACATGTAAAACTAAACTAAATTAAGATGTGAAAGGTTAAATGAATATTATGAAGAATATAACATGAATAATGAACTCTTGGTTAATAAAAATTGTAATACTCAACTATAATTGCATACTTTTAGAGGATAAATAATTAATATGATTTAATTTTAAAATGCATTATTATTTATCAAACTATTAATTTTAAAGTTTTTAATATTTTATCCTAAGAAATTAAATTTAATTATTTCAAAATATTATAAAATAAAAATTGATATTAAATAATATTTTTAAAACATTAAACCGTCATTTTTATGTTAATATTTTTTCAATAAATTTTTTATTCTCATTTATGAACTAAATTTATAAATTTAAGAATACTAATGTCATAAAATTAACTTTATTTTTTAACTAATCTTTTTAATGTTTTCTTAGGATGCATTTTTGGGTTATTTTTGAAATAATTGATTTTTAGGTGAATAGCAAAAAATATAGTTTTTACTAAAACTATAGTGTTTATGACTATATCAAGTAGTGAGTATATATTAAAAAACTATAAAAATTATGATAAAACATGTATTTGTAGAATTAAATGATTCAGTTAAAACAACAATTTTAAACTTAGAAAACCCTTGTTGAACATTTTGAAAATTAATCAAAAAATTTTAAATAAACATTATTTTTAGTCTTTCTATTTTAATTATGTTTCCACTATGTGAAATTTGTGTTTGTATTTCATTTAAACTCAAATAAATCTAATTTTGTTAATTTTAAATCAATTAATTTCATTAAAAACAACAATATTGATAATTTTATACTAAAAATAACATTTATGATTATAAATACATTATTTTTAAAAACGGGGTTTTACACGTTACATGAAATAATGTTACAATTAATTTTTTACACACATGGAATTTTTATTTATTAAAATTTATTTATTATTTGGAATTACTAGGTTAAAATTAAATAATAACTCTCATTTTATTTTTCTTCACTAAAATTAAAATATTTAGGTAAAAATTAATTAACCCAGTAAAAACCCAAAATAGTAAAAGTGAAAAATCTAAGATTAAATGGCTTGGAAATGTATTTAATACATGTGTGAAAATTATTTATGGTGGTATTATAGACCTAACGTATTCCCCAAAAAATTATTGTACACTTTGTTTCCAGTTTCTTTAGAAAATATGTTCTCTTTTTATATTAAAAAGATATATTTACAAAAATTATATTCCCATCATCTATAAAATGAGCAAACCTCACCCCCCATTTTTCAACTAATTATAAATAATTATGTAAAAATAATTATTTGGTCCCTCATAATATCTTTCCCCATGTTCTATATTCCTTGGATTCACAATAATTCTTTGTTATGGACACATGAGGTGTTACCTGAGGTAGAGAATCCAAAGAGAGAGGCAATGTTCTCAACCAATATTTCTTAATTATTTTTTTCATAGAACCCCTAAAAACTATTTTATACATTAATTTATTATAACATAACAATTTCTAATATTATTAAACCTTATTATACTAATTCAATATCAATTTTCTACTTTCCATTAAAAATATTTTAAAAATGAATACATCATCATGTGTACCTGAGGACTACCACCTCCACAAACATGACTTTAATCCACAATATATTTTTTTATTTTATTAAATTATTACTTTTAATGGTAAGTGGGAACCAACATAAACGTCCTTCCACATCAACCCTTACAAAATACGCATTAAATAATCCAAATTCCAAAAAACCATTCACCCCGCCAAGATAGTAGCATGGACAGTTATAAAAGACTATTTAAATTATTAACATTAAAATGTTAACATTATTAATATTATTAAATTATAAACCATTCCTTATATTATACTTGATCTATGGAAAATGAAAGTTTCCCAAGTGTATATGTGCGGACTACAATCCCTATGAAAGTGACGTATTTAATTTTTCACTTTAGTGTTTTGAAATGTTTGAATTTATATTTAAATATGGTTTAACACTTTAATAAAATCTAAATCATATCATTATTATTCTATTATAATGATAATATTCTAAAACAATCACTTTCTAAACCATTCTCACCCATCTACTATAACATGTTCTTATTTCGGTCAGTTAAACCGCCTATATGAAAAATGATATAAATTTATATAATGCATAACTAAGGAAACATAATTACTACTGATAATTTACGATATTAATTAATTAATTATTATTTTTTCATTATAATGATAATAGTAATATCTATCATTTTATTAAGATTCCATGCCTCTTTTTCAAAAATTAATAAAATAGGATTTTCAATAACTTCATCAACACAGTTCACAACTAAAATTTTTTTGATATGAAATTAAAACATTATAAATCCTTGTTAAACATTTATTATAGTACCTATAATTATATATTAATGATTTAGTTTTAATTTAAAAATAATAATCGACGCCTTGATTAAGAAACTTTTACTAAAAAAATATTTGAAACTAATAACATCTAATGATGTAAATAAACTATAATTAACTAATATATTTTTAATAAATGATTATAAATGAAGTTTATAAAAGGATTTAGTTATGAATAAAATTATTAAATATGTAATTAATATAGTAATTTTTGTTATACATTACATTATAACACATTTGGCTAAGCAGGATTAAAGGTAAGCGTGTTTCGCCACAATTTTCCATTGATATATGTTTTGTTTTTGTAAAACTAATTTCATTTAAATGGATTTAATAGATATTAAATATATAATATCATTAATTATCTTTTATTCATGTAATATTATGTTCAATTTCAAAATCTTCCATTCATTGGGTTTTTATTTGAATGTTTCTTAATCTGTATGGTTTTTTTAGTGAGCCAACTTATTTTCTTGAGTAAAAATGATTCTTCTTAGACTATATTTTTTCAATATGATTTTTTTAATTTTATGATTATATTATGACTCCATTACTCATTATTTTTAGGTAAAAAAATTGATTTATTTATTTCTTCATAAAATTTGATGATGTTAAGAATAATTCGCATCCTCTCAAAATAATCTCTTTTTCTTCCAAGTCTATATTTTCACTTCCCTTCAATGTTATCCATTATATTTGAAACTAAATTATTTTTTATATAATATTAATTTTATATTTCACTTATCCAAATTTCAAAATAATGTTTTGTTACTCTTTTTAAGATGTGTGATTATAAAAAGGGTATTGAAAAATAGTAAAATGGTTTTCCATCCTTAAAATGTTTTGTCATTCACTCCACATTCTATTTAAACAATATTTATTTCTTTATAAGGATTATTATTGAATATTATTTTTAAAATTAAGTTTTTTTTAAAGTTTTATAACTTTTAATTTCAAAATATTAAATTTCAAAGCCACCTATAACTTCAAATTTTTTATGATAATGTGAAAAATGTTTTCTATAATCATTTTTCTATGTCAGCACATTCTTTCATCATTATGATCATTTTTCTCAATGAATATTACATTACATTTTTTAAAACTTTTTTAAAATATATTTTGATTTTTAATGATTTTTAAAATAAAATTTAATATTATTATATTTTTTAAAATAAAATATGATTTTAAAAAATAAATCAGAATATTTAAAAATAGATTTTAAAGGATTGTGTTTTTAAAAAATAAGTTTTCTTTGTTTTTAGGCCTTCTAAAAGAAAATTTTATGAAGCATTTTTCATTTCTTTTTTTTTAACATTTTGGTTTTAAATGGTTAATTTTATAGTTATTTATCAAGATTTAGGTGTTTCTTTTTAATGAAAAAAATACTTAAGGATTATTTAAAGCATTTCAAAAATGGAAACCTCTTCTTGTTTTTCAATTTGATTTTACCCATGATCTTGAAAATGTAATTTTAAACTATGATAACATCCTTAGTTTTCCTTATGTTACATAGGGGATGTTTTATTATACCACTATACACATTATTTCTCTTGATGGATAATAACATGATTCGTGGAATTTTTAATGAAACCATTCTATTTTCTATAGTTCAATTAAGTGATGTTTAAAATTTGAATGTTTCCATGTTCTCTTGGAACATAAATGTACAGATGATTATAATGGATGGGTGGGGTCCTATATAACCCTCCAATTCAATGGTTGAAGTTTCGTATATAATGATAAAAAATGAATAGATAAGTAGTATCCTAAGACCTTGAGGGTACAGATATGGTAGACCAAGGCTATGGGGGTACACAAGTTGATATCCCAATCCCAAGAGGGTTCACAGGTTGTTATCCTTATCCCAATAGGGTACATATGCTATTATACCAAACCAAGAGGGTAAAAAAATTTATATTCCAAGCCCAAGTGGGTATACTAGAAGTTAGACCAAGACCAATAGGTTACATGGGTTTTTATCCCATTCCCAAGGGGGTATATAGATTGTTATCCCAAACCCAAGAGGGTACATGAGTTGTTAAGACATTCCCACTATATTATGGTAATTATATAGAAATTACAAATACAAAATTTTATGATTCATATAATTAATTTTTGTAAAATATCTATTCTATATGATTATATTATGATACCATGGTTCGGGTTTATTGTTTCATGTTTTTACACACATATTCCACGGAATATGTTTGATCATCAAATGACATTTTTTTATGACTTGTGTACAACTATTGTTATTCTATATTACTTGTAAAAATATATTTATCTCATGTTATAATATTAACATATTTTTAGGATCATTTACTTGATATTATTCTAATTATTTTTATCCTTAATTATAATTTGTGTAACACCCTATGATTTTAAATTGTATTTTTTCTTTAAAAATGAATGTGTTCAAGAGATTGCTTCACATGCAACAACGTATAAAAAACCATAGAACATTATATAACCTCTATAAAGAATCTATTATGTTAGAGAGTATAAATATAGGTTATAACTTTATTAAATATATATAGAAATAAATAATATCATTTTTAGTGTATTTAAATAACTAATAAGATCACTGTATAAATAAAAAGTCAATTTTTCAAAAATTATCTTTTTATGTGATTGATTTTAAAAAAATAATATATTATGGAAATCGTATGTTTTTTATTTGAATAATATATATTTTTATATTTATAATAAATTAAAACTAATTTTATTAGTAATTTATAGAAAATAATATCAAGAATGGTAAATACTTTGAAAAGTTATTTTTCCTATAAAAACGGTTTTTCATTATAAATTAATGTTTTTGTTAAAAAAGTTAAAATTAATGATTTTATAATTTCAATTTATAAAAATTTGATTTATTCTTGGATTTATCATATCAACGTTATCTTAACATAAATTTTAGGAGTTTTTCAAAAAAAATAGTTAATTTTTAGGTGAATAGTGAAAAATACCAATATTGCTAAAAGTGTCACTTTTATAACATTATCATAATACAGAAATTTATTAAATGTTCTTGATACATTTTTATATAAAATATATACGTTTAAAAGTAAAAAATAATTTAAATTTACTGTGAATTATTTATAAAACCCATGAATTTAATTTTGGAAATACAAGCAATGTTACACTATAAAATCTGATTTATTCGCACATATTTAAAAATAAGTTTCCATAAATTGTATAAACTAAATCTAAAAAAATATATTTATAACTTTAGATAAACATTTTCATATTATATAATCTTTTAAAATTCATTTTGTTTCATAAAAGTGTCATTACTAAGATTAAATTTAATAACCATGATAATGGTAAAACTATTATTCTCAAAGAATTTTACTATTAACAATACATAATTTTTATCTAATAAAATAAATTAATAACTTATAAATAGTGGATATAATATAATTTTTTAACATATATAAAAATTTATTAAAAATCATTCTTTTATTAATTAGTACTAAATATTATTAGAAACTCTTACTTGTGAAAACATCATTTTATAAAAAACATATTTTCTATATATTAAATATTTTAATTTAAACGATAATTTTATATTATTTTGATATTTAATAATGGAAAATTATTATTAAATTATTATTATGAACATAAATATTTGATAATAGTATTTATCTCATATTTTTAATAAAATATAAATTAATTTTATAAAAACTTTTTACATAGGTAAAAAGATAAATGGTAAAATGAAAAAATATAATATTACATAACTAAAAACATGTATGAAACATATGTGATAATTATAGTTTAGGGGTTTATAGAACCCATATCACAAAAAAAAATATTTTTTAAAACTTTTTTAGTCTTTGAACCTTGAATAGTGTAACTATTTCACTGAAAAAGAAAATGGTATTCATAAAAGTTATCATTTTCACATATAAATAATGAAAATTTCACCACATAATGATATATAAAAATTACATAGAATTATTTCTTATAAATATATAATTTTAATACTAATATAATCCTTTATAATTTTCATAATACTATGACCTCAATTACTAAGCATAATTCCTTCATTTATAGGGTTAATTTCTAGAGAAAGATCCAGGTACCAAAGTGAGTATTACCTAAACTTTAGCTTTTATTATCAATATTTTCCATAAAAACTACCTTAAACATAGTATAATAATGAAATCAAAATAATTTTTATGTATAATTTTTATTATATTAACGTAGGAACCATGATTTACTCCTTTCCATCCACTTATAAACATAATAGAATATTGATCATGCATTTCATGGATAACCGAATCCAGAAAGTAAGGTTTTTTTATTTTCATCTAGATTTTATTTTTTTATACAAAGAACATAAAATATGATTAAAAACATAAAAAATAAAAATAATATCATTTTACTTCTATAATACTGATATTATACATTTTTTTAACCATACTCACAAATCAAGATATATTGTGTTCATGTTTCGGTTGGTTTAACCACCTATATGAATAATTATATAAAACCATATTATGGATGATTATGGGAAAATGAATAATAATATTATTATATTTTAATAAAAAATTCTTTATTGTTTTTCATTTTTTACTATTTAAAATAATTATTTAAATTACTGTTAAAATATCATCTTTGTTTACTAAAATTGCTGAAATAAGATGACCTTGATTAAATTTTCACGAAAACATAAGAAAAAAACACTATAAAAAATAAATATAAATTGATAATAAATGGTACATTTTTAATTTAATGTAATATAATAATGTTCTTAATAATTTATCTAATAAATTTAATATTTTTTTAGGATGTTATGCACATGCGCAGAATGAATCGGGATCAATTTGAGGGTTTCATGCCTCAATTTTCACCCTTTGAGATATATTTCTAATTATACACAGTATTTTCATTAAAATGGTGTATCCAATTAGCTTTAATCATTTTAATCATGAGTATATTATATTTCATGATATTTAATATTCTATTCAACTTTCTTTTTCTGATATGGTTTTGACTCAATATATTAAAAATATATAAAGGGTTTCTTTGACTCAATTTATTTCTTGAGTCATAATTATTCATTTTTTACTATGATTTTACAAGATATAATTATTCTATTCTATGATGAAATAAAAATTAATTACTCTATGTAAAGTTACATTTAGGATCCAATCATTACCTTGATAAATTTTTTGTTAAAAAATAATATCATTGGTGAAAATGATTTAAATCATGTTTAATAATGATTTCCCATCATCATCTATAATTTATATCCCAAAAAATTTTATTCTTTTAAATTGGAAACCAAATTATTTTTTATCTCATGTGACATTAATATTTCACTTTTACATTTTCAAAAATAATTTTTTATTTCCACTTTTAAAATGTGGGATTTTAAAAAAATGCGTTTTTAAAACATATAAAGGGAATATTTATATTTCATATTTCATGACCAGTTTTACCTCAGTAAAAATTTTTAAACAAATAATAGATATTCAAAATCATAATTATTTTATAGATAACTAATTAAGTTTATTTTTTGTATAAACGGAAAACATAATTTATTTCCCTTCTTAAATTATCTTATGATCGTCTAGAAAATATTCACTTATTTAGTTCATTTTTATTTTAATTATCCTTGACAAATCTCATAACAATTAATACATTAAAACAAAATATTCAAGACCTATGTTTCATTATTAAAATACAAACATCTAAAATTATTTAATTTCTTATTGACTTTTGAATCATTATGATATATCCTTCAGTTATGCTTTGACACAATAATATGAAACCCACTTATTTATTATGGGTTTTATCATGATTATAATTTATGAATTTCTTATTTTCATCATATGGAAAACTTATGCATGTACATAATATGATGTGATGAGTATTCCAAGATTTATATATCCATCCAATTAATTTGGTAATTCTTTATATCTCATGAGATGATATGTATGAGATTAGGGATTAAACTCAATCCACTATGGGGCTTTATAAAATATGTTTATGGGAATGGCGATTAAACCCAATCCACCATGGAAATTTTTCTACTGTGTTTATTTTAATAGGGGAGTGAACCAAATAAACCTTGGTAATATTCACACTATGTTTATAGTAATTGTGAGTGAACCAAATCCATCGTTAGACTCTATCCACTATGATAGTCTTAGAAGTGATCCTTACCTTGTGATTATGATGTAATATTTTATGTAGTCATATATTTATATTTACTTGAACATATAATATCATTTCCTTATGTCATTTTTCTATACATTAAGTTTTCCCAAGCATTTTTTTTATTTTCAAATAAAATTCACTTTAATATTGAGTGAGAACCGATATAAGCAGACACACCAGTGATCCCCTAGATAATGACTGGCCTAAAACCATCTCAAAATACAGGAACCACACATGATCACCTTCCATATCACCTGAACCTTCCACCATATACCCTACAATGTGATCCTGTGAATCACCATGAATCCTCCAAATCAAACTTCAACAACAACCTCATCGCACGAGATCCAGGACTAAAACCACCACATCCACATGGAATATCGGCACTGGCCACACTAAGGTCACACAAAATGCTTTCATCTAGGATAGAACACCCCAACTAGGTAGAACTAACTCAAAGTACACCCAGCAAACCTACCATCCCCAAATCTACTAACACAATCCAAATCGTCATGAAATCCATCCAATATACCCAATGTGGGGTCGTTCATAAAGGATCATGAAAAAAATTTAGGGGAAAATAAGAATATTAAGAATTGTTCAGGCATAGAAAAAACTGAAAACCCAAACACAAAATAAAGGGGGAAATGAGGAGAGATCTACTGATGAGAAAGAACAGCTGGAACTAGGAGTTCCTACGTATGACATCTGCATCAATGTGAAAGCCTTAAAATACATCAATGGAAACCATACCACAATCATACTCCAATAAACCCATTCATCCATGTTAGTAGAACCAAAAAATGATAGACACCATGCATTGAATAATGAACATCAAATATAAATAAGGGAAGATCCATTGGATCTAGACCAAAGGAAATTGAGGCCCAAGTGGGGGAAATACAAACAACCTGAAAACTTGTTTCATCAGAAGAGGGTGAGCAAAAATAGCATCAAAAAGAGATCTGGAGGTCAATCCAGCCCACAAAGATACTCAACCTTAAGTTCTTGGGATTGTGAGATTATTTTGTGATTTTTAATGTTTAAATTATGTAAATAATGTAAAACAAATACATGTTTTTCTTGGGTAACTATATTTAAATCTCACCCCTTTCTTATCTTTTTCATTCGCCATGTTATGATGATGAGTATAAACTATAAGGATTCTAAAAGTGAGTCTAGTATTTTGTAATAATTTAATAATGGTCAAAAGTATCATAAAATAAGCTTCCAATATATATGATTATCAAAGACACTAAAACATATATTATTAGGATTAAAATTATTTATGGATATTAAGATTAGTGAATATTTTTGAAAACCCTAGGTACAAGTCTATGTATAGGGTAAAAAGTTAAATATTTGGTAAAATAAATACTATGTTATTTTCCTATAAAATAAATCCATTCCTTGTATATGTTCAGTAGTTTTTAGAATAAATTTCCTATGTAGATAGTCATCAATGATGCTCAACCTTTATTTCATGGGATTGTGAGATTATTTTGTGAGTTTTAATGCTAAAATTATGTAAATAATGTAACACAAATACATGTTTTTCTTGGGTCACTATATTTTAATATCACCCCTATATTATCTTTTTCATTCCCCATGTTATGAAGATGAGTATAACTTATGAGGATTCTAAAAGAGAGTCTAGTATTTTTTAATAATTTAGAAATGTTCACAGGTATCATAATATAAGTTTCCTATATATATGATTATCAAAGACACTAAACCTTCTATTATTAGGATTAAATTTATTTATGAGATATAAATATTAACTTTTGTAAATGATGTAAAATAAATATATGTTTACCTTTAGTCATTCATATCAGTTGGTATTAAACCATATGTGTAAAGTGATGTTTTTCGAATCAAACATAGAAGTTTGGATCAGGGAAGCCTCTGTTGGTATCAAAGAAGGATTTAGTTATTTTTTTTGGGATTATTTTTGTTCGTTTGGATATTATGATAAGATAAATTTATTTAAACCCCTATGGATTAGTCTAAGTAGAAGAAAAAATCACGATTATTTATTAATGTAGATATTATGTGGTTTTACAAGAAATTATATCCCTATCTATATATAGTTATGTTGATGTGGTGGTATTTTAGATACACCTGGGTGTAATCACCCTAAACAAATCTTGTTAAGTAATATATTGGTCTTCACTCAGTGTATGATGATTTTTCTTAAGGCTACACAGATGGATAAACACTCCTTTGTGATATTCTTTGGTTAATTCAAATTTATTTATAAACTATTATGAATGATTTAAATACCTAACTAATCTAGTTAAAGATCATAGTAGAGAGATTTCCAAAGATAAAATAGATTAAAACCTATTTATTTATTATTTCATGAATATATTTCTAGTCATATATTGGTAATATGGAAATAGGGGGGTGAATTTACCTTTAAAAAAGTTATGGAAAAAAGTCCTTATTTAAAACCATCTTTATAAAATATTAAAGAAACAAACAAAATAATCACCCATTTATAGTGAAATAATAATTAAATAGTGTAAAATAATTGGAAGAACAATATAAATAATGTTTTAAAATGAAAAAATTATTTGAATATAAAAATGATTAAGTGAAAGAATGTTAATTTATGTATTAAACAAATAAATACATGAATGATTGAAAGTGATAAATAATTGAAATTTAGGAAATTAAATGAGATAAGATATTTGATAAGGATTTTTGAAAATATATCTAATATAGCCCCTAAATATTCCACCATAATTTCGTGAGGATGTAAGCTATTAGACACTTAGCCTTTTTATTATCCAAGATACCAAAACTATCTCTTGATTTTTTAGGTTGTAACAAAAAACCAGAATTACAATAGACACTATCTATTTAATGATAAATCTAGAAACATCAAGAAGAATACCCCTTTCCTTTTTAAAGGAAATGGAATAAAAATCAAGGTCACATACTTTAATGATAGTAAGCACCAAATTAATATGGAAGAAGAAAATACAAATAAATCTCAATAGAAATTTATTTGAATCTTAGTCTTGATTCTCTAATAAAATGTGAAAAAATCTGGAAGACAATGACAATATTAAAATAGAGTGAAAATATATAAAATTTTGTTATATAATCTATGAATAGAAACAATTTTTTGAAATAGAGTGATCTGGGAGTAATTGAGAAAATTAGTGTTGGTAATCATATCAACAAGTGAGTTTTATATTTCAAAGGATATCCATGGTCACTATTTATAGGATACAAATGCTTTAGTATTATTCTACAATAATTTGGGGGTCATTAAGTCAAAAATATCCACATTTAATGAAATTTTCATATAGTAAATTAAATCCAAGGAATATATTGGATGGCTCCACTAGGTTCCCACTATCCTCTATTGGGTAGTTGGTTAGCTTATTAGAACATGGTGCTTGCATCATACTATCATTGGTAGGCTTATAATATCCTATAGAAAACAAGACCACTATTTATTTTCACTGGCTATCTGTTTATCCTCAAGCTAAGTCTAAGGATCAGTTGGGTGACACTAAGAGGGGGGGAATCAATGGTTCACTGATGTTATGAAATTTTATCCTTGTAAATTTAACCTCTTGATCTATTTAAAGATATCAATCCACCCGATAGTATCTCTAATTCTCACCTCATGTGTAGTAGTAATATAAAAGATATATAAACATAGTATTTATAAGGATTATCCTAAAATCGCACTCTATTCCATGTTCGTTATACCCCCCACATAGATTTTTCATTATCACAATCAGTGAATACTAGTAGTTAGACTCTCTTGTTACAATTTATCTATAATTTTTTATACACCAAAACATATCTTATCCTCTGATTAGATATACACCCCAATCATAAGCCTCTGGTATCTGGTGAGCTAGCCTAGATATAGGATTCTTCTTCAATGATGGTCTAGATCTAGAAATAACTTATTTTTCAGAAAGTTTTCCTCCATTAGAAGGTTGGATTCCCTGTCCTTGTTTATAATCATTCAAGGCCTTCAACAGTTGCCTTGAATAATCTTGTTGGCCTCAAAACACCTTTCAGATCATAAATGATCTGAATTCTCTTAATCAAATGATCGATTACATGTGATCACCTTCTTCAATAATATCATATATTTGGATCACTATATTTAATAAAAAGGTGTATTGTGTTCTCAAAAATATTCATTCATAATGGATTAAAGGTCTCACTAAATATTACTCAACATTATTCATCACCTAAAAGCACACATTTATTCATAAAAACAATATTCTGAATGGGATCTAAATTATTACATGAACGAAATGTGTTTATATATAACATATTTATTCTAATAATTGAAATATAAATACCTAAAAACTATTAAGTATTATATTTTCTCTGTTAAATACCCCATAATATTTTGGTATTGTATTTCAGGAAACTAATTTTAAATACCCAAGGAATTTAGGTTTTAACTTCTTCTTCACGCAGTGTTCATCCTCCATGGATTGACTTTAAAAATATCTCATTTATAATATTCCTATAATAATTGGGATTCTTTATACTTCTCATAGCATTAAAATAATTATTCATGTGGTAAAAAAATAATGTAACTCCTCTTAAATACCTAAAATATTGGGATCTTCATTATCCATGTGACATATTTCTTTTAAATACTTAAGGATTCTCATTATGAAGCCTCATCTAAATCCACTCAAAGACTTTTCCAACCAATTTAATCTCATTTAAAGTGTATTTATTCAAGGTAAACTACATGAATATTTTATTTCAATCATACATGTGAATTAAATAAAAGAATTGTCATTGGATATTTGAGTTCAATCTTCCCAAAAAAACATCCATGTTGGTTACATGTGTTCTTGGATTTCAACATTCCATGATTGTATATGCCCACAAAATAATCATTAAAAGAAATAAAAAAATAATAAATATATAAATCGGGGTATTACCTTCCCCACAATATAAAATGGGCTGAGACTTTTAGATTGCATGAGCCTCTGAGGGACCGGTGATCACGAGACCATTTCAAGGCCACGTGAAGACATCACATGAAGTACATAACCTATTGTGAATCTCATGGCGACTTCTTTAATGAACCTTCATTCTCTCATTATGTATCTCCATACATCCAATGGCTCTCTAGATAGATAATGGCTTCATTGTGGCAACCTAATGAACGTCCCTAGGTCACATGGTTTGTCATTGGAATGTTCCTAACAAACCATCCAAAATTCCTCCATAAATAAAGAGGAATAATATCCAAAGGGAGAGTCCCCCATTGGTCATAAATATCATGTGACATATTATCATTCTAAAGGGTAAATTTAATTAATTATATCAAAGAAAACTCATGATACCCCAAAACATTTGTAGAATAAAACAAAGGGGATAAAAGTGAAGAGGTAAGAGGTACTCATGTTAACTAAAGAACATAAAATGTGCCCCCAGTGATCCATAGGGAACAGTGATTACCTAGTGATATGGCACATCTCACGAAGTCCCTTTGACTCTTCAACCTCACCACATGGAATTCCTTAGGTATTTTTTGTCAACTTCGCACTTCCCCTTTGGCGCTTTATGAAAAATAGATATATTTGTACACAACATGACTCGTACACCCCCATATAAACTACATTGGACACATAAGGCATCACCAGAAAATAAATAAAATATCCTTGATATTACTCATGAAAAGTAAAGAGACCTCCAAAACAATGGAGAATAAACCAAAAGAGATAAAAGGTAAGAGGCCATAGGTACTCGCAGTCACTGAAGGACATGTGATGAGCCCTCGGTGATCTGCAAGTCACTAAGAGTCCCTAGTGATGTGTCCAACTCATATTGAGATGTTCTTTTGACATGTTATCCTAATCTAATGCAATTCCTCAGGTATTTTTGGGTAATGGTTCACTTAAATTTGGTTCTTCAAGGAAAAATGAACAAATTTTTCCCTGAAATAATCATGAACCCCCACATTACTCATATCGGTCACGCAACACATCACCAAATAATAGGGTAATTTTAATTGACATTGCTTATCAAATCTTTCATGACTCCCAAAATTTGTCACAGAAAACAAAGGAAATAAAACTGGGAAGATCCCAAAGGTACTCATGGTCACTGAAAGGCTTGTGATGTTCCCTAGTAGTCTACATTGTGGTCCTCTGAGACCCCCAAAAAAATCTTCCATGTCTCATGGAAAACCCCAAACATGTCATCAAGTATCCTGAGAACACCTTTCAACATCAACTTTCATCTCGTGAACGCCCTAGGTCATGTCCATAGGATAAGATGAAAAGTCCTTTGACATGCCTATATGATCAAGAATGTCTTCATCATTCCAAAATAATATGATAAAAGATCCATTGATGGAAGAGAATTGTGATCGTTGAAAATAAGGCTATGCATGAAAAATGACCCACAATAGAGAGTTGCGAAACTGCTTGGGGTCGGACCACTTCACCAAATCTCGCATTGATCTGCACCAGATACATCACACAAACCATTGAGAATCCAGGGCAGTGAGGCCTATAAATTCCCAACCCCAACCTTAATGAGTGGGTTAGATTTTTTTATCTCATATCTCACTGTCTACTATGCAAAAGAAACTATTGAGTGAAAAAGTACAAACCATTAGAGCAGACTTATTAGATAAACTATTCACTGGACTGGCCTACAATTCACTATGTAATATACCAACAAATGGCTGGGGAAATCATGCACCATACATAAGATATTTCTCATGATAATTCATATATCACGCGAAGGGCCTCTATCAAGGAGTGAGAAGAACATACCACATGTCTTCCAGATAACATGAGACTCAAAATAAATTGACACTAAACAAACCTAAGGAATTAACAATAAAAGGGCTAAACCCAAGATCAAAATTGGAAGAATTAAACGAAATAAATTTTCACTGATCCTCATGTGATTCGCAAGAGTCATACAAGGACACATGATAGAACCCAGATACATTTCCTAGATCTCACAACATTCTTTTATCATGATATTTGGGACATTAGGAATCCTCCTAACATGTCAAATCAAGTAACATGACCTCTCTAGGAACACCACCTTATTCTCGCGAAACCTTCTGGGTCTATCACCTCATCCCTTCGATGTCCTTCAGATACATTTCCTTGAATCATATAATGTAATTCACTCATATCAATCAAGTATCACCATATCATCTAAGCATGACAACCAATATCGCGCAACACCCTTCGGACAAGATAGCTGAGACCCACAACACCCTGTAGACATGATGTTTAGGTCTCTTGATGACCTCAAGTGATGTTAGCCAAGACACATTTCATCCTTAGAACCATGTCACACGAACACTTGGGGCATCCCCCATATGTTTCAAAATAGTTCATGAAATGGATTCTAGGACAAGCCAACCAGGTCATGAAATCTCCCCCGAACAAGTCAACGGGTCCATGTGACACCCTCTAGACAAGAAGGTCAAGCCACAAGGGCATCAAATAATTTGATATCCCTATCCACCCTCAGTATATAAGCCCCAAGTACAAGGGCAGCCTCAATTTGTAAGTCTTGATATAAATGGAACTATGATGACTCTGATTCCATCCATATTAAGGATATTTAAACAACTTCTTTTATTTTTTAGCTCCATACTAATAATACAAGGTGATCCTAATATCCAATACCTTATGAAAAGTAATGACATTTATCACTTGATAACACTTTTTTCTCATAATTATCATAGCTCATGTGATCATAGGGAGTTTCACTAGTCATGGAATCAACACTATATGCCCTAGGGTTACAAGGGAAACCTTAGTGCATAATCCCCAACTCCCAACAGTATATGGAATTTGACCAATAAATATGGAATCCATCTTGGTACCCTACGTATAATGTTATATAACATGGGTCTAGGCCAAATGGAATAAATTAAATATGTGAACTCTGACTCTCTCCATAACTGGGATACGTAGGACGCCTTTCCAAGGCTCGAACTCTATACCAAACACCCCCAGGACTGTCCTAGAACATAAGTCCCATAACGACACACCATGAGACTGATCATATATTCCCCCTTGATTCTCACAGCAAGCACAGCTCACATGAGAATTGGGAGATGCAAAGGACACCTCATTAGGAACCATGAACTTATAATAACTAGGATAATCCTGTTATGTAATACATGATGATTGGAATGGTATGAACACCCCTCATATAATGTAATATACATTGGATATAATCTCATGGGAATGATTGAAATATGATTACTTCTATTCCTTACATAAATAGAATACATAGGAAACCTTCCTGAGGCCATAGCTCAAACATTTGGTGTCTCAGTACCTACACATATATCCTTTCTATATGAATCTAAACATCATGGGATTAAAAAAATTTGTGTGTTTTGATTCTTTCAATAATCAGGATACGTATAATTCCTCATATTGGATCAATCCCCTCCTAGTAATATGTATCGCCTTATTGAGTGGTAGTACATTTCGATTCATTTTCTCATACAGCTTCAGCAAAAAAATGGTTATTCTCCATTAAGGGGATGGATGAAGAACCATGAATACATGAAAATGGATTCACCAATGAGACAGTACTCCCCTAATTTCATCAATGAGGATCCCTTTATTTTACTAATGAGATAACTAACCAATGAATCATTTTTCAGGTTAACTAGTCCCTTATTGGGATTAGAAAGATATACATGAACATATCATAAAACTATAAGAGGGTCTTAGAGTAGAAAACAGTTCCCCCTGAAAGGGTGCGATGAGACTGACCTCTCATCCTCTCAGCCAATGTGATTCCTCAAGAGTCATTGGGACTGAAAAGAAAGATAACTTCTAGCCTTTGGAAATAAGGTTTGTACCCAGCTACATATGGGGGAAACATTAAGAGTTTCTATGAAAAGTGGAAATGGTATCCCAATAATCAAAACCCATTCCATCCCTCAAAAACCCGATGAAACAAAAATGGTAAACCTGAGGTGAATCTATCCAATGTAAAAATTATTGGTTATTATCTGTTAGTACATTTCGTTTTCCCCTATATGGAAAAAAAATGGAGAACCCAACATGAATCTATGTAATGAAAAAATGATTGTTTATTATCCATTGGTCCATTTTGTTTGCCCCTATATACAAATAAAATGATAATACATATTTGAATCTCTATAATAATAGAACTATTGGGCTATAATGCATTAGGAAATTTTTTATGAAAACCTTATAAAAACAAAGAAGTAAGACTATTATGATCTTATGGATTATCCTATGTAACCAGGGTTATCATGAAATAAGTCCACCAATATTTCGACAAGTCCAAATTAGCAGGATGGCCAAATCTAGGAATATCAGGACAATTGTGTTAACCATGCATATCTGATTGATCACATTATGACTATGATATTCCAGTAATTTATGAACTTGTTCCTTATGGTATGCAGACTATTGATATTGATGTAAGAACCCAGACCATTTTTCAGGTATGTTTTTCCTTTTATGGTCATTTTTTAGAAAAAGAGGATATTCTGGAAATTTTCTAAGATCACGTCGTGTACTTTATGAGTACACACCGTGTACTTCCTTGCCACAGCACGCCGTGTGATGGCTGTATAGTAGCCACACACATGGCCATGTGGGATTGAATTGGAGGCCACCTAATGCGGAGTATGGAAACTGAAATTACACATCGTGTACTCCAAAATTACACGCCCTATATTTTGTTATTCATTAAATGCACTGGGGTCGCGTCTGACGGGCAGAACACCCTCCTCTTATGTCTCGTTCTTCCGAGAGAGTCTGTATGGATGTAGATCTTCAACAAGCCCCCGATCCTCCGTCCTTCCTCCAATTTTAACACCATTGATTGCGTTGTAATAACATCGGTGATTTCACTCTTCTCCTAGAGCATCATCTTATGATTCCTCTTCATTTCCATGTTATCATGGGTTGAACATTTTATACATTTTCTTAGATGTACGACCATCAAAGGAGATTCAATCTTCGAGGTTCGCATATAGTGATCTCTTTACCCCAAGTTAGGTGTTTTTTCCTTTCTGTTTGATGTCTTTGAGTATTATGTGAAAATTCTAACAATAACCTTGAACGGGGTATTGTATGTTTACCGTTTTAACATTGTTGATTTCCTTTCATGCTTATATGATTTTGTATAGGTAATTTGGATATGATTTGGGTTGATTTCTATGTTCATAATTTTTTCCCATGCTTGATCTGTTTACGACCGTTTGGTCATGTTTAGCCTTTGGTTGCCTTGCCTGTTTTCCATGCCTATTGTTGTAGGATGGAGGGTTTGTATTCTGACATACTTGTTATGTTGTAGACTGGTTAGCGAATTATTTCTTTAATTACTTTGGACATATTACACAACTATTCTTGTTGACCTACACGGGGCCATGAGAACTTGGTGTAGTATACTATAAGGGAAATTGATTGGGTGAGCTTCCTTAGATAGTCTTTGAGAACTTTAGCTATAAGGAGGATTGACTGGGTGAGCATCCTCAGAGATCCTAGAACCACTTTGGGCTATAAGGGTAATTGACTGAGTGAGCTACCTCAGAGAGTCCTTGTTTTCTTTTGACTATAAAGGGATTGAACACATGAGCTTCCTCAGAGAGTCTTTGTTTGAATTGATTGACCTCGGCTATAATGGGAATTGACCGAGTGGGATTCCTTAGAGAGTCATAGACCTTGGGGATATAAAGGGAATTGACAGTGTGATCTTCCACAGAGATTCCTAGACTACCCTAGACTATACATGAAATGGATTATTTGAGCTTCCTCATAGATTCTTTCTTTACCTTTGACAGTAAGGGGGATGGACTATGAGAGCTTCCTTAGAGTGTCTTATTATATTCATATATTGAACCAGAGGGGTTAGGATGAGTGTACTGCCCAGAGGGTTGCTTTTACTTTTTATATAGGAATAGAGGGGATAGATGTGAGTACTTCCTAGAGGGTTACCTGTTTGAGGTTTTGCTGTTTGTTTCGCTATTTCTTGATATTGAAACAGTGTATTGTTTACTGCTTTGTACTTTTCTATTTACTGCTTTCTGTAATTTTACCTGCCATATACTCATTGACTATTAGGCACAGATCTTCTGATGGTTTCCTACTAGGATTTAGTCTCAAACTCAGTTTGGGCCATGTTTTTGGGCCCAAACATATTATATTGTTGTAGGTATAGATAAGGGCAAGTTACCTTCTACTACAGGTACTTGATTTTCTGTGGAGGTGGAGAGCATGCGACCAAGCTATGGATTTCAATGCTGAGGAGTTTATCTGCTTTCTTTTACACTTTGGTTTAGTACTGTTGTATCCCAACAATGTGACTAGTTTGGCTGTTTTTATAGACTTATGTATCATGTATCATTTTATATATGTGTTCTCCAGTTTATACAATCAGTCTTTAGTTGTTACTATTGTATGTCATTAATACTACTTCCACTCTTGTATATGTTTGATTACTACTGTTGTGTACTCTGCCAATGAGGGCATAGTTTCCCCACTATCAACCCGAAGGCCCTATCTGCTAGTCAGAAGTCTCTGGCGTTTAGGGAAATGTTCATGACGTAATGTGACCAACCAGGTACGGGGCGCCTCTAGGTGGATTCCGGAACTGGGACATTAAAAAGTGCTATTAGAGGGTTTATTTTCTCTTGACTTATTGTTTAGAGCCTTATCCATGGATTGGATGGAATGGGTACTTGGTAATAAGCTATGCCCAAGAGTAGTTAACTCGTGTACTGGGAAAAGCCAATCTACTTCGTTTAAATTTCAATTTTTATGGTTTTATAATTATTAAAGTTGATATAATTTCACCTTGAGTGATTCACATGGTTTCTGATGTTGTTGTTGATATTATTGAGGTTCTATTTCTATTGCATCCCAATGAGATGAGGGTATTCCATCTCATGCATCATATATGCACTTTCTAAAAATCACATGTCATGATTTTTTTCCATGCCATCTAGGATGCATTAGAGATTGCATATTTTTGTGATATATGATGAGTAAAATATGCATGCTTCTGTGATAGTTGTCTTGATAGAAATACTTGATGTTTGATAGGGTATTTTTTGGGTAGATATTTGCTATAATGAATGAAAACATTGGTTCTTGAGGTGTTATGGGACCTCATGGACCAGAATATGGTGGATTATTACTTTTTTATCCCTTATATAACTTTTATAATATTCCAAACATTGATTCGTTGGGAGTATGGGCACTCACGGATCGAAATTTGGCACTTTCAACACTCGTTTCAGTGTTTTCTGAGATCTAGAGTAGTTTCTGAGGCTTACTATCTGGAAAAACCTTGAATACATTCCATGTAATGTTAAGTACGCGACGTGTGCTCTTCTGTTCAGGAAGAAACTATTTTTCTTAATTACATGCCATGTACTTTCTGTACACGTCGTATAGTATCTAACTGTGTCATTGGCCGTGTGGGAAGAGACATGTGATGGGGAATGTCTAGTGGGAACACCCCATGTACCCATCGAACATGTCGTGTAGTGTCGACCTCGTGCCCACCCATGTCACTAACAACACAGGTTGGTCGATTCATGTCTAATACATGTCGTGTTTCGTATAAAAATGCTTTGTAGTCTGACCTAGGTACCCAGTCGTGTCACGAACAACACGGGTTGGTGTCACCCTTCTTGTACACATCGTGTCTGTCTTGAACATGCCGTGTAGTCTGGCCTAGGTACCTGGCCGTGTCACAAAGAACACGGGTTCGTGTTATCCCTTCTCTTACATGTTGTGTCCGTATAGAACATGTTGTGTAGTGTGATCCATGTTTCAGGCCATGTCACTAACAACACAGGCCAGGTGAAGTTTGTCTAGTACCCACCGTGTAGAAATTTTACACACCGTGTATTCTTGCCTTAAGAGATTCATGTGGCTTAACCGTGTAGAAGGACTCGAGCAGTGGAAGAGGATTCAAGTACACACCGTGTATTAAGACAACACGCCATGTTTTGGGGTGTTACATGACCATTTTAGGCAGGATTACACGCCCATGTAAATGAATTCAGGGAACACACCATGTTGTAAATGTACACACCGTGTAGTCATGTTTTGTAAAACATGAGGGATTTATTTATCATGTCCCCTTATTACACTCCTTGTTTTCAGTACCTAATAATCTTTATCTAAGGTGTATGAATGACCTTGCAGAGTCATGCCACTAAGATTTCCTCCAATTGTGTGCCAGTTTCCAGATGGTGATCAGACACCAAACATGGCTGATCAGGGACTACCTGCAGATCCTCCCATTGTTCCAGCTTTGGCACTAGTCATTGTACCTAACATGGGTTCTAATTCACAGTTCATGGATTGATTTATGAGGATGATTAATAACTTTTAGGGAGAACCACCTCCTACCCCGTCGATGGCTGATTTGACGCAGGTCTTCCAGCAGCAGCAGCATCCCACTTTCATAGGGTATGGAGGACCCTAGGCTACAAATTCATGTCTAGAGGCCACGTTGACAATTTTCTATCATCTGAAGATATCTATAGAGAAGTGGTTGAATCTTACTACCTTCATGCTCTGAGACTCCACCAAGAGGTGGTGGGATGTGATCTCACAGGAAGGTCACCTGCAGAATATGTCTTGTGAAGAGTTTCAGTTCATCTTCTACGATTAATTCTATCCTAAAACCTTGATGGACGATCGATCCCATGAGTTAATGAGTTTGGAGTAGGGTACTCTTACTATTATGGTGTATTCCTCAAGCTTCACAGAGCTTCAGAAATTCATTCCTATTCCAGGAGGTGATGAGTTGTTCCTTGCATAGAAGTTTGAGGATGGTCTGAGGCACAAAATAAGATATCAGGTGAACATCATTTGGTTGACTTTGATATCATCTATCATCAACCATGCACTGATCTCGAAGCGCAATTTGATGGTTTCTGGAGCTGTGAGCCAGGGCGGTTTGGCATCCCGAGTTAGTGCACCACTAACTAATATCAAGAAGCATCATAGGGAGGCTGCATGAGGAGATCAGAGTAGGAGGGATGCATCTTCTGCTAGAAAATTAGTGTGATACTCATGTAGGATAAGTAGTCATATGAGTCCATGTTTCCCAAGGGACCCGGTGGAGTGCTGATCTTGCTGTAAGATGGGTCACCTTTAGCACTTTTTCAGTTCTTCTCACCAGCAGCTGGTGACAGGGGTTCTTCTATGACTCCTTGTTCAGGGTCATCACCACCAGTTTCTCACTAGTTTGGGAACTGGAGTTCTTCCTGTCATTCAGGCTGAGGTGGATGTCATGGATGTGGAAGCCAGTTGCCCGGTTTTCAGTGACATCAGGATGGATCATCTCAGAGTGGTCAGGCAGGGTCACAGTGTCGTGTTACAGGCCCGACTTTTGTAGTGGAGTAGACCAAGTAGATGCAGGATCCTAGACCTTCTACCGTTTGAGGTACGATCTTAGTAGACTCAGTTTTAGCTTTTGCTCTTTTTGATACGGGGTCTTCCCATAGAATTATATTTTTTGTTGTCATGGAGATCCTTGGGCTCTACATATTTTCTTCTGCTAATATCATAATGCTAGACAATCCGTTGTAGACTATAATGGTTAGTGTACGTCAGTGCAGAGAGTTATCTCTATAGGTTGTTGGATGTCACTTTTTATGGGACCTCTAGGTATTGGACATGAAAAGATATTATGTCATTCTCGGGATGGATTGGTTAGTTCCATTCTAGGAATTTGTCGAATGTTATCATCATAGGGTGAGTTTCACATCACCAGAAGGTGAATCTTTTCTTCATAGGGGCGAATGGCATGTCCAGGTGACCAGATTAGGTCCCGAGCATCATGGGTTGGGATGAGTTACAACCCATATTTCTAGTTTATATCTGGATGACCATGGGACTTCACAGTTAGACTTTCTTCTAGTACTATATCATTTCAGAGATGTCTTTCTAAAGGAATTTAAATGTTTTCCTTCAGAGCGTGAGGTAGACTTCTCGATTGATCTTGTGCCAGGAGTGGCACCGGTGTCCATTCCTCATTATAGGATGGCTACACCTAAGTTGTAGGAGCTCAAGAAGTAGTTGGAGGAGTTGTGCGCAAAGGGTTTCATCTGACCCAATACTTCTCCTTGGGGTTCACCTGTACTGTTTGCGAATAAGGTAGACGACACCCTAAGGCTTTGTGTGGACTATCAGAAGTTGAACCAGTTGACTGTCAAGAACTGATATCCCTTACCTAAGATTGATGATCTCTCTGGCCATCTTCGAGGAGACCTGGTGTTCTTGAAGATTGAATTGAGATCCATTTATCATCAATTGCACGTCAGACCCTCAGATATACCTCTTACAGCCTTCAGGAGCAGGTATGGCCTATACGAGTATTTGGTTATGTCGTTCGGTCTCACGAACGTGCCTGCAGTTTTCATGGCACTGAGGAACTGATTATTTCATCCATACTTGGATTCTTTTGTGGTGGTCTTCGTGGATGATATCTTGGTGTACTCTCACACTCGACATGACCATGCTACCCATCTTGAGATCGTTTTGAGTAAACTGAGGGAGAATCAGTTATATTTTAAGCTATCAAAGTTCCACTTTTGGATAGATCAGATTCACTTCCTGGGCCATGTTATATTAGAGGAAGGGGTATCAATAGTCCCAGAGAAAGTGAGATAAATAGTTTCTTGGGATCAGCCAAAGAACGTCTTTGAGTTTCAGAGTTTTCTAGTGCTGTTTGGATACTATAGAAATTTCATACAGGAATTTTCATGCTTAGTTTCACCACTAAACAGTTTGACCAAGAAGGGTGCGAAGTTCTTATGGTCAGATTCTTGTGATTCATCCTTTTAGGAGCTGAAGGGGTGGTTGACTTCAGCAACGATACTAGTCTTTCCATAGACAAGAAAGATCTATACTATTTACTATGATGCTTCAGGTATCGGGCTAGGATCTATGCTTATGGAGGGTGATAGAGTCATTGCGTACGAGTCTCGGTAGTTGAGGCCGCATGAGAGGAATAACCTGATGCATGATCTGGAGATGGCAGCTTTTGTTCATGCCTTACGTTGTTGGATACATTATCTTCTGGGAGAACATTTTGTGGTTTTCACCGACCAAAAAAGTCTCAAGTACATATTCACTCAATGTAATCTAAATTTGAGACATCGTAGGTGGGTTGAGTACCTACATCCCTTTGACTTTGAGCTTGCCTATACGCCTGGGAAAGGAAATGTAGGGGCTGATTCATTGAGAAGGAGGACTCAAATACAGGCAGTTCAAGAGGCCAACAGTTAGTGGTCACTTATGGCTATGTTCTCTGAGATTCATTTGAAGGTGCACGATAGTCAGGGGTAGACGTTTCATTCTTCTGTAGCTGTTACCTCTAATCTTCCTGATCGAGTTTGAATGAGGCATCTATCAGATTCTGAAGGCCTAGTTCTGAGGGAGATTGTGTCAGGTGAGGGCCCTATTCCTTGATGGGTCGTAGGTGTGGATGAGATCTTTCATTTTCAGGGGGTGTATGGGTTCCAGAAAACATACACGAGGAGATTATGTGGGGTTCTCATTTCTTAGATTGGGCAGTTCATCCAGGTGTCACCAAGATGTATTGTGATCTAGACCATCAGTATTGGTGGACAGGTATGAAGAGGGACATTGCTGGTTTCATCATGAGATGTTCCACTTGTCAGTAGTTGAAGGCGGAGCATCAGTGACCAGCAAGGCTTTTACAGTAGTTACCCATTCCCAAGGGGAAGTGGAATGATGTCATGAGGGACTTTGTGACTGGTTTGTCGAGTTTTCCTTGAGGGAATGGCACTGTTTGCATTGTTATTGACAAACTCTTGAAGGTTTCTTACTTTTTTCTATTCAAAGAGACCTTCAGTGTTGATGAGATGGGACGGTTGTAAATCCAGTAGATTGTAAGTCTTTATGGGGTTCCACACTCCATTGTTTCAAACATGGATGCACGTTTTACTTCTCAGGTCTGTAAGGGGATTCAGAAGGCTTTGGGTACACTGGTACTTTTGAGTACAGCTTACCATCCCCAGATAGATGGCCAGCTCGAGTGTAAAATTCATGTGCTTGAGGACATGCTCCAGGAATGCATTCTAGATTTTTGAGGTTCTTGGGAGAAGAACATACCTCTTGTAATGTTTTACTACAAAAATAGTTTTCAAGAAACTATTCTGATGGCACGTTATGAGGATTTGTATGGTAGGCCATTCCGATCAACCATAAGTTGGATGGAGGCAAGAGAGGCAGCTTTGTTGGGACGTTGTCTTGTTTAGGAGACCACAGAGCAGATATAGTTGATTCTTAAGTGGATGGATATTGCATAGTCTCGATAGAAGTCTTATGCTGATCAGCAGAGACGACCTCTGTAGTTTGAGGTCGGGGATCAGGTTATCCTACGTGTCACACTGAGGTTGGGACACAAGAGGATTTGGAGATAGGTTAAGCTTTCACCAAGGTATGTCAGGACGTTTGAGGTGTTCGAGAGAGTAGGGTTGGTTTCCTATCAGTTGTAGTTACCTCAGAGGTACTGAGTTATGCATGACGTCTTCCATGTTTCTCAGCATCGACGTTACATTTCAGAACCATCTCATGTCTTTCAACCTGAGGAGGTTGAGCTCAAATTGGATGCATCATTTGAAGAGAATCCCATTCAGATTGTGGATCATAGTAAAAAGGTTGTCCATGGCTATTCTATTCCTTTGGTATGAGTGTTATGGAAGAACGAGCGGGTGTAGGATGAGACTTGGGAGAGGGAGGTCAATGTACAAGCACAGTGGACAGAACTGTTCGAGGTTTCTTCTTTTATGTTGTGCTAGGGAAATTTAGGGATGCATTTATTTAAGGGGGGAAGTTTGTAAGAACCTGGACCTTATTTTCAGGTATGTTATTCCTTTTGTGGTCATTTTTAAGAAAAATAGAAAATTTTAGAAATTTTCTAAGTACACACCATGTACTTTATGAGTACACTCTTTGTACTTCCTTGCTGCAATAGGACGTGTGATATCCATGTAGTAGCCACACACACGGCCCTGTGTGAGTGACTTGGAGGCCTCCTAATGAGGAATACATAAACATCAAGTACACTATGTGTACTCCAAAAGTACACGTTGTGTATTTTTTTTCATTAAACGCACCGAGGTTGCATCTGATGGACAAAACACCCTCCTTCTAGGTCTCATTCATCCGAGAGAGTTTGTACGGCTACAGATCATCAATGGTCCCATGATGCTCCATCTATTCTCTGATTCGAACACCATTGATTACATTGGAATCACATCATTGAGTTCTCTCTTCTCCTAGAGCATCATCTTATGATTCCTCTTCTTTTCCAAGTTATCATGGGTTGAACATTTTATAAGTTTTCTTAGATCTACAATGTTCCAAAGAGATTCAAGCATTGAGGTTCACATATAGTCATCTCTTAACTCCAAGGTAGGTGGTTTGTGAATTTTTGTTTGAATTCTTTGAGTATTAGGTGAAAATTACTCTAATACCCTTGAATGGGGTATTGCGTGTTTACCATTTTACACATGTTGATTTCCTTCCATGATTTTATTCTTGTGTAGAGGTAATTTGGATATGATTTGGGTAGATTTATATGATTGGATGTTTTTCCCATGCTTTTTCTATTTACGACCATTTGGTCCTATTTATCCTTTAGCTGTCTTGCCTGTTTTCCATGCTTGTTACTGTAGAATGGAGAGTTTGTATTCTGACATGCTCGTTTTTTTGTAGACTGGTTATACATGTAGTTCTGTAGGTACTTTGGACATATTACAATTCTATGCTTGTTGTCCTACATAGGGCGTGAGAACCTGGTGTTGTATACTTTAAGGGGAATTGACCGGGTTAACTTCCTCCAAGAGACTTTGAGCACTTAGGCTATAAGGGGGATTGAACGAGGGAGCATCCTTAGAAATCCTAGAACAAATTTGGGATATTAGAGGAATTTTCCTAGTGAGCTTCCTCAAAGATTCCTTGGTTGCTTTAGACTATAATGTGATTGACCGCGTGAGCTTCCCTGGAGAGTCTTTGTTTGAATTGTATGACCTGGGCTATAAGGGGAATTGACCAAGTGAGATTCCTCTGAGACACCTAGACCTAGGTTATATAAAGGGAATTGACCGTGTGAGAATCCTTATATAGCCCTTGACTACCCTAGACTATAAGGGGAATGGACTATATGATATTCCTCAGAGATTATTACTTTACCTTTGACTATAAGGGGAATGGACTATGAGTGCTTCCTCAGAGAGTCTTATTATATTCATATAATGAACCATAGGGGTTAGGCTTAGTGTACTTCCCATAGGGTTTCTAGTACTTTTTAGGAAGGGCCAGAGGGGATGGCTGTGAGTACTTCTTAGAGGGTTACCTATTTGTTTCATTGTTTCTTGATATTGAAACTGTGTATTGTTTACTTCTTAGTACTTTTCTATTTACTACTTTTTGTACTTTTATCTCCTATATACTCGCTGACTGTTATGAAAAGATCTTATGGTGGTTTCCTACTATGATTTAGTCTCACCCACTGTTTGGGCTATTCTTTTGGGCCCAAATAGATTATATTGTTGTAGGTATAGATAAGGGAAAGCACCCTTCTACTTCAGGTACTTGATTTGTTGTGGAGCAGGAGAGCATGGGACCAAGCTATGTCTTGCGATGTAGAGGAGTTTATCTACTTTTATTTTGGTACATTGGTTTAGTATTGTTGTATCCCAGCATTGTGAGTTGTTTGGCTATTTTCCCATACTTATGTATCATTCATCATTTTATATATGTGTTCCCCAGTTTATACTTTCAGTCTTCTGTTGTTACAATTGTATGTCATTATTACTACTTCTGATCTTGTATGTATCTGTTTACATCCATTGTGTACTCTGCCAATGAGGGAATAGTTTCCGCACTATCACACCCAAGGCCCTTTCAACTAGTCGGCAGCCTCTAACGTTTGAGGAAGTGTGCTTGAGGCCATGTGACCAACCGGGTACGGGGGGGCTCTGGTTACCTTCTGGAACTGGGACGTTACAATTGACTACATCATGGATTGATACAATGTCTTCATCATCTAGCATTATCTCTGGAAAATCATTTGTGACTAAAACCTCTATGGGTCATAAGATAATCTCGCGTTCTCGAAAAATCCAATAAAAATTGGAAAATACGATGGACTGGGAGTACCACCATCATGGTAGAATCCCAACTATGGAAGTTTCTCATGAAGTTATTTACGCACAACCACCAGTGCGTCCACAATGCCCATGAATGACTAATTATATGCTAGTGGCTCTCGTCATAATGACCATCATCTTCGGGATCTTATCCCAAGAGCACGACGACCTCCATCTTCCATATCTGATGAAGGTGGATCAGGAGGCCAAATAAGGCTCCCTTTCCATCCAGGTTTTACCAAGGAGGTACTTGTCGACTATCATCACCAAAAACATCCCACTGGCACCCATCAGTCACCTATTGAGGGTACCATTAGACACACAACCACCTATGATGCCCATGAATGGGCTATATATAATACTAATCAAAGGAAGAAGGTGTTAGATATCAAGAATAGGGATTATATTCCCACTCTTACTGAAAATGACTACCAGAAAATTCAATAAGGAACCATCAAGTAGTCTCATACCCATGCTCATTCAGAACAAGTATGTGGGCATATTCCCATAGCTATAATGGGGGAGGCTCATACTTCTTCCCACATGCATGAATCCCTTTGGAATATTATTTCTGAATTAGGAGGAAATAACTAAGAACATATACATTTTTAAATAGAAGATATCATCCATTACATCATGAAGAAATAAAATGTGCAGGATCATATTTTTGCACATAGTTTTCTAAAATGAAAATATATTTTAGAAACTGTTTAATAAATTAACCGACATATTCTGAAACTATTTAAGATAAAGGGATAGGTGCATACTCTTATCCCTATAGCCAGGATAGATCAACAGTCATATCATTACAAACAATTGGTTGTGTTAGAGAAATTTCACATTCTTACTCTTTCCCAGGAGGATTATCAGAATATTTTGATGAAGGGAGAGGCATCATACCAAGATCATATTCTTTATCCAACTAGAGCTCACTGGGTGAGAGTGGAACATGCCTAGAGATAGCGGCACATGCATGTCGAAGAAGTCTTGTGTAATATTCTAATGTCCTAGGATCGGTCTCATAGCCCAATTCTGGTCTAGTCTCACCATGTGATAGGGGAACATTCCTTGGGATAGGCTCGTATTTCTATCGAATAAGTCCAGTGACATAATCAAAACGGAAAGGATCGAGCACATATTCACATTCTGGCCAGGTCTAACAAAGTGAGAATGGCACATGCCTTAGGATAGACTCACATTCCTATCATTAAATTTGCTTTTCATATTTCAGTGAACTATGGAAGCCAAGAACATATCCCTACTAATGCTAATTAATGATTGCACCAGAATCATTCCAAGTCAATATAGGGGGAGTCTCATATTCATTCTCCCATTCTGAAGGTCTTTCATCATATTCTGATGGAGAATAAATATTCATATCAAGCTCATATTCTTGATCCAACTAGGGCCCACCAAGTGAGAGTGGTACACACCTAGGGTGATTTCATATTCCTACAAAGAAAGACCAATGGTATATTAAAAAGTCTTGGGATCAAGCTAATATTTCCATACTGACAGAGGCTCACCAAGTGAGAATGAAACACACCTCAGGATAGGCTCACATTTGTTTCAATAATGAGATGGTTCATCAGCATATTTAAATATATTATCATCATTATGGTCATTCTCTTGTAGCACCATATGGTTATATACAATCTTTGGAAACCATCACACAGTAGGCTTATATACCTGCACAATTACAAAAGGATGTTCATTACATCCATGATGTAGAACATGTTCTATGTTCATAATATTTTCAATTTCAGATCCCTTGTGGTCTTTCAATACACATTCTCAACACCATAAGGATCCACTAACTCTTCTACCATAGAGGAAGAGGAAAATGTTCATTACCATTATAGTCCTCCTCATGGTAGTGTGGATATAGATTGTAGGGACCATACTCCTAACATCAGCTATGGTCAACCTCCCTATGGTGATATTTCCCATGGGAAAGTAAATCCCCCATTTTTCTAGACACCTCCATCTAGAGAGGGATTCAAAACTCTGACAACTTCATATAGATAGATTCTCAAATCATTAGGGTCAACTGTGTAATGTTCACCATCAACTTCCAGTAACCCCCAACTCTTGTTAGTAGGAGACCATCAGAACCATATTTTATGTTTTAACTTGATGGAGGTGTATATGTCTAATGGGGAGGAGGTCAACATTGAAATATGAATTGTTTTATTCAGAAACAACATCCCTATCATGTTCTTCCCCATCACAACTTCTATCAATGAGACCCTATATGAGCTATAAAATGATTGTAGGCCTTACCTACTCCATAATAAGTGGGCCTCTTTATAGTGACTGAAGGTTAGGCATCTCATGTATCCAGGATATGTGTGTCACCACTAGACAATCAATATATTCTATTGTCAAATAGAACTGGCTACTATTTCCCTAGCCTAGTATCCAAAACCAAAAAATCACAATTCAAATATACAACACACTTTTCGTCATTGCTTCAAAACTCTTTAATATATGATCTCTAAATCCACATCATTCATCAATATTAAATGATGGGGATAGTATGGAGAATTAAACTTTACAACTCCCTTGGAATAGAAAATACCCTCATGTGTGGAATCCTGCAATGTTATAACCTCTGGTGAGATTAGGGGACCAGGTAACACTCAGGCCTGTTGGTCACTAAAAATAATGCCCTCGCTTAAATGGTGCTCAGACACCATGAATGGGGAGATATGATAGGAAACATGATTTCAAACTATTCCCATCAAGATAATAGTAGGACATCCCAGACATGGAGACTAAATTTGCGATCACCAAGAAAACTTCCCATAAGTAATGGTTCTCACTATGGGTTTTCATCACACCCATCTTCTACATGAGTACAGTTGTGCCATATCACATGGACTACATTAGAAGCTTCCATGGAAACAGTCCATGAGATGAATCATCCCCTTGGTCTAGGATAATAACTACCCCCACATCCACCCCTCAGATCATGAATTCCTAAGAGGATTCATGACATAACCTCAAAAGCCACAGTTTAACCCCATCCTTATGGGAAATTTGTATTTATATATACATCATCATATCTAGGTTCATCATCTCTCGGGAGGTCCTTGGAGACATCAACGGTGATTCTAAATCACACTCACCGCACTAGGTCAAGGACATTTATATCTTCATGTCCATCCTAGGAATCAAGTCTCCAACTGGAGTCATTGGATCCTCAATAACTAGACCAATCCATGAAAATTATAGCCCTAAATGATCCCCACCCCATATGTCTTGAGGAATTTCTATCATTAACACCATAGAGGGAATAAGACTTCTTCAAGTTGGGAGGAATCAATCAGTGGTTGGTATTCCACTAGCTCCTCCCACCACAAGACAAACCCCTTCTTGTCAATGCACATTCATCAATAAAAACCAAAAACTCCTTCATAGTAACTTTTCATAGACCAATGTATTTGTAACATATGGAAATGAAAATAAGACCCCATCAGGGCCACAAGACAAAATGTCCCAACATGGAAAAGGGCTTGAATAATGACCCTAAAGAAGACAGTGTTAAATCAAACTGTTGTGTAGAGAGTAATGGAACAACCAACATTGCTTGATTTTCCATTGTAAACATTGTCACTATAAACAAGGTAGATGTTGATTATGATGCAAATGTAGAGGTCTGTGAAACAGATAATATGCCTCAGGAGGAGGATGACTTGGATGCGTCGATGAGGCTTCACATACCAGGAACCAAAGACAGACCCAAAACATTTCACCTCATAATATCGTGTTTCCACCTCCATAATGGAATATTACCAAGGGGAAGGGTATGGACACATACCAATAAATTCCTAGAATAATATGGCTTCCTTACCCTAAGTAATGGTTTTCGTAATATGATAGTGAAATAAAAACTCTCTGAAAACTCAATGGGAAGCTACTCAGAGAAAATATTCCCACTAGGTATCATCTTCTGGCAGAGACGAATGTCCTCCCTCCCATGGTAGATCCTCCATCAAGAGAGGTATTTGATTATCATATTATCTATGGGTATAGACAACCAGTACCAAAAAATGAGGATGTTGAAAATGATCATGACTTCCCTCCATTATGGAAACATCCTCTCCCTCGCCAGGATAACCGTTTAATCATGGTATGGATCGCTAATCGGTATGAGATAAAAGTGGGTCCAGCAAATCAACCCCCACTATCTTTCTATGTATTGGATACATCTCAATAAATAAATCCCCAAATATTTTTAACAACAATGAGTCCCTGGATAATTGAATGGAAGTCGTGGAAGGGTTATGTGCACCTATATAGCCTAAGAGGAATCCATACCCCGATTGGGTGGACGACACTTTTCCCCCACCCAACCTCATAAATCCCACCATCTCTATATTTTAGGGTTCGAATGGCCCTAAATAGTATCTCACGCACTTCGTATCCCAATGTGGGCTGATGATGGTCCCATCAGATAAACAGGTGGCAACAAAGATGAGGTGTTTTTTATAGACTCTTACAGGGTCAACCTTTGTTTGGTATAGTTTTCTGCTACCAGGATCTGTGTTAGGATGGGAAAATCTTCATCGATAATTACATTATCAATTTAGTTCTACACTAAGGAGAGAAAAAATATCCAACCTGCCAAAATTTAAAAAAACATTAGAATAATATGGTTTATGAATTCATAGAAATATGGAAAGATCTAACCTACTCACTCAGCATCCCTCTCTCGAAAGAGTAATTGCTATAAATCTATGCTAAAAATCTCAAGGATTATTTGAAGGCACCTCTAATTCCAATGAAAAATCTATATTAATACTATAAGTTCACTAAATTGTCCCAAAATCTATAATAATTCATCTAGTATACTCAATCCAAAACTTATCTAATTTTTATAGTATAGGAGAAAAGCATAGCCAAAAAAACAACTGTAGATTTAATTCTCAAGCTGGTAGTGGTACCCCTCAAAATACCTAGGCAGACCCCAAATTTTCCATCACCTCTGGTTGAGCAGCAACAAACACATAGTCTCACTTGGCCAGAAGCACATAGTAACCATGGTCGCCTAGGTTTTGAGAAATAGATGAACAAACTATACTCTTTTCAAAATGAACAAGTACTCGACTATTTCTTGTCAATCATGGACAATAACCTTCTTAGACTTCCGCAACATAGGAATCCTGATGAGGTTAACCTCACCAACAATCCCAATCACTATCATTTCCATAGAAAGTTGGTCATAATATATAGAACTTATTCATCTTCAAAGACATCCTTCATCTCATGATCAATTTCGAACAAATGGAGTACAATAAATCCCCAGAGCAGGTGTCTTGCATAATTGTGATCCAACCATAAGAATAGGGTGACTTGTAAAAAGTCTCAGCTAGACATGCGTGAAAATTTTACAACTGGATGAACTAAAAATAGTTGATTAAGTCCATTCCACTATGAAAGAATAGTTTCTCAAACCCTCAATAACTCCACCACCCAAGAAGGGGACACCAATTGTGACTCCTGAAGGTGTGAATGACCACCAGAAGTAGGAAGAAACAGAAGAAGAATAATCATATTCACCTCTAAAGTGAGAATAAACTATTTCTAACTCCATCCATGTAGTATCTAAATTATGGGAACTACCCCCACAAAATAGAATCCTAATTGAATAAAGAACTCATATTTAGATCTATCAACATGATACATGTGTCAAACCCCTTCTCCGATGATGATTTTACCCTAGATCAAGAGTTTCCCACGTGTTACTAGGTAATGGTAGGTCGAATTTGCTAAAACGGAGGATTAAGGTGACTGTGCAGACATAGTCAGGCCTAATATTTTTGCTATGTCACCATGGAAAATACATATACAGTTAAGAGTGATGGGAAAGAAATTCAGTAAGCCCATAAAAGGTAGGTAAGAATATCAAAACCCTCTAGAAGCTATCCACATTTGACTTTCTTGCATCACTTCTTAGAAAGGGCTCAACTTGATCATCCAAAAAAATGGAAGGCCATGATGACCAATGCCAGTAGTAGAAGATACTCCAAAAACCCATTCACAGTCACCGGGTTCATCCTACCGAAATGCCTCATCTCCTCATCTACACGTCCAAGAGAATCACCATATCAGGTAGATCTGACCTCTGGTATAAAAGTATGAAATTATGAAATAGCTAGTTAGAGTCCCATCCAAGCTCTTAGTCCTTGATGTGCTCTATCTTTCAAGAGAACTCAGGTTGGCACTTGTTGAATCCCTATGGATCCCACAAGAGTTAGAGATATAATTCACTATTGACGGGGTCAATCTAGTGGATAACCTGGCATTAGAATGTCACATCACCATATCATTTAGTGATAAAGATTAAGAAGAGAGCCTTCAAGGACATATCAGACCCCTATATTTTTTTGTAAAACTCAATAATTTCAACGTCTAAAGAGATATAATTGATAATAGTTATGGGATCAATTGTAACCCAGTTCAAAACCTGTGATATTTTGGATATAACGAAGGGGTTTGTCTCCCAATAATCTAACCATTAAAGGGTATAATAATCATGAGCAAAGTCCCCTCTGGAATATCAATCTCAAATCCCAATTTAGGGATCTTACATCAGATGATGAGTTTATAGTAATCCGGAAAGACATAGTGTATAAATTCTAATTTGGAAGGCCCTAGATTCATATCCACCTGGTGATACCTTCAACATTCCACCAGTGTCTAATTTATCCCATTAATATAAAATTCATTATACTTAATGCTGATAGTTCTCCCTTAGAAACTTGAAATTCCACATATAGTAAATTGTATTACTATAAAAATAAAGGCAAACAACCAATAGTGGATGATTATATAATGGTTGTCACTTTTAATGGCTTGAGGACCGCCCCCAATGAATCCCTAGAGTATTCTCAATGGTGACTATGTGCTCCCCATAAACTTGTTTGAGGTCACAGATTTAGTCTCAGAGGTCAAAGACCCTCCTTACCCAGTGACAAAATCGAAGACTATCAGCTCCAACATATCTCTATAATAACTCAGTCAATAGGGGATGATAATGTCTCTTCTCATAGCCTCTTTCACCACGATAATGATAGTAAATCCCCCATATTTCTATCTCTTTTGGAAAATGCCTGCATAGAATAAGAGATGGAAGAAGATGAGTTTTACCTCAAGAACGCCCCTCCAGTATTCCAAGAAGGTGTATGCACCACCATCAATGAACTTAGAAAGGTAAATCGGGTAATAGAAGAACGGGGACTACACTGATTAGTGCCTCCATGCCCCTTGAAGATCAAGATATTTACACCAAATTTATGAAGAATCTCTAATATGTGTTCTCACATAACTACACATAAATGCTCGGACTGAACCCAGATGTGGCTATGCCCCATCTCAGACTATCCAATGAACATTGAGGCTACAAGTAGGTATCTAGAAGGAAACACACCTCTCATTCCCCAAATATAGAGGCATAGGTTGACAATTTTATTGAATCCAACTTTTATTGAGAAGTGAAATACTCAAAATGGATTTCCAACATTATCCATGTCAATAAGAAGAATGAGAAGATTATGGTCTTCATTGATTTCAAAAATCTTAATCAGAATTTCCCAAAAGATGATTTCTCTTTTATGATCACAGAACTCTTGATCAATGAAAATTCTGGTTTCTAAGACCTTTGTTTCATGGATGGGTACTCAGGGTACAATCAGATAAAGATATCCCCCAAAGATGAAGAATCCACTACCTTCAAAGTGCATCAGGGGATCTTTTTATATCAGGTCATGATCTGTGGATTGAAGAATGTTGGTGACATATATCAATATACCATGAACCATATCATTAAACCATTCCTAGAAATGTTAGATGAGTTTTATGTTGAAGACATGGTGGTTTAATCTTGACAGCGGTGTGATCACTTCACATATCTTCAAACAATTTTCAACAATATATGACAGCACATTCTGAAGATGAATCATCTGAAATTTACTTTTAATGTAACTTTAGGTAAATTCCTTGGATTTTTGGTATGCCATCATGACATTGAGATTGACTAGAAGAATACTATTGTTTTCTTGGTAATGGAACCTCCCCAAAATCTCATTTAATTTAATGGGATATAAGGGAACATTTCTTACATTTAGTGGTTCATTGCCAACTTGGATGAAAAAGTACTCCCCTTACTAGGATATTAAAGAAGCGAATCACCTACCAAAGAGATGATGATTTCCAAAAATCCTTCGAATGTCTTAATAAGTATATGTTGCACCCACCAGTCCTAATGCCTCAAGTGGAACGGAAGAAATTCATATTATATGTTTCCACCATGGAACACTCACTGGGCACCGTCCTCGCACAAAATAATGTTGTTGGAACCAGAAATAATCTCTATTACCTAAGCTAGACTATGCAAGGTACTGAGACTCGATACTCTGATGTTGAGAAGAACTGTATTCCTATAATCTTTGAAGTGGAAAATATAAGTCATTAATTACATCACCACAAAGTCCAATTGGTCTATCACATCAATCCACTCAAGTAAATCCTTTGTCATATGATGTTGATTGGGCTCTTGGCCCGATGGGTTTTTGTTATTTAGAAATATGAAATTCATATTTTTCCACAGATTTCAGTAAAAGGAAAAGCCCTGGATGATTTTCCCCATAGCACAAATTTCCCTGGTGAATATAGAGAAGGACACTAATCTTATCGATGAATATGTCTTCTATACCCACGACACTCCCCAAACATGGGAGATGTATTTGGATTTCACCCACAATAAGTATTATTTGGACAAGGATGGAAAACCCTATTCTCAAGTGGGTTTTACTTGGGATTTTATTTTTCTCTACTAACAAAGTGATTTTTCCCTACTCTTTCTCACTTTATGAAGGTTTCACAAATAATGAGGCATAATACCAAGACCTCTTCGATATCTTTCAGTTGGCCCTACTATTGTAAATAGACTAGCTAAACATCGAAAATAATCCATAGTTTGAGATAAATCATGTAATTAGTGAATACACCATCAATAAGGAAAAATAGGCACCTCTCAGTAGCTATGTTAGAAGAATAATGGAGGAATTCCCTTTAGAACCCAAATTTCATCATTCTTTATGATCACAAAATGCTTACACCAATGAATTTTCCAATACGACCACCATCTTGGTTGATCCAGATCAGGAAGAAACAATATTTTGCATTAAACATCATATAATGGTCTCAAAATCAACATCTATGATATGGAAGAGATCAATCACGTCAAAATCTCCCCAGATCATGGTGCACCAATAGTTACCCCTAGATGGATGGATCCCCTAATAAATTATATGCAATATGGGACACTCCCAATGGATTGATATAGAATGGAATAGATTTTGTGTCATATAAATAACTTTACCCTATAGGAATTCCCGAATGAGATGAAAACCTACTATAGCCATGTCTTTGAAGGGATCCTCCTCAGATGCATAGTAGAAGGAAATATTTTTTCCATCATTGAAGAAGTCCATGAAAGCTCTTATGGAACTCATCAATCAGGGACCAGGCTCTCCCATAAAATCAGGATGTTAGGATATTACTAGTAAACCATGATAAAAGACTGTGTGAAATTCACAAAGAAATTTCATGCATTCTAAATACATGCGAACTTCATCCACCAACATCCATAATTTCAATATACATCTAAATATTACTAGGTGTTTTCTATTTGGAAGATGGATATTGTGGGTCCATATCCCCCATCCACAGTTAGGAAGTTAAAGTACATCCTTAATGCTACTGACTTCTTTTCCAAATGGGATGAGGCCATACCCCTCAAGTAGGATGGGACGAAAAATATCATTAAATTCATGAATTTCCATATTGTCACTAGGTTCAGAGTCCCTCATACAACATTTATGGACAACAACACCAAATTATATTATACAGAGTTTAAGAAGTTGTATTGGGGGTACAACATCAAGTCTAATCACTCATATTGCTATTATGCAATGGTAAATGGATAGATAGAGTCATTAAATAAGACTATATAGAATATACTAAAGAATATTGTGATCAAGGATAGGATGTATTGTCCATAAAAACTCTTCCATGCTTTATGGTTCTACCGTACAACCACGCGTACTACTACAAATGAAATGCCATACTCATTGGTGTACGAGAAAGAGGTAGTGTTTCCCATAGATTTCCAGCTTCCTTAACATTGAATTTACATTTTGTATAACTATCATATGATAAACAATTGAAAATGTGGATGGATGAGTTGGAATTACTATATGGGAATAGGTAACGCACACTACGCAATATGAAAATTCATTAAAACTGGATAGCTCTAGACTTTAATAAAAAGGTTCACCTCTATTAATCCCTTCAATATGAACTAGTGTTAGTCCTTAGAACTAAAATTATACTAGGAAAGAAGCCCCTAAAATTAGAGCCCAGGTGGAAAGGACCTTATGTAATATATTAGGTTCATCATAATGGAGCCTATTCACTGGACAACATAGATGGGGATCATGTCACACCTCCCACCAATGTGAGTTTTTTGATAAAATTCTTGGCATAAGTTGTTTTCCTGGGCATCTACATCATAGTATGTCTCATCATTCATCCTAACCACATGTCGTTAAACTGTATGGAGTTCACCCTTTGTGCAAGATGTTAAACTATACATTTTTCTAATAACTACACATGGCTTGATTCATATCATAATAGGACATGCAGTTATGTCTGAAACTCTATTCCTAGTTATAGACATAAGATTATTTTCTTTTCAATATGGGTTATCCAATTTCCTTACAGAATGTTGTAAAATAGAATGGACCCAGAATATCCCACTTCATTAAGGGTAACCAAATGACTATAACATAAGACGTAAAATTTCATGGATTTTTTATCTCCATCTCCATTCAAGTCAAGTTTACTATGTCATTTTCTCATGAAATTAAATTGCATGGTTCCTCTAGATGTACCTATGGATTGATTCCCATTTCAATTGAGATAGGTAGGGACACCTTGATCTAATATCTTGGTCCAGCCACTACGTGATTTGAAATTCCCTTGTTGTATACCCTTTTGTATCTGCATTGTAGGGAAACCCATGTCATTCCTTGTTTCTCACGTTGATCATAGCTCATGTGAGTTTAGAAATTGTGGCATGGACTTACCCTCCAAATCATGGAATAAAGGTACACAATAGGTCTACTATGAGTCCTCGACCATAATGTTAAAATGCATGGTCGATGTCATTTAGGAAAGACATGAAACAACACAGTTTTCCAGGAACAACATGTGGTTTGATTCTCATTCTCATGAGATGTGCAGTGAGGCACAGACTTCCACTCTTGATCCCAATAGTAATTTTCCCATAAATTCATATCAGTTCCCTTTCTTCCTCACAACATGATGTTAAATTGCACGGAATTTCCATAACTATGTATGTATTCATTCTCACATTTTTTTAGATATGTAGTGATTCCCAAACATCCATTCTTGGTTCCAGCCATAATATTTCCATTTATTCATGTCAGTATACCTTTTTTCGCATCACATGATGTTAAAATACATGGAACATCAAGAACTACGTGTAACATGATTCTTGTCATCACAGAATATATAGCGATTCCTGGATCTCCAATCCTAGATCTATATTAAATGGTAAATATAAATAATACCCACATTCATGTATAGTTTAGATCTTCATAGAGTATTCCTCATTCAAGATCTGCATGTTACATGATTCCTTCCCCATAGGGTACGTAGTGATGCCTGAATTTTCAACTCATAGCCCAGTCACAATAAAAAAATATAAAAACTCTCCCTCCTTGTGTATGGTCCAGGCCTATATAAGAGACTTCATTTAGAACTATGTGGGTCTTGATTCTCATCTTCATGAGGTATTTAGTGACACCCAAGTCTCCATTTATGGGCCCAACAACAGCATTTACACACCTTCATAATGGTTCCTACATCATTACCAAATTACCTTAAACTACAAGGATGTATGTCTCTAACGCATGAAATTAAACTATATGGAAGTTATTACTTACCACATGACGTTAAAATGCATGGAAGTACATCCTTACCTCCGGATGTTAAACATAATTGAAGTACATCCTTACTGCATGATGCTAAACCCTATGGAGGTATGTCCTTACCTTCTAATGTTAAACTGCATGGAAATACATCCTTACTGAATGACATTAAACTACATGGAAGTACATACTTACCACATGAAGTTAAAGGACATGGAAGTACATCCTTACCACGTGTAATTAAACTACATGGGAGTATGTACTTACCGTATGAAATTAAAATTTCACGGAGTCAAGTACGTCCCCACTACATGAAATTATATTGGGAACCCCATCACCCATTTTTCACCCCTTATCATGGGACCACAAGAGACTTACCCTGTCTGACTAGAGAATGGTGTTCTTCCACCATATTTTAATGAACCTCAATCCCTAAGACACACTCCATGCCTTGGGTTTCATGGATCAATGAAACCTTTCATAACCCTCAGAAATGTTATCCAGCTTCAAGGACCCTTTGTTTGACCATGCATAGATGTCCATGGATCCTGCATATGCGCTGATGGTTGTAAACCAAATTTGTCACTCTTAAAAAGTACATTCCAATCATCATAAGCCCTAACATCATTAAGGTAGAACTCAACACCTTAGACTATATAAACTAATCCATGTATGACTATCACATATCATTACTCATGACCTAAGAACCATGATCCGTCATTTACAACATTTACATCTCCTTCTCAGAAGGATTTTGGGGTGATCATAACTCTAGGTATCCTAATTAGGCTCTTGTGTAACAACTATCAAATTAGGTCCTTGTGATTCCTGACCCTAAATTATATGTACTTTGATCAAGGCTACATGACCTTGAAACTATATCCAGTAATGGTCCAAATTGAAAGACTATAAACAATTAAAAAAAAGAGAGAAAAAACTTTCCAGGTTGAAAAACCTCCAAGGGATACCTAATCAAAAGTCAAGCCTCTACCTGCTAAACAAATTATGCACAAAGTTTTGGAAAAAAAATAGGGCAGAAATATATAAGGAATAAAATATTATATGGTATACATAGTATCCCTAGTAAAAGCCATGCTATGCTCACTAGACCCCCTGGTCCTAGAAAATGTTAGTGCAATGGTATTCCACATCTCCTTGCAATGAGAATATGTTTGTTAGTTTGTGTCACAGCTTTTAGGGTACTCACACCCTCTTTGTATTTTACACCTTCCACATATCACACTTCATGTGTTGGGGTGGCTTGGATCATTGTAACTTTCCATGGAACTTGGAAAGGATATCCAACTTCAAGGACCATTTGTTTGACTAAGAAAACATGACCACAACATTTACATATGCACCTATGTCCATCAACTGAATGTGTTACTATAAAATTTTAGATTATGAACCAAATGATCTATGACATCAATGCGGAAAAACTCAACAGCTCAGTGTTTCTGAACCACTACTTGTATTATTGTCCCATATCATCCTCCTGAATCGAGCACTCTAGGTCATGATTTGTGATCATCACACCAAACTATCGAAGTGGATTTGATATCATTTCCATTTCATCATCATATTTCATACCCTTTATCAAGTACAAACTACAAACCTTCATTACCTAGCCTTTGATATATATCACTTTGTGATTCAAAACCATAGAGCATAGGGCTCGAGCATCATGATTTAAGAGCCAATTTCCAAAGGGTGATATAAACCTTCTTGGATATCCTTCTTCCCATATCCAACTTCATCATCTATATTTTTGAGTCATCACCCACCATTCATAGCCCTCAGAGATGAGTGGATATCATCTTTCTATTGTTATTCTAACAATGTGTAAAGGCCTTAACCCACCAACTAAAGGCATCTTCTTCTTTCCAAAAATAAGCTTCAGTCCTTGAATGATTTAGAAACACCATAGTGGAACATGGAATCTTAGAATGTTATAGGACATACTTGGTACATCTACACCATATCATATTCATCAACTCATAATTTCAGGTTATGGTTTAAATCACCCATATTCCCACTATCTAGGTGGATCTAGATGACTTAATATTTATCCCTTACCTAATATCGCCTCCATGAATCTTATGTAGCCCATAGAAAAGATACCCAGATTCAAGAGACCTTTTTCATAACAATTTATTATTGTCTAGGGCTCCTGATTATTCACCTATGGTCATCAACTAAATGTGTCACTCTGAAAAAAAGGGCATTATGATCCTTGTGAGAATTAGCAACACCATGGTAGAACCCAAAACCTCATAGTGTTTTAGGTCATTCCTAACATTTTTGCAGCATATCACATGATCATATTGAAGGTATGAGCCAAAATACCCTAAACTAAATGCAACATTAGGTCCGAGCTAAAATACCCTAAACTAAAAGAAACATTATGTCCGAGCTAAAATACCTTAAAATAATGTAATATCAGGTCCAAGATAAAAGTACTTAAAGTAATGATATTGATGGTACTAGAAAAAAGGCCCAAAAATAAAAGAAACATCAGGTCCATGTAAAATTAACTAAAGTAAAAGAAAAATTAGGTCTAGGATAAAATAACTTAAACTAAAGAAATATTATGTCTGAGCTAAAATACCTTAAACTAAACTTATAGAAGGTCTGGGAAAAAGACCATAAACTAAATCAAAGTTCTATGTTAAAAGATCTTAAACTAAAGAAATATTAGGTCCGAGATAAAAGATATTAAACTAAAACAATACTAGGGTTTAGCTGAATGACCTTAAACTAATGTAATATTAGGTCTGAGCTAAAAGACATTAAACTAAACCATAGCGGCAATCCTGTCTACAAGGTCTTGTAAGGTTCAAAATATGGCCTTAGAAAAACCAAGATATGATCTCCAAGCCTATAATCTTTGGAAAATAATGGATCACTCTCCCTCTAGGACATATATTCTAAAAGATAACTGGAATAGATTCATCAATAAGTATCACCATGTAAGTGGGAATTTGTGAACATTTCTGGAAAATAATATTTGAATCTAGACATACATATTTGCTTGACTGTATGAAAATTATGGATAGTACTAATGATTCTCACAATATTAGAATAATTAAAAATCATACACATCATGGTCAAAGAAAATCAATAAAAAAATGATGATTTTGGAAGGTCCATTTGTAACGTGTAAAACAGTGGGGGAAGAATCTTCACATTTTGGTGTCTCTCAAAAGGTTCAACCAAAATGGAATTCATTACAAAAATCAAACTATGATAAAAGTCGATCGGATACACCAAAAATTCTAGAAAGACTCTGGCGAGAAGAATCAACTAAACACTATAGTTCTTATCTCCCTAATTCTTCCCTCTCTGCTCTAGGATGAAGAGTTTCTGCTAAGGTATTCAGCTCTTCAAAACTATTTTGATCATAAACCAATGAAGATGATGATTTCAAAAGATAAAACATCAAATAATAAATTATTTCTTCATACCTCCATGTTTGTATGTTCTACACGTCCATCTAATCATTCAATTCAGATATCAGTTGACGAACCTACTACAATGCCTCTATTTTCATCCTCATATACCTAGAAATTAGAGCCTAATATTTAAGCTCATGCAGATCCCATTCACTGATGGAAAAATCTCACTGAATCAAAACAATTTTCTTCATAATTTCATACAGAGGTTGATGATCAAAACAATCATCCCCCAAGTCATTAAATAATTTGTGACAGTGTTCCAAAAGGTCATGAAATACCTCAAAGGGGATTTCAGTGATCAAGGAATGAATATGTTTCTAGAGCAGCCTACATATCACCTTCACTCCTACAACCAAAGGAGTAGGTTGTATGGATAGAGGAATAATTAGACAACCCAATGAAAAATAAGAAGAGTAAACCCCATAAGCTCTTCTCTCGATAGGCGTTTCATCTATATCTTATACTAGAGGACTGATATCCTCAATAGAATTTGTTTCACTATCCAAATAACCATCATTCGAGAAGGATCAATTCCTTTAAATCTCACATAGGTATTCAATCAATTCTATCAACACCACATATAAAGGAGTATATGATGCAAAGGGCATGCCCACATGATGGACCAACTGGCCTAACACACCAATTGGGTAAGCTGTTACCCAATACTGGGAATAGTCACAGGTGAAGAAAGTAAAAGCATTAGTAGGTGGAAGTATGATCATGGCTATGATATCATTGTGTGATAATATCTTCCATAATTGACGAATGACTCCAGAATTTCCTTCTCCTCAGTCACTAACAAATGGGATGGGAGAAACTCTCTAAAAAAAGAAAATCTGTCGAGTAAATAGATATGATTTGTGTGGATCATATATTACTAGTTCATCAACCCTGGCTGCGAGAAACCCATCCCGAAGGAAGATCATATAAGATATTTCATTAAGAGAACCGCTGCAATCATCAATACTCAAATGACCCAATGCACGAAAATCAGTTCAATCAAAGATATTAAATTAATTCAATGCACCTTAAAACTCAATAGTGATTAGATATATAGTCCCAACCCCAGAAATTTTTAGAAATCTAGGATGGGATGGGGCATCTTGGATCTAAGAAGCATTGTAATACTCGTAAAAATGGAAGTGCTCCCCAATCCATACAAATAAGAATTAGAGAGGCCCACCAATCCTGTAGAGAATGTATCCTTGTTAAGTATGTCCTATAATTTTGTATAGGTATACAAGGAATGGTAATATGAGGTTAATTAACTACCCTTCTATGAATTTCACCACCATAACCAACGTCCTAACTCGGATCTATGAGTGTGAATCCCCAACTGGGAAAAGCCACCTATTCAGGAACACAACTAAAAATCCTGCCAACCTATGGTCCATAGAGGCATATGGGCTTTCCTAATATCCCCGGGAGGTATAGTTCCCTACTTCTAGAATGGCCCAATATGATCCAGCACTATCAGAAACTCATTGAGAAGGGAACCAATGGAGTTAAATAATAGTTGGTCTATCGCCACTTCCACATAGAAAAATATTGATCCGTTTTGTGAAATAAATAATATATCACACATTCATCTCTCTTGAAAATTCATCCTTCATGATAACAATAATTTACCTCACCAAAAATAGGGTCTATAAAGGATCAGCCTAGACATCTACAGTAGGAATGAGTCCATCATACATCTCCACATGAAGAGGAATACCATCCAATTGATGAATATCCCATAAGCTAATACCCACATTTCCATGAGGAAGATGGAATTTGTTAGTCCTATGACACCAATGGATAATAATTTCCCAAATATGTTCAGGATCTTGGTATAAGATGAATTGAGAGATCCACATGGCTTCATTACTATGAACCATGTACAAATCATCAACAAACTCCAAACATATTTTCCTCACCCAAAATGGAAGTTCCCATTATTCAGAAAAGTTGTCACCAGGATGAATATCCCATTTCTTATAACACCCACATTCAAAAGTATTTAGAAATATTTGAGTTTGCTAAAATAAATTGGATCAATAGTTTTTTGAGTGAATTAATGACCATTTGAACTCAAGGGAGAGTTGGACAAAAAATAATCCAAATCATGGGCTTGAGCTATATCCTATAGACTATCCTAAGTAATTGTTATCAAAACGCAGTTTTAAGAACCATACACCATGTGATATGGTATATTAAAGTCTGGGGAAGGTATGGTAGCATCATCTAGTAATCTAAAATTGTATATATGGATTCTATGAGTCAAAGGGTAGTCCTAAAGGTAGGGTGAGAGGAAGACCTTTAGACTCTCATTAGCAATATACACATGATAATGGTGATTATCAATATGATTTCTAGAAATTAGGTCACCTTTATTGGACTCCATTGAGGGGCCTTTGAGAGGACCATAATACTTATAAAAATATGTATGTGACCCAAGTTAGATGAATAAAATAAATATTTCCAAAGCATGATGAGGACCAGTGGAAACTAGTTCATCCTGAGACTTAGAAAGGGATTTGAGAACCACATAATGAGTTCATAGATCACCTGATCTCCAATGGACTCACGGGGCACATAAACCCCAAAAGGAATCATGTGAACCAAATGACCACATTGGAGACACATGGCCATGTGACCTAAACATAGTCACACTATTCACAAGCGATCGAATGGTCAGGCTAACAAATCTCATAAAGTCCTCAAGACAACTAAACCCCTCGTATCTTTAGTTTGAAATGTTACTAAAGCATGATTCATGGTTGGACCAGAAAATCCTCTGAGTAAGAAAAAAATCTTGCCAGAGAGGTCTAATGAAATAGAGCTCGTAATCAGGGACTACATCACGCTCTCATGACGGAGGCACTCAAAAGAGGTGAAAATGAGAACGCTCTGGGGAATAGGTTACTAGAGGAATGAATTTTCCTCCACCCCCTATATATAGAAAATTTTTTAGAATAAAAAAAATCACCTGGTAGATCAAACATCACCTAAGGAACTTGTATTTAGCCTCACCAAAGACTCAAGCAGACATTAATTTTTCTCAAAACCAAGTCTTTATCCATGCAGGCATTTCTCCTGAGGGGGTAATTCTTTGATTCCCACAAAATAAAAATTAAAAAAATAAATAATTTAATAGGGTTATTAGCTTCCCTATAAAATCAAATGAGTCGAGACATGCATAAATCATGATCCAATGAGTGACCCGTGATCGTGTGACCATTTCAAGGTCACACAAAGACATCATGTGCAGTGCATAATCTGTGAAGAATCATGAAAATACCCCATTAATGGACCTTAATTCTCTCATGATGGATATCCAGATATCTGATGGCCCTATGGTGAAAATTGAATGACCACCCCCAGGTCACATGGTTTTTCATTGGCACGTTCCTGACAAACCATATGAAATTCCTCTATAAATAAGGAGGAATAATATCCAAAGGGTGAAACCACCAGTGGTATTAATGATCATGAACCATATCATCTTTAAAGTGTAAAAATTTCATTAATTATATCCATAAAAACTTATGAGTCCCCTAAACATTTGTGGAATAAAACAAAGGAGATAAAATTGAAGAGGTCAGAGGTACTCGCAATTGCTGAAGAACATGCGATGCACCCCCGATGATATGAAAGGCACTGTGAGTCCCTATAAATGTCTTTGCCTCATCTTTTGATGTCACTTTGTATTTTAATCCTCTACATAGGGAAGTCCTCGAGTATGTCCAAGAAACTCTTCACTTCCCCATCGACGTTCCAAGGAAATATGGTTTGATTTGTCCAAAACCTGACTCGCGCAACCTCATATGACCCATATTGGTCACGCAAGGCATTATCAAATAATTGAAAAAATATCCACGACATTACTCATGAAAATGTGTGAAACCCCCAAACCGTTGTAGAACAAAACAATGGATATAAAAGGAAATATTTGAGAGGTACTCACGGTCCCTGAAGGAAATGCGACACACCCCTAGTGATCTGTAAGGCCCCGCGAGTCCCTGGAGATATGCATGCCTCATCATGCGAAGTCTAGTTGACTTGTTATCATTATTACATGGAAATAATTGGGTATGTCTGGGAAAAATTTCACTTATCTTTGTCTATTCAAGGGGAAAAAATATTCTTCCATGAAATTCTCATGCATCCCCACATGACCCATATTGGTCACGGGATGCATCACAAAAAAATAAAGTGATTTTCCATGACATTGATTATGAAATATTGCATGAATTCAAAACCGTTTAACATAAAACAGTGAAAATAAAATAGGGAATAGGCGAAAGGTACATTCAGTCACTAAAATACATGTGATATACCCATGAATTTTGCACCATAGTCCCATGAGACCCTCAGACAAGTCATCCTTGTCTTGAGGAAAAACCCATAAAAGTCATCAAGCATCTCTCAATATTCTTTCAATACCACCTTAGATATTGTGAAGTCACTTGTCCATGTCCATAGGATAAGATGAAAAGTCCTTTGACATGCACACATGATCAATCAAGTCTTCCTCAATCGGTATTGATTTAATAAAAGAAGAGTTGATGGAAGTGAATCATGACCAGAAAAAATCACGTGACACACGCAGAAAAACCCATAACAGTGACTAGTGAATCCGAATGGTGCTATCCCACTTCACCAACTCTACCCTGGATCTGTACTAGAAACTCTGTCCAAACCGGAGAGCATTCGGGTGGTGAGGACTATAAATTTTTCACCCCAACCTTAAAGAGAGAGTTATATTTTCTTGATCTTAGAGCTCATAGGCTACTATAAGAAGGAAACTCTTGAGAATAAAAGTCCCAAGAATTGTATCAGTCTTCTCAAAGACAGCAATAATGTGATTATACAACTATAAATAATTTAATATAGCAGTGAATGGATGAGGAAATAATGTGCATACATAAGGTACTTCACATGATTGTTCATAGATCATGTGAAGGGATGCTGAAAATGTGTGCGAAGAACATACCGCATGTCTTCCAGAACACACAAGACTCAAAATAAATTGACACTAAACAAACATTAAGCATTCAAAATACAATAGATAAAAAAAGATCAAAATTGTAATATATAAATAAAATTCATGCTCGATGACCCTCATGTGATTCACATGAGTCATACAAGGACACAAGAAATCACTAGGATACATCACCTATATCTTAAGAAATTCCTTAAACATGCTATTTGGGACATTTGAAATCTTCATGAAATGTCAAAGCAAGTCACACAACCACTCTGTGGACACAAACTTGGTCTCGTGAATCATTTTAGGTCGATCATCTGATCCCTTCTATGTCCTTAAGATACACTGACTTACTCATATAACGGCATCCACTCAAATCAATCAAGTATCTCCATTGCATCTAGTCATGACAATAAAGATCTCACAACACCCTCCGGGCTAGCCAGTTGAGACCCGTATCTCCCTCCAGATATGACGGTCAGGTATCGTAATGAATTATAGGGATGGTATCCAAGACATGTGACATCCTCCAGACCATTTTTCACTGACTCTTGTGACACCTCCCATATGTGTCAAGACAGGTCATGTGATGGATTCCCAGACAAGCCAACCAGGTAATGTGATGTCCCCAGGACAACTCTGTGAAGTCATGTGACACCCTCTAGATAAGAAGTCCAAACCACAATGGCATCTCAGAATTTGATAGCCTTATCCATACTCGGTGTGTAAGCCCCAAATACTAGGGAAACCTCAGTGTGTAAGTCCCAATATAAATAGAACTTTTATGACTCTGATTCCTGTCATATTCAGGATACGTAGGCCACCTAATCAGGGTTATAACTCCATACTGATTATACAGGGTCATCCATGTAACCATGTCCTTATCTAAAGTAATGAAATTGATCACTTGTTGACCCTTGTTTATCACAATGAGAATTACTCATGTGAGCTTAGAGAGTTGCATATATCATGGCATCTACACTACACGCCATGAGGGTACAAGGGCAACCTCAGTGCAGAATCCCCAGCTGCCGACATCATATGGTATGTCCCTGATGAATAGAGCATCTATAATGGTATGAAGACCCCTTATATAAGGGTATATGCAATGGGGATACTTCCAAGGGTATAAATTAACTATGTGAACTCTGATTTTATCCATAACTTGGATACACAGGATGCCTTTCCATGGCTCAAGCACTACACCAAACACCCCCAGGACCATCCCAGTACATAAATCCCATATCTATGTGCCTTGATACTGATCATCTATTCCACCTTTTTTATCACAATGATAGTAGATCACTTGGTCTTATGGAGATGTAATGGACACCTCCTTAGGCACATTGAACATCCACTAATTAGGGTGATCCCAATATGTATGTCCTGATGAGTGTCATGGTATGAACACCCCACGTATAAGGGAATATATCTTGGATCCATTTCGAAGGGAATGATTAAAATATGATGCCTCTGATACCTATCATAACCAGGATACATAGAATATCTCCCTGAGGCCTGAGCTCCAACATTTAGTGTCTCACTACCCACACATATATCCTCTCCTCGTGATGCTAAACTGCACAGTATTAACAAACTACATGGGTTTTGATTATTTTAATAATATAGATACGATGGATGCCTCAAAATGGCTCAACACCCTCCTCAAAATATTAATCACCTCCTCATGTGGAAACACATTCTGAAGAATTTGGTTATATGGATTCATTAGAAAAAGTGGTTATTATTATTTAAGTGAATGGATGAATAAGCTCAGATACATACAGATGGATTCACCAATGATATCTCTCTCCCCTAAGTTAATCAAAGAGGCTTCCTTTATTTTTTTAATAATAGAACTATCCAATGAATCATTTTTAATGGTAACTGGTCCTATATCAAGATTAGAAAGAGATAAACAAACATATATTAAATCTATAAGAGAGTCCTGGAGTAGGCCACTATTCCCCCAAAAAGGTTTTGATGAGCCCAATCTCCCATCCTATCGACCAATGAATGTACCCAAGAGGCATTGGGCCTAAAAACCTAGATGATCGCCATCCTTTTGAAATTAGGTATGTACACAGTTATAAATGGGGGAACCATTAGGAGTTTCTAGGAAAAGTAGCAATGGTATGTCAATGATCTAAACCCATTCCATGCCTTAAAAATGAAAAAATAATGATGAATGTATCAATAATATGATGATATCATCTATCATTAAAAATCATAATAGAAATATCTAAATGGTCATAGTGGTTACTCAGTTTAATGATCATGGATTTTATTTATTTTCATAGCTCATAATTGGAGGGATAATTTTCCACTACTTAACCCTAAAATGAAGGATAAAAAAGATTACATTTTCCATTGATCATATGGCACAGATTAACTAGATCAGATGAACAGAATTATATGAATATCTTTTTCAATGAAGTTGAATAGTACCAGCATGTCTTGTCCCACATTGATTCTGTGAACAGTTGTGTTCTTCCATATAATTTTTGTAATTCTTGGTGCTTTCCCAAGATGACATTGGGGTTCAGCACTTGGAATAATTTTTACGGATGGGGTTCATGGACTATGCCACACCTGCATTGTACCACCTTCCCACTCCCATGCACTCAACTGAAGATCACTCATGTGGGCACTATTCATCTACCTTCACACCTTCTTTTTTATTCATGATGGCACTCACTCACCTATTTCACTGCATTTCAAGCTAATGTTTGAGCCTACCCACCTAAGAAGTGGTTGTGGTGTCAGTTACAGATGCTAGGTATTTATAACTATTTTTAATATACTACCATAAAAATATTCAACCAATTTCTTATAACTTCCTATCCAAATACACAAGAATCTTCATCTAATATCCTTTTTAATATTCCTCATTCAAAAAATATCAATATATTTTTTCATGGAAATATATTTATTTCCACTTCTTTTTCATATTAAATTCCTAATGAAAGTAAATATTTTCAAGGTATTTAATTGTTTAAAACATTTTTTACTTCTTAAAATTCATTTTTCACTTGTCTTTGGCATTAATGATTAGTTTAAAAATCGGGTCATTTAAACAAGGATAATTGTTCAAGAATGAAATTGAATGAAATTATATGAATCCATACAATTTTACTAAGAATAACCACTTCATCTTCAACACAACAAAAAAATATCGATGCATCATGGAAAAAAAGTGCAACATATGGTCTTAACACCTCCACTCAGTAGCCAGTGGGGTTTTGTTTCATGGGGAAGGAGTCGAGCATGCCACTAATTGGATATTGGGGTTGTACCGACTGGTCGGTGCTTTTTGTGGCCATATTATTCATAATTTTTCTTCTACACTTCCTTTAACAAACCTTATTGGTTCTTCTATATTTATTTTAATGATTCTAAATAGAAATTAACACATGTTTTTGGTTCCTTCAAGGATTTACGAAATGATGTAATAAAGCTAGATGCACGTTACATAAATGAAAGTATTAAACAGTTGAAGATTTTTTGTAATCATTAAAACTAAAGAATAATGAAAATAGTAATAATATCCTCCTTTTTAATTATCATAAACACTAGAATAATAACTAAATTAAATCAAGTATATAACCAGATAAACATAAATATTTTATATAATATGAAGATACTAATATTATATATATTTATCCTTATTTTTAAAGTAAAGAAATCTTCTCCCCACTTTTCATGACATAACATTTTATAAAACATAAAATTCCCCCCTCTTCCCCTTTGAGATCAAAACATCTTAATAAACAATTAAAATCCACCCACCTTTGATCTTATCAAAAAGGATTTAAAAAATGTGTGTGATAATAATGTGATATAAATTTAAAACCTATGTCTATCATTATTAATGATCATTAAATGGAGATGAAAATAAAGTTTTAAAAATAGTTTGAAAACTTTTAAAAGATTTAAAAATTATTAAAAAGAAATTTTTTTAAAAAAATTTATTTTTTAAATAAAATTTTGATTTTTTTATATAAATATAATTTATAAAAAATAGAATTTTAATTTTGGAAATATATTTTGAAAAAGAAAATTTCTCTTTTAGGATCATTTTAGTATTAACAAGATTATCTACATCTAAAATAAATCATCAAAAGAGTTTAAAGGGATAATCACTATCAAACAAGGCTAAGATAAATAAATAAAAGACATAGAAAATATATATTATGAAAAATATTTCCATTATTAAGGATAAGAAAATATTTTATTAATAAACCATAGAAAATTTCCTAGGGTGGTCAAACTAGGTGTGCAGTTAAGGCTCTCTCACCATCCCTATGATGGATAAAGTCTTAAAAACTAAATAGAATATTTTTAGGATAAATCCCTAGGATAATATATGCCAAATCCATATCAATTTTTTTGGTTATAGATAAGAATTGATTTTTTTAGTATCAAACTTATATTACTTATCAAAAATTGTGAAAATTTTAAAAACATTTTAAATTTTCAAATCCATTTTGCAAATCAATTTTGAAAATGAATTTTAAAATCCAGATGATTCCCAAGTCATTAAGATATAATAATCACAATATAATCATACCCAAATTTCCTTTTATGAAGTAAAATGGTCAAGAGGAATGGGTTTGGTGAAGATATCAAAAAATTTAAGGTTGGTGAAAACAATATTCAGTATGATATCACTTTTTAAAAGTGATCTCATTGAAAATTTTGACTCAATTCAATGTGATTTGTCTAATAGTATCAGATATTATTTTTATAAATATTGATCACCCTAGTGGTATCAAAATTTATTGGGATAAAATAATATGTTTTTCTTAAAGTCCAATAGAGTATGTTTCTTCTATATAACTTGGGAATAACAAATTCCATCTAATATATATTCCACATTATCTATAGAAATAGAAACCACATTTTTATTCTTGGTACTTCAATTGATGTGGTATTTTCCTAGTAAATGACATCTTCCTCCACCAATTTTTTTATCTCGTTGGAATCCTCAAAAATCAACATCCAAAGAACAAAAAATATTATAATAGGAATACTTACGATAAACTAATCCATGTTTTTTAGTTTCCTTAAAATAATAGAAAATTATTATAATACCTTTTGAAATTGATTCATTTGGATTTGATTGAAAAAAAGCACAAATTAATACACTAAACATGATGTATGGATTTTCCATTATAAGGTAAATTATAATTTTATTCATACTTTTATAAATATTTTTATCAAATGATTGAAAAAATTCATCCAAAGTTGTATTATAATTTATACACATGGGTGTTATAATTTCCTTAGAATGATCCTTGGAAAACATCATTTTATGTTCATTAGTTTATTTTTTTGGTTTATAAATGTTCCATCATAAATTTGGTAAATTTTAAAACTAAGGAAGATTATAAGGTTTTCGATAAAACTCTTTTCAAACAATTAATTAATTAAATTAGAAAATTAAATACAAACAGTTTCTTTAGTTGACCCAAACTAATATCATCAAAATAAACTTGAATGATTATTAAATAAATTTATTTTTTTAGAAATATAATGGAATCAAATTTTTTCATTTTTAAATCATTTGATAAAAGAAATTTGGTTTACATTATATACTAGTCCTGAGGGAATAGTTTAAAACTATAATGATCTTTGGTTAACTTGATAATAGATTTTGGAAATTTAGGATTTTAAAAACCATGCGGCCAGTCCACAAAAACATTTTTAGAAATAAAACCATTTCAAAATGAAATTTTTACATCTATTTGAAAATGTTTTAAATTAAAATGATAAGAGAATAATAATGATATTATAATGAATTTGACCTGGGAAATTGTTTAAAGTTTTTCCCTATAATCAATACCTTTTTATTTATTTTATCCTTTAGAAGCAATTTTATCCACATTACAGATAACATTTCCTTGTTTGTCAAATTGTATTTGAAAAAACAAAAAAATTCCCAATAATAGGATGATTATCAAAATATTCCACAATATTCCAAAAATTATCCTTGTGAAATTTTTTCACCTACTATTTCTTGGAATGTATCTAATTCACATCATTAATAATATCATCATGGGAATGAACTTCAATGTGAGAGAAAATTTTGATATTTAACCACATTTAATGCTGACTTTATAGTTTGGGTTACATTTTATAATTAAAAGAAAACATTATACTGATGATTGTATTTGGATTGAATCAAAGACTTGGGAAAAAGTGACATTGGGGATTTTGTAGCGTTATTAATTAAATTAGAAGAATGATGTTTATAAAAGGTAAAATTATGATGGTCAAAATAATAATCACATTATGAATGTGATTTTGGAATATTCTTATTGAATTTTATGTGAAATGAATACTATTAGTTCTTGGTCCTCCTATTGAATATATGGAAGGATTTACATGAGTTAGAGTAACCAAGTTGGATTCCTTCATTGGATTTAGGTCCCAACTTTCCGATATTATCTTTTTTATTAAGGATAAATAATTTTTAATTTCAGACTCTAAATAATTCAACATTTTGATTTTTACGTTTTTAAATATCATAAGAAGTTTTTTCTAATATTATTTTTTAAAGAAATGTTAAAGGATAAGGATTATAGTATTAACCACCTTATAACAAAATAATTGAGAAATGGATATAATAATTTATGAGAGTCCTTGAAATTTCTTAGAGGGTCCTATATTTTCTTTCAATAGAACCAATATGTTGAGGTGTTCTGGTGAGGAAAATGGGTGATGATAACCTTGAGAATTAAAAAACTCATCAGTGTATTTTCTATCCTAATCCCCACCATGGTCACATATAAGTTAAAAGTGTTTTTACACTTTTTCATTTTCAATTATTCTTAAAATTTTAATAAATAAATTATATTATTCATTCTTAGTGGATAATAATAAAACCCATGAGAATCTGGTAATGTCATTGATAATTACAAAGGTGTAATAATTAACTATACTACAAGCAGTTTTAGTTAGTCCAAAAATATCAAGGGAGACCTGTTCTAAGGCTTTAGAATATGAATTATGGTTTTTAGATCAGATAGATGTTTTTTGTTTCTACACAAGTTAGAATGGTTCACAATTTGTATTATCATTAAAATAAAATTTCAGTAAATCTTTTAATAGTCAGTAATGGTTGAGAATAATAAGAGAATGAATATTATGATGGCTTAGAAACCAATGTGAAATTAAAGAATAATTATCCTATAAAGTTAAACACTTAAAATTTTGATATGAAAGATTCCTAAATTATATAATATAAACACTTTTAAATCTATATGCATTAAATAAAACATTTCTTTTTGAATTAAAAACATTACAAAAATCATTTTTTAAAGTAATTTTGAAACCACCATCACATATTGTAATTTAATAAAATATTATTTAATTCTTTGAAAAATAAATCTTCTGTACGTGAAGAATAATTTTAGAAACAAATCTAACTTGTTTATTTATTTTTAAATTTTCAATCATCAACAAATGTGAAATTTCTTCTGTCAAAGTCTTTGAGATGATTGAATTTAGAAGGATGATGACACATATTACTTGAGAACCCACTACCCTATACAATGAAAATTCTCAGTTTTTTCTCTTATTCTATAAATTATTAAGGAACTATAGATATTGGAACCCATATCTTAAGTCCAATTAAGTTATCCAATAAATATTTTGGAATTTATAAAAGTTTAGAGGATGTATTTCCATTTTAAATGTGAGAATAATTATAAATTCTGTTTTGTATTTCATAACTAAATTTTTTAAAATTTTATTCATTTCCCTAATGTATAACTTTCTTGAAACAATTACAAAATTTATTTTGATAAATTTACTTTAAAAAGTTATTCCTTCTAGAATGTTTTGGAAAAGTATATTATTCTCAAAAACCAAATCCATGTTGATTTTTAATTGGTTTTATATAACTCAATAATCTTATTTAAATTTTATTCCCCTTGGATAAATTGATAATGTGAGACTTTTAGATATTTAATTTAAAATTCCAAAATTTAAAAGAAATTTTTTTCATTAGTTTTTAAAATAAAATCTTATTTTTATTTTAAAATTTAATCTTTTTTAGAAATAACAAGATTATGTTTTTTTAAGATCTTTTAATTATGAAATAATATTGAAAAAATAATTTTAAAGTTAATTTCTAGAATTGATAAAATATTCATAATTTAAATCTGAGGTTAAAGAAGTATATTGCAGCCCTAGACAATTACACATATTATTACATGATTTTAAGAATAATTAACCTTCAAATAAAAACCAAGGATCATAAATTCTTGTTTCTTTGGATGATTTGATACTTCATTATAAACCATGAAACCAAAATAAAAACATATTTTATTTAAAATTAATAATGATCTCCTAAAACCATTTTATCCCTTACATATTCATAAGATAACCTGGGGAATACAATAACCAAGGGATTAGCTAAAAATCCCAGTAAGGGAATAAACATAACTATAAAGCATAGAGTGTGGGTTAGAATAGATAACATGATGAGATAAAAAAACAGATAATGTGAATAAACATATGGAATCATAACATATAAAACATTGGATCATGTAATCATGGAATAATAGTAATGTTTCAGTAGTATAAAACATGAAATAAAAATGAGTCAAGACTCATTGCACATGGAGGAGAAAGAGTCAAGGATAACCACCAAGACTGCTGCCCATGGAGTATGAGTCAGGATAACCACCAAGACCATTTCACATGAATTAACATAATACCAAACATTATCCATTGAATCAGTGCACTAACTAGGAATATACATAGTAACATGTTCATGTATATGTGTTCCACGTCATGAATCAAGTATAAGGGTTACCCATGGAAACAATTGGTTATCATAATCATGTCAAAAGGTTGATAAAAAGAGAATATCATACTGTTTTACATGAAATAATGAATTTAAATCATACAAGGAAATTAAAAAATAAAAATAGTCACATATCATGATAAGTTATATAAAAATTAAGTGAAAAAATGTAAAAAAATTGATTACAAACATTAGAAGTAAAACAATTTGGTTCGGTTTAAAGAAACTATTTCAGGATTTTTTAAAATAAAAAAATTAATAATTTCATATGTGAAACAAGAAATGAAACAAGATTGTTTTCCATGTTAAAATGAGTTATTTTATAAAAATAATGGTTTATTAAAACATAATATTTAGTGTACTTGAATATCGGTAAGAAATCGGGAATTTCAACTTAATCTGACTTAGTTATTAGGAAGAATTGAGAAACGAACCTTTTTAAAAATTGTATATCCCTAAAAAGGAAGGATGTAATGATATGGATACATTATTTTTTAACATATAAACCTAATTTATAATAATTATATAATAAAATTAATAAAAGTTACATTAGGGTAAAGAGAGAAAAAGTGTCACTTGATGGAAAAAATTGAGGTTCGGAAAGAGTCGCTTACCTTATGTTTGAAAGTGTTATGCACTTGAACTTAATTTCATGGATAATAATATTAAATCCATTTAATAGTTAACTCATAACCTTTTATACTTTTATTTTATTTATTATAATTTTATTACATATGTTTATGGATTTTTCGATTAGTTGTAAGATACAATTTCATCGTTTGGGAGTGTTTGTTTCCTTGGTTTTCATGATCAGTTCATTTGTGTATGTGTATAAAAGATCATGTAGAATGGGAATAATTGTCCAAAATTTAAATTATATATTATTAATGAACTTAAAAAGGTATATTTTGACTTATATATAATTTTTTATATAGTATGAGGATGAATAATTAGATAAAATGTTAATGATACTCGTTTAGATTAATTTGGTGGTTTCCCAGTCATCAAGAATTAGTTTTGTTATATTATTTAATATTATGTATATATAATATTTATAGAATATTAGATAAGTTTTAATAAATATATTATAATATTTTTTAACCATAAAAATTATTTTACAACCAGCCATTAAGGTGTTAAATGAAATTGAAAACTCACAGTCTTTGAATATAATAAATTAACACATCACTGACGATGTTTTAATTCTTAGAAAAAAATGGGAGGGGAAGTTAGTGATGAGGGATTATTCCATTAAAATAATAAAATTAAAGTATATGTGAGATAATTTAGTTACCATGACACTTTTGTAAGTGATTTTGAGGATATAATAATAAAAGAAAATAAATTAGAAAGAAATTAAAAAAATGAAAGAGGTTTTTACCTCTTGAATTCTTCTCCTTGAGAACCTCCTTGAGGCACTTGATTCTGGTATTTTATTTAGAACAAGGGATCTTTTACATGGGGTATAGACGTGGGAATTTTATTGGGAAAAAATTTTATAAGTATCAAATCTTTAAATTTTTTAGGATAATGGGTGGTGTGAGATGGTATTTATAGGGGAGGAGAGGGGTGTTTTCTCATTATTTTATTCATTTGTTTATTATTGTGACTCAACATTATTTATTATTTTAGAATTATCACTGATTTTATTAAATAATTATTTATGTTTATAGATTATTGGATTACATCGTCCATACATCATCTATGAATCAGTAATTCACGTATTTGTTAAATATCGTAAATTATAGTATTTCACTATTCACCCAAAAATCAACTATTTCAAAAAAATCCCAAAAATTCACCATTACCATTTTATAAGGTGTATAATTCAAAAATAAAACTTTATTTTAAGAAAATTATCTTCTATATATGAGAATTTTAATTTTTAATTAAAATCATAATTTACTTGGAAAATACTGATTTAAAAACTAAAACTCGTTTTATAACATTTTGAAATATTAATTATGGTCTCATAAAATTATCTTAAAATAATGAGAAACAAATATTAATTTAAGAATCTATTTTATGAAACTAAATTTTCTTTTAAATCATTATATTATTAATAAAATTGAAAATAAAAATTTGTGTTTTATAAAAAACATCAACACTTAATTAATAATTTATAAAACATTTATTGGTTTAATTATATCATATTTCCATTTATAAGATGAATAAATTCTAATTATAATTTTATTGGTGAAGTTTTTATTCTATTGGTCAAATTACTATTCTTAAGGGTTGCATTACTATTACATAGGTCATGTTACTATTCCATTGGTTTAGGTTCTTTAATTTCTATGAATACTTATTGTTTCATTAATTCTTCATTTATAATGTTTTTATTGTGTTCTATATTTGATTTTATGTGACATATACTATATAACTTAATTATAAAAAGGGAATTTTCATTGATAAAATTTTGGGTCGTTACATTATTCCCCCCTTAATAAATTTCACACTTAAAATTTTGTTTTAAATACTATGGGGAAGATAGGTGATGGTAATTCTCCTTCATTGCTTCCTTTGTTTCCCATGTTTCCACTTTTTACTTATGGTTCCACCATAGTTGTTTTACCAGGTGAGTAGTCTTGTTTTGTATAAGATTGTCTCTATGGTCTAAGATCTTCACCGGTTATTCCACATAAGAGAGATATTTTTTCAACTATACCACCTTTGAATTCGAAACATGTGAGTGATCTACTATGTACATCCTGAAGATGTATACAAGTAATACATCATGTACATGATACATGGTTAGTGTAAGTGCTAGTCGATAGGTCGTGGCTCCAAAATGATCAAGAATCTCGAAGGGGCCTATGTACCTGTGACTCATCATTCCTTTTTTCCCAAATCTCAGGACCCTCTTCCGTAGAGATATTTAAAGGAATACCATGTCTACAACATTAAACTCTAGGTACCATCAATGATTTTCTACATAGATATTTTTTCAACTTTGGGCTTCCTTGATGTGATGTTGAATGGTTTTCACCTTCTCTGCCATTTGTTCAACCATTTTAGGTCCTAGAAACTTATGTTCGCTGGCATCATCCCATCATGTTGGTGTTATGCATCATTTCCTATAAAGAGCTTCATATGGATCCATTTGGATGCTTGGATGGAAACAATAATTGTAGGAGAACTATATCAGATGCAGATGTTGGTCCTATCCTCCCTTAAAATCCTTAGAACAAACACTCAAAATGTCTTCCAATTTCTGAATATTACCCATAGATTGGACATCAATTTGAGGATGATAGGATGTATTGATGTTCAACTCAGTGTTTAGATCATGTTTGAGACCTTTCTGGAACTTGGAGGGGAATCTTGGATCTCTATAGAATAAAATCGATAGTGGAACTCCATGAAGATATACCACTTATCTGATTTATATTAATGCAAGTTTATCTAGGGATAAGTCCTCTCGAATTATGATAAAGTGAGAAGTATTTTTATGATGATCCACAAAAACCATATAACACTATTTCCTATGGACGTCTTCAGAAGTACAATGCCAAAGTCCATGGTCATGTTTTCACATTTTCATGTTGATATGGGTAATGGTTTCATCATCCATTTATACTTTTTCCTTTCCTCCTTTACTTATTGACATACCAAGCATGTTGATTTATATTCAACGCTCTCATTCATATTGTTCCAAAAATAGTTTTCTAAGAGATCTCAATACATCCTTGTATTCCTTAGGTGAATAGATAAGGTTGAGATATGTGAATCATTTAGAATCTCTTTCTTTACATCTGGATTATATGGTACACATAGTCATAAATCAAACCTCAAGACACCTTTTTTATCCAATTGGAACTCTACGGATTTTCAATTTCTAATTGCTTACACTTTTTTCTGAATTTCCACATCATTTCTTTAAGCATCATTTATTTTCTTCATGAGGGATAGTTGAGCAATAATTTGAGAAAAGATTGGTTATGTTTCTTCCTTAACGATTCCCATTTCAATCCTTTGATGGTATATGAAGATTAGATCATTCTCAATTCTTATTATTGATTAATATGTAGGATCCTTTCTACATATAGTAGCTGATACTTTATTATATTTCACAGGATGGTAGTGGATTGATCAATCATAATCCTTGATGAGCTCTAACAATCTTCGTTGGTGTATATTAAGTTCATTATGTGTGAATATATATTTGAGGCCCTTATGATCAGTATATATCTCACACTCTTCCCCATAGAGATAATTTCTCTTGATTTTCTATGAAGAGGTCACAGCTTCCAACACCAGATCATATGTCAGATGGTTTTTCTCATAAATTTTCAACATTGTTAAGGAGTAGGATATCACTTTATCATTTTTCATCAGTTCATATCGTAATACTTTCATTGAATAATCAAAATATCCTACAAAGATTTCCCCACTTATTGGTATTGTAAGAACTGGTACAGTGAAAAGCCTCTTTTTCAGCTCTTTAAAGCAGTCTTAACATTGACTGAAAATTATATTTTCATTTGATTTTCCAAAACCGGGTGAGCGGGAACCGCGCCATACAAGAAATTAATGGATCACAAAAATCAAAATCCAGCTAAGATGAATTCCACTTTCACTCAAATCTCACAGCTACGCCTAGACTCCTTGAGACACAGATCCTCAGTTAGTGATCCTCCTTGAGCCACACCCCCGACATCGACCCTCTTCATCGTCACCTTCATCACCTTCTTCAGACTTCGTCGGCAAGAACCCACCGGACATCGCCACCACATCTTCAAACAACAACATAGAAAATACCTTTATCCTTTCAATTTTCCAAACACCATATCTTCGTCATCCCTCATCAAACATCATTAGCCTCGGATATCTAAACCTCGCTCCGCACATGCTAACAACCATACATGTCGCATCCCTTCGTCGGTGAGACACATCACCGTCAGCGTCGATGTCACCACAGGGCCGGACATCACATGCCTTTTATTCCCCTTATGAACTCCACACCAGGTATGAACACCACCAAAGAAAATTCAGAATGAAGCAGAAACATGGACTAGATCCATCGTGACGGGTACTAACAGAACCGAATAAAAACCAAAATCATGAGGATGAAAACCAAAAACCAAAGAATCAAACCAGGCCATGCAGGGAGCATCATCAACCGCCAAATACCTCCTCCCAAAACCTTAGAAGAACCACAGCTCTAGGTCCAACTCGAAGCAGAGCATATGGTCTTGAGGTCAGGGTAGGGATTAAAACTGCCATGGACTCCGAACAGCATCAAAGAGACGAGATGAAAATAAGAATCTGAAAACAAGAACTCAACAATACGGTCATGCCTAAAATACCGTCGACTACTGGACCGCATATCCCAAAACCACTGAGAATCCATTTCTCCAGATCCGATTGGGAGAGGCGTAGTGGAAGGAGAGGTCATAGCAGGGTAGAAGTAGTCGGGGGATTCGACAGTAGATACCATCGATGGAAGCAAAAAAAACACCCAAAGAGTATAAAATAAGAAGACCACTCCACCAAGGAGGAAGAAAATTACGGCCACAAAAAAACAGATCGTGGATCGGCAGTCTTCACATTCACTAGTCCAAAAAAGGTTTTCTCCTTTCTGATTTAGCTTGGATGGTGGGTTTGAAAATCATGATAACTTTTTCAAAAATCTCATAAAATACCCATCTAAACCAATAAAAATATGGATATCTATTACATATATTGGCTTGGGACACTTTTATATTGCCTATTTCTTGGAAGGTTCCATATATATACATTTGGAGGTGATAACATTCCCCAATAATGATAATTTCTCAACCTAGAACTCACATTTACTACACTTTTCATATAGTTTTTCCCATCACAAAATCTTTATCACAATATTCAAATGCTCCTCATGTTCCTCCTTTCTCTAGGAGTATATCAGAATATCATCAATAAAGACTACCAAAAACATTTCATGGTAATATATATATAGTCTATTCATTAAATCCATGAATATTTCTAGAGTATTAGTTAATTCTAAGGTAATCACTATAAACTCATGGTGACCATACCTTGATCAAAAGATATTCTTTGGAATATCTTCTTTTTTCACAATTAGTTGGTGATATCTCAACCGAAGGTCCAACTTAGAGAAATAAATGGCCCCACTTAGTTGATTGAACAAGTCATATATCTATGGAAGGGGATACTTTTTCTTTATCATTATTTTATTAAGCTCATGATACTAAATGAAAAGGTGCATTAATCCATCCTTCTTCTTAACAAAGAGGACCAGTGAACCCCATAGTGTAGCACTCTGGTGTATAAAACCATTTTCTAGATTCTCCTATTACTGCTTCTTGAGTTCCTATAGCTCAATGTGTCTATTATATAAGTTGTATTTTATAGATCCAAAGATCCATGAATAAGTTCAATTGGGAACTCAACCTCTCAATCAGGAAGAAGACCAAGAAATTATTTGGGGAATACATTAGTGTAGTCCCTCACAATGGGCAGGTCTTCATGCATGATTATCTCCTTTTCTCAATCATTTGAGTTATATATTCTTTATCATCAGGCAATAATATTGATAATTAATATGATGATTCTGATGTAGATCCATCCTCCTCCTTACAATTGTACATAATTTGAGGATGCCTCAGGATGTGGAGATCTATCTCCCTTTAATGACATTCGATATTGTATTTGTTTAAAGATATAAAATAAATTCCCAATATAGCATAAAACTCCACCAAATGAAGTAAAAAAATTATGGGAGGTTTAGGGAAAAAACATTAACTAGGGAGGATTTATAAACTTTGGATGAAATAATTTCCCCATTTTTTGTTCTCATAGAGAACTCAACCTCCATATTTTTTGGTTGTGTTTGAATAGTTCTAATAAACTTGTAAAATATGAAAGAATTATAAGAATCATAATCAAAGAGTATGTTCACTATTTTTGAATGAATAAACAACATACCTATCACCACATCATTTTTGGGTTCCACCTTAGTAGTAATGATAAAATATGATCTTCCTTGATGTCTTGGAGGTTGTTGTTGTTGATATCTTCCAAAAAACCATAGTATAGGGAAATGGATTGCATATTTCCCATGTTCCTTGTAGCTGAAACACTACAATACATGTTGGTTTTTTATTTTAACCTTACCTTATTATTCAAAATTAGTGGGATTCTTTATATCCCTTTGGAATTTATTTTATATATTCAACATTATTCTATATATGAAGCATTTCCTAGTTCCTTTAAACTATTCCTAGGATGCTTCTACCCACAATTTGGATACATAAGATATTGTGTTTTCTTTCCATTATTTTATTTATATATTTATTATACCATATGAATCTTTATTTTCCTCTTTTTATCTCTAGTTCCATGAGACCACTGAGAGTTTCTAATCACTATTTAAACCTTAAGGTCAAAATGGAAAATCTCTTCATAACTATAAAAGTATTGAATCACTAAATCATTGTGTAGAATTAGATTTAGTTCAATAAATAATATATACACCTTTCTATCAGTGTTCATGAAAAATCTAGATACGTATCATGAATTTCTTGTGAATTTTACATCAAAAAAACTGATATATTTGTCATACTTTCTCTTCAAACTTTAAAACTCCCCATCTATCTTAAGATAGAGAGTTCAGGGAATATATTTTTAAAAATATATTTCCTTGAAATATTCCCATTTCATGGAATTATTTTCCTCCTTGGAATTCATTTTATTGATCATTGTCCACAACTAATCAGCTTCCCCATCAAAATTATAGACCTCCAACACATCATTATCTGCTTCTAAGAACTAAAGGATAGAGAATATATTTTCAATGGAGTTAATCATCCATTCAAAGAGGATGGGATCATAAGATCCAATAAACATGGGAGGCCTTTGTGACATAAAGGATCCAACTTTGACATTCACTTTATTAGTAGAACGAGGGTGATGAACATGATGATGTATTGATGTCTTTAATTTCATTCCATATTTGATTTTTGATAATTTAATATTAATTGGTTTTTTATTTAATTAATTATATCTATATTTGAATTTTTTTTATTTTTTATCTACACACTTTATTTGGTTCCCATTCATGTGACACCTAACAAGTAATATTAGGCGGGAGATCATTGAAGAATTTATTTGTTTGGAAGTCGATCACATGCATGATAGAATCATAATTTGCACACAGGAAAATTTGGAATAAAAAAATATTTTAATTGAAAAATTAGTATTTTTTATGTGGTCTTATTCAATATAGAATGAATGATACTTAATAAGTGATATAATTTGAGTGAACCTAAAACTGATAGATATCTTGACTTTTTGAGAAACGAGCCAGTTCATTTCACCAAGTGATTCGATGCTAAAGTGATTCATAAATTACTCATCAAATTATATAATGAATTGATGGATGATTTGCGTGAAAATTAAAATATTTTCTAACATTAGATAATGAGACCTGATATTATTTTGATAAAATTTTGAATTAATCATAATTATATAAATAAATATTCAGATGTGGAAATTAAATAATTGGAACTACATGCACCTAAATGGAAGTCATAATTCTAACACATCCATCCCTACCTATTTTCTCCATAGATTAATTTAGTTCACTTAGATAGTTTTAGTTAATTTAATAAGTCATTTTTAAAAAGTTATTTATTTTTAGAGTTTTTCGTTTTTAATAACTTTTAAAACTCATCTACCTGAACATTTTTCAAAAGGTTATTCTTAGTGTCTATGCACATTTTCTCTGTGGTTAGTCCCTACTCGTTGCTTCTAAAGTAGTTAGTAGGTTAATAAATTTTCAATTTTTAAACATTACTATGCAATTGTGAAATTTATGGTTTCATTTCTAGAGAGAATATTAGAATTCAGATATCATTAAAATGGGTGATTTAGGTCTAATATAAAAAAAATAAAAAAAATCAAATCTACTATCAGTATTTCTTTTATCATTGTGTGAACTTTCAAGACACCTAAATGTTTTGATTATCATGGTTAGTTCCCTATAACTATAATCAACTCCTACCTTACACGCCCATAGCTCGTGGTATGAAGTATGATTATTCTCCTCACATGAGCTCTCTAGGTAATCCTATTTATCTTAATGATTTTTATTCAAGTATGTGTTATGATACATGAAAGAATCCTTCACCATATTCAATCACTAGTTCATACAAACCATTTGATCATTTTCAAAGTCAAATATTATTGAAAATTTAGAACTTGATAATTTATATGAATCAAATGATTCAATAATTAGGCACATGTTGTTTTCTGTTATCACTAATGAATATAGGATGTTTGATATTTAATATGGATGTAATGAAAACATTTATCCCTAAAAAATATATCTATAAAATGTATTGATGAATATAACCAATCAAATAACTCATCTTGTCCAACTAGAAACCTGATTAACACTTGATGATCAAATTTAGAAAAATTATTTTGAGGAGAGTGAAGTGGAGGATCTATTTAAACTATATCCATTTTTCGATTCTGATACTGATGTTGATATGAATTCACATCATAACAGTAATGACTCCTCTCCATCACAATTTTATTATTACAATCTAATAAAATTTCATGAATATGATAGATTATTCATCCACTCTGTTGAATATAATAGTCCCTCAAAAACTGTTATTTCATGTCCTTATTCTGTGAGTTCAGAACCCACATATCCCAGAGTTAAAAATGATGAATTAAATTTCTATCAAATTAAACATTTTGAGTATAAAGGGGGCATTGAATTGAGGCCCTTATTTACTACAGTAGAGTTATAATTGAACTAAGAAACCATGAATTATCACACGTAAGAGGGAATCACATTAAATAAAATGGAATCATTGATTTTGGAAAATATTAGTGAGTTTGAAACATTAAAAAAATGGATACATCCAAAACATTGAAGGGGTCATAAAATCAGTCAATTATTGTGGTGGATAACACTCATAATTATCTAGAAACAATATAAGAATGTAATTTTATATAGGATCCTGAGTTGATGGTGCCACATGTGCCAATGTAGAAATATGAAGATTATAGTATAGAAGATACTTTCAAAAAAATCATTCATGACACAATAGATTCACCTACTCCAATTGATCATGTCCCACTTTCTCTATACATTGAGGTTTAAAATGCTTCACTTAAAATACCCACATATTCTATTAATGCTATTGAGCTTGATATAATCAATGAAACAATGAAGCCTAAATTGAGTTGGAAACCAATGGATTTACCTATATCAATGGTTGGTGGTGAAAATAGATTAGGATATATCATCGAATCTGATACTTCATTTAAGGATATTATGGATATAAACCATATATTAAAATATTCTGGTAAAGGAATTTCATATCTTGTTCAAATTCAAAAATGTAATGCTCTTAATCTTTATGATGATGCTATTTGCACAAATTTCAATTATTTTGTGAGTATTTCTTTAGGAGAGTTATATTAATTACCTTGTGATTTATTCTATTTTCATATCATTATACACATCCATTTGACTAACAAGTTTCCATCCAGATATTGTGATGCAAGATTATTTACCTTTAATGAATGGATTCCACACTTCCACTGAAAAAGAAGTGGATGAATGATATAAATTTCTATTTGATTCTATGGAGTGACATCTATATCTATCTGAAGATGATGTAAACTTAGAAATGAATGGGGGAAAACCCATAATTATTATTTTTCTTTCACTACATTTAATTTCATTTCATTTAGTTTTTAGTTAATAAAATGGAATGCATTTACCGCAATCTGTTTTTTGGAACTACAACGGATCTAATCATTCATCATATATATTTTTATCATCCATGTGACTTTTATTATAGTGTGAATTATTTTATATCATTATGGTTTGTTCTATCCATGTGTAGATTTTAAAAGTACATCATTTCTAGATCTTCATCAGATACAGTATGTATTTCCACATCTATCTTCACTTAATCATGGAAGTGTTTTATTTTTTATCATATTTAATGCTTCCAAAAATTCCATGTATAACAACTAACTGATAATTACAAATAAAAAAATAAAAAAATTAACATTCCTATCATTCTTGAACCCACATGAATGTTGTTAATTTTTTTTGGAAAGTGGTCGGAGGCATGCCATGTGTCTCCCTGTGTATTTTTATCACATAAATCCTATTTGAAATGGTTTTATTCTTCATACCCTAATTTAAATGATTATTCATATTAGTCCTGGCTTTGAAAATATTTTCCTAAAAATCGTTTATTTTTTAGACACTTATTTTCACTAAATATCATTTGTGTTGTCCAACATTATATTTATATTCCCATGATGATTTTGGACCATTTTTACACCATATCCTATTTCTATTTTTATTAAGAAAATATCTGGCACATTATGTCTTATAAAATTTTCAATGTTTTTCTGTCAAAGTGGTAGGAATTTTGAAAGTTTCACTAAAATGACTGAGGCGTTTGTTTGATTTATTTGTCCCCTTTGACCCACTAATCCATGTGTTTATTGTCTCAATAATTTATCCTTTATAAGCTATGAAGAATCATTTTTTGGACGATCCAACATATAATACTCTTCCCCAACCATATCATAAACATTTGTAGGATAATTTTCAATCTAATTGTAGGGGATAGAGTTATTCACAAATACGGTTGTTTGAGGGGAAGTGAGTCATTTTATACACATGGGTTAACAATATTCTATCATTATTTTATTTGTTATATTTCACAATAGATTCACACATTACATGTATTTTGATATTGTAATGTAGATTCTTTTTGGTTTCAATAATGACTAAATCTATGTTCATTACATGGTAGCCCTTACCTTTTGGGATACCTATTAAACTGATGAATATTTACTTATATAACTAGAGATTTTTCTATATGTAAAAATTTCACTATGATTCTATAGAGTATGAGATACTTATTTGAAGGACCTCAGGACACCCTGAGAGGGGAGGAGTGAATCAGGGTGTCATATTTTTCTTTTAAATTGATTATCTTGTTCCCATGTTAGTAGGAACTAGTTTAACCTCTATGATGGATATGAGAAGCAATAAAACATTCAAATGCAAAAATATGACACAACACTTCTTAATTAGTTCACCACTAAGGGCTACGTCCAAGGAGAATACGCCGAAAGGTTATCTGTCGTACCAAATTCCACTATTTTTCACTAGTTGTGGATTACAAAGGTTTGGGAGCAGTCACTTTGTCCTAGGATCACTGCCTTTACAACTATTCAAGGATATCCCACTACATCCCTAGGGTTAATCTCGTTGACTCCCTATGGCTCACTGATTTTGGTGAAGTCGCAGTCAGTTTATAGATGTGAAGGTCTTTTCAATAGATTCACATTGAAGTTTTTGCCTCTACTTAGCACGAGACTCTTCTTGCATTGAAGTCTGGAAATGATGCACCTGAACACACTGAACCACTGAACCGGATAACTAGAACGTGCAAATAGGTTTTACTAACAATTGTGTGTAACACCAACCATTTTCATGCAAGTACTTACTATTGCGTGAAATATTTCCTTTTTTCACGGACAAACCACAATTGAATCTTCTACGCACCACCTCAATTTTTTCATGTTGCTTTGCCTTTTTCGTGCAACCTGGAATTTTTCACGCACCTGGAATTTTTCTCGCAGCACATAATTTTTTGTACAAGCCTAGATTTTTCACGCAGCTCAGAATTTTTTGCACAAGCCCATTTATGCGAACCTTTTACGCGCATCATCACTTGGATCTTCTCTTTGTCATCAGTAGTACTGAATGAAGGGGGTCACCTCTTATTTATAGGCATCTCTTACCCCCATGGGGAAAACTCCCTATGGCACGGTAAACCTCTCATTTGGCACATAATATTGCACGTAGGTATCGTTTTTCACGCACATCTCTAGATTTTTCACACAGCCCATGCTTTTTCCATTTTTCAACGTTATGATTCTAAAACACTATTTGCATGAAAAACCTCTTTACACTATTTACTGGCACACATTCTGAACTTCCACTGAGGATTGACAATAAACACAAACCATATTCCAAGTCATGCATAGAATAGTCATGGTTCCAACATTATTTACATGTTCTTGGTATATTGTCTTATTTATATTTTATGGGATTTGGGAGCTGTTACTCACCAGTTTTTCTTCCTAAATTATTTGAGTGATTTTTATCCACAAAAAATAAATAAAAAAATAGTGTGACATTTGGATTATCATATTCTTGGGCACAAGAAACTTTTTAATTGTAAATGAGTGATATTTTTTGGGAAACATTTGGATGGACAATTATTATTTATTTATTTTAGTATTAAACACTCATTTTCCCACAAATTTTCAAAATAAAATATGACCCACCATCCCATAGCCTCAGATACCTTTTAACCTAATGTGAATTCCCCAGGATTATTTCATTCTTGTGATTTTCACTAGTGGAGATGTGAAATTCATGTCAAGCTTATGGTATGAATGGGTGTCTTCGAGAATTGAGCATAACTTTTTCAAAACTATCTTGTGTGATGTGAGTGGTGGAAAGGTAAGTCACTTTGATGCATGAGCATAGTTATTTGTCTTGTAAGGAATGAATGTGGAAGGGAAACAATTTTTGAGTTTTGGATTTAAATGATGTATGATATTTTCTAGGTAAAAGGGATTGAAAAATATTAAACTTGTATTTTTTCTGATTTTTCTACGGATATTGTTATGTATTATTTATGACTATTTTTTCCAGCAGATAAAATGTTTAAGTGTGGAGGATTTGATGCACATATATTTTTTCAACATTTTTTTGATTTTCTAACTTAGTTTTAAATAAATATTTTAACTCTTTTTGTGTTTTTAGTTTATTTTCATCGATTCCTACTATAGCTATTATTTTTGTAATTTTTAGCTAATTATATATTAAAATTAGTTATTTATTTATTATTATTATTATTTATAATTTATTAACATTTAATATCTAACAATATTATTCTTTTTATTAGTTTAATTTATATTAGATTTTTATTAATATTTATTGGTATTTCTATTAATTTCTTATATTAGTGTGATATATTATTGTATATAATTTTAAAATTATTATTTTTAATTGTAATAGTAATTAATATTATTAGTTTGTTGTTATTATTATATTAGTATTTAATAATAGTATTTTTTATATTTAGTAAAGATTATAATTTTATCTAATTCCCAATTATATTATATTAATAAAACTAATTATATTTATATATATATAAAATTATCTCATTTTTATTATTTTTTCTATAATTATTATATATATATATAATTCTAATTCCCATTGAAATGTCTTCAAGACCTTGGGCATGGAAAAGAGAAAGAGGAATCATGGAATAGAGACTTGTTAAAATCTTGATAGAAGGAATTACCAAAGTTCTTAAATAGATCCTCTATCCATAATGATGAGAATTAGTTAGGAGGAGGTTGAGGTTTATATGGGGTTGGTGAATATTCTAGAGTGGTTTTGAGTTTCATTGGATATAGTATTATTTAATAAAGTGGCCCAAGATGGTGGCAAATAAGGTGCGGTAACCTATAATAGATGCCTTGGAAATGATTTCTTGAATAATTCTGGAAGGATTTACTTTTCTAGGTGAATATGAGAGATTTTATAAAGGAAAATCATGAGATTCCTTAGTCTTATGAGACCATGTGTAGATTTGTAAATAATTTTATGGATATTAGTGGTTGGTTTCAACATTTTTTTACCATTGAGATAGAATGATTGCAACATTTTGAATTTAACTTAAGGTCACAGATCCAAATATTTTTTATGACACTCCAGTTGAAGTCTTGGTAAGTAGTGAGAGATTGGAAAAATATTATGGAGAGGGATTTATCATTGACAGAGAGTTCTAGTGAAGGTCCCTCTCAAGGGTTTGGGAATGTTGTGATGACTTTTCTATGCTATGTGTATTGAGGTTTGTAGAGGAAGAGAGTGATGAGATATTCTAGAGTTATAGAGAGGCTTAAAACCTTATGGTTGATTAGTTTGATATTTCTTATGTCTGGTGAGCTTATTTATTTATGATTTAAATATATAAGTCACTATTAGTATTAATTTTTAATGATTCATCGTGTTTATTTGTCTTTAGTAGAGTGTTAGTTGTGTGAATGTTTTGGTTGATCCATCACCTTCTATTGAAACCCTTATAGGGTATTTTCAACTATTTTATTTTAAAGTTTGTGCTAATTAATATTTAAAATTTCAAATACTTATGATCTCTTGTAAAACCTTGGAATTAATTTCCTTCAATGGATTTAAAATCAATCTAGGAGTTTTTTTCAAAATGGTAACTATTTTGAAACATGTTAGAGGTGAAATCAGTGGATGATAGGGTGTTAGTTATGAGTAGGGGTGGTTGGTTCATTGTTCAATAAGTGGTAGTGTTATTTTTTAGAGGTACCTCCTAGGAGTGGAAAAAAAAATTCAATCAATGTTTTATTTCTCCTTATTTGGGTTTAATTTTGATTCTAAAGGATGAGAATCATTTGAGAGGTATAAAATTTAATTTCCCAAACCTATCTAACCTATTGTTTTGTATGTTTCGGGGTATAATAAGTGTTTATGGGTATTTATGAGGTGTCGATGATGTATGAGTTGGGTTTTTACATCTTTAGGATCACAAGTCCATGTCGGTAGATGTGGTGGAGGTCATTGAGGATTTTCAACCATGAAAATCAACTATTTTTGTATTAAATAACCATAGAGTCTGAAACACATATGATGAAGGGAATTTTTCATAGCATCTTTCCATATGTAGAATAGGTAAGATATACACTTCCATGGTATAGGGTATGGTGTTTCTAGTAATATCTCTAATCCTCAATTGTGCTAAACAGATGTATCCAGGCCATAGGAGTGGTTGTGGTGATGATCATAGTGTCTGGAGAATTTCCTTATGGGAAATGAGAAATTATCAAATTTACAAGTTAATGGGTAGGGATTAAATGTTTATAAAATGATGAGATGAATTAGGGGGAAATGGAAATGATTATTTTTGAGTCACTATGTCATGGTCTTAAGTATGGTGAGCTAAAATGGCAAGGGAATTACCTCTACGCTATAATGGTTATTTGCGGGGATGAGATAGTTCCCACCATGCCATGATGCATAGTGTGGGGTTGGTTAGCCATTTATAGAAGGTTTTTTATAGGTATTTGAGTTCAAGGGATATGGAATATAAAACTCCTTATAATTAGGATCTCTATTGAATAAGAGTCACAACTACCATGGTGGGAGTCATTATATTGTGGTAGAGGCATGCGAAATTTTCTCTATAAATAGTGATTTGAGATTACTTGGTTTAGATTTTACCATTTTTTACTTGAACCCTAGGAAATAAGGGTTCCTTTATAATGTATTTTGATACCTATCATATATTCCTCAGTCCTCAGCCTTGTAGGATCATGATCTGTGCATCTGAGGTGAGTATATTCATTCATTCCCTTCGTTTTCCTTTCATTTTTCCATCCTGGATGGTCGGTGTAGTGGGTTGGATTATTTTTATGGTGGGTTGTTGTGTTTTATTTTGGTTTTGGTTTCCATTTTGTACTATTGGTTTTCAAATAACATTACCCTCTTTTCTATGATTTCACAATAGTTTAAAAGCATAATTTTTGGTAGGGGATTTGTAAACTCGTATTTTATCTTCTAGAAAACATATGAATGATTTACCTACTATGATACTATACAAGAGTGTTATAATGTTCCCATTTTATTATGTGATCTGATTTAATGGGTGTTATCAGTTTTTTAAAGGGGGGAACAAATGGGAAATACTCTCTAAAGAAGAATGTAAAAAAAGAATATGAAAACCCAATTAAGAAAAAATTAAAATGGAAAGAGGGTTGGGTGTCCATATAATATCATGTTATTCACTATGTGTTGGAACATATTTATTTATTATTGTTGATGTATCCTTATATTTTTTAAATATTTTTAGAACCTTGTCTCCTTTACAACTAGATAATCATGTGATAATAGTAATGAAAATTGGAAATTATAGAAACTAAAAATGTGAATTTATATTGCTGAAAATTATTGATGCTTTAGGTAATCATTACAACTTGATTTTCTTTCCTTGAAAGTTATTTTAGTTATATTGGTTCTTGTTATGTATTCTTTGAATATGAAAATACTATTCTATGAAATAGAAACATAAGTACTTATTGGAAACTAGAATAGGAAGTGGTAATGATGATAAATATGACAAGAAATAATTGTGATGAAAATGATAATAGGGTGGTGTGAAATATAAAGGAGATGGGTTGGTAAGAAAGTTGGAACTTAAAGAACCAGTTTTAAAGAAATGGTAAATAGATTACAAAAATTGAAATGAAATTAAGGAATGAGGTGGTTAATGTGTATATCATGATGGGTTGGTTGTGTGTTGGTAATGTCTTGAAAATAAACAAGCCTAGGGCTACTAAAAATCTTCTAATGATTTGGTTGAATATGTTATAGTTGGAATAATGAATTTAGTAAGGGGAGTGGGTTGGTAATAAATTATTAATTATTTAAATGTGTGAATATAACGGGAATTAATGCGATGAATGTGAATGGATTGAATTGAGTCATGGGTTGATAAATGGACTGGAAAGGGTAAACTAATGTCATAATAAATTTAATGAGGTTTGTAAAGTAGTAAAGGGTGTAAATAAGAATTTTGTGGACACATAAATTTTTTTATGTGGTTTCTTTTCCAAGGGATTGGTTTTGATATTGATGGGGATATTTTGGTTAAGGAAATTTTGTCTTTAAGGTTTGGGTTTTATGCTTTTTTCATCTATAGGGAATTTATTATTAAGAATTTATATTGAAAAGGGGGAATGATGGTATAGAACATTACAATTTTTAATGTCTTGATATTTTGTATTCATATAAAGTTAGTGGTGATATATTTTTATTGGAGATATACAGTATGTGAAGGTATTTGGAGGTACTAGTACATGGTGGGTGTTGTGCATGGTAGGGGAAGGGCATGAGGTTGATTACCTATATGTTCATAATACCTTATTATGATATTTTAGAGGTGGTTATAACGGCTATAGGTGGTGGATATATACAGAGGGGGGAGGTCATGATTTTGATGTACTTATTTTTTACATTACCCTACCAAATTATGGTTGTGAATGTGTAATTATCAGGATGAAGTTGTAGAGTTATAGTGATGTGTTTGTGGGATATGTGGTGGTGTGTTATGTGGTGGGGGACTTTGACTATGATTGGGAAATATTGGAATAAAAATATATGTTGTGGTGTGTGGATATGTGGGTCTTACTAGGTTAAGGTATGAGATGATGATAACGATGATAATGGTTTATTGGTGTTGTTTTATTCTCACATCCCTGGTGAGTTTTGAGTGGAGCTACTATCATCTCGCTATCGGTTTGAGTTAGAGTAGACCATGAATTGAAAAGTAGAGGATGAGATGAAATTTCTGAGACCTTTTCTTTAACTGATGTTGATGATGGTTAGGATGTTGAAGAAATTCCCTAAGTTATTAGTTGGAAGACAGTTTGAGTTCTTCATTGTGGAACGGTTGAAAATATTGTGGGGATTGGTAGAAATAGTGGAGATGTTATGGGGTAAGGAGGTTGGTGATTTATTTTCCTTTTATTTATTTATAATAATATTTTTTGTTATTATTTTCTTGGTTTATATCACACACGCATACTCATGGGTATTTATTTCACATGGTTGTTAATTTTTTTAGATGGATGATTATTTTTTTTAAAGGTTGGGGCTGAAGCCTCATTTATTATTAAAGGAAAGCAAAGACCTCTTTAACTAGGTAGAGGGAGACCTATTACATAGCCCGAAGGCCCGGTGGGAATTTATCCCATTACATGTCCCATAGACCCAAATATTTGTCCCAAAGACCATTATGTGAATAGTACTGCTACAGTACCTGCCACTGCTACAGTACTGCACAGTACCCTGCCGCCACTACAATGCTCGTCGTTGCTACAGTGTCGCCGCTGCTACAGTACACTACAGTACCTACGCCCAATGGGTTTTGAACCCCCATTTTTCATGTAGGATTAAGGGGTTCTTACCACTAAGCCAAACCCCAACTACATTTAGATGGATGATCATACTATGTACTTCAATGTGCTCACCCCACCACAGTTTTTTGAGTTTTTAAATGATAGTTTCAGGGATATGGGAGCTATTGTTTAGGTAGATTCGATCATATTGGGGATGATTATATTTCCCAAGATTTTAAATTTCCATATATTCATCCAATAATTTATCTTAAAATTAATTTTTCAGTGTAATTATAAAATATTTCACTAAATATGGAGAATTTATGAGACTCAAAATGGTTCAAATTAATTCAAAAAGTGTCATGAAAAAATTTGTAAAATAATTCTAATTACCTGGGACATTATATTTATGATTGTTTCATTATTACACATAATAAGTAATATAGGTTGTCATTTTAAAAAAAATTATAGTAAATCAGCCTCATGTGATCATTTTTGTTATCATTTACTAAATTTTCATAAGTAAAAAAGTAAAATTAGTAGTTAATAAATAATTTTTATCATGCTATAAATATTGGGAATAAAATTCATGTGTGGTTCATTAATATATTTAAAAAATGATATATGTGGATTTTATTAAATTACCATGATAATGAAATATTTCCTTATCAATTAGGATTATTTTATATTTGATTCGCTCTTAAAAAAATATAATTAATCATCAAAATATATTTTCAATAATTTAGAGAAAATTCATAATACAATTTATATGATATTTATTAATATATGTCTCAATTTATTAACTTGTTAATTTATTTATTTTTTAGGAAAAATGACTATATTTTATATTTTAAAATTTTTAATCCTTTTTTACATATAAAAATAATATATTAATCCTAAAAAAGTATTTTTGATTATCTTCAGTAGCATAATATTTTATTCATGCATGTTTTGTTCTTATAATTAAAAAATGTCTCTATAGTCATTTTTAAAATTACATTAAGAGAAACTAACCTATTTATATAATTTTTTCATTATTTTATGATTATATCAAATTTAGAAATGAATATCAATAATTAAAATATACTTTATTGTATAATGATCAGGTTGGGTATCATATTCATGTTATGTTTATTTCTAGCGGTCAAAAATTACTCAAATAACTTTTCTTTCAATTTGGATAACAATTTGAGTTTTTTCAAATTTACAAATAATTTCATATTTAATTTATTCTTTAAAGGGGAAATTGATTATTAAACTCCATGTTCTATAATTATTGTTGCCTTGGAAATCTAATTCATTTCATAATTAATTATGTAGGTTACTAATGATCTCATGGTTGTTTTCATATAGTTGGATGTCAAATTAACCATTCTTGGGTTTTTTCCATCATTGTATGCTTTTATTATGTTTAAAAATATATATTAGTCCATAAATTATATTATTATTTATTTCTCCCATATTAAGTTTTAAATAATTATGTAGTTAATTAATACAAGTTATACATGATCCAAGGGACATTTTTATAATATTGGGTAAAAAATGACTTTCTTACTTTATATTTGATAACTATATACTCTTGTTAGGAAAAAAGATAAATATTAAATAAAAATATATAATTTTAGATATTCTAAGTAAATTAAATTTAAAACTATTGTACAATTCATTGTTACATATCCAAAATGTCATGAGGTTCATTTTTCTTCTATTTGATGACTGATATGTGTCAAAATTTTATTTTATATTCATTTCATACATTTCAAAATTGACTTGAGTGTAATTGTATATATTTTTCACTACATCATACCACAATTTTTCATTTTCATTATTTTATAAAAAATTACAATTTTTCATATCTTTATTATTTAAAATTAAAATTTATGATAATCATTGAAACCAAAAATTTCTTAAGAATCATTTTGAAATAAATTTATAAAATGAAATATGATATTATAATATTTAGATATATAAAAAGAGAAAAATTGGGATGATTGAATCATTCCACAAACATATAATACTTCATGTGCCTGACTAATGTCTAAATATTATTGATGTATGATAATAGTGTTCAACATACACTAAAAATTAATATAATCATGAAAAAAATATCCAATTTAAATGAATTATATTTACTTTTTAATATATATCTTTTGTTCAGGAGCATTATCAACCCAGGATCATCCCTAGAAAAATAATTATTGAAATTAATCTATGTATTCTCCTTGTGGAGTCTATATATATGTGTGTGTTTAGAACTATAGCACATGATAATCAATCTCTATATATTGGGAATGAAAAATATCAACCACCACTTCCCATATATGAATAACTATATATCTAATCTCACCTACTACCTATACTTTCATGAAAGTAGAACATAGAAGCCTTTTAAATCATACTCATGTATATTCATGTGCATTAAATCCTATAACTAAATAAAATAGCTTTTCCATCATAGTAATTATCTTCATTGTACTCCTATGTAAATATTTCAACACATCCTCATATTCGGGTTTAAAATTATTTAGAATAACTTTGATAAAAATTGGTTTAGAATGTATAGTTACATACTACAATAAAATAAACATATTTTTCATAACGACATATATCTTTCATCCATGTTAATATTTGATTTATTGTCACATTGACTTAACATAACTATATAAACATAAAACTAATTAAATATTCATATATATAACACAATAATATATAAAAACATTGACATAAATTTATTTTTAAACATATATCATGATAAATATATGGTATATGAGGAGTGATATATTTATGGAGAAAATCACACCATGATTTCTTATGGATTGATGATATACCTCAACATGCATTCATTGTATTCAATTATAACACATATTGTGTATTTTAAAAAATTTAAAATATTTATATCAAAATATTTATCTCAAAATAAATATTATCATTATCATTTCCTTACATGACCAGTATAGAAAAAAATCATTCCACTTTAAAGGTTGAACACCACATAGGACTCACTCAAAAACATTTTTGGCACCCTTATTTCATCCCACGTGATCTATATTAACCTTTACCTTATGATATTTTGATATATTTTGGAATATTTCCTTGAAAATGTTTCAAAAAACTAATGTAAAATATATTAATTTTATCTATAAAGGAAAAATAATTATTATAAATTAATAAAAAATTTAATGATGAAAAAAAAATTAAATATAACTTACTTCAACCTCCCTAAAAAGTTTACTTTCCATCTTCAAGGATTATGAGTCTCTCTATCTTATATCATAAGGTGGGTTATAAGAGGTTATCATGTCATATTCTTCTACTAGAGAATAATTAAACTCTTCCTCAATAATATAAGGAGAAATTTTATTAAATAATAAATCAATGGGACACTAGAATTTGATGATGAAATTCTTCTTCATGGGAAGATAAGACAACTATATGAAATAAAAAGTTCAATTGGAACAAGTTGAGGTAAAAATAATAGTAAATAAATAATATAACAAGTAACTTATATAAATTTTCATATAAAAACTAATGAATGCATATTATTACCTCTAGAATAATTTGTAGGTGAAAAATCTACAAATGGGGTCAAATTTATTATATTATAACCATAAAAAATTATATATATATATTAGGAAAATTAAACATAATATTTTTTTTTAATGTTCAAAAATATTTACATAATTAAAAAATATTTATAAATATAAATAGAATGGGAAAAATAATAAAACATTTTATTTATCATGGAAATCAATGGTATCTTCTCCAATGGTCTCCCACACCCATTTAATTTACATGGTCATATTTGTATAATATTTGACTACTATCTATCAAGGTAAAACTGAAATTTTAGAAATTATATTTTTGACCTTGATAAACCTAGTCACATTTTTATAATATAAATTTTACCTTAGGATTATATATGACTTCAATAATCTCTATAAATTTTTTTATAATAATAACTAAAATTTATAAAAAAAATAAAAACCAATTCCATTAGTTTGTATTGATCATTTATAATCAAAGTATTTAATAACCCCATTTACATATAAATATGTGTATCATATTTTATCATAAAAGAAAATCATTTTATTAAATTATTCTGTTAATGTTTTTTACTCAATTTCCATAAGTAATAGATATGTATATTTAAAATAATATAATTTTCCAATGTATTTCCAAAATGAATAAATCATAAATTTTAGTCAAAAATAAAACTTAAATTATAAATACATGAGTATTAAATCACAAATGATTTAATATAAAATTGCATTGATGAATTTAATTATTGACCATATAAGTAATTTTCCTTTTCTATTCATTGATGTATACTCTATAATACATAATAGTAACTTTTTATGGTCAACATGAGTAAAAAAATTAACTACATGAAATGTTTACTTGTATGAGAGGGAAGATACTTAGTTTCTAAATAACAGATCTCATTTTTTATTGAATAATTCATATTAATGTTCTAAAACCCATTCAGTTCTATCTATATCAAGTACCATTTCTTATTTTATTATACAATCCTTTATCCCAGGGGGATTAGGTAATTTTAGTTTTATCAATATTTATATATTAAGAATATAAATTATTTCACTCTTCAAAAAAAATATCCCTCACATTATTATTCATTTTGATGAAATGTGACACACATATATTATTCCATTGTATTTGAGTATCACTCAATGAGACACATCCACCTAAAATCACTAAAAATTTAATTTTGAATTCTCATATTAAGTGATTATTCGAGTAATAAAGTATATAAAAATTTATCTATAAAAATATTCTCAAAATTAAATGGTATCATTATAATCTCATCATGAATTTTTTTAAATAACTTGTCCATCAATTTGATCAAAATGGTTTCTTAAAGAAACAATTGACTTCATTCAATATAGAAAAAAAATTATGGGTTAAAAATATTAAAGTGTTATTTTAAATGAATATTAATGAAAAATAATAATTTTCCATTACTTTATTAATCCTTGAAATTTTAGTTCTGTCACATTTATACATAACAATATATTAATACAATTACTATTTGACCCCTTCACATTATTTAATAATTAAATAAATGGATATTTCTCCTTTTTAATCATATTTAATTGTGTGGTTGACATATATTAAATGTTACCATATTCTAACACTAAGTAAAATAGTTTCCTAATACTTAATTATATTAAATCACATCAATCATTCGAAATACAATTTTATTATATCCTAAAACCAAAATTTCTATATAATATATTGTCATAATTTTTCTTTGATGTTCATGAAATTTAAATTTTGAGTTAATATTATATATCTACATTGTGATAAGTTAGTTAAATTAATTTTTTCCTTCTAATTAAGAGTTTTTTGTAAATTCTTGACAAGAATAGAAGAAAATTAAGGGTATAAAAAATATTAAAATCTACACATTTGATGAATATTTTATTCTATTCCATTATTTATGAAAATATATTTCTTACAATCATCGATGTTTAGATTAAATATCAATTTTGTGTCAAGACTCAATGAGTTATTTTTATTTTACATGATTTTATACGATGATATGTAATGATGATGTTGATAAATATTAGACATATTTTATTAACTAAATATTAAGGGATGATTTTACTCTTCAAATTCATGGTATATTGTTTACAAAATTTAATGTGCTAGGTTTCCTTGAATTTATCTATATTTTTATGATAATTTTATTCAAATTAAATCTTCTTTACATATTTATTAAAATTTTACATGGGTAGTATAATATTTATAGATTTTTTGTTCTGTAATTTTATTAAAAGAAATTTTCTTTTTTCAAATCATCAACACCATGTAATCAAATATTATAAGGTAAAAATTTAATTTAATGATAAGTGAATAAAATTATATAAATATGTAAAATATAAATTAATTAATAATTTTATTATTCTTTATTTTATCTATTGACTAGTGGGAATTAAGATAAAAATTAATATATTGAGTAAATTATAGTAAATTTATTTTTTTAATATCTAATCAATTAATTTAATAAATATTTTTTTAACATACCTTTGAAATGAAATTTAAAAAATATGATTATAGATGTTCATGGGGGAAGTGTTTTGGAAGTTTCTTGAAAATGTTATTTCAGACCTAAAACATTTTCTTGAATGTGGTATAATGGGGTTAGAGCACAATGATTCTAGAATTTCTGAAATAGTCAAAATAGAATAAGGTTATTATATATATATTTAGAATGGTTTTTAGATTGTTTGAGGATTAAAATGGATGTGGGTTATGGAATTGTGGTTGGTTGAGATGATCTGGCCACAACATAAACACATAATACATCATTACACATGAATATTAATTATTTCACATAATAAATATCACCCCCATAACCTATAGGTTTATTGTATTTGGATATTAGAAAAATGAATGACTTTTTACAATGAGTAACACTTCAAAATTCTACCACAATTGTTCCTACATCTATAAATTTCATATATTATACTCCGTCATAACATGTGGAATGGAAATATAGGAATGGTGTGATCTTAGACACTTAGTATGGGTAAACATAAAAGATATCAATTGATTTTGTATAAGTGAACATAAAAAAGGTCAAATGTGAGCATAAGTTGAGTATTTAGGTATAAAAACATAATCAAGGTATATAATCATGACATAAGGAAATCATACGCAATTAAACTTTGTTCATAAAACTAGAATCATGAAATTAATATTTTGGAATCACGTGAGAATAAATCGTAGGAATTTTGAGTCACTAAAAAATTGTCATAGGCCATGGAAACATGACATAGGAATGTGGAATAACAGAAAAATGGGGTACAAACATGATCACATAAAATCATTTATTATGATAAGGATCACTTCTGAAACCGTCATCACATAGTGGAAAGAGTCTCATAACATTATGGATTTGGTTTACCCACCATTCTCATAAATATAATGTTTTTTGTTCACCCCACCAGTACCATACATGTAAAATCATGTGATATAATGATTTTCCTAATGTATTGGAGGGCTCTGTAATTTTGGTACTACCCAAAACATATTGATAACCATACATATGTGTTTCAAATGAAAATATTCATAAATAAATCATACCATAAATAACTAATGAGTGGGAAATGAACTTCATGAAAATTTCATTAAGGAAAAATCAAATCATCTATAGAGATAAACAAAATGATTTAAATTTAACATATTCCCATTGAGGAATGATAATTTTTAAATGAATATAAAATGATATTGATGAAAAAACATTAATGGATGAAAGAAAATTAATGATTAGAAAGAAATAATCATTTAATATTGGCCATTTTTCTTTTAAAACCAATGATTATGAGAACATGGTTTGAAAAATAATGATAAAAATATTTTTTTAAATATCATTTAATATATGAAAATTAAAAAAGGAGTATTCATAAAGAATATAAAAGAAAATAGTGAAAGAAAGTAATTGTAAAAAAGGAGTAAAAGAATAGGGTTAAAAATATTTCATCAATAATTTAGTAAAAATAAGACAAATTAAATATAAATTGACCTTAATAATTAATATAATAAAATTTAAGGGCATATATAATACAATTTATAAATATGGACAAGGAGAAGAAGGATTCAAGGTAGAAAAGAAGAGCTATGGTCAGCTCCACTTATAAGACTTATTTTGGGTGAATGATAATACAATGATAGAGGAAATGGGTAGAAGACATGTAGAACCAAAAAATAAAGGAGAATAAAATATATGGATTTTTATAAATAAATAAAATAAATTTTCAACCAATATAAACTTATACATAAATAATTTTTATTTTAAATTGAAATTGGAAAATAATGCCTTACATTTACTCTCAACATCCACAAAAGTGATTTAACATCCTTTATAATAAACATTATCTTATTAATATATGCTTTAATAACCATATTAGTGTATATTAACATTTTTAACAGTCAATTATAATCATTTATTACACATATTTTACATATTTATTATTTATTTCATCATCAAGTGCTTATAATTTTAATTGATTCATAAAAGTTTTTGCAATGGTGGTGTCAGTACCCATCCTTGTATTACAATTTAATCATTTTAAAATTAATAAATCTATTGTAATTATTTTTTTTAAAAAAATTATCTAGTACCATATTCATTTTATGGAAGTCATGGGTATGGTTCATGATAATAGAATTCTTGATCTGCATCTTTTAGGTAATACACCAATAATAATATGTTACGCTATACTAACCATTCATTTTTGTTTCACCCTTACATAACAATATTCATAAAAACAATTACTTTTAAACATCATATATTACCACTATTAGTTTCATGATACTGATCCATGATTAAAATGATAGTATTAGTATAGTATCAATCGTAAAGGTGGTTGAACTAACCAAAACAAGAATATGATAGATTTAATTAAAAAAGTAAGATTATAGAATTATTTTATTATAGGTTTCATCACTACAGAATTATGAGAAATATATAAAATTCATAATTATTATAAAATATTGATTTCATTTAATATGACTTAATAATTTATTATATAATCATTATAACACTGTTCATGTATGTAGTTAAATCCATCTAAATATGAGCATGCTATATAATAGTAATATCATTTTCATAGAATAATGATAATGTTAAAAGGAAATTATTGGACTATTGTATGACATTTAATAAGAGTTTACATGAGAAGGTGATTCTACCAAACATAGAATAACTAGATACATAGATAGAATCAGTTCTTCTCATAATGGGTTCTTTTAAAATGAAGGATTTAAAACTCTTAATTGGGACTCCAAGCATCCAAAAGTTCAAGAAGAATTTTGGGATAGGAAATTTGGGCAGGTATAATAGAGATAACTGAAGGATATAATTGAATTTTAGTGGGTGGGGGAGAGATCCATTTATAAATGAAAATGACAGACATTTCTTTTGAAACTTAAGTATGATGAAGGGTAAAGAAGTAATCACATCTAATCTATGTGATTAGGTAGAAAATATTGGTGAGAATTGTAGGGTTAAGTAGTAAATCTAAAAATATACTTATATAATATCTAAATATGAAATTAATTACTTAAAATTCAATAAAATATAATCTACCCTTGTTTTACCTTTTTTACTTCATTTAATTAGTAACCATAGTACATATATTTTTACAAATTATATTATTTGACCCATGATAAGTCAATTTTTATTTTAGGTATTAAATTTATACTTCATATAATACAATTAAAATTCTAAATATAATAAATTTAACTTTTGAATGAATGATATATAGGAAAAAGTCATTTATTTAGAAAACCGGCTTTTAAAAATTATGTTTTTTTATTCTTATTTGATATTAATTAACAATCATCATCACTTGATTTATAAAATATTTTTTTATACTTATAAACATTTAATATCAATAAAATAAACCTTCAACAAAGATATATTTAGTTTTTTCAAATAAAAATTCTTAACTTGTTAAATATAATTTTTTAGAAATGTTTGATTTTAATCATTATGTCATTTAAGTCTTATTTATAAAAAATTAATATTCCCTCCAAGAATTTTTATTATATATATATATATATACTATATTTCATTATAATCATTATTTAAAAATGATCAATTTTATTTATCAATATAAAAATCCAAAAATACATAGATTTTCATTTTTTATAAAAAAAATATCCATTTTAACATTAAATGGTTTTAATAATTTTTATTTATTGAACATCAATTCAATATAAAAAATCCAATTGTATTAAAATCAATCACTAAATTATATAAATAAATTTTATTAAATTTTTCTTTAAATGCGAGAGAAAATATATAAAATATAAAAATTCAATATTTTTAGAAATTAAAATATTTCACCAATAAATAATTTTCATTTTATTTATTCTATAATTCATTATTATATATAGATTGTATAATTTATGACATATTACTAACATTCTAATTTGAAAATTAAAACATTTGAAAACTTGTATATCTAATGGTCATATATCAAAAGAACATATAACCAATGATTATATAGCCAAATATCATATATCCAATACCATATTAAATTTTAATATATATCCTTACAAACATCTCTTATATCATTCATATTATTCCTTAATTTATTTTCCATGAAGTTTTAATTTTCAAATGATAAAATAACAATTGAAAAGGGGCCATTGAATTAGTTGTTAACTTTTTATTAGTTTCAATAATTTTAGAAAAATAAACCCTGCAACCTGTTAATGTTTATTTACTTATCATCTTTTAGTAAATACTCATGTCTGAAAAAATTAGGAAAACAATAAAAGTACATAAGATTTATAAGGTTCGTACTCAGTGAGAGTACCTACATCCTTTCCATAGCTATTCTTGTGGTACTATAGAAATTCACTATTAAGAAGAAGTGAAAACATCTTGTGCCAACTCCCATTAGACACCTTCCATCTCCCGATAGGAATGATTATGAAGACTACCATTAGTTTATAATGTTTTCTTATAAATAGTTGATACAAAAAATATAAAGACTTTGTTCTATATGCTTCAAAAAATTTCCAGAGTCTGATGAACCTAATTCAGATGGCCATTAGTCTAACAAACACAATCTGATTGACTTAGTCTGATCCAATCAACATGATACCCCCTTTCTAAATCTACATTTCTCAAACTCTAATTAAATTCTTAGTTTGATCTTATTAAATCTGGTAATAAAACTTTCAGATCTTTGATATTCTAATAAGATATCTGTATGAAAAGATAACATTGACATGAATTCCATAATGCTCCGTCTTTCCCACTCTTGTGAAAAAGTTTCAAAGTAAGAATGTATTGTTCTTATATTTATAGGCTACTCAAAATATCTAAGGAAAAAAACTATAAAACTTTTCCCACTTACTAAAATTTCAATACTCAAAAAATCACTTGCATTTAAACGTCAACATTGACATATTCAAACCTTCTCAATATTTATCAGAGATCAGTATTCTCAAACAAACTACATTTTTTTAGTATGATATATCTTCTGCATCATTAGTTTCCTCTAATAATTATGATCTAACTATCTTCCTAAACTCATTACGATTAACTTACTCATTATATGACTTATCAGTTCCAAAATTCATCTGATTGAAAACTTGAACTATCCCTTTTTTTCTTCTCAAGAAAAAACAACTCTTTTAAAATCTTTACTTATTTTAATAACTAATCTCCCTTTGATTGATCGATATCAAAAACATTGGTCAATCTGATTTTTTGTATCTGTTGTGTTATCAATGTGAGGCATTCATTTGATGAGTCAATGCCTTTTCCTGATTTGATGGATAAGCGTATACTTCTGGTCTGATTGGTCTCCTTTCTTAGAGTCAATCTACTTGAATTTCCTTCTTACATTTAATATGATGAAATCCTCATAATGATGTAATAATAATTATGATGGAATTATCATTACTATTTTCTATATTCAATGATAACTCCACTCAACAACATTGAAATTATTCAAACTTCATCAACTTTACACATCCAAAATCCAAACAAACTTTTGTGTCTGGTACTTATGGATCTGATCTTCTATGTCTGGGTTTCTGGAATTGATAAAAACTATTCAAAGACCTTCAACAACCTCCATTATTTAATATAATCTATCATGAGACTTTATCATGATTTATGAGAAGTCCATGACTAGAAGAGCATCAACTAATTTTTGATTAGAAATTATGAAAACGTTCTAACCCCTGACATCATTATCTTCATTCAGCCTCTTCAAAAACATTATAACTTCCTAACTCCACTAATTTTGACTTTCTAACCAACACCTAGTTTGGTGAATCTTTAAATTCATGTCAATGGATCTAAGACCAATGATGCATCTGGTCAAAAACATAATCAATATAAATGATTCTACATCTGGTGATACTCAGTTCAAAAACTTTTTTCTAGAGACCTGTGTCTATAAAATAACTTTCTCAAATAAAAATGATTTTCTTTCCCTTTGTGTTTGGATTCAAACATTCAGAAACTTTTAGATTTCATAAAAAAACTCATTATGATGGATTGGGTCTGATTTTTAAGAACAAAAACATTCTTTTACATAATGGTTATTTGTCAAAAAAATACAAGACTTGTTCAAGAAAAAACATCACAAAGGCTCTTTAGTCTCCCCCTAGGAATTTTTTGACAATACATGTTAAAAAAAATTGAACGCTTATAAATTTTCACAACCCAACTTTTTTAAATAACTCAAGTTTTTTCAACTTTTATCAAAACACATCCTTTCTCAAAAGTGAGTTCCCTAACAAAACACTACTAGATAAAGTAACTTTTTGATGGAATTTCATCTTTTGGTGAAAATAAAATCATGTATCCATGTAAAGATTAACTCCCCATCACTTTATGGTTTCTCACTTTTTCATCTCTCTACCTTGATTGTTATCTCTCCAATTATCTAAAAACCATGGCTTTAGATTCAAAAAATAAAGATAAGTAAAAACATCTTACAAAGTTAAATTTTTTTACCTTTTCTCCCCCTTTATCAACATAATTCAAATCATGGTGGTGGACATCCTTATGAAATTTAGGAATTCATTGGATGAGGCTGAATATGAAGTTATAGCCTCAAATCAACAAACCTTTCTTTTGGAATTACATTTATAAAGATATCAGAAATTTGATACTTCATTGAGATATATTCTAGTAAAACATCTCCAACATACATTTCTATTTTACAAATTGATATATTATATCTATGTGTTTTGATAATTAATGTTGGAAAATATTTTTAGAAAGATATATTGTACTCTGATTATCACAAGGTATCTTTAATGGTTTAGAAGCTTTTACTTTCAAAACTTCTAGATGAACTTTCATTCAAACATCTGAGTACAAGCCCGGGTAGTTCTGATGTGTTAAAGCTAATGAAATTTTTTTTCTCACTCTTCCAACTCACACAATATTCACCCAATAAAAAATTATCTCCTACGGTTGATTTTCTATTATTATGATCTCCAAACCAATTAGAATTAATATAGCCATGAAACTTCATCTCACAATTTCTTTTATATAATAACCCATGTGAAGTTATTCCTTTGACATATCTCAAAATTCTATTTTCTTCCAACATATGTGATTATTTCATATTACATTGATACCTATCACACAAATTCATGGCATAAATAATATCAGGCCTTGAGTTTGTAAGGTTATGTAGACTCCATATCATCTTTTGAAAGTCCTTTTGATTCACACGTTTTTTTACTCATATTTACTAAACATTGTCCCCATAAATATAGGATTAGAAACTTATTTGTATTAGTCCATACCAAAAATCTTTAAAAATTTCCCGACATACTTTTATGAAGATAATAATATATAATTTTACTTTTGATGAAATTTTATGCTAAGGAAGAAATTTAATTCTCAAAACATTGTCATTTCAAAACTCATTTTAATTTCCTCAAAAAACACTTTAAAAACTTTGTATTCCTCCCCAAAAATTATATCAACCATATAAACAATTACAATTATATTTCTAAAGTCAACAACATTCACATATAAGTTGATATTAACTTTTCATTCAGAAAAAATCAACATTCTCAAATAGCTATCATGTTTTGAATACTAAGAACTTGGGGCTTGTTTCACTCATACAAGTCTTTCTCCAATATGAAAATCTTGTTTTCATCATTATCAAGTTTAAAACAACAAGGTTTTTTAATTTCAAATTCTTACTCAGTCTCACCATTTAAGAAATATTAATTTGCATCCATTTGATAAAATTTGTAATTTCGATGTGTGGCTATTTATAGAAATATTCTAATAGTTTATAATCTTGTAATTAGGGAAAATGTTTCTTTAAAATACACACCTTCCACCTATGAATAGCCTTTACAAAAATATATTTCTTTGTTTATTGAAACATCTCCATGATCATTAAATTTTTATCTATAAACCTAATTTGGTATGATAACATTTTTATTTTTTATTTGTGGAACAAGTTCCCTTGTTTCATTTTTCTCAATCTAATACAACTATTCATTTATATCATCCACTCATTATTAGTGTTTAATAGCCTCTAAAACTGATTTCAATTCAAATTTGGAAATAAGTGAAGTCTTATTTTCTAATATCAACTTTTATATAGTCTAAATTGGATCTTTTTTATTTCTAATAACATTTTTAGACTCAAAATTTATTTGTAAGGTATGAAATTTTAAATTTTATCTTCCAGCTAAACTTTCCTCATCATATGATTCTTCTGTATCCTGGTAACGATTTTTTTACTCACTTTAACTGTTTTTGGGAATCACTAGTTTATCATCCTCAATATTCTGAACAACTTTGGTTATGAAATTTTGATTTTCAATTACTTTCACATCATATGATTCCACCAACCTTTGTAAGATTTTTTTACAACATCGGTAACTTCTTCTATTGGGTGAATAACCCATAAAACTTCATTCCTCAACTTTCTCATCAAAAATTCCCAGATCTGGATTTTTTATTTTAATTAAATAGGTAATTCCCAAAACATTGAAGTAATTAAATGATGGTTTTTTTATACCACATTTCAAAAGAATTTATGTTGGTTTCCAGTCTAAACAAGCATATGTTTTGAAAACATACAACAATACTAATATCTTATCTCCAATAGAAATTTGAATGTTTTAATTATTCTAACATACTTCTATTCATTTCCACTAAACATCTATTATTTCTTTCTACTACTCCATTTTTTTGTGGAGTATAGAGAGCAATATAATGACATTTGATACCATGATTTCTCAAATAAGTTTCAAAAGTATTGATTCTGAATTTAGTACCATTATTTGTTCTCAAATTCTTTATATAAACCCCCATTTATTTCTCAACTTATTTTTTAAAAAACCTGAATATTTCCTCATACTCTAACTTATGATTCATAAACATGATGTTTTTCATTTGAATGAAATCATTAATAGAAGTGATAAAGTATAAATATCATTTTGTTGATTGATATATCATCATATTACATAAATCAGAATGAATAAGTTCAGTAGGTTTGGTAGACTGAATCTCAAGTCTCTTATGACATTTATTATTCATATTACATTTCTTAAAAGTAACACAAACATATTCATCGTTTCATTTCATTTCTAGAAAATAATGGTCAGCATCAAATTAAGAGATTTTTTCATGTTTTTATGCCCAAGGTTCCCATTTCTTCATTCCACAATTTTTTTTCATCTTCAGCACTCAATTATCAAGAGTTATTAAACTCTCCAATTTGAAACAGGTTACCACTAGTTCTTTCTCCATTTGTGATAACTTTTCCATATTTTATACTTCTAATGATAAAATAATATTTTCCAAAAATAACATCTTTTCCATAATCAAAAGTTTACTTACACTAAGTGTGTTTTGATTTTTCTTATCAATAAATAAAATTTTATTATTTTTCAACTACTCTCCTTCAATTTCTTCCATTCTGATTCCACTAATTTTTAAGGAACTGTCATTAACAAAAGAATTTTCTTATCTATCATGCATTCCAACATGTTTTGAGATTTTTATATCACATTTAATATGTTAATAACAACCACTATCATGTATCCATGGTTTGGTCCTTTTTAGTTCTCTCAATGTTTTCTCAGAAACAAAGATATCTTTCCTAAACATTATTCTTTACAGTTTCCTTTTCTTTTCTACCATAAGTAACTTTTTCTTAGAGGAGTGTCATGCATATTTCAACATAATGACTATCCTGATCACATCTTCCTCAAACTTCTTCCAGACATTCAAATTTATTTTTTGCTGGAAATTTTCAAACAAATTGAGTTTTTTTTCTAAAATTTATAATCTTTATTTATATAGATCCAAAATAGCATCAATTGACACGAAATCTTGATTTTATACTAAATTAATATATTTCACTATAGAAAAATTATTGAGGATGATAAATTATTTATGATCTATCATAATCAGAACATATATCATCTTTTATATTGAGCTATATTTCATCTTTTTTATATCTGATAGGGTTCTCACATCCCTTCTCAATCCAAATATTACCAGTACATTTCTTATCACCTGAATTGTTAGAAATATCAAATGAAATATTATTTTTAAAGGGTGTGAATTTCAAATTATTCTTGATTTGAGTTTTCTCAGAAACTTTAAAAGTATCAGCTTTTACTTCCAAATATTTTTTTAAATTTTATTTTATCTTACTGAAGGTACTTTTGGACTCAAGAATTTTTTATTGAAACTTTTTAACTACTTCTTACATAGATTCCAGATTCTTACAAAGATCTTTAAATATCTTTCCCTATTCATTAATTCTTAGTTTTTAACTTAATATCTCTTGTATGTAATCTTATTCTTTCTTGAAAACATCTTTTTCACCATCAACAACTTTTACACTATTTATTTATCATTCTAACTTCATTATTATGATATTTTTTTCTAATGACTTGCAAGAAGTTTTATTCAAATCTAAAACTCTCTATAAGATTACTCACCTTATTCTTCATCACTATTTAAAGATTATTTTATTTTATTAACTTTTAAAATGAATGTTAAAAACTTTTTTAAACATTCATCTTTTGATAAATTATTTTCGGTTGAGTTTGATTCAACTTTATTACGCAACATAATTCTCTTATTCCAAGTAAAATTGTTCTTATATTTTTTTGGATGACTTTTCTAATTTATCATTTTTGTTTCACTTCTTCCATTGAGATTTTTTCATTAGAATCATCTAGATATTCACCAACATTCTGCTAAGGGAAATTTATAACAATGTTTCAGATTCCATCACACTCAAAACATTTGAGAGGAAGTTTTCATACATACATTCCTCTTACTATTTTATAGTTAATGGATAAAAGAGAATTGATATTTTCATTTAACTCATTATATTCTTTATCTTCAATGTCACAAGGATTCAAATTTTTAGTATCTAGTATTTTCATTTTTCTAATGGATTCAAAAGACATTTCATTTTTATCTTCTTTTAGAAAATTTTATTTTTCCTCATTTCATAAGCAACAAGAAATTTATGCAACTCATAAATAGATAAATCATATTTATCTTTTAGAGAATAAATTTTAGAATCAAACAGGTCCGTAAAGTTTTTCAAAAGTTTCTTTGTGATTAAATAATATTCCATTAAATCTACGTATCCAATGGTATTTCAAACAATTTCATTTTATCTGGTGAAGTATTCAACAATAGATTATTTATCTTTCATTTTGAGGTCTTCATACTTACTATGGAAGATTTATATCTTTGTTTTGTTCCCTTTAGTATTCCCTTAGAAAATACTTTCTATATTATCTCATATACTCTTTGAAGTTTTGAGACTCATCGCCTTCAAATAAATATTTTCTGATAAGGACATAAGGATAGGATTTATATCTATTCGATCAACTTTGATATTTCTCTTATCCGTAAAATTTATCAGGGAATCCTTCTAAATAGGTAGAAAACCAATTGTAGTAGAATCAAAAAAATATTAGCTAAGAGATATAAGATAAGGAATCATCCTACTTTTCCATCTATAATATTTTGTTCCACCAAATGTAGGAATTTCACTACTATTGATAAAATTGATATTATCCATGATAAGGATTTAATACGGGAATATTCCCACTGATACCAATTGATGTTACAAATGTTCAAATAACAACTGATAAGGGGGTTGAATCAGTTGTTAACTTTTTATATGTTTTAAGACTTTTAGAACCTTAACCCCTGCAACCTGTAAAGTTCATTTCCTTGTTATATTTTAATAAATACTAATGCATGAAAAATTAGGAAATAAAGTAAATAATGCAAGATTTACAAGGTGTTTCCTTAGTGTAAGAACATATTTCCTTACCATAACCACTCTCACGGGTCTATAGAAATTAACTTTTAATAAGAAGTGAATATAACTTGTGTCAAATTTTTCTAGACACCTCATATCTCTTAATAGGAATGATTATACTAAATACTATCAGTTTAAAAAAATTCTTTATGAATAATTGAGTAACAATAAAAGTAAAATTACATTGTTAAATCTAATCAAAAATAGTTCTTGATTCTGATAACCCATAGTATCATGGACTTCAGCCCGATGTATATAATCCGGTTGGCACAGTCTAATTGACTCAATATGATGATCACTTTCTCAATACACACTTCTCAAAATCTTCTCAAATGATCTTTCTGATCTTCCCTGGTCTGGTAAGAAAACATTAAGCTTTCTGATCTTCTAACAAGATCATTATTTTTAGATATAACTTTGACGTGAATTCTACAGTGCTCCTCCTTTTCCACTATGGTGAAAAAGATTCCAAGCATGAATGTATTGTGATTCTCTTTATAGGTGACATAGAATATCAATGGTGGGAAACTAAAAAACATTTCTAATTTACTCAAATTTCAAAAACTCAAAAAATCACTCACATTTAAAATTCAACTTTGACTTCTTCAAACCTTCTCAATATTTATCTGAGATCATTCTTATAGAACAAACTAACTTTTCTTTAGTCTGATATAACTTTTACATATTCATTTTTCTATGCTCTTTATGATCTAACTATCTTTCTCATCTCATTACAATGAACTTCCTCATCGAATGACTTATCGATGTAATAACTCATAGAATTGAAAATTTGAACTCTCCCTTGGTTTCTCCCCCAATAAAAAAACTATTTTAGACTCTTTACTTCTTTTCATAAATTATATACCTTTGATGGATCAACATCTATATCTCTGATCACTCTGATATTCTTCATCAGATATGTTATCAGTGTGAGGCATTCATTTAATGAATCGGTTCATTTTTTAGATATGATGAATAGGCGTCCACTTCTAGTATAATTTTTCTTCCTCCTCGTAGTTATCTTGGTTAACATTCTATCTCAAAGTTAGTCTGATGAAATCATAATAATTTTGGATTTATCATTATGATGTAATTATTATTACGATGTTCTACATCTGATGATAATTCCACCCAGAAACTTTTAAATTTTTCAAACATCATCTACTTTACAAATTCATACTCCAAAGAAACTTATGTGTTTGATACTTATGGATATTATCTTTTGTGTTTATGTTTATGGAACTAATACGAACTATTCAGAGACCTTAAACAACCTATATTATTCAGAAGATTTTATCATGATACTTTATCATGATTTATGATAACTCTATAATTAGTAAAGCATCATCTATTTTTTAGAAATTATGAAAAATTTCTAACTCTTGACATCACTATATTTATTCAACCTCTTAAACAACATTATAAATTCTAAACTCTTCATCTTCTAACATTCTAACCAATATCAAGTCATATAAATATTCAATGTTGTGTAGATGGATTATAGTTTGATGATGTGTTTGATCAACAACTTCATCTGTCTAACTTCTTCTACATCTGGAGTTGTTCAGTCCAAAAACCTAATCCTAGAAGCCTATGTCTAGAAAAAAAATTCAAATAAAAAAACATTTCATTCCCTTTGGTTTGGGATTAAAGCATTCAACAACTTTTATCTTTCTTATAAAAACCCATTTTTATAGAATAGGTATGATTCTAAATAACATAAACATTCTTTTACAAAAATTTTAGTTTTCAAAAAAATACAAAACTTGTTAAAAAAAAAAACTTCGTAGAGGTTCTTAAAATTTTATCATGTTCGTAATGATTTTCATTTTTCTAATTTTTAATATTAATTAACAATCAATAATTTTTAGGTAATAAATGTAAGATTATTCATGATCCTTGTATTTGTTTATATATAAGAAGAGATTTGTTTGTAAGAAGAACTTGGTGAAAATGGATTTGAAGATTAGCCATAGGAAGATAAATTCATCTCAATAACATAGTAATCATTGTATATTCAATGATTCATGTATCCAATAGTGCAACCTTCTCACTTTTACATGCCTTATGAGCCTCTGATATTTTTTAAATTTGATTGGAATTATGGGGAGTAGCTCCATCATGATGACTGGGTTAATGGTGCCCCCATCCCAAGTGCCCCTTCTTTTTGTCCAGCACTATGGATCTCTTTCCTTCCCACGAGCTTCTTTTTCACCCCCTAGACTCCTGGGCCACTCATTATCCCCAATAATTTCTTCTATTAGAAAGATAGTTGGCAGTCCCCCCGATCCTGATAGATCTCAAGCTTCCATCAGGCCCCCGATGTGACCTTATCCAGCTTCTCTTATAGGGTGATACAAGGTGGCCCTATTTGGTGACCTTCCGCCCCTAAAATATTTTATTCCCCCAATCCTAATGATCCTAATATAGTAGAAATAACAAAAGATTATGGATAGTTTCATACTCTTTCATTTTAATGGATAATTTCTGGTGACTATAGAGTACAACAAATGGTTCATAGTTTCTAAATTTAGGGTGGATTTCCCATCTATTCTGACTTTAGCTCACATTATCAGGTCATGGAATCTCTCTATTCAACTAGATATCTATATTTTAAATATGAAATACTTTGGCTTAGATTTAATTCATCAAGGATTTAGAAAGTTAAATATAGAGGTTCCTTCTCCTATGGTGGTACCTGTATTCAAATAGGGGCAATGATTTTCCACTAGAAGTTCTTTGATCTGAATCTCAGGCATCTATCTCCCATTTCACAATCGTATTATACTCAAAGGTATATGAGATTATTTTGGGAATTTTTTTTGTGTCGATGATACAAATATAAGGAAGAATTTTACAATGGTATCTTAAATCTATATTGAGGTGGATCTAGCTTCGCATCTTCCTTATAGAATCCTCTTTTGTGTTGGAAATGATGTCACATTATAGAAGATGTTTTTGTATTCAAACAAACTATGTTTATATTCTCATTTTCTACTTCATTGTATTATGGATTCAACATGTATAAATCGCCCTACACCCATCACTGACATCTTCAGCATGGTTGTATCCCGAATCCTCTTAAATGTTCCTGGGTTCACCATCCTCCAGGTACTTATTTTTTCTAAGTTTTATTCAGTGTTGTGTCAAATGAAGGGATACTCTTTTTTGGGAATCTCTCCTCTTTGTACACTCTCAATGCATCCTAGAGAATTATATGTCTTGATCCTCTCAATATGAATTCCTATGTCTTCCAAACTAAGCCTCTTTTTGTAAGGACCCTGACCCCAGTATCCTGGAGTCGGTGCCTTACATTATTACATTATAAGATTATAAGGAATTGCATTCTGAAGGACTGAATAGTATTATTGGAAAACCAAATACATTTAAAATTGTTACATTACAACATGAAATGAAAAAAAACATATATATTCCATTCAGAACATCCATAACTCCTAGATTATCCCTACAAGTCATTAATAATAATAATATATTCATCCTGGGGAAAAATAAAACATAATAAAGGGTTGAGATAAGATTATTAGTAATGTTAGTTAATACATCAGATGTTATCATAAACATAAATGATAGGTATATTGAATAATAAAAAATACATGCCTTTAAAAATATACTTGGTCATAATATGGCAGGAATGAAATATTAGTAAATAAATCCATATAACTGATTATAAGAGAATGAACCTTAGTCATGGATTTTATACTAGTAAAATATCACATGGTTTATCAATATCTAATATCATAATGAGGTAATTCATAATTCCATACATCTGAAACATATCGTCAAGGCCTCGACCAAGATGTCTGAAAATAATAGGGTAAGGCCTTAGCCAAAACCCAGTTCTATTTTGTATCAAGAGATCTGCCGATGTATCTAGGGGATATAGAGGGCCCCACCCATAACATGATAATTATAATTCATTACTAAAATTGATGTGGATAAACATAAATAACATTAACATATGAAATGTAAATAAATTTCCCCAATCTATAATCATAATCACTAACCAATATGAGTAGCATGGTGAATGGTATCGAGATAGCACATCCATAGTAAAAAAGGCTATAAACCATTTAATAACACATGGAAGATGAAAATAATAAGATATAAATCTCAATATTTCATAAAAAACAATATATGTGGTGAAATATATGAAAATACTCTAACAAAATCCTCAAGGATTTCTTGAGAGAAATACCCCTTTTAGATTGTAAGGAGGTGTTATTTTTGAAAAATTATTTTTATTTGTCATAATTGTTTGTATAAAACCAGTAACGAAAAAATATTGTTTTTCATGAAAAGATTAGTAATTTTTTAAAAATATTTTTTTCTTAGAATATATTTTCAATTGTACATTAAAATGGGTAAGAAATCAAGACATTCCCTTTAATCGGGCTTGCTTATCGGGAAGGATTGAGAAAGATCCTTATAAAACATGTAGATCACCATTAAAAAAAGAAGGATTTTGATTTGTAAAAATATATAGAACATTAAAATATAATTTATGATGATTCCATAAGAATAATTAACAATTTCATTGGGATAAATATAGAGAAAGCGTAATCTCAAATGAAAAATTGATGTTTGGGGAGAAATTTCTACCTTATGTTCAAATATATTCTGTACATGACCTTAACTTCATGGATAATCAAATTAAATACATTAATTAATTAATTAATTAATTAACTTATATACACGTATTTTATTTATTATAATTTTATTAAATTCATTTATGGCCTTTTTTATGAGTTATAAGATACAATTTTACTGATCAGAAGCGTTCGTTTTCTTGGTTTTCACGATCAGTATACTTGTATATGAATATGGATGTTCATGTGAAATGGGTATAATTCTATATAATTGAATTTTCGTGATACTAATAAACTTAAAAAAAATGGTTATATATATAATTTTAATATATGGTAGGAGAATTAATCATTAGAAAAGAAACATAGTGATGATCGCTCACATTATTACGGCAGTTATTGATCATAACAAACTGATTATATTTTACTGTCTATTATTATGTAAATATGTTACATATATAATATAAAAAATGTTTTAATACATATATAATAATATTTTTTAAACATAAATATTTTTTCATTACCATCCTTAAAGGATAAATTGAAGAACAAAAATTTGTCGTCCATGAAGGTTGTAAATCGGCACCTCACGGACGATGATTTCATTTTTAAAATAAAGGAGAGGGAGAAAGGGGTTTTATGAAGGATATTAAATTTATATTATATCATTATAGTATATAGATTATAATGGAGTTATAATAATCATTTTTATAGAGTAGGTGAGGATATAATAATAAAATAAAATAACTTGTAAAGAAATTAAAATTAAAAGGAAGAGGAAAATGATTTTACCTCTTGAATACTCCTCCTTGAGGACCTACTTAAGGATATTGGTTTTGGTCTTTTGATTATACCAATATCTACTTGACATGGGAGAGAGGCTTGTTAATATTATTGGGTAGAAATTTTACAAGGATCAAATCTAGGAAGTTATGAGGGGAACTGGTGGTGAGGGGTAGTATTTATAGTGGAAGAGCGGGGTGATTTCTCATTATGTTGTTCATTATTTTATTATTTTTCTCATTAAAACCAATATTATTGATTATTGTGACTATATATAGTAATAAGTGCATATGAGTCCGAACCAAGGGTGCTTATATCATCCAAAAATCATCTAAGACTCAATAAATCATGTATTTATCATTTATTGTAAATTATTGTGTTTTACTATTCTCAAAAAAAATTATGTATTTTAGAAAAAACACAAAAATTAACCCTGATAATTTTTGGATGATTAGATTACAAAAATGAACTCCATTTTATGAAAAAAAATATAAATATGAGAAAAATAATTTTTAATTAAAATCATCATTTAATATAAAATACAGGTTTTAAATCTATAACAGATTTTATAACACTTTCCAAAATTAATTAAGGCCTCGTAAAATTATACTAAAATAATAAGAATTTTTTTTAATTTTTGAATACATTATATATGACTATATTTTATTTTAAATAATTTTATTAATTATTAAATTGTGATTTGATGTTTTTTACTTAAAAAAATACCAACAATTAATTTGACAATTTTTAAAATGTTCATTTACTTATACTTTGATATGATTACATGGTACTTTCATTTATAAGGTTCATAAAATATATTTATACATTCATGGGTGATGTTAAAATTCATTATTCCTATTTTCTAATAATTATATTCATATAAATATTCATAAGATCAAGTTATTATTTCATCAGTATATGTTCCTTAACTTCTATAAATACCACTAATTTCATTAATTATTCATTTATAATGTTTGTATTGTTTTCTATAAGTGATTTTACGTGATATATACTGCATAAAATAAACATAAGAAATTAAATTTCATGGATAAAGTTCTGGGTCATTACATTCTCCCCTCCTACAAAAATTTCAACCTCGAAATTTTCAAATTGTCACGCCACAAAAATATTTGGGTATTTCTCCATCATAAGCTCCTCAGTTTCCCACTCTAGCTCTTCAATTTTATGATTTTTTCAACCTTTACCATCTCAGTCATATGATTCCTCAGTACTAGTTTTTTAGTGTCCAGGGTATGGATAGGCTATTCATAGTAAGATAATTTTGGTTCTAATTATATTCCTTCATAAATGAGTACATGAGTTGGGTCTAGCATGTAATTCCTTAACAAGGAGATGTGGAACACATTGTGTACCTTTGAAAGTCTTGACAGCATTGTCAAATGATAATCCACAACTCCAATTCACTCAAAAATTTCAAAAGGACCAATGTACCTGGGGCTCAGTTTTCCTTTCTTCAAAAATCTTATAACACCCTTCCATTGAGATAATTTTAGGAAAACACGATACCCCACTTTATAAACATAGCACTTTTTTCTACATTGAGCTGCATTGATATGGTCTATAATAGTCTTTACTTTTTCTGTTGTTTCCTCTATAAGCTCTAGGCCTACTAGCTTTCTTTCACAAACTCCATCCCAACAAGTTGGTTTAAGAAATCTCTTTCTATAAAATGATTCATATCATTCCATTTGAATACTAGAATGGAAACTATTATTGTAGAAAAACACTACCAAAGGACAATACTGATCCCACATACCTTGAAAGTCAAGGGAGTATGATCTAAACATGTCTTCTAATGTTTGAATGGTCCTTTCAGACTACCTATCAGTTTGAGGGTGATAAGCAGTGCTCAAATGATGCTCAATATTAAAATATTTCTAAAGAATTTTCTAGAAGTTCGATGTAAATAATATATCATGATCATACACAATAGAAATAGGTTCTCTATGAAGTCTTATAAAATCATTAATATAAAGTATTTCAAGGTTCTATACTATAAAATCCTCCCTTATAGTGAGGAAATGTGAATATTTGGTAAGTAGGTCAACAAAATACCCATATTGCATCATTCATTATTTGATTTTTTGGTAATCCAGTGACAAAATCCATAGTGATGTCATCCCATTTCCTTGTAGAAATAGTTTATGGTTTCATGAAACCTCTAGGATGTTTTCATTCAACCTTCACCTATTGATAGACTAAAAATATTTATATATAATCAAAAATTCCCACTTCATGTTATCCCACCAGAAATGTTTCATCATATCTTCATATATCATAGTACTACTAAGGTGTATAGTGAAATTTGAGCTATGGGAATCATCCAATAACTCCCTTTTTTGCTTGGGTATAGAGGGAACATATATTCTCCTCCCAAATTTCATAATGTCATCCACACACACAAAATCTGGAAACATTCCATCATTCACAACATTAATTTTCTTTTGAATATTCTCATCATCACACTAAGACTTTTAATTATTTTCAATAAAGATGGTTGGGTAACTAGTTGAAAAAGTAATGATGTTTCACCTTCCTTGATAATTACCATATCCATTTTTGTTAGATCTATGCACATAGGGTCCTTGTTAGTCCTCATTTTGTTCATAACTCCATGATCCTTCCTCCTCAATGCATTTTATACATTCATCACCTTATCATGGTGGTAGTGTATTGATTGATCATAATCCTTGAGCAGCTCGAGCCCTCAACATTTCCTTATATTGATCAATTTTTGTGAGAATATATATTTCAAACTCTTGTGATCCATATATATCTCACATAACTCACTATAGATATAATGTCTCCATATCATCAATGAAATTATTACAGTTTCTAACTCAAGATCAAGAGTTGGATAGTTTTTTCATTATCTTTTAACTTCCTTGATTCATTGACAATAACTCAATCATTCTGCATAAGGACACAACCAAGTCCTTTCTTTGATACATCACTATAAATCACAAATCCCTGATTTCCCAGTGGTAGAGTCAAGATTAGATCATTCACTAACCTCTTCTTCAATTATTCAATAAATTCTTTATATTCTTTTTTCCATATGAACATAACCCCTTTAATAGTAAGATTGGTTAATGGTTTGTCTAATCAGGTGAAATTATGAAAAAAAACACCATTAATAACATGCTAAAACAATAAAACTATGTACATATATTATGTTTGTTGGTGTAGGACATTATTGAAACGCCTTTATCTTCAAATGATCAACTGAGATTCCATCCTGTGAGACAATATGGACAAGAAAAGAAACCAATTGAATAAAAAATTTACACTTTCTAAACTTACCATTTAAATCATTTTTTCTAGGATTCTTCAGAATAATCTGCAAGTGATTCTCATGGTCTTTGTAGATTTTGGAGTATAAAAATATATCATCAATAAATATGGAAAAACAATTATCAAGATATTCCATGAAAACTATGTTCATTAGATCCGTGAAAAAGAATGGTGCATTATTTAGTCCAAATGGAATTACTGTAAAATCGAAATGCCCATACCTAGTTCAATATGTTGTCTTTAGAATATCTTCCTTCCTCATACGCAACTCATGATATCCTTGTTGAAGGCTAATCTTAAAAAAATACTGAGCTCTGTGAATCTGATCGAATAAATCATCAATATGAGGAAGGGGATATTTATTCTTTATCATAATATCATTCATTTTTTATAGTTAATGCATAACCTCATGGATCTAGATTTATTTTGGACATTGAGAACAGGGGCTCACCATTGAGAAACACTAGGGTGGATAAATTCTTTATCACTAAATTCTTATAGTTGTTTCATTAAATATACTAATTCCATCATGTCCATTCTATAAGGAGTATTTGATATAGGTATTGAACTAGGAATTAAATCAATAGGGAACTCAACTTCCTACTTTGTAAGAGGTCTAGGTAAATTCTCTGGAAATACATCAACATATTTTTTCACAATAAATACATTCTCAATTTTAATATTTCATTCCTCCCTCATATATATTGTGTTATATTCTTCCCTAATAATTGAATTATGTAGAGGTACTGGGAGTGATTCTAGATAATAATCTGATGGCGATGTTTCTACTCTAAAGATAAGGGATTCTACACCATCCTAAAAATCATAATTTTCTTCTTCCTACAACAAGTTTTATCAATATATTCTGAAATCCAATCCATACTAAGGATTATGTCAAATTTTTCCATAGGTATGATGATAAAATCAGTAGATAAATCATGTTTATATTCTATAATGGGAACTTCCTGATACATCTTTATTGCAATGAGACATCCCTTAGAGAATTTGACTGATAAATACATTATTAAGGATAATTGGAAATATATATTTTTAATGAAAAATATTAAGATATAAATTAATGAAATGATCTAGAATAAAATAATGAATTATCTAAGTTTGAAAAAATGATTAATGTACCTGCCACTACATCATTAGTAACTTCAACATCAGCAGTTGTGACCACATAATCTTATTATTGATCTAGTGTCCTTTTTTTAGGAAAGTTTATTTAACACTTTAGATGATAATTTTAATAGTGTCCCATATCCCTAAAAATGTTTCATTTAACATTGGTATATTCTTTATTTCCCTTTCAATCATGTGATTTATGGCCTTTTTCTCCACATTTGTAACAGACGCTTTTTCCTTTTAAGCAGGCTCTGGGGTGTTTTCTTACCCACATATCACATGTTAGAAAACTCCCTTTTTTACTATTCCCTTTATCCATTATTACCTCCAAAACCCTCTTCTTCTCTAACTTTCCCTTAAATTCATAAGTCATAGAGAATTTTTTTTCTATCTTGATAACACATGAGACTATATCTTCCTACGATGATAAATTTTGGTAGACTAGTGCCCTTTGGAGGAATGTTTTTAAACCATTAAATAATAAATCAATATTTCTCCTTGGATTACCCATATAGTTCTTAGTATTCCTTGATAATATTGTAAAGTAGGATTTATACTTGAAACATTTTCATCATCATTTTTCCTCAGATTCAATAATTTATTTTCAATATCTGCTCGTTGTTCATGAGGAAAATATTTTTATAGGAAAGTTTCATTAAAATACCTCAATTCAATATTTTTAATTTATTCATCCTATTTTTTATTTTTAATTAGTGACCACCGTTAATCTATATATCCGGATAGATAATAAACATCCATGACAACCTTATCCCTTTCGTTACTTCCCAAAGAGAGAAATATCTTCTCTAAGGAACTTATCCATTGATCAGATATAAATGGATTTGTAGTCCTATTTAATGATGGAGGATTTTGTCACATAAATTCGTATAAAATTTCTTCTCCACATTTTGGATCAGGATGCTCTATATGCGTATGGTAATTATTCATAAAATGAGTCAGTTTTCCTAGTATAGCTATAAGTTTTTCAGTATTAGTCACAGCTCTGATACCGACACCATTATCTTCCATAAGAGGGAAATCCCTACATAGGATATGTGCATTGATATGGTTTCCATTCCTTACACTTGGAACCATTTATAAATAATTTCATGCACTATATTAGAATATTAATTGTAATGTATAATCTCAAACTAGTAAAAAACTTAACATAAACTTGTGTTTTGCTCATAGCTAATCTCATAATAATAAACATGGTTTCTTTGGGTAAATATTTACTTTTAAATCCTTTATAATGGTTTGTAAATAAAATGTGACTTATCTTAATCATATACCTTGATAGTGTCAAACCAGGTGTGCATTGAGGATCATTTTCATGTATCAGTTTACCCTGAGTTAGGCCCAGGACACCTTGCTAGAGTTGCTACCCCAATGTACATGTGTTCTAGAACCACCTCCACTTGTATCATCCAGACATGGATGTATTGATAAGAAGATCCACATAATATATACCTTAAAAAAATCCTGGGATGCGCTTATCTTATTATCCTAAAAGTCTATCTTAAAGTTATTTTCACCAATCTATGTTTTCTAAATCAAGTTTACAAGGATTCTAATAAACTTCCTTTGATACCAATTGTAAGAACCCTATCCCCAGTAGCTCGAAGCCAGTGCCTTACTTTATTATATTGGTAATATTACAAGGGATCACATCCTGGTGGACCAAATAGTTTATTATTATTGGAAAATTAGATACATACATAATTGTTACATTATAACCTGAAATGGAAAAAAAATAGAGATTTCGTTTGGAATATCCATAATTCATAGATTATCCTTGCAAGTCATTCATAATATTTATCTTCATATCCTGGAGAAAAATAAAACATAATAATGGGGTGATCTCAGATTCTCAGTAAGCTTATGTAATATAGTGTAAGTTATCATAAACATAAACGTTAGGCATGGTGAATAAAAAAACACATACCTTTAAAAATAAACTTGAGCATAATATTGTATGAATGAAAGATGTGTAAATAAATCCATGTAAGTGATCATAAGAGAATGAACCTTTGTCATGGATATTATACTTGTAAAATATCACACGGTTTATCAATTTCTAATAACATAATGAGGGAATTAATAATGCCAAAATTTGAAACATATCATTAAGTCCTCATCCAAGATGTTTGAAAATACTAGTTTAAGGTCTTGTCCAAAACCCAATTCTATTTTTTCTCATCAGATCTACCGATGCATCATGGGGTTATAGAAGGCCCCAAATGTCACTTGATAAGTCTAATGTATTCCTTATATTAATGGGGTTAAACATAAACAACATGAACATATGAAATGTAAATAACTTTCCCTAATCTGTAATCATAATCACTAACCAATCTGAGTAGTATGATTAATGGTATCAAGTTAGCTCATCAATAGTTAAACTAGTCATAAACCATTTAATAACACATGGTTGATGATAATAATAAAATATAAATATAAATAATTAATAAAATCTAATAATGTAGTTTAAATAGATGAAAATACCTAATAAAATCATTGAGTAATTCTTAAGGATAATACCACCTTTTACTTTGTAAAGAAGAGTTTTTTGGGAAAATAATTTTTATTTTTCATAATTGATTGTATAAAACTAGTAATGAAAAAATATATTTTATCATGAAAAAATTAATAATTTTATAAAAATAATGGTTTCTTAAAACAGAATGTAGATGGTACTTGAAAATGGGTAAGAAATCAAGATGTTCCCTTTAATCGGGCTTGTGTATCCGAAAGGATTGAGAACGATATTTATAAAACATGAAGATCTCCATCTAAGAAATAAGGATTATGATTGGTACTCATATATATAACATTCAAATATGATTTATGATGAGTACATAATAATAATTAATAATTCCATTTGGGTAAAGATTGAGAAAGATAAATTTTGAATGAAAAATGGTGGTTCGGGGAGAAACTATTACCTTATGACCGAATGTGTTCTGAACATGACCTTAACATCCTAGATAATAAAATTAAATCCATTAATTAATTAATTCAGAAACTTCTATACATTTATTTTATTTATTGTGATTTTATTATGTTCATTTATGGCCTTTTTTATGAGTTATAAGATAAAATTTTATTGCTTGGGAGCGTTAATTTCCTTTATTTTCATGATTAGTATATTTGTATATGTGTATGGAAGTTCATGTGGAATGGGTATAATTATACAGAATTTAATTTATGTTATATTAATGAAAATACAAAAGTTTAAACGGTTATATATATCATGTTTTTATATGGTATGAGGATGAATCATTAGATAAGACACTTAGTGATAATAGTTTACATTTTTACAGTGATTATTGATCATAATGAACTCATTTTGTTTTATAATTTATTATTATGTAAATATGTTACATTAGGAACATAAGAAAGGATGTAAAACATATATTATTTTATGTTTTAACCATAAAAATGGATTCATTACCATCCGTGAATGAGAAATTGAAGAACAAAAATTAATCATCCATGATGGTCGTAAATCGACACCTCACAGATGATGATTTCATTTTCAAAATAAAGGAGAAAGAGAAAAGAGTTTTATGGAGGATATTTCATTAACATGATATAATTTTATTATATATATGATACTGGAGTTATCATTATAATTGGGACATAGGAGGTGAGAAGATAATAATAAAATAAATGAAAATGAAAAGAAATTAAAAGGAATCGGAAGAGAATTTTACCTCTTGAATACTCCTCCTTGAGAACCTAGTTAAAGGGATTGGTTTGGTCGTTTCATGACACCAAGAGAACTTGGATGTGGGTTAGTGGCTTGGAAAGAGTATTGGGCAGAAATTTGGCAAGGATCGTAGCTTGGAAGGTGCGAGGAGAAGTGGTGGTGAGGGTGGTATTTATATTGGAGGAGAGGGGTGATGTCTCATTATTTTAGTCATTATTATATTATCATGCTCAAGACAACCAATATTGTTGATTCTCTTGACTATATACAGTAATAAGTTCATGTGAGTTTAAACCAAGGGTTCTTACATCATCCAAACATCACCTATGACTCAATAAATCATGTATTTATCATTTATCACAAATTATCATATTTTACTATTCACTAAAAATTCATGTAATTTAGAAAAATCACAAAACAAATAACCCTAATTTTTTTCAAATTATAGAATTCATAAAAAAACTCCATTTTATGAAAATAATTTTCCAAATATGAGAAATTTAATTTTTAATTAAAATCATCATTTACTCTAAAATACAGATTTTAAATCTGTAACTTATTTTGTGTCACTTTTAAAAATTAACAAAGGTATCACAAAATTATCAAAATATAATAATACAACATAATGTTAATTTATGAATACATTTTATATGAAAATATTTTCTTTTAAATCAATTTATTAATTATAAAGTTGTAATTAAATATTTATGAATAAAAAAAATACAAACACAAAATTTAACAATTTTTAAAACATTAATTTACTTATACTATAATATAATTACATTATACATTCATTTATAAGGTGAATAAATTTTATTTATACTTTCATGTGTGATGTTACTATTCATTAGTTCTATTTACTATTCAGAAGGGTCATATTACTATTCCTAAGGTCAAGTTACTATTTCATCGGTATAGGTTCCTTAACTTGTAGAAATACCTAATATTTCATTCATCCTTCATTTATTATGTTTGTGTAGTGTTCTATAAGTGATTTTATGTGACATATATTATATAAAATAAACATAAAATGGGAAATTTCATTGATAAAGTTATAGGTGATTACAATGTTCTTTTTCCTACTTCCCAACTTGTCCTCTATGGCTATATATATCTTGATTCTCTTGGTAAATATAAGAATATCATGGATCTCCCCTATAGATATAGTTTTATACGTTTTAGGAACTGGTTCATTGATCCCTTTGGGAGTTTCAGACCTAGTTTGGACTTATTTATCTCCTATATAGGCTTCTTCCCTTGTCATCCAATGCTTCTCGATTCATCCTGATCCCCATGAATCTAATATATTAGGTTATAGTATAGTAGGGTTCCTAGATCTATCAAATATGAAGTGCACTAACATTTCCATTTGGGTCTAGGTTGTCCCCCTCCAACCCCTGGAAAAATCATTTTGGTCCCCCAACCCATTTGGAGCACTTGAGATGGTTAATGGGGATCGACCACTTAGTCCTCCAACTAAAGACCTAAAAAATAAATCCAAACCCAATTTCAATGTTCTTAGTTTTATAACCACTAGCTCTCAGTACAAATCCAAGTTTTAGAAGGAGTGAGTAGAAGGGGTGGTATTTATAATGGGTGGTATTTATATGGGGAGGAGATGGGTGTTTTTTATTATTATATTCATTTGTTTATTATTTTGGATCAAGGCCATCAATAGTATTGATTCATGTGACTATAAATAGAAACTAGTGCATGTGAGTACAAAATAATGAGTGATTACATCATATATGACACAAATATTCATATAATTGGATTATAATATTAAATACCATGAAGTATTGTCTTTCACTATTCATCATTAAAATTCAACTATTTTAGAAAAATCTAAAAAATTCACCTTAACCATTTTTCTATTTGTAGATTTCAAAAATTGAATCGATTTTATGAAAATAATTTTCTAAATATGATAAATTTAATTTTTAAATAAAATCAACATTTATTCGAGATATACTTATTTTAATATTATAATCGATGGTATGAACCTTTATAGTCTCATAAAATTATATTATCATTATAATACAAATTATAATTAATTTTTGAATCCATTTTATGAAAATAAATTTTCTTTTAAATAAATATATTCATTATAAAATTGAAAGTAAAACATTTATGATTTACAAAAAAATACCAATATTTAATTTATCATTTTTAAAACATTTATTTACTTGTACAGTAAATATCTTATATTTTAATTTTATAATATGCCTAAATATTATTTAATATTTTCATAGATGATATTACTATTCTAATGGTTATATTATTATTCCTAACAGTTGGATTAATATTCCAATGATCATATTATTATTACAACGGTCAGATTTTTAATTATCATATCGGTTCTTTAATTCTTATAAATACCTTTTATTATACTTATTATACACTCATTTAAATTTTTAATCAAATTTATATATATTTTCATATTTAAAAGGAATATTGTATTATTATCATTATGTTTTATTTCTATAGCATTGTTCATGAGTTCAGTCATTATAGTGTAATGAGTATATACAAATTATCCTATTCTTATTCTCTTATTTTCTATTTATTGTCCTGTGGAAATATTTTGTATTATTATAGGTCTATTTGATGACTAATGTATCATCCTTAATTTATGAGAATAATTTTTTTTTTTGTTTTTTCTATGTGATGCTTGTGCTTTATACTATATGACATAATTATAAGAAGGAAATATTTATTGTCAAGTTTATGGGTCGTTACATTCTTCCCCCCTTATGAAATTTATCCCTGAAAGTTTTTTTGCATACTAAGGAGAAAAGGGGTTAAGGGTTCTTATTTTTCATAATATCCTCTAGTTCCCATTTCACCTCTTCATTTTATGGTTCCATCATAGTGCTTTGACCAGGTGAGTAGTCTTATTTCGTAGAACGTTACCTCTATGGTCCAAGGTATTCGCTGGTTACTCCACATAAGAGATATCATTTTTCAGTTATACTACCTCTTAATTCAATACATGTTAGCTATTTGGTATATAATTCCACAATAGGGGTACTTGTAATACATCATGTACTTGAGAAATGGTTGGTGGATGTGTTAATCTATTTGAAACAGCTCTGATGTGATCAAGAATCTCAATGTGATCGATGTACCTGGGACTTAGCTTTCACTTCTTCAAAAATATCATGACTCTCTTCCATGGAGATATGTAGAGGAATTCATTGTCTCCAACCTCAAACCCCAACTATTGTTAATAATTTTTATTATATCTCTTATGTTGACTTTAGGAATCTATGATATGCTATTGAATGATGTTCACCTTTTCTACCATGTCATTGTCCATTTCAGGTCCCAACTACTTTTGTTCACCAACTTAATCCCAACATGCACGTGTTATGAATCTTTTACTATAAAGGGATTCATATGGATCAATTTGGATGCTTGAGTGGAAATTATTATTATAAGACAAGTAGACCAAAATAATATGTTTGTCCCATACTCCTTTTACATCCATTGAGCATGATCTCAATATATCTTATAATTTCTAAATAGTCCACTCAGATAGGCCATCGGTTTGGGAGTGATAAACCATATAGATGTTCTGCTCAGTTTTTAGATAATGTTGGAGACTATTCCAAATCTTATAGTTAAATGTTGGATCTCGATCATATAAAATTGATAATGATACTCCATAAAGCCTCACCACTTCTTTTATTTATATCTGTGCCAATTGATTGAGTGATAAATCATCTCTAATTGAAATAAAGTGACCAGTCTTTGTAATATGATCCATAATAACCCATATATCATTATTTCCTATGATTTTATTTGGAAGTATACAGTCAAATTCCATGGTGTTTTTTTCCATTTCCATGTAGGAATGGGTAATGGTTGTATACCTTAGAATTTTGTCTTTCATCCTTCACTTACTGATATACCAAGAATTTTGATGTAGATTTTGTGATCTCATTCTTCATATTGTCTCACTAATAGTGTTATTGAAGATCTAGATACATATTTTTTCTCCATGAGAGTATGGATAAGGTCGATCTATGTGATTAATTAAAAAAACCCTCTTTATCCCGAGATTTTATGGTCTATATATTCATGTACCAAATCTCATTACTCTTTCCTTATAAATTTTAAACTCTGAGGATTTATCATTTCTCATAGCTTAAACCTTCTTCTGAACTTCCATATCATCTCTTTGTGAAACCTTTATCTTATATAAAATGGATGGTTGAGAAATAATTTGAGAAAGAAATGATGATTCCCCTTCCTTTATAATTAACATTCCCATCCTTTTCATGTCTTAGAAGATTGGATATTTCTCAATTATCATCATTGATAAAGTTGCATAATCTTTTTTACTTAGAGAATCTTCCACTTTATATCTTTACCAAGATGGTAGTGGATTGAGAAGTCATAATCCTTGACGAGATCTGTCCATATTTGTTGGTGCATATTAATCTCCTTTTGTATGAATGTATATTTTAGGCTCTTTTGATCAGTATATATGTAACACCCTGACCCCAGTTACCCAGAGTCGGTGCATTATTACATAACATTGGCATGATCACAAAAGATCAAGTCTCGAAAGACCGATTAGTTTAGTAGTCTTAGAAACACTAGATTCATTCATAAAGTTTACATTACATCATAAAGTGAAAACTACAACAAAATATTGTCTCCACACTCATATCCCCTTATACTATCCCTACAGTTCATTCATAAAATACTTTTTCACATCCTGGGAAAAATAAAACATAGAAAGGGGTGAGTTCAAATGCCCAATAAGGATAACAATATAGCGGAAACTTTTATAAATAAGCATAAACATTTAAGTCAATGTATAACTAAAACAAAATCCTTTTAGACTTAAACTTCAGCATAATATGGCAAAAATAAAATGAAATAATTCCATTTACTTATTCACATGGATATTCTACTAGTCGAATAATCACATGCAACATCAATAACCACTTTCATAATGATGGAATGCATAATGACAGACTATCATAACCACATATCTAAGGACTCGTGCCAAGACTACAAATAAGATTTTGTCAAGGCCTTGTACCAAGACACTAGTTTGTCTCATGAGACCTACCGATGCATCTAGGATATATAGTGGGCTCCACCCATCACTTATTAAGTCCAATGCATTCCTCATATGAACATGTTTAAACATAACATAAATATTCATATTAAAACTAGCATACGAAATGTCAATACTTTCTCCATAAACCATGAATGGTATAAAAATAACACATCCATAGTCAAACATATCACAAAACCTTTAATATAATATGGAAGTTTTGTATCACAATAAATAAACTTCAAAAAAGCTTAAAATCCATCAAATGATGTTGACATAGATGAAATCAAAACTATTTGAGAGAAATATCTCTTTTTTTGAAATCATTTGAAAGTCATATAATTATAAAATAAAACATTTACTTTGAAAATTTTCTTATAACCTTGTAAGGGAAGCTTCGATGATTTTATAACAGCATAAAATAGCTGCACCCACCGTATAAGTTAAAAAAGACATTCTTACCTTAATTCTGTCGAAAATGTTAAAAAGGACCTTGTTTGGAAAACGACAGAAATATTCCTTTATAAACTTATTATAAAAAGTCAAAAAGGGTATAAATGACTTTATCCCATAGTCTTTAAAATATTAAGAATGATTTGAAATAAATTTTTAAGAAACATGGATGTGGATGATAAAGAGGTCTCAATAGATAATTACGTATAAACAACCTCGGATAATGAAGAGATTGTGAAATAAACCCTTACCTTGTAATTTTCCTTGGTTGACGGTAGGTTAAACTCCTGTATAATGGTGAAATAATTTTTATTAAATTATAAAAGAATTATATACATTAATATGATATCATATATGATCTTTTAACATTGATTTGTTAATAATATCTTAGTATTATCGTTGTTTCGGGTGTTAATTTACTCATTTTATTTTATATGTTTTGTTACATAAGCCGTGTTTGTTATGGGTAGGTTGTATATTATTCATATCCAGAATGATATCAAGTCCTTAAACATTATTTTTAATAATCAAATGAGAATTAGTCTCGAATGGATACGATGGGGAATGAATCTCATCGCGTTCTTGGAGACGGTAGTCCGTACGTACGCACAAACGACAATATCATTCTTTTGATATTAAAATAATATATAATTGGATGTTAAATCATATATACAGAATCATTATCATGTTATATTTATTATTTACATGAATTATACATCATTATTATACCCATCCAAATAATAATGTTTTGAATAACATTTACACCACGACGTGGAGACGGTAAGCCGTACGTACGCACGTATGGTGACATGTCATTCAAAGGATGGATAGAATACTGAATATGGTTTTACCATATTTATAATAACATAAAATTATATATAAGATACTTGATTTATTATTTTATAATGGGAATAAAAAATAAATAAGAAGTGGAAGAAAAAAGGAACTGGAAAGAGGGTGGTGAAAACATTACCTCTTCTTTGGGTTCTTCTTTTTTATTTGATCAAAAGGGATCCTTAGGTTGGATTTATGATAAAAATAAGGCCTCTAGGTTGAATTGAGGGTATTTGAGAGAGTATTTGGGTAGGTTTTGGCCGAGCCAAAAGGCTTTGAATGTGTGCATTAGTGAGAAGGGGGAGTGCCCTTTTATTAGAGGGGTGAGGGGAACCTTTGAAAAAGCTAGAAATATTATTTTATAATAAATTCATATTTGGTTTATAATCCCTCCAAAGTAGATTATTCAAAGTATAGGGTGGGTATGGGTCTAAATAATTTTAAACAATATAATTTATATAGTTTTGGGTTATTATATTAACCTTATCTTTTAGTTTTAACTCTTAATTAATTAGTTTGACATTTACCATGTCACTTTGTATTTTTATATTATATAATTAATAAACTTACTATATACATCCAAGAGACCCCCAAGTGTTCCATTAATGATACCTCTATCATGATATAAGTCATTTGGCCTAACCTTAGATTTTTAGAAATATAATATCAATTAATAATACAATACTTGTTTTAAAAACTCATTTATGTCAATTTTGACACTATTTAATAATTGATTTTTGTTAAAGTCTTAAAAACTTTATTAATTCGAAAAAAATTCATTTAATAAATAATAACATGTAATATTAACCAATAAAATTCATTTATTTCATCAAAAATTTCAAATTATATATATTTTAACATTTATAATACCAATTATTTGATTCATTCATTAATAAAGAAATTACTGCATCATTATTGTGTCATAAATAAATTTAATTATTAATTGTCTAAAAATTATAAATAAAATACCATTATATAGGAAATCTTTTTTTATTTATAATGAATATTTATAGTCTAAAATTCAACATATATAACCCTATATAAAAATTGTTTTGCTAAAAGTTATATGCCTATGTCATTTTTGTAATTATTTTAACTTAATTAATATAAAGTGTCCTTGTCGCCTACAAGTGGATCCATGGGGTCCCAAAATCGACCCAAATATTCCCATGGTCGGACATGTAACAACAAATAAGGTTAGTACACGTTTTAGGGTAATTTATTATTATTATAATATTAGTATTTTTACCCTTATTTATCGGATTTACCCTTTAACCATGGTAAATAAAATAATTACCAAAGTAATTATTCAAAATGTCTAAAAATAAAAGTTACCTATTTACAAAATTTATACATACTGATTCCAAATATGGAATCCATTTTTCCAAATTCAAAAAATATAAGTGGAAGAAATTAATTTAAAATTAATTCTCGTTGTTAAAACAAAAAGTGTGTTTTTAAGAGATAATAACTATCAAAAGATTGACACTTGTGTATGTCTGGTTTAATTGTGAAATTATGTCCAATAACCAAAATTGTATTAAATGGTAAAAATATATTCTAAATATACTTTAAAACCACTTAAATTCATATTTTATCACTATTAATTATTTCGATTAAAAAAGGTTTTTTTAATTAAAATTTAGTAATTTTCACTATTCATCAAAATATAAAAGTTATCCGAAAAGTTCCAAAATTTTACCCTAGGCTAATTTCGATATTCCGAATCCAAAAATGAAGTCCATTTTGAGAGATAAAATATATAAAATTTCAAAAAGTGGGTATTACTATTCATAACGGCTACTTTGATTGGTCGTAGTGTGTTAGAATCTCGAAGTTGCGTACAACAAACGCTACTGTATTATTCAAAGAGAATTGTACCATGGAAGCTTGGGGTGTTACAATATATCTTACACTTCTCCATATAGAGAAAATGATTCCAAATTTTTAATGCAAATATCACAACCTCCAACTCCAGATCATGTATGGGATAGTTTTTCTCTTGAATGTTCATCTTCCTTGAGGCGTAGGCTATGGCTTTATCTTTTTACGTCAGTAGAAAACCTAATCCCTTATTTGATGCATCACTTTATACTAGGAATAGTTACCCACTTATGGGTAGTAAAATTACTAGTGAAGAAATGAACATATTTTTGAACTCTTTGAATTAGTCTTCAAATTCACTTTTCCATACAAACCTTACTCCTTTCTGAGTCATCTTGATTAGTGGGTTTGAAAATCATGCTAAGTTCCTCTCAAATAATTTGTAATAACTAGATAAACAAAGGAAAATATAAATCTCCATTAAAAATGTTGTTCTGGGAAACTCCTCAATTTATTTTTTATTATAAGGGTCTGCAAATATCTCTTTACTAGTGATAACATGCCCCAAGAATGATACTTCCTCCATCAAGAACTCACATTTAATATACCTTTAATATATTTTCTCCCTTATTAATGTCTTTAACATAGTATTAAAATGATTCTCATGCTTCTCTTTTCTCTTAGAGTGTATTATAAAACCATCCATAAAGGCTACCACATATATGTTGAGGAAATCTCGAAAGAATCTGTTCATTAGGTCCACAAAATTTTTTGGAGCATTAATGAGTCTGAAGGACATCGCTATGAACTCATAGTGTCCATACCTTGCTTGAAAGTTAGTTTTAGGAATATCTTAATTCAGTGGTGTGCCATGACTAAATGATTTATTTTTATTTTACATAATTTTATAGGATGATATGTAATGATGATGTTGATAAATATTGGATATATTATATTAACTAAATATTATGGGGTGATTTTATTCTTAAAATTCATGGTATATTGTTTATAAGATTTAATGATCTAGGTTTCACTGAATTTATCAATGTTTTTTTATAATGTTCTTCAAATTAGAATTTTTCTACAAGACAATTAAAATTTTCCTTAGGTAGTATAATATTCATAGATTTTTTATTATGTATTTTTATTTATAGAAGGTTCTTTTTTCAATAAAACATCACAAAGTGATCAAATATTTGAAGTTAAAATTTTAATTTTGTGATAAGTCCATAAATGAGATGAGTATTGAAAAGATAAATGTATTAATAATGTTATTCTTATTCATTTTCTTTATTTAGTTGTGGGTATTAAGATAAAAAGTAATAGATTGAGAAAATTATAGTTAATTTATTTTTTTAATACCTAATCAATTAATTTAATAAATAATTATTTTAGATATCTTTAAAAATATATTGAAAAAATATGATTCTAGACATGAATAGGTTAAAGTGTTCTCTAACATTCTTGAAAATGTATTTGGGACTTGGAAAATTTTCTTCAATGTGGTATAATGGGGTTAGAGTTAAATGATTCTAGATTTTTTGAGATGGGTAATTTGGAATAAGTTTGTTGTATGTATTTTTATAATGGTTTTATATTGTAGTAGAATGATAAACTGATTTGTAATTGAGGCTAGTTGGGATGATTCAAACATAACAGAAACACTCATTAGATAATTACAAATGAATATTCATTAATCCACATAATAAATAACACCCCCAAAACCTATAGGTTTAGTGTATTTGGAGATTAGATAAATAAATGTCTAATTCCAATGAGTATCTCTTTATAATTTCACCACACTTGTTCTCCCTTTTATACATTTCATATATTATACTCTTCTATATTACATGTGGAATAGAAACATGAGAAAGGGGTAATCTCATACACTTAGTAAGGAAAACATAAGAGATGTCAATTGAGTCAGTATAAGTGAACATGAAGATGGTCAAATGTGAGCATATGATGAGAATTTAGGTATGAATTCATAATCAAGGTACATGATCATTATATAAAGAAATTATACCCAATAAAACATTCATCATAAAATTAGAATCATGGCATAAGTATTTTTGAAATACATGAGAATAAATCATAGGAATGTTGATTCATTAGAAAATTATCATATGTCACAGAAACATAACATAAGAATGTGTAATAACATATAAATGTGGTAAAAATATAAGCATATAAAATCATTTATTATGCCAAGTCTCACTTATGATACCATCATAACATATTGTAAACAGTCCCATAACAAAATGGATTGGGTTCACCCTCCATTCTCAAAAACACAGTGTGTTGGGTTCACCTCCCAGTCCCATACATGGAAAATCATGTGATATCATGATTTTCCCAATTTAATGGAGGGATATGTAATTTTTGTTCTACCCATCACATATTTATAACAATACATATGTTTTCTAAATGAAAATTTCCATAAATCAACCATATCATAAATAAATCATGAGTAAGAAATGAGATTCGTTAAAACTTTCCTAAGTAAAAAATAAATCATCTAGAGAAATAATGTAAATGATTTTAATTTAACATATCCCAAGTAAGTAATGATAATTTTTAAATCATTATAAAGGATATTGATGAAAACCCTTTAGAGTATGAAAAAAATGTTTAATGATTTAGAATAAATAATCCATTTAATTTTTTACCTTTTTCCATTAAATCCAAGGATTATGAGAACGTGGTTTAAAAAAAGAAGGATAAAAATATTTTTTAAATATAATTGAATATATAAAAATGAAAAAAATGTAATTCATAATGAATATAGAAGAAAATGGTGAAATAATGTAACTCTAAAAAAAAATATAAATAAAAAGGTTAAAAGGATTTCATCCACAATTTAGTAAATGATAAAACACTATTTTATTGAATATTTTATTGATAATAAATGATATAATTTCCTCACATTGTGTTAAATATGTTTATTTATAAAATATTTGGGATTTGATCATTCATTTGAAAATTTGGTGAAAATTCCAGTTTTACCCTTAATAGTGCACTGTATTATTTCAAAGATAAATATTTTTATATTTATTATTTGAATTTGAAATTTTGTAACAGTGTTCCTAACTTAATTATCTACAACTTTTATTCAGGACACTAAAGCTAAAGAGTTAATTTGGTTGTTGAAATTGGGCCATGAAGTCAAAGATGGGCTGGGCTCGCCAGAATGGAGAAGGTTCTGTATTTGGGCCATATCCTCTACATACGGGCTTGGATTGAGCCCAAATTTTGAGGGAAGCTCGGGGACATGATGTGTCACAAATCATCATTCTGGAAGGCCGGTCAATTCACGCGTTTTGGAGGTCAAATTGGCGGTGTAACTTGGAATAAAATATTTGGCCGAGATTTTCATTTCACACTTAAAAAGTTATGTATCCCTAGCCCTCACAAACTCTATTTAAAGGGGGTTTTAACTCTTTGAGAGGGCTGTTAGAGGCTTTGGGAAGGTGTGGCCGAAAGGGTGTCTCTTGGGAGCCCCTCAAAACTCTTGGAGGAAGTAAGCCTTTGTGCAAACCTCTCTTCCAAAAAGGCTCTCCTCTCTCACCTCTTCTTTGTATTTCTTTTCTTTCATGTTTGTTTCTTGAATTTTTCTTCAAATAATATTCTGTGTTCATCCCTCTTCTTCTTTTCTTAATATTCTTAATTGGGTTGGAATCAAGAGTGGAGACAAGATTGGGTTCTACCCTTTCAATCCGTTGCTTATGCAAAACGTCTCCACGATGACTACACCACCCATGGAAGAGTAGTTCTTTTTAGTAATCGATCGAACTCTATCCTTCTTCATTCATTTATTTTGAATCAATGAGATACTGTAATTCACATATTATGATCTATTAATTGAGTTTTTAATTTAAATGAAACTAAGCAAGCAATTGAATAGTTAACACAAAACACGCGAGGTCGGGAATTGTGTGAACTTTGAGAGCGCAACCTTAACCGGTAATTCAAAACCACATGGGATCAATTTGTAGAGTTCAAATATAATCCCTAAACTCAATTAATCCTCATTTCCAGAGTGGTTATGTGCCTTAATTTACCACTGACCATAAGCTAATTTTAGAGCATCAATCAAAGCAGGGTGTTGCGATTGCATGTTCCGAAGTTAGCCTAAGGTTAAAATTCACTTCAATCTTCGTGGTAAAGTTAATTCTCGTAGGGTTCGGGATTTAACAAATTAAGGGATCATAATTAAGTGAATATTAATTTAAATGATAATGATTAATAAATGATTTAAGAGGTAGAGTTAGATCGATTACGTCTTTTAAATATTGTCTAAACAAACATCTTTTTGTTGTGTCATTCTAATCGAAACTTCATTTCAAAATTAAAAACAAAAAAAAATGCAATCTTCTTCCAGCAAACTTCTTCTAGATTCATAAACTATAAACAACCACCCCCATCCTTTCAAGTAGTGTTTTTATTATCTTTTATTTTACTTCTATAATACCTCTAATAATTGTTTTAATTCACTTCCTCCTTTGAGAGACAACCTTGGTTAGCCCCCTATGCTACACCAAGTAAACTAAACATTAGCTTCATAGAGTGTTGTGCTTGGAGTTTTATCCAACGTAACTCACTTTTAAAGTTCTTTTGAGAGCGCGTGCGACAACGCTCTTTCAAATTGGCGCCGTTGCCGGGGAGGCAAGTAATTATTTCAACTAACTAGAGGTATTTATTTTATTTTACATTTTATTATTTTCCTCTCTTCTTTCTTCCTTCTTTACCCAATCTGATTTTTCATCCTCTTCTTTTATTTTCTCCTACTTCTTTGTGGACCATCAACTCAAACTTCTCATTTTTATTTTACTATGGCCCACCTTCTTTCTTTTCATTTTTATTTGATCTATGACACGAACTAATCCCGAAGATCTCTTAGATCTTGACCCTGAGATTGAACGTAGACTTAGGGCACGAATCAGACATTCTCAGTCTACGGGAAGTTTCAACATTCAACCAGTTGGAGAATTACTCCAATATCAGAACATTGAAATTGGAAGCAATTCAAATTCAAACATAAAAGAGGAACCAATGGCTGATAATAATGGAAATGAACTTAATAGAACCATTCGAGAATTGGCTGCACCTGATATTAACTATCAACCAAATTGTATTGCATACCCAAATCTCGAATCGGACTTTGAACTAAAATCAGTGTTAATTCACTTACTTCCAAAGTTTCATGGCCTCTCTGGTGAGGATCCGAATAAACATTTGAAAGAATTTAATGTGGTTTGCTCAACCCTAAAACCTAAAAATGTCTCTGAAGATCAAATCAAACTAAGAGCATTCCCATTCTCACTTGATGGAGCTGCGAAAGATTGGATGTATTATTTACAACCCAAAGATGTAACTTGTTGGAACGATTTGAAACGTCTTTTCTTGCAGAGATTTTTTCCAGCATCAAGGACCACATCCATTCGTAAGGAGATCTCGGGGATCAAGCAAGCCCAAGGGGAGTCAATGTATGAGTACTGGGAGAGATTCAAGAAGTTGTGTGCAAGCTGTCCGCATCACCAAATCAGTGAGAAATTACTCATCCAGTACTTCTATGAAGGACTCACACCCATGGAGAGGAGCATGGTGGATGCTGCAGCTGGAGGAGCATTGGTGGACAAGACACCAGTAGCTGCACGAGCATTGATCGACAAGATGTCCCAAAACTCCCAACAATTTGGTGATAGAGGTACACCACATGTTCGAGGAGTACATCAAGTAAGTCCTTCTTCTATTGAAAGTCATTTGATTGATACTAAGTTAGAAGAATTGACAACTATGGTGAGGCAGATTGCATTGGCACAAAAGACATCTCTACCCCCTCCTTCAAGGCCTTGTGGTATTTGCACTGAGACAAGCCACCCGACTGACTGTTGCCCACAACTCCAAGAAACAGAAGATTGTGCAGCAGTGTTCCCTGGGAGACCATTTCAGCAGCAAAAACAACAACCATATCCCCAAAAGAAGTTTGATCCAACATACAACCAAGGGTGGAAAGATCTAGCGGACATGAGGTATGGCTCTGGACAACAACAAAGGCCCCCTTTTCAACTAAACTTCCAGCAGCCTCCGCCTTACCAGCAGGGTTTCCAACAACCCCAAAGGAGATTTGAAGCTCAAACATCAACAAGTCAACAACAAGGGAATCATCCACCAAAGGTAGATTCTAATACTGATGATCTTTTGAAGCAAATTGTTCTTAATCAACAGAATGAGCTGAAGAGTCAAGGTTCGGAGCTGAGAGAGTTGAAGACTCAAATGAGTCAGATTGCCACCGCCCTCCATGAACTTGTGAGTAAGAATTCTGGAAATCTACCTTCCCAACCCACTCCAAATCCAAAGGGGAATGTTAGTGCCATCACATTGAGAAGTGGGAAGCAAATGAACGATACATCTACACCTACCATTCCACCGGGATTCACCTCAACTTCAGAGAAGCCGCATTCCATACCAACTGATGAACAATCCAAGGAGAAAGATAAAGGTAAGAAAAAGATTGATGATGTTCCTCCTAAACCACTTCCTTTTCCAAACAGGGTTGTTCAAACCAAGAAGATGGCTGAAGAAGCAATGCAAAAGGAGGTTTTGGACACATTCAAGCGTGTGGAGATCAACATTCCTCTACTCGAAGCCATTAAGCAAATCCCAAGGTATGCCAAATTCTTAAAAGAACTTTGTACCAATCGAAGAGGGCTCAAGGGAAATGAGAGGATCAACCTTGGAAGGAATGTCTCAGCACTCATTACACCAACTCTAGCAATGCCAACAAAGTGCAAGGATCCTGGGACATTCACCATCCCATGCACCATAGGGGAGTTTCACTTCTCTGATGCTCTTTGTGATTTAGGAGCTTCAATAAATGTGATGCCTCACTCTGTTTTCTCTTCATTGCAGATTGGTGAGCTCAAGCCTACAAGGGTAGTGGTGCAGCTAGCGAATAGAGCTACAGCATATCCGGCTGGTGTCCTTGAAGATGTGTTGGTAAAGGTAAAGGACATGATCTTCCCTGCTGATTTCTATGTACTAAACATGGAAGATGACCAGGTAAGTTCTCATGCCCCTATCATTCTTGGTAGACCCTTCCTCAAAACTGCTAAGACCATTATCAATGTTCATGAGGGTACTCTTTCCATGGAATTCGGGGATGAAATCGTGAGGTTTAAAATCCTGGATTCTATGAAGTACCCACCAGAGGAACACTCAGCATTATTTCTCTCTCATTCTGAGTCTCCATGTGATAGTCCCTCTATTTTTGATTCCCAATCTCTTGGGGACTATTCACTTCTTAATGAAATAATGAGTATTGGGTCCAACTTGATGTCTCATTCTACTTCATCCCCTTTAATTCATGATCTTTCTGATCTTGGGATTGGTTCATTTGTCCAATCATATTCGAATTCTGAGCATGTATACTCTGATTATGATATGGCTGCTAATTTTTTTGATGGATTTGATGCATTGTTCTCTCATTCAGATGATATGTATGATTGTGCACAGATGTCTACGCCACTCATGCTTCCATCCATTCAGCAGCCACCATCACTGGAACTAAAGCCATTGCCACCAAATCTCAAATACTCATACTTGTTAAGTGGTGAAAAATTACCTGTTATCATTGCTAACAATCTCTCTTTTGAACATGAAGAAAAACTTTTGAATCTTTTGAGGGAGAACATCAGGGCAATCGGGTGGACCTTGGCTGACATATCAGGTATTAGCCCCTCCATTTGCATGCATAGGATTCTTTTGGAAGATGGAGCTAAACCGGTGAGGCAACCACAAAGGAGACTCAATCCAACCCTTCTGGAGGTTGTTAAAAAAGAGGTTGAAAAATTGCTCGAGGCAGGTATAATCTATCCCATTTCAGATTCTCAGTGGGTAAGTCCTATTCAGGTTGTGCCTAAGAAAAGTGGTGTTACTGTTGTTAAAAATGAGAAAGATGAGTTAGTTCCAATGAGGGTACAAAACAGTTGGCGCGTGTGTATTGATTATAGGAAACTAAATCATTCCACTCGCAAAGATCATTTCCCCCTCCCATTTATTGATCAGATGCTTGAGAGACTAGCTGGGAAGACACACTATTGTTTCTTGGATGGATTTTCTGGATATTTCCAGGTTCCTATAGCTCCGGAGGATCAGGAGAAGACTACATTCACCTGTCCCTTTGGGACATTTGCCTATCGGAGGATGCCATTTGGACTTTGCAATGCCCCAGGTACCTTCCAGAGATGCATGGTGAGTATTTTTTCTGATTTTATTGAGACCTTCATTGAGGTATTTATGGATGATTTTACAGTGTATGGATCTTCATTTGATGAATGTCTAAGTAGTTTGGAAAATGTGTTGAATCGTTGTATTGAGAAGAATCTAGTCCTGAACTTTGAAAAGTGTCATTTCGTGGTAGAGCATGGCATTGTCTTAGGGCATGTAGTGTCAAAACATGGGATAGAGGTTGATAGATCTAAGGTAGACATCATTTCATCCTTACCCTACCCTTCATGTGTGCGTGATGTTCGATCATTCCTTGGACATGCTGTATTTTATCGACGCTTCATCAGAGATTTTAGTAAGATCGCTCTACCCTTATCTCGATTGCTTCAAAAAGATATTGACTTCAATTTTGATGATTCATGCAGGGTATCATTTGATGAGCTAAAGAAGTGTCTGACCACTCCACCGATCATACAGCCCCCACAGTGGGAGATTCCTTTTGAGCTTATGTGTGACGCCTCCAACTTCGCGGTTGGAGCTGTCTTATCTCAGAGGGTGGAGGGACGTTCACATGTGATCGCCTATGCATCGAGGACACTAGATTCAGCCCAATCAAACTACACCACAACAGAAAAGGAGTTTCTTGCTGTTATATTTGCTTTAGATAAATTTCGTTCATATTTATTGGGCTCTAAAGTAGTTGTTTTTTCTGACCATGCAGCTTTGAGGTACCTCCTAAAGAAGCCAGATGCAAAGCCACGACTTATCCGTTGGATGCTACTTCTTCAAGAGTTTGACCTTGAGATAAAGGACAAGAAGGGGTCAGAGAATTTGGTGGAAGACCACATGAGTAGGCTTACTCACACACTAGAGGGTGACACCTTGGACCAGGTACCACTTCGGGACACTTTCCCCGATGAGCATCTCTATACCATCTCAGGTAAGCATCCTTGGTATGCTGATTTAGTTAATTACATTGTTGGCTCTGAAATCCCAGTAAATTTGAAGAAACATCAAGTCCAAAAATTAAAAAGTGAGTCTAGGTTTTATGTGTGGGATGATCCGTACCTCTGGCGCATGTATAGTGACCAAGTCATTAGGAGGTGTGTTCCCGATCATGAGTTTGAGTCTGTTTTGCATTTCTGTCATACACTTGCATGTGGTGGACACTTTGGACCCCAACGGATAGCTAGGAAGGTTTTAGACTCTGGATTATATTGGCCTAGCTTGTTCCATGATACCCATTTGTTTTGTAAGTCACGCTCTCGTTGCCAACACACTGGGAACATTTCTAGGAGACATGAGATGCCCCAACAACCCATACTATTTTGTGAGATTTTTGATGTATGGGGCATCGACTTTATGGGTCCTTTTCCTAGTTCATTTGGATTTTTGTATATTTTGGTTGCTGTTGATTATGTGAGTAAATGGGTGGAGGCCAAGGCCACCAGGACTGACGATTCTCATGTTGTTGTGGACTTTGTCAAAGCACAAATTTTTTGCAGGTTTGGAGTACCAAAGGCCATCATCAGTGACCAAGGGACACACTTTTTCAATAGGAATTTTGCTTCCCTCCTTCGAAAGTATGGGGTGACACACAAAACATCAACACCATACCACCCCCAAACAAATGGCCAGGCTGAGGTTTCAAATCGTGAGTTGAAACAAATCTTGGAGAAAACCGTGCAGCCAAATAGGAAGGATTGGAGCAAGCGCTTGGATGATGCATTGTGGGCTTATAGGACAGCATAAAAGACCCCCATTGGTATGTCCCCATTTCGGATTGTTTTTGGGAAAGCGTGTCATCTCCCCGTGGAAGTCGAGCATCGGGCATATTGGGCTATAAAGAAATGTAACATGGATTTGGCCCAAGCTGGAATTCAAAGGAAGTTGCAAATTCAAGAGCTTGAGGAGATTCGCCTGTCATCATATGAGAACTCAAGGCTCTACAAGGAAAGATCAAAAGCAGCTCATGACAAAATGATCCAACAAAGGGAGTTTCATATTGGAGAGAAAGTCCTTCTCTATAGTTCACGACTGAAGTTGATGCCTGGTAAGTTGCGTTCCAGGTGGTTAGGTCCTTATATTGTGTCTAATGTTTTTCCTTATGGTGTAGTGGAGATCACACAAGAGGACACTGGAAGGAGCTTTACAGTCAATGGGCAATGTTTGAAGAGATACATTGAGGGACATCCTACTGATGCAGTGGATTTTATCACACTGCATGACCCCATCATCACTTGATCACATCAGGCTGTTCCTAACCCTTTCACTTTTATATTATTTGTCCTATTTAAAAATTCTGCATTTCATGTGCATATATCATCTCACGGGTTCACATTGAGGACAATGCAATATTTTAAGTGTGGGGGAGGGAACCTTTTAGTTTAGTAATTTCAATTGTTTTCCTGTTAAAAAAAACCAAAAAAAAATTGTGTGTTTTTCAAATTTTGTGTGTTTATTTTACAATTTTCTGTGTGTTTTTGAAACTTTTGAGCTGAAATGATTCTCATCACCATTTTTAAATCCATATCAATAAGTGAAACAATTTACCCCTTGAAACTAAGCTTAAATGAATGCTGAAATGACTTTGTTTCAAGTTCAAATATTTAGTAATTTCATGCAAAGTACGCTGAATTTTGAATCCCATGCCAATCTCACTGTCTTTATATTTGAAATCACTTTCCTGTGAGGCTTCTAAACCATTATTTTCATATTCTTTACATTCACCTCACTTCTTGAGAGAACCAAACCATACTTGATTTAACCAGAATTTGATCTATTCCTGTCAAAACTTGAGGGTTTGAGGTACTTGTGTTTAAATGATTGAGGCATTTGTTTGGTATTAAAACCCCTATTTCAAATAATCCTTTTTTATAATGGCCTACCTTGAATATTTAATCCTTGTAGCCCTTAGAAGCCATGCACAGCCTGTTAGGTTAAGCCACATTACAAGCCAATTTTCCCTATCCAACCAACTCTTGAAGTGAAATTGCATAATCTAGTTGAGCTTAAGTGTGGGGGAAGCTGTCTTGTGTTGTGCCACCACATTATGTGATACTTTGGGTGGAAAATTAAATTATGAAGAGATGTGTTTGCTGCTAAAGAAAGTCATTATATTGAAAGCTGTGCCTTTTCTGGAGCTTTCATGACAAGTGAAGCTGTGCCTTTTCTGGAGCTTCTAATTGAGGTGGAAAGCTGTGCCCATCTGGAGCTTTCAAGAAAATCATGTTCTAGAAGATTGACATTCTTTATGCTGAAATGATGAATGGTGTAAACCTTTCATGACTTTTCATGATGATGGAGCTGAATTGATACTATGGGGATTGAAGAGAAGACCATATTTAAGTGAAAATTAGATTAATGCAATTTTGCTTTAAAAGAGTCAAGCCCTCCTCATTCAGCCTCAGAGTTTTTCACATCTTAATCCTACCAACCGAAAGCCACAGAACAACCCTGAAAATTCCTCATGATAAACATATGTCCTTGACTCACATCGGGTAGCGATGTAGGAATCTATCAAGCCTATGGTGACCCTTGTATGAGTTTGGATGAGAAAGACATTGCAAAAAAATTGATATTTGAGTGATGAGAGAAAATTCAAGCGAGGTAAGTGTTTTGTGCATGGGTGGATAAATGAAGTGGAAATATATTGAATGATATAAATGGAGAACCTGAAATAAGGTTTTTTATGAGGCATGATATCTTTTTTATTCTTGGTGTGAAATTGATTGATCTTAAAGATATGTGTTTTAAAATTGGTTTTGATTTGATATTGATGTTTACTTGATATGAGGTTTTGCCCAGGTGTGCAAAAGGGTAAGTGTGGGGGAGTTGATAAAACACTATTTTATTGAATATTTTATTGATAATAAATGATATAATTTCCTCACATTGTGTTAAATATGTTTATTTATAAAATATTTGGGATTTGATCATTCATTTGAAAATTTGGTGAAAATTCCAGTTTTACCCTTAATAGTGCACTGTATTAGTTCAAAGATAAATATTTTTATATTTATTATTTGAATTTGAAATTTTGTAACAGTGTTCCTAACTTAATTATCTACAACTTTTATTCAGGACACTAAAGCTAAAGAGTTAATTTGGTTGTTTAAATTGGGCCATGAAGTCAAAGATGGGCTGGGCTCGCCAGAATGGAGAAGGTTCTGTATTTGGGCCATATCCTCTACATACGGGCTTGGATTGAGCCCAAATTTTGAGGGAAGCTCTGGGACATGATGTGTCACAAATCATCCTTCTGGAAGGCCGGTCAATTCACGCGTTTTGGAGGTCAAATTGGCGGTGCAACTTGGAATAAAATATTTGGCCGAGATTTTCATTTCACACTTAAAAAGTTATGTATCCCTAGCCCTCACAAACTCTATTTAAAGGGGGTTTTAACTCTTTGAGAGGGCTGGTAGAGGCTTTGGGAAGGTGTGGCCGAAAGGGTGTCTCTTGGGAGCCCCTCAAAACTCTTGGAGGAAGTAAGCCTTTGTGCAAACCTCTCTTCCAAAAAGGCTCTCCTCTCTCACCTCTTCTTTGTATTTCTTTTCTTTCATGTTTGTTTCTTGAATTTTTCTTCAAATAATATTCTGTGTTCATCCCTCTTCTTCTTTTCTTAATCTTCTTAATTGGTTTGGAATCAAGAGTGGAGACAAGATTGGGTTCTACCCTTTCAATCCGTTGCTTATGCAAAACGTCTCCACGATGACTACACCACCCATGGAAGAGTAGTTCTTTTTAGTAATCGATCGACCTCTATCCTTCTTCATTCATTTATTTTGAATCAATGAGCTACTGTAATTCACATATTATGATCTATTAATTGAGTTTTTAATTTAAATGAAACTAAGCAAGCAATTTAATAGTTAACACAAAACACGCGAGGTCGGGAATTGTGTGAACTTTGAGAGCGCAACCTTAACCGGTAATTCAAAACCACATGGGATCAATTTGTAGAGTTCAAATATAATCCCTAAACTCAATTAATCCTCATTTCCAGAGTGGTTATGTGCCTTAATTTACCACTGACCATAAGCTAATTTTAGAGCATCAATCAATGCAGGGTGTTGCGATTGCATGTTCCGAAGTTAGCCTAAGGTTAAAATTCACTTCAATCTTCGTGGTAAAGTTAATTCTCGTAGGGTTCGGGATTTAACAAATTAAGGGATCATAATTAAGTGAATATTAATTTAAATGATAATGATTAATAAATGATTGAAGAGGTAGAGTTAGATCGATTACGTCTTTTAAATATTGTCTAAACAAACATCTTTTTGTTGTGTCATTCTAATCGAAACTTCATTTCAAAATTAAAAACAAAAAAAAAATGCAATCTTCTTCCAGCAAACTTCTTCTAGATTCATAAACTATAAACAACCACCCCCATCCTTTCAAGTAGTGTTTTTATTATCTTTTATTTTACTTCTATAATACCTCTAATAATTGTTTTAATTCACTTCCTCCTTTGAGAGACAACCTTGGTTAGCCCCCTATGCTACACCAAGTAAACTAAACATTAGCTTCATAGAGTGTTGTGCTTGGAGTTTTATCCAACGTAACTCACTTTTAAAGTTCTTTTGAGAGCGCGTGCGACAACGCTCTTTCAGTAAATATAAGTCAAATTCAATATAAATTAACCTTAAGAAATAATATAAGTATAGGTAAGGAAATATAAAAATAAAATTTAAAAATATGGACTAGGAGGAGAAGTATTCCAGGTAGAAAATAAGAGTTATGGTTGGCTCCACTTACATGCCTCATTTTGAGTGAATTATAAACCAATGAGAGAGGAAATGGTGAGAAGACATGTAAAACCCAAAAAAATCAATGAGAAGAAAATATATGGGGTTTTATAGAGAAATAATATAAAATTTACCACACTGTAAATTTAAACATAATGATTCTTGATTTCAATGTGAAATTGGAAAATAAAGCCTTGCCTTTACTCCCAACTTCCACAAAAGTGCTTTAACCTCTTTTATAATAAACATTATCATCTTACTATATGATTTAATAACCTTATTAATGTCTATTAACTTTTATAACATTCAGTTATAATCATTTATTATGCATATTTTACATAGTTATTGTTTATTTCATCAACAAATGTTTATAATTTTAATTGTTTCATACAAGTTTTGTAATGGTGGTGACAATCCCCATTCTATTATTACAAGTTCATTATTTACAAACTATTAAATGTATTTGAATTGTTTTTTAAAATGGTTTACCTAGTACCATGTTCATTTTATAGAAGTCATGGGTTTGGTTTATGATAACAGAATTCATGATGAGCATCTTTTAGGTTATATACCAATAATAATGAGTTACACTATACTGACCATTCATTTTTGTTTCACCCTTAAAGAACCATATTCATAAAAAATTATTGTTTAATATCATATATTACCATTATTAGTGTCTTGATACTCATACGTGATGAAAATGATAGTATTAGTATAGTATCATTCATATAGGTGGTTGGATCGACCTAAAAAATATGCTAGAATTAATTAGATAAGTAAGATTATAGAATGATTTTATTATAGGTTTCATAATTATATATTTATGATAAAATATTAAATTAATAATTATTATAGAATATTAATTTTATTTAATAGAAGTTAGTAATTTATGATATAATCATTATAACATTGTTTGTGTAAGTGGAAAAAACAACCTAAAAATAAGCATGTTATATAATAGTAATATCATTTTTACATAATCATAATAATGTTAAAGGGGTATTGTTATATTGGTGTATGGGATTTAGAAATATTTGAGATAATAAGGGAGTTGAACTAGATAGAGAAGAACTAGATTCTTAGATAAAATCACTACTTCTCATAATGGGTTCCTTTATTATAAATGGTCAGGGAAGGGGAACTACAAAGCTACAAAGAAACATGAATGTACACAAATGTTGGAATCTAGGGAGAATAGAACTCGATACCTCCCCTATAGCACCCCCGGTTTTAAGTAAGTAACCCCTTCTTTATGTTTTTTAATTTTGTAAAGATTTTTTGTAATGTTTGAAAGGGTTTGGAAACCTTTTGAAATGTTTTTAGATATTTTCTATAGGTACACAGTTTGAGAATGGTTTGTGGAAACTGTGAAAATACTATAGCAAATTATGCGCAATGAGATAATGGATAAGGGGAAGTTGTACAGGACGATATACAGTTTTTCCAAACTGTGCGGCCGCCTAAGAGAAATCATAAATAGTGGGATAGTGGGATTTTTCATGGTTGGTGCATAGTTTTTCTAACTCTGCAAACTGGCCATGTGAGGTGCTCTTTAAGATAGAGGTTGGTGCATGATTTAAAAATAAGATCCACAAAAAGTAGATATAGGTCGGGATTAGCCTTTAACCTGTATTTTTTCCCTAAACAAAACCTAACTCGTGATTTATCCCTCCCAAAGGCTAAGGAAGCTTTCCACCATCAATTTGGAGGTGATCTAAAGGCTTTTCTTCGTGCGTTGAAGCTATATTCCCATGGTAAGTCCTCATTTTTTTGTTTTTTGATGTTTTTTTAATATTTACTTCCTTTTCTTCCTTAAAATCCAATATCTATTATGATGTGGATAGATATACCATTTTTTATGTCAATCATGATTATTTTTGGCCTTTTTGATGATAGGAGAAGATATCTAAGATTGGTTTTTGGAGATTCAACCTAGTTGAATTGGTGTTTTAGTTCCATTCTTCATTTTCTTCATAAATCCCAAGGTAGGTGAATTCACCGGTGACTCCTCTATTTAAAACATAAAGGCTTAGTTTCAAATTGATAGTTTTTATTGAAATTAGTTGTGAAATTCTTGTTAAAATCATGTTAATTCCCTCTTTAGTGATCGTTTATGGATTTTTATGAAATTGTGGAAATATTTTTGAAATAGTGATTGAATAAATGATTTTAATATGGTGATTTAAAAATGTGTCTTTACTGGATTTTTGGTAAATGGTTTAATTGAGATATTTTAAATAAAATGATGGTTTTATTAAAAAAATTAAATGTTTTGTTTGATTGGTTTTCAATAAAATAATGGTTTTATTGAAATGTTTGAAATGGTTGTTTTGTCATAGATTTTGGAATAAAGGGTTTTTTGTGAGTTCATATTCATTTTGGATGGATAAAGGAATGAATTTTCCCCCGTCATTTGTGGGATGGATAAGGGTATGAAATTCCCCCCCTCAAAATGGTACATTAAGTTGCAATATAGGGAAAGGTTGACTCACCACTCACATGTATAGGGAGGTTTTTAGTTTCATGCATGGTTTGATGTGTGGATGTGTGGAATAGAATGGATTGTTCCAAAAATGGAATTTTAGAAATGGTTTTAGATAAATTTTTGGTTTCTTTTCATGGAAAGTATTTTAGTATGGAAAATTATTTTAGGTATGGAACTGCATATCTTTGTTATAAACTATTTTCAATTTCTTATATAACCTTATTTATATAAATGTGATAAATTTTTCTATCATAGTGGCGTGATTATGGAAGTCGTTTAGGAAAATCCAAATGAGTTTCATTACTCACCCATACTTTGGTAATTTGGTGATTTTTCATATATTTTTCATTGTGACATAGGAAAAGGTAAGGTATCACACTTCTTTAGTGGTGCATCATGATACTTGGGTTGTTTTTTGGAGTTGGAACATGGAGAATTTTTGATATTTGGAGTCATGTGGTGGTCATTAAGTTTTTTATTCTTGTATTCTGATGAGTACTTTGATGTTTTATATTCTTCTATTGTGGTACTTTATAGTAGTTTTGTTTTTATATGAATGGTATTCATTTGATTTTCTTTATATTATTATCATGCATCATATAGTAATCTTTTGTTTTGGTATGTTTGGATGAATTGTTTTATATAAAAATGAAAAATCATTCCCCATATGTTTTTAATCCCTTGGAATTTATTTTCATCCATTGGCACATTAGTTATGTCACTTAAGGATAAATAATGTCCTTCTACCTTATCAATCCAATAAGTAGTGGTGGGATGTTACAAGTGGTATCATCTTGTTCGGTACTAGAGTAATATGTGGTATTCAAATATATGGGTCCTGAAGTTTGGTCTATTCCTTATTTCAGGTTTATAGAAAGGTGTTGGATTGTTGGGATATAAAATTTTGAGTATAAAAATACATAGCTATACTTTTTATGCTAAACATCAAGTTACTTGGGACTTGGTTACATAAGTGTTTTGGAGATACTTATAAGAATTGAAATCTCATTCTAATGGGTTTAGCTGATAAGTTGAGCATAACATGCATTTTAGAAATGACTACCAACTAGGAGTGAATATTTCATTTTGAGCATTTATTTGGTACAAATTTTAGAATTTTGAAAAATGTTGAAATTGTTTTCATAAGTAATATTTTTAAAATATAAGGGTTGTGGTATTTTGAAAATGGTTTGAATTTCCAAAGGAAATAGTGATTTTTCAAAAATGGTAGAATGTGGAAAAGGTTGATTTTGGGGAAAAAATTTGTAATAATTATGATTTAATATAATTTGAAATTGTTAAGCCTTAAGTTACTAGAGAGTGAGACATATGGAATTTTTTGTCTATATAGAAAATGGAACATGGTCAACATTGTAGAAACCAACCAGAAGAAGCTGTTGAGAATGTGGTTGAACCTGATCCACATGTGAACCAATAGCTGGTTCAGAGTATAGTCCAAGCATTTTAGTCTATGGATAGAGAGAATAAGAGGGATGAACCAACTATAGTGGATCATTCCATCTAGTTTTAGAAGTAGAATCCACCCATCTTTCAATGTGATTTGAAACTAGAGAAGGAAAAGGTGTGGCTGAATAGGATGAATCGTATATTCAATTTCTTTGGCACACCAACAGAGCTAAGATCCATGCTAACAACGTATATGTTAGAGTATCTTGCATCTCAATGGTGGGATTTATCAGTTTGGGCTAAATTATACCAAGGCCTTGCATGAGTGAATTTTGAAGAATTTTATAACAAAGAATTCTATCCTCACATGTTAAAAATTAAAAGAATGACATATTTATTCATCTTCAAGTATGAAAATATTTCTTTCATGGAGTACATGACTAAATTAATGAATTTAGTTTTATTTTCACCTGAAGTTTCTGCTAGTGCATCCTTTAAGGACCACATTTTTGAATTAGGGCCGAGGCAGGAGATTCTATTGAATTTTGTTGTGCCCTATATTAAAAATTATATAGAGATGGTAAATAGAGAGACTGTGGAAGAAAGGTAAATATCATGAGCTATTGGTGTAAGGAGCATGTTGATACCAATGTGAAATGGTAGGAACTCTAATGTTGGGACAAAGTGAAAGAGGGACACTTATTTCCAAGGTAGTGGGATGGTTCGGAATTAGATACTAGGATTAGGAAATATTCCTCCAAAACTAATGAGTAAACATAGATTTTTTTAATGTGGTTCGTATGTGAAAATATAGCGACAATCTATAGAACCACCTAGATAATTCCACAATTATAATCTTATGGGGAATATTTAGTGGTATTGTAATAGTGTTCTATGGTCTGGTGGTCGGGACACTTCTTATGTGTCATAAGAATTGTATGCTTCTATGAGATGAGGGCAGCAAAATCAATCTCATCAACAAAACAGACATAGTCATGGTGATTCTAGGAATACCATGACTCCGCAACAAGGTAAATCTCAGCAAGGCTATAAGGAACAAAGTGAAGTGAGTAAGCAATTATATGGATATGAACATGATATTTTGGATGATCAATCTGGACCATCAACCATGATAGGTATGATTCTGTTGAATTTTACCCTTATACAAGATTTTTTTTATATGGGTTCATCCCAATATTTTATTTCTTCTAGTGTTGTTGATTTTCTATATTTAATTATGAGATGATTCCTTTTGTGTTAAAACTTAAAACTCCTTTGGATCAAAGAGAATGTTGAGCCTTGGGTTGTAGAGAATATTCTATAACTACTAATGGAGCTGAGTTGATATGTGAATTCTCTGTGCTTGAGATGGATTTCTATGATATAATCTTGGTTATGGATTGGTTGACAACATTAAGGCCCACATCAATAGTTATACCAAAAAGGTTAGTTTTACAACTGAAGAAGGAGTTGAGATTCTCTTTAGAGGGTACAAAAGTGTAAAGGTGGGTGCAACGAGCTTGTTGGAACCAGAAGTTGAAATGGTCTCATACCATTTATCAGATTTGACTTTGGAATCATTGGAAGAGATCAAAGAAAGAAGTTTTCTAGTGGTTGTTGATTAGTTTCTTGATGTTTTTCTTATAAATTTATGTTGATGCTCCTTTCCGTCACAGAGTATAATGAATGAAAAAGGGGAGTACCTTAAGAACAAATAGATTCATCCTTTGAATAAACATCAAAAATTGAAAAAGTCATGAACAAGGATCTTTATAATCATGGGTCGTGCAAGTTTCACCATTGTCGTGAAAGTATACTTGTGTGCCACATATTGGTCGTGCAGGTGACTTGCGCGCCCTACTTTATTTTCGCCCAAGGTCTTCAATGGCCTATAAATACCCCTTGTGGGCCCCCCATTTCGAGGATGGAAAATTCCAAAAGTCGGATTTAAGCTCTCAGCGCCCCAGTCTCTGGTTGATGTCTTTTGAACACTTCTAAGGTAATTTCTTACCTAGAATGGAAGACCTAAAGAGGGGGAACAAGGCCAATGTGTTGAAATTCACAATCACTTGCGCTCCTAAAATGTCTAACCCTCAAGGAAAATAAAAACACTTGTGTGCCACCTTATACCTTCAACAAAACTTGTGTGCCACACTTTTGAAAGCCTTTAGGGATAATACTAAAAGCTTGAGCTAGGTCTCGCCCAAGTATTACCCTATGGGTTAACCGCCGCGCAAGTACACATGTGTCATGCAAGTATACTTGCACGCCCAGTACTTGCACGCCCTAACAGGACATGTGAGCCTACCTCTTTTTGGGTTCCCCTCCTGCTTATTCAACTCTTTTCTTCAAATCCACCTCTCCACTTCAAGATTTAGCCTTCAAAACCCTCTTCAAAGCCATTTTTTGGAATGTTTCCTTTGTTGGATTCCTTATCTTAAAGGAATTCTATGGAACATCTCTCAAAACCTAGTGATTTACATATCTTTATGTCACTAAGGATAGAGATTTCATTAATTTCAACCTCATTCTTTAAAATGAGAATATCTTTAATCTAAGCATCCTCCTTAGGAGTAAGCCCCAAGATCCCAAATTTGGGCCTCCTTTTCAGGGGTAATCCCTGGTCATAGATCACAAGTTTTCTTTAACCTGGTCCTCCTTCTTAAGAGTAAGCCCCGAATTAAGAATCTAAATCTCCATAAAACACAAATTCTTTTATGGACACTATTAATGGGCATCCTTATCCGGAATAAGTGCCAATATTATGTTAAGGTCTCCCCTTTAATCTGGGCATCCACTTTAGGAGTAATCCCCAAGTCCCCTTTAAATTTGGGCCTCCTTATCATGAATAAGTCCCAAGTTACAAGTCTCCTAATTTGGGTATCCCCCTCAGGAGTATATCCCAAGTTAGAGTATCCAAATCTCTATAAAGTATAAATACATTTATAGAAACTACTCCTGGACTTCTTTCCTAAACTAAGTCGTGATCTTCATTTACTTGGGCAGTCACACATACATAAGCCTCATATCATTCCTTGTGACCACATCTTTCATGGAACAAATCGTCAGGTTTACTGATACCTCTTATTTCTCACACCGATCATGACTCACGTGAGTATAGAGTGTAAAAGTAACTACGACACATCTCTTTGGGCTATTAATAATACACAATCCCCACACTTCTTAGTCGAACTACGTGTACTTTGATCTTTGCCTTAAAATTAGAGTACGTAGGAAGCATTTCAAAGGTTCAAGCCCATCACTCATTAATTCTCATCCATCCCATATGATGTTAAACTATATCTTAATTCCCGAACTACGTGGGTTCTAATTATTTTTCTAACAAGGATACGTAGGTAACCCATCTTCAGGTATGATCCCAACTCTGAAATAATCCATGTCCTTCTAAATGATGATAAACTTCAAGTGCCCCACTAAGTTGATTTAAAACCAGTATGGTCATCATAATGACCAAGATATTTCTATATAATGTATTGAAGGATATCATTGACTAAGGATCTCTAATAATTACAGATGATTCTCCATCGATGAAGAACCTCAAATACATATAAATAGATTATCTAAATCCCATACACATCAATCATTGATTCTCACATCTAAAGGAATGCTCATTTTCATACTTGGTAATTTAATAAGGATTCACGAACATAACTCAAATCTATAAAGAGAGTCCTGGAGTAGACAAGAATTCCCCCCAAAAATGTGTGATGAGTCTGACCTCCCATCCTCTCGACCAATGAAAATTATTAAGCCTCATCGTTCCACAACTAATGAGCACCTAACATTGGAAAGTAGGTTCAAATGGATATAGAATCATTGGATGTTTCCGGTTCTACGAATCAACCCGCTAGAAACTGATTGGAATGTTTGAACTTTAAAAAAATGAGGTCATCCCCATTTCCAAGCAGAAAAAAAATGGTGAACCCGACGTGAATCCTTAACCAAGTTAAAATGATGTTTTACTTATTTGTTAGGCCCCTATTTAAACTCAATGAGAGGGCCAACAAAACAATCAATAACATATGTACTCATCCAAAAGATGTAGTGACCGAACTTATCTTGAGTATGTCTATTATATCAAACAGGCACTCGTTTCCATGATCTCTCTGCGTTATAGAAATGACTTCTCTAAAGTTCACACCTGTGAATGCATCTGCCGCTACTCCTGATGGATCTTCGTCAGCTCTGAGGATGACGTCACCTACTCAGTGTCTGCAACGCTAGGTCTCAAATGCACTGGCTAAGGAATACCGTCAAAATGGTACCATTACAACTCTAGAGGCTGCTCGACAAACCCTCCAAGTTAACAATTCACCCTGGTTGTCCGGACAGCGACGACCAGTGATCAAGAAGTAGGCGGTGCTAACCACCATCTCCAACCGTTTCAGGTTTTTATCCCTAGAACTCAACAACCAGTCCCTCCTATATTATAGGGAGGTGAATGGAGAGGTCACTAAAGGCCTCAGTTCAAGAAGACAGGAGTCCTTCCCAAGGTCTCCCATTAACAATCACTGCCAGACTCGTGCGGTAGTTCACCCTCAACATGATGAGGGTATCGCCTTTAGGGGTTCGGCTCATGTTCCTCAGACCTGAGAACACTAGAAGAACCTCCATAGGTGAAATTCGGCCAACAGGGAGCAGGTTCTTACATCTACCCCCTCCTAAGAAGTTCATCAACCTAACTTGATGGCAAGCAACGAGCGGGCACATACACCTATCTGTTCTAATCCCGCTGTCCAACAGAATCATCTGGTAGCAACCCACCAATACCGCCAGGAAATTTCGGAGGAGTACTATAGGCAGGCACATACACCTGTTTATAATTCATCAGTCAGTCAGCAGGCTCGTCTGACTGCATTCAAAGGATCTCACCAATCAAATATGGTGACCACCTGTAAGCAGGCACATACACCTATTCACAATCAAAAATTCTGTCAGTAGTCTCATCTGCCAGTATTGAAGTAAAATCATCAACCATACTTGAAGAAGAATACACTTCATTCACATACACCTGTCAATGTTCATCAAGCCTACCAACAGTCTCATTTGGTAGCACCCAGAGAAGTCATTCGGAAAGCTCTGACGACAAATTTGGAGAAGACTCAACTCTCTACCCCTATGCATAAGTACTGTCAGAATTCACTGGCAGGAAAAGGAAAACAAGAGCAGGCACATACACCTCCTCCAGACGTGGAATGGACATATATTCTCATTCCGGCAACTGAAGTCACCAAGAACATTCTGACAATGGTGAAAGAGCATAAGCAAATCTCTGCCCATATTTTGGATGCCCATTAGAATATTATAACAACTTCAGTGACATCATGGGGAAAGAAACATAAATATATCCCTATTAGTGGAGTGAATCATCAACATATTACTCTGGAACAGATACATACCTTTGTTCCAGTCTAAGAGGGTTGTGGGGTATACTCCCCCATATCATACGGATAATCAAGTTAGGCACATACACCCAATTTGAATGGAGATAATCAGCCTAACCTGATCATTTCTCCTGAGAAGGCACATACACCTTCCCATAATAACCAATTTTGTCATCAAGTGTTTCCTAGGGTGAGTAAGAAGGTGTCTAAGAATAAGACTCATTCAACACAGTCAAGAAATTAAGAGCCGATTTGTAATAAGGCCTTGCTCGATGCTGGAGTTCTTGAAGCCCTCAGACAATTATCTTTTGGAAATCAAGATTCTACTCTCTCAATTCCCAATAGTGGGAACAATAATTCCAAAGGTCTTCATCAGAAACATCCACATTAAGGCTTGCTTCATGATAGTTCGATCAATCTCGAATTATCATCTTTAGATGAGAGCCACAATAACCCTCTACATGGCCAGAAGACCAAGGATCAAGAGGTTTAATCTTTTGTTGTAACCCACCATGGTGGTCCTCCCCATGATGATGAATTTAGCTACGAAATTCCTCTCCACAGTTGTAATTCGCATTTCCAAGAAAATTCTCCAATGGAAAATGTAGTAATGAGAAAGACCTCTTATCTTGAGGCACTTGAAAATGTGAAGCCAGTCATGTCTGATGCTTTACCACTAGCAAGTGAAATACTTTCCCAACCAGAAGATAGCCTGGGGTGTAGGTCATTCTCCGAACCACCCCTGGGTCATTTTTAATCTAATTTGGAAAATGAATTCCCTACCAATATTGTTGAATCTAATAAATCAACAAAGAAGCACCAACTTTGGTATAATCAGGTAGAAGAATCATCATCAACTGATGAGGATAAAGTGCTGAAAATGAGAAAACAACTGGAAAAATGTGAAGTACCAGCCATGTTTTGGCCTTTGGCTGATTCTCAGTATGATAATCCAGAGATGTTGATGGAAGATTGTATTTATTATATTCGTCTAAACGTGTGGAAAACTCTTTGTCAATTGAAAAAGAAAATATTATCTTATGATGAATATGAAAATCATGTCAAGATAATAGAAGGGTTACAACGCCAAATTGATTTGGCATCTCTCTCAGTTTCCAAATATCCAAAGGTTGAAAAGCAGCAGAGAACCCTTCAACATTCATGCTTTGGCGCATTAAAAAGGTTGTTCCAGTTAATTTCCAATTCCCCATATGGTATTCATATCAAGGGATGGGCTGTACATGGACCACTACATTTCATGGTACTCTCTAGTCAAAAAATCCCACAAAAAATGGTCTCAAGCAATGTTATTGCCCACAGCCGGCCACAACCAATTGGTTTTCTGTGTAATCAAAGGCTTTCTCCAGAACAGGCCTCAACTAGTTCTTCCCAAAATCTGGCATACAAAGAACAATTTGTTGAATTACTCTTGAATCAAGAAAATGAGAATATTGAACAGGCTTCTCGTTTAGAGCAGGCACATCTTCAAGTGACAGAAGTGTCAGAAATCATCCAACGGTATTTTGAACCAGGTGATTTGAGTGGATGTAGGTTGATGCATCCAGCAAATTTCCAAACTAAAGTCCTCAAAATCATGAGAGATTTTAAGAAAGTTTCAGATATAATAGCTCAAGAGCCACCTCATCTTTCCAGACTAGGGACTCTTTTAACTCAACCCTCGGAATCAACAAATAGGATTCGAGGAGTTGAGCAGGAACAGAAGGAACATCCCCAGTCCACCAGACTGGGGACTTTCAAATCCTCAATCTCTTCCTTATCAAAAGTCAGTCTTCTCTCGATTAGGGAAGAATACACAAGAGGAACGCAGAGCCGAATTATCAGGGGATTCCCTCCAAATTACAGTTCATCAAGAGGTTCCTAAGGGATCAACTCTACAAAAGGTAATGTATCATCAAGGACATGGAAGAAGGAAGTATCTCAGAAATTCTGATAGAATAGATGCAATGTGTTATGCATCGATAAATGTCATCAATGTCGTTGTTACAGATCCTCCCGAATATGAGGCTCACTCAGAGGAATCAGATGAGGAAGTTCCTGATCAAGAGGTTGCACGCACTGAAACAAATGAGGAAGGTGTGCGTACCCAGAATTAAAGTCTTACCTAGAATCTAGGTATTCCTTCAAATAACCAACTCCCCCCTCTTTGAAAGGTGTCCAATAAAGGGAAAGGAAAAAAATCAGGCTACATTCCACCCTACCTCTAGAGAAGTCCAATCACTATCATTAGAGGAAAGGTTCTCACAACAATAGGCGGAAATGAAGGGATTAAGGATGTTGAATACAGAACTACTTCAAGGTAGTCTTCCTCCTAAGCGTGTTGGATTCAGTCAGTCAAGGGAATTTTTTGCAGCTACTAGGATGGATCAAGAATATCCTCCTTTACTAGTACACCCTCACAGGTCCAATCCTATGGGTTATACGCAACAATAACCAGTAATACTACCATCAGGGGTAGTCTCGGTCATCACACTTGTCCAAACTCCAGTTATTTCACTAGCACAGGTCTAAGCTCAACCAGATGTTTCTCAAAAATTAACAACTACCATTGAGTCATTAACATCTCAGTTGGAAGCTATGGAAGGAAAGTGTGCAGCAGTTCAACCAGAGGAAAGATCTTACCCTGAATGGGTAGATGCAATTCCTCCCCCATAAAATTTTTCAAGTACCACATTCCCAATTTTTAATGGTTTGGGAGATCCAGAACAACACTTAACACATTTTGTTTCTCGTTGTGATCCCATGATGGGGACTCTTCAACATCAAGAAGAAGTTAAGCTCAGGTGTTTTTTATAGTCATTACAAGGACTTGCTTTTTTCTAGTATACAAGCTTGCAATCCCGGTCAATTACTAGGTGGGAGGATCTCCGCCAAAAATTCCTTCATCAATTCAGCTCAACGTTGCCAAATACAACAGTTTTTTATCTTACAAATTGTATGCAAAGGGAAAATGAAAGAGTCTCATATTTCATTTCTTGATGGAAGGGATTAACATATTCCTTAAGTTTAGAACTCCCTCAAGAAGAATTGATTCCAATATGTGTGGAAAATTTGCATGATGAGTTACGCACACCATTGATCCCTATGAAATACACAGGAGGGTTTCGATACCTTACTTCAATCACTCAAAAGATTGAATATTCTCTTATGAAGACTAAGGGTTAAACTCATGTAATTCCACCAGTTCTAGGAAGGAGAATAGTTAAATAAGAGACTGCTATAGTCATGTTTAAACAGGCATCTGTACCTACTTACACTTCAAAACCTTCATCATATCGAAGGGCTCCACTTCCTGAGCATCAATAACAATGACTGCCTCATCAAGATGATCAAAGATATCAAAGGCAGAAACAGTTTGAAGATTTTAAGAAAAAATTTTATTCTTTCTAGAATGAGAAAGTTCCAGGCTACTTCATCTCGGCTCTGGAAAATAATCGGGTTCAGTTTCCAAGGCCCAAAAGGATAAACAAGGAAGGAGATGAAGACCTTCCTAACTATTGTCCATTTCATCAAATGTTGGGGAATCCCATTCAGGAGTGTTTTGTCTTAAAAGACCTCCTACTAAATATGGTGGACTCTGGATAGGTAAAACTGAAAGTCTCTTCAGCCCAGGTAGCATGTGTTACTACTACTGATCTAGAGGAAGAAGATGAGTGGCATGAAGTCAAAAGAAAAAATGCGTAGAAATATGATGATTGGATGGTCAGGAAAATTATCAACCGAACTCATGCCATTTTACAAACACAATTGAAGAAACCAATTGTGTCCTCTGCTATCAATGCCATAGAAAAAACCCCGTCATCAGAAGAAAAATCTTCAAAAAGGCGGCATAATTCGAAGAAAGAAGAACAGTCAGAAGAAAACGAGTTCATGTCAAAGCCTAAATTGTCTTTAACTCTGGCAGATTTTATGCCATCTACTTTGAAAGCACGGGCACCACCTCACAAAACGGAACAGCCTGAACTGGCTAATTAGGCAGAATCTTCATCTGATGAAGAGTTGATCTTTGGTTCTGTTAATATGATTCATTTAACGGATCCATATGCCAATCACAGTTTTGATCTTGATGAGCCTGCATTCCTTGTATCAAATAGAGGAATTAGAAGGAGTTCCAGAGGTCTAGGATACAGGGGAAGACGTGGATATTCCAGAAGCCACTATTTCAATCCTACCTCTTCTAGTACTATATATGTAGCGGAAACTCATGGAAAAGACCTTCAATGGGATCAACAAGAGTAAGAAAGTTCTTCCACGCATGGTAGATTCAGTCCTGGTATAATTATTTTGGAAGATCGTTCAGAGGTTACACCTTCTTTCTCTCAGTAAATAAATAGTCCTAGTCAGTCTAATTTTCCAAATCCAGGAGTATTTCCAACTCCAACCCCGATACAAGGTGCATCTAATTCCAAAGCATCAACTTCTAAGGAACCTGCAAAACCACATGTTCATGTTAGGAAACGCATACCTCTAGACCAAAATTATGATGTCTTGAAACATTTGGCCCAAATACCAGCTAAGTTATCAATTCTTGATGCCTTGAATTTATAAAAGGATCTTCGGGAGGCACTCATTGAGGCTTTGTTAAGTCCTCAGAAATTCGAAACTGAAATTGATGCAGCTAAAGTCTACCATGTAGAGAATGATCCTGCAGAATTCCATGCAGTGATATCATTTACAGATGAAGATGAATTTGATGTTGTGCATGGACATAATAGGCCCTTGTATTTATCTGGAAAGGTCAATGATGTAGACATCTGATGATCTTTCATTGATAATGGCTCAGGAGTCAACCTCATCCCTATTCGTACACTTCGTCAATTGGGCCTCACCAAATCTGATTTATCTCCTTCTAATTTGATATTGCAAGGATATGATAAAAATGAACAAGAAACTCTGGGCGAGATTACACTCAGAAATCAGTCTGAAGATCTTGTATCCAATTCAAATTTCAGGGTTGTTTATCATGTCACAGCCTTCAACATTTTGCTTGGAATACCTTGGCTACATCAACATGTAGTCGTACCTTCATCGTACCATCAAAGTCTCAAATATTGTTTCAATGGTCAAATTGGGACATTGTATGGTGATAAATCCCCATTCAAAACATGTGAATCTCAATACATTGAGGCATAATTCTATCACATGGAGGGAAATAAGGTATCTATGACAAAGGAGGTTACCAAAATTAATGCCCCATATGGTTAGATTATGTGCTGCCTATCAGTCAAATTGACAAGATAGACCCAAATCCAAATACTCTTATGGAAACTTCCATAATGTCAATTATGGAAACCAAACCAGACAGCATAAGATAAATTGGTAATTCACCAAGTAATGATGAAAGATCAAATGGATATGTCTTCATTTCATCCGCTGAAATCAAGCAATTATATACTTCATCAACCAGACCAGAAGAAGTTATAGCAATGTTAGAGGTGAACAATGATGTCGATTCTCAATCCATTATCTCTTCTTTTATACCCAGAGAAGACCCTTCATCATCATTAGGTTCAGAAATGGTAGTCTCTTCTTCAATATGTTCAAATTTTAACTTCTCTCCAGATCATGGAAATTATGCTTCATCATCTACTATGCAAGTAGAAACAGAAGAAATAACACATATTTAAGAAGAAGAGGAAGATCTCAGAGATTCTCCTCTAGCATTTAAAGAGGGTATCTATTGGTAAAAAATCCCTCTAGGTATCATTGAATCATTTTTGAGGTGATTGTGTTTGTTGACAAAGTGGACATCTGAGTGGTGATTGTTGACAAAGAAAAACAATGAAATACAAATTTGTTGACAAAGAGGATTTCATGATGGAATGACGAGTTCAAGAGCTGAGGTCAACAATCCATGTTTGATTCAAGAACTTCGAAAAAAGGAATGGATGATCTGGAGGAGGCATAAAAAGAACAGATACAAGGTGGCGTTGTTTTCCAGTGTTTGCCAAATTTTTGGGCCTGAAAATCGACAAATGAATAAAAGTGGTTTTTGGCAAAGGGACTTGTGCGCATTGTACATGGAGGCTTGGAAACTTACGTTCCATATGTTTTTCATGATCATATCATCAAAATATGGCAAAGGGATAAGGGTCGTGCAAGTTTTGGTGAGGTCGCGTAGGTGACTTGTGTGCCGTGAAAGATACTTGCGCATCGATGCCTTGGAAGTTTGAGAACATGTGCGCCTATTGTTTTTCAAGATCAGAAGATAAAAATATGGTAAAGGAAAGAGGTTCGTGCAAGTTTGGAATTGGGTCACGCAAATGACTTGGAGAGGCAGAGAGCTGTGAGCCGAGACTTGCGCACCGAAGGGAGACTTGCACGTCGAAGGGAGACTTGTGCGCCGTCGCGCAGGGTGGTCATATTGCCTATAAATACTAGACCACCCCTCTTCATTCTTTACCGGAGTTCAACACTTTGAGAAATCAGAGCTCCCGTCACGCAGGTGTGGTGGTCGCGCAAGTGGTGTGTGTGGTCGCGTAGGTGGGACTTGCGCACCAGGGTGATTATTGCGCGCCAGTGTTTGAAGCTGCGCACCAGTGTGGAGTTGCGCTCCAATATTGGATTGGGAATAAAAGGAAGTGTGTCGATCAAGTTTGGAGTTGAAGAAGGTTGTGTCGCGCAAGTTTTTGGTAGACTTGTGCGCCAGTTGTGACTTGCGCGCCGATACTTGCGCACCGAGATAGACTTGCGCTCCAAGTAAGGTTTGGTTCCAGCAGTGATTTTTGGGCTGCGTGGAAGCTGGAAGTTTTCCCGATACCTTCGGTGCAAAGAGATATTCCTCTACGGGTGAAAATTGGGCTTCAACAGAGCATCTACTTACAAAGGAAGATGCATTCCTTCATGAAAATGAAGAGACCTACAGGTCTATAAACTGTGAGTGGATTCCTTCCAAGAGCAGTGAGCAAAGAAAGAGAAAGAAGGTGATCCTCTCCACCGGCAGTGAGCCAGAGAGAGAGAAATAGGGAGTGACCCTTGGGGAAGCAGTGAGCTGACCCTAAACATTGTAAAGGCAGTGAGCCTGGGCGTAGAAGTGATCTATCCCGAACATTGTAATCAACAGCTAGTGAAGTTTAGTGGAATTGGTATGACCGGAAACTTGTCGGCGTATGCTCCTTGGACGTAGCCCTTTACGGTGAACCAAGTAAAATTGTTGTGTCATGTGCATGTTTTACTTTCTGTTTACTTTGTGCAATAGGAAAGAGAGAGAAGAGTGTTTTTTTAACAACGAAACAAGATCATAATGGGCATTAATTTTAAATTAGTCATACCCTAATTCACCCCCCCTCTCAGGGTATTCAGCCTTGTAGACCTAAAAATTGGTATCAGAGGGAAAGGTTGATATTAGGTCTTCTCTTAATGGAGGTCACTAATCATAAAGGGATTCCGATATTCGACGGATATAAATTTCAGATATGGAAGAATCAAATGCAACACTATTTCCGATCCTTGGGAATGGATGTGTTTTCAGTAGCTATTCATGGTATCACAGCTGATATTAATAGTGGTACATTATCAGAAGTTGAGCATAGAGAGTTGGATGCTGATTCCAAAGCAATCAATGCCTTAGGGGGAGCCCTTTACAATCCCATCTACATGAAGGTGATGTCATGAAAAACGTCACATGCCATGTGGGAAAAGCTTTTGAATATATATGAAGGGGATACAAAGGTCATAGAGGCAAAGCTGCAGGTGTTGTGGAACAAATATGAAGATCTGAAAATGAACCTGAATGAGTCTGTTGACGCATTCTTTGATAGGGTAAACATTGTTATGGAGGATATGCGAGGTCTTGGTGAAGTCATTGAAGACATAAAGATCATAAAGCGCATCTTGAGGAAACTTCCACCTCGGTTCAATCCGAAAGTTTCAGTACTAGAAGATAAAGATCCAAAAGAGATGACACTGGACAATTTTCACAGTACCTTGGTTGCATATGAAATGAGGAACGATGATAATGAGGCTGTGGAAAAGGGGAAGTCCAAAGAGGTGGCATTTAAGGCCATGAAGAAGCTTACCATTGAAGATTCTCAGGAAGAAGAAGAGATAGATGAGGTAATGTCATTCCTCTCCTCAAATCTTCAAAGAGGAAAAGGAAAGTTCAAAGGGAAGCTTCCACTTGCTTTCATTAGATGTGGAAAAGTTGGTCATCTTGCTGCAAGGTGTCCCAAAAAGTTTAAAGAAGAAAATGATGAAGATGAAGTTGAAATTCCCAAGAAAAAATCTTCATCCTATGTGAAAGGGAAGAAGCAGTTCAAGAGAAATTTCTTTAAAAAGAATAACCCTCTTTCACAAGAAATGGACAGTTCATATGAGTCTGAGGGTGAAGAAATTGAAGAGATAGAAAACTGAAAAGATCGTGGACAAAATGCAATGGTGGTTGTTGTAAGTAGTGCTCAAGAAAAGAAAGAAACCAAAACTGATGAGGAAGAAGAAGAAATTGAAGTGAGAGTTGACATGGAAGATGAATTAGAAGCATCTCTTGAAGAGATATATGTTTGGAGAGAAAAAACAAAGAAAGACAACAAGGTGGTACATGATGCCAAACTCTACATGCAATAGCAAGAAGAATAAAAGTCTGAGCTAGTGAAAGAAATTGAAAATCTTAAGTCTTCCAGGACAGAGCACACAAAAAAGGTTCATGAGCATAAGCTCAAGATTGAAGAACAGAAAAGGGAGATCGATTGCTTGAATAGAAAATTGAAAGATCACGTCAAGCGTATTGAAGAGCTTGAAGAGGAAGTTGTCAATCTACGGAGAAAAGTTAAAGACCAGGAAAAACCTTTGAATTCCAACACATTCTTGGGAAAGCAGGTCGTCACGAACATTGAAAAGAAGAAATAAGAGCCTAGTAGTTTAGCAGGAAAAAAGCAGCAATTGAGCTCAGAAGTTAAGGCTGATTCATGGCTTAATCAGAAACAAAAATCTGTGGTAGTTGAAGTTAGACCGCAAGCACCCGTCCCGAGATTGAAGGTGGATTTGGGCACAAAGAAGAATTAGAATATTCAGAGATCCAAAGGGGAAACTTATAGTGCTGAAGTAACATGAAGGAATTCACCTTATATCAGGTGTTATTTTTGTGGAAATACGGGACATTCACAGTATGTATGTTCCATAGCCAAAAGATATAGAAGGGAACAAGAACAGAGATGGCAGCCAAACAGAGAACGGTTTTCCAGAAAATATTTTGAAGGACACTGTTTTTGGTGTGGAGGATTTGGGCACATGGCTAGGTACTGTACTTCAACCATTTAGAGAAATGTGCCAAAGCAGAATCAAAACGTTCGCAAATAGCAGATCAATAAACCGACAGGTGAGTTAAAAATGCAGAATAGATTTGCTGCTTTGCAAGATGAGGCTGGTCCATCATACTCTGAGAAAGAACAGAAGTCTCAATCTATGCCGAGTGTGAAAGAAAAAGTATGGACCAAGAAGAAGAAAAATGAGAAGGCCGTGGTGGCGGAGATTTCCCTTAAAGCATCAAATCGATCTGGTGTGTGGATCCTTGATAGTGGTTTCACATCTCACATGACGGGTAATAAGGATCTTGTTACAGGCATAAAATATGACAAAGAAGGAGTTGTCAGGTTTGGAAACAATGAAGGCCTGAAGATTGTTGGCTCAAGGAAAGCCAAGTTTGGGGGAAAAGAAATGATACATGTTGAAGTCTTGGTAGTAGAGGGTATCAGTCATAAGTTGCTTAGTGTCAGTCAACTATGTGACTCTGGGCACTCTATCCGATTTACCAAGAAGATGTGTATTGTTAAAGGAAAAGATGGAGCAGTCATTCTACAGGGAAAACGAACAAAGGGAAATCTTTACCTGGTAGGTGGGTAAGAAGATTCGTGCTTTTTATCTAGAGAAAAAGAAAACCAGTTGTGGAATAAGCGACTTGGTCATCTATGCCAACCATCTATGGAAGATCTGGTAAAGTGTGATGCTGCTAGAGACCTTCCCAAACTATCACGTGATCGCACTCATACATTTGATGCTTTCCAACAAGGGAAGATCATTAGAAATACATACAATCCAAAGGAACAGAAATCAACTAGAGTGCTTGAATTGGTGCATGCTGATGTATGTGGACCTATCTCACCACGAGCTATAAATGGGCAACGGTACTATGTCCTTTTAATTGATTATTATAGCATAATGGCCTGGGTATTCATCATTACCCATAAGACAGAGGTATTCAGCTGCATAAAGCAGTATAGGAGGGAATCAGAAAATATGCTTGGGCAGAAAATTCAGAAGTTCCGTACTGATAATGGTACAGAATTCACAAACACTCAAGTTGAAAACTATCTCGAGAAACATGGGATAAGGCATCAAGTTTCATCAGTGAGAACTCCCCAACAGAATGGAGTGGTTTAAAGGAGAAATCGGATCATCAACAATATGGCCAGAACAATTCTTATTGATAAGGAACTACCAGAGAAATTTTGGAAGGAAGCAGTTTTGACATCGGTCTATGTTTTGAACAGGTCTCTGTTGTGTCCGAAGCAAGGAAATACTTCGTATGAACTGTGGTATGGAAAGAAGCCAAAATTGAAATACTTTCGAATCTTTGGAAGTAAGTGTTTCATTCTCAACAAAGAAAATCATAGGAAGTTTGAGGCACGAGGATATGAGGGGATATTCCTTGGCTACTCAGGGAAAATCAAAGCATATAAATGCTTCAACAAGAGGCTGGGAAAAATTGTTGAGAGCAATGATGTCACTATAGTCGAAAATGAACAGAATACTCAGCGACCTAGTGAACAATTTCTTGGTGAAATTGATGATGAGGTAAGCAACACAGGGGGACCAGAAGTGGCAAAGGCTTACTCAGAAGAAGATACCGATGATGAACAAGAAAGTGTCAAGTCTGTGTCTGTAAGGAATCCAAAGAGTCGAGCTGAAATTGATAGGCAGAATATCATTAGTGATCAGACAGCTCTAGTTCAGACTCGAAGAATGAAGTCATTACAGCAAACATCGTTTTTATCTCAGGTGGAGCCGAAATGTTTTTCCGATGCAGCTGAAGATGAAAAATGGGTTCAGGCTATGAATGAAGAGCTAGATCAGATTGAGAAGAATCAAACATGGGAGATTGTTTCGAGGCCAGCAGACAAGAATGTCATCGGGACTAAATGGTTCTATCGCAACAAGATGAATGAAGATGGAAATGTGATTCAAAAAAAAGCACGGCTAGTGTGCAAGGGATACTCCCAGATAGAGGGAATAGATGTAGATGAGACATTTGCACCGGTTGCAAGGCTGGAGACAATCAGATTATTTTTGGCCATAGCAGTGCAAAGAAAGTTCAAAGTGTTCCAGATGGATGTCAAATCCGCATTCTTGAATGGGGTTCTGGAAGAAGAGGTGTACATTTATCAGCCAGATGGTTTTCTCATTCATGAGGATGAGAACAAAGTTTTCAGGCTGAAGAAGGCATTGTATGGGATCAAACAAGCACCAAGAGCATGGTACTCAAGGCTTGATCAGTACTTGAAGAAGCTTGGTTTTCAGTGTGTAGGAGTTGATTACAATCTCTATTTCAGTCATAAAAGTAATCAAAGGATGATGGTGCTGGTGTATGTCGATGACATAATTTTTGGCGGATCAGATGAAGCTCAGTGCAGACAGTTTTACGAATTCAGGAAAAATGAGTTTGAAATGTCAATGATTAGAGAGCTAACGTTTTTCCTTGGTCTACAGGTGACACAAGGAATGAATGGAACATTCATTTCTCAATCTAAATATGCCAAGGAGGTTCTGAGAAGGTTTGGAATGGAGAATTCCAAGGAGATGAAGACTCTGGTTGCTACCCGGATGAAATTATCAAAAGATGGAGATGGAAAGGCAGTTAATATCACGGAATACAGGCAAATCATTGGAAGTCTGTTGTACTTAACCTCAACAAGGCCTGATATTGTTTTCGCCACATTCCAAGCAGCGAGATATCAGAGTAATCCCAAGGAAATCCACATGCTTGTAGTGAAAAGAATACTTTGGTATATCCAGGGCACAGTGGATTTCGGTTTGACATATACTGACAAATCTCAGACAGAGTTATTGGGATATACTGATGCATACTGGGCCGGATCAGCAGATGACAGAAAATCAACGTCAGGAGGTGCATTCTATCTTGGTGGACTATGTATTTCTTGGTTAAGCAAGAAGAAAGATTGTATTTCGTTGAGCACCGCAGAAGCTGAATATATTGTGGTCACTCAAGCATGCACACAGTTATTATGGATAAAGCAGCATATTGATGTTATGGGAGTTGAGGTGAAGTCTCCGATTGGAATCTAGTGTGATAACTCAAGTTCTATAAATCTTAGCAAAAATCTTGTCCATCACTCAAGGAAAAATCACATTGAGATTAAGTATCATTTCATCAAGGAGAAGGTGGAACAAGGACTTGTGAAGTTGGAGTATGTGCCTACAGAGCTACAGGTTACAGACATTCTGACAAAGGCCTTACCCAAGGAAGCTTTTGAGAGGTATTGACTGGCTCTGGGAGTTCAGTCGATTCCCCGCACTTGAGATTGTGTGGATGTGGAACCCTCCCCCTCTCCCCGAGGTATGATGTGTTTTTCCCTAATGAGATGATATGTGTTCTCTACTATGTTACATACTACAAAGGAGTGTCCTTTGGGTTCGTTGACAAAGGGGGAGAAAATAGTGATTGTTCAAGGGGGAGACAGTGTGGCAATTTGATACATCATGGTTGATACGGGGAGAAGCTGACAAGTGGAGCAGCCAGATAGGGGGAGTTGAAGCTAGTTGAATGAGCTTAGCCAGATCTTAGCTTGGACAACACAGGAAATAAGGCTAAAGAGTTGTTGAAGCTACGAGCAGAAAGGGGGAGCGTATCAAATCTGACGATGCTTGAAGTGATCGATCAAAGGATAGATATCACGACAGCTGAGGATCGTGATAAAAGAATAAGAGTTGTGTTGGAGAAGAGTTGTGTTGGAGAGTGGTAAGAATGTTTCCAAACCAAACATTAGTCTTCCAATAAGTCCATCAACAATTGGTATCAGTTTAGTACAAATTGGTATCAGTTTGGTGTCAACAGTGGGAGTCAGAGATGAAGTGATTCATTGATGAACTTTTCATTTACTCTTATTTCTCAAGCCGATCATTGCTCATGTGGGCTTAGAGTATGTGTTGAGTAAATCCTTGATCACTATCAGAATCGCAATGAGGCGAATGGTGGATGAAGAATCAACAATATAACTTTTTATAGAAGAGTTTTCAACAAATCCAAAGGGGGAGATTGTTGGGAAAAAATCCCTCTAGGTATCATTGAAGCATTTTTTAGGTGATTGTGTTTGTTGACAAAGTGGACATCTGAGTGGTGATTATTGAAAAAGAAAAACAATGACATACAAATTTGTTGACAAAGAGGATTTCATGATGGAATGTCGAGTTCAAGATCTGAGGTCAACGATCCATGTTTGATTCAAGAACGTCGACAAAAGGAATGGATGATCTGGAGGCGGCATAAAAAGAATAGATACAAGGTGGCGCCGTTTTCTAGTGTTTGCCAAATTTTTGGGTCTGAAAATCGACAAATGAATAAAAGTGGTTTTTGGAAAAGGGACTTGCGCTCCATGTACATGAAGGCTTGGAAACTTGCGCGCCATATGTTTTTCATGATTAGATCATCAAAATATGGCAAAGGGATAAGGGTCGCGCAAGTTTTGGTGAGGTCGCACAGGTGACTTGAACGCCGTGAAAGATATTTGTGCGTCAATGCCTTAGATGTTTGAGAACATGCGCGCCTATTGTTTTTTAAGATCAGAATATCAAAATATGGTAAAGGAAAGAGGTTCGCGCAAGTTTGGAATTGGGTCGCGCAAATGACTTGGAGGGGCAGAGAGCTGCGAGCCTAGACTTGCGCGCCGAAGGGAGGCTTGCGCGCCGAAGGGAGACTTGCGCGCCGTCGTGCAGGGTGGTCATATTTCCTATAAATACTGGACCACCCCTCTTCATTCTTTACTTGAGTTCAACACTTTGAGAAATCAGAGCTCCCGTCGCGCAGGTGTGGTGGTCGCGCAAGTGGTGTGTGTGGTCGTGCAGGTGGGACTTGCGCACCAGGGTGATTTTTGCGCTCCAATGTTTGAAGTTGTGTGCCAGTGTGGAGTTGCACGCCAATATTGGATTGGGCGTAAAAGGAAGTGTGTTGCGCAAGTTTGGAGTTGAAGAAGGTTGTGTCGCGCAAGTGTTTGGTAGACTTGCGCGCCATTTGTGACTTGTGTGCCGATACTTGCGCGCCGAGATAGACTTGCACGCCAAGTAAGGTTTGGTTCCAGCAGTGATTTTCGGGCTTCGTGGAAGCTGGAAGTTTTCCCGATACCTTCAGTGCAAAGAGATATTCATCTACGGGTGAAAATTGGGCTTCAACAGAGCATCTACTTACAAAGGAAGATGCATTCCTTCATGAAAATGAAGAGACCTACAGGTCTATAAACTGTAAGTGGATTCCTTCCAAGAGTAGTGAGAAAATGAAGAGAAATAAGGTGATCCTCTCCATCGACAATGAGCTAGAGAGAGAGAAACAGGGAGTGACCCTTGGGGAAACAGTGAGCTGACCCTAAACATTGTAAAGGCAGTGAGCCTGGGCGTAGAGGTGATCTAGCCTGAAAATTTTAATCCACAACTAGTGAAGTTTAGTGGAATTGGTACGACCAAAAACTTGTCGGTCTATGCTCCTTGGACGTAGCCCTTTGCGGTGAACCAAGTAAAATTGTTGTGTCCTGTGCATGCTTTACTTTCTGTTTACTTTGTGCAACAGGAAAGAGAGATAATAGTGTTTTTCTTAACAGCGAAACAAGATCAAAACGGGCGTTAATTTTAAATTAGTCATACCCTGATTCACCCCCCCCCCCCTCAGGGTATTCAGCCTTGTGGACCTAACAGTATCTCTACCACTGTGGATGAACTCAGAGAAATAAATCTGGGTAGAAAAGAAGATCCACGCCCCACATTAATTAGTGCGGCCATGACTCTTGATGATCAAGAAATGTATACTTCTTTTCTAAAGCAAAATCAAGATGTAATTTCTTGGAATTATAAAGAAATGACAGGTCTTGATCCCAATGTTTCCACTCATCATTTAGGTTTCCCAGAAGAACATTGAGGATTCAAGCAAGCCGCAAGAAGAACACACCCAACTTATGCCTCCAAAATTGAAGCTGAAGTGGATAAGCTTATCAAAGATAACTTCTTCAGAGAAGTTCAATATCCTAAATGGATGGATAATATTGTCCCTGTGAAAAAGAATTGACAAATTAGAGTTTACATTGATTTCAGAGATCTTAATCGGCATTGTCCCAAGGATGATTTTCCAGTTCCGATCACAGAAATCTTAATTGATGCAACAGCTATCTATGAAGAACTCTCTTTCATAGATGGATATTCTGGATATAATAAAATATGAATGGCTCCAGAAGATGAAGAATCTAAAGCCTTCAGAGCCCCTCAGGATGTATTTTTCTATCGGGTAATGCCCTTTGGACTGAAGAATGCAGGTGCAACATATCAACGTGTCATGCACCGTATCATCAAACCCTTTTTAGGGAAATTTTTTGAATGTTATGTGGATGATTTGGTGGTTAAATCTAGAAAATGTTCTAATCACTTGTCTGATTTGGAAATCATATTCCACAAACTTTGACAACACAATTTGAAGATGAACCCCTTGAAATGTGCTTTCGGGGTAACCTTAGGAAAATTTCTCGACTTTGTTGTACGTCATCGTGGTATCGAAGTAGATCCTGAGAAGAAAAAATAAATCCTTGGTATGTCACCTCCTCAAAATTTAAATGAATTAAGAGGATGTCAAGGACATTTGGCCTATATTCGACGTTTCATTGCCAATTCGGCATGCAAGTGTTTAGCCTTCACCAAATTAATGAAGAAGGGAGTCACTTACCAATGGACCAAAGATTATCAAGAAGCATTTGATACCCTCAAGAAATATATCTTGATTCCACTAGTATTAATGCCACCTGTTGAAGGAAGACCTCTTATCCTCTATGTGACATCCTTAGAGCGATCATTTGGAACCTTCCTTTCCCAAAAGAATGATGCTGGGAATGAAAACAGCCTTTACTATATCAGTCGGACTATACTTGAAGCACAAACCCGATATTCAAGTATTGAAAAGTGCTCCCTAGCATTAATCTTTGCAGTTCAGAAATTGAGACACTACCTAGAACATCATGAGCTCCAATTGGTATCTCTCAATAACCCGCTCAAATTTATCCTTAGTCGTCCAATGCTTACAGGACGTCTGGAAAGGTGGGAAATTATTTTGCAGCATTTTGATATCCAGTATGTGTCTCAAAAGGAAATGAAGGTCCAAGTTCTGGCTGATTTCCTTGTTGAACACCCTTCAGTAGAAGATACATCTTTAGATACTAAACTTCCTGATGAGAAAGTATTTTCTATTCAAGATAATCTTCAAACATGGGAAATGTACTTTGATGGTGCTTCTAGAAACCCAACAGGGAAAAAAATGGAAGATCCTAAATTCAACAAGGTTGGGTTAGTAATTGTGCTTATTTACCTAGAAAAGGCAGTTCTACCCTATTCATTCTTATTGTTGGGAGGTGGTACAAATAATCAAGCAGAATATCAAGCTCTCATCGCAGTCTTGGAATTGGCGCTTCAAGCACAGGTGAATCACTTAAAGGTAAAAGGTGACTCAAACTTGGTAATCAAACAAGTCAATGGGGGTTATGCCATCAGAAAAGAGGATTTAATCCCTTTGTGTGATTATGTCTAAGAATTAATGGCCTAATTTCCTTTGGAACCAACATTTTCTTATGTCCCACAATCAAAAAATGCCCAAGATGATGAAATGGATAATGTAGCCACAGCTCTGGCAGATCTAAACCGAGATGTGACAATCATCAGTATTTCCCACCGTCGTACAATTTCACCTTATGTTCAAATCAGAACAGAAGAAATTGATGAAATTAGTCCCATTTCTGAACCATATGGTCATACTACAGGATGGATGACACCTATCAGGGAATACCTTCAAAATGGAACATTCCCACTTGATAGATTCGGGAAAGAACAATTCTGGTGATGTGTGGTTAATTTTACTCTTTATGATAGTCCAGATCACCAAAAAATTCTTTACAAGCGAGGTTTTGATGGAATTATCTTCGGATGCATTGATGGTGAAGAGACAATGGCTATCATGAAAGAATTACATGCAGGAGTCTGTAGTGCCCACCAGTCTGGACATAGACTGTCTGATCATGTTCGAAGACTTGGATACTTTTGGCATTCAATGATACAAGATTGTGTTGATTTCACAAAGAAGTTTCATTCTTGACAAGTATATTCAAACTTCATTAATCAACCCCCAAAGTTTCTTCATACAGCTAAATACTCTTGGCCATTTTCCACGTGGGGAATGGACGTAGTAGGTCCTTACCCTTCGGCTACATCCAAGCAGTTTAAGTATATTCTTACTGCTACTGACTTATTTTCCAAATGGTCAGAGGAAATACCTCTCAAATAAGTTATTTCTAAAAGCATTGTTGGCTTCATCAAGTCTAACATCATTACTAGATTTAGTGTCCCTCATACCATTTTTACGGACAATGGCATCAAATTTTGTTCATCCGAGGTAAGGAAGATGTATCAAGAATACAACATCAAATCCAACCATTCATCTCGGTATCATGCAGCGGCCAGTGGCCAAATAGAGGCCTTCAATAATACTCTTTCAAATATACTACAAAAGATGGTGGATAAAGATAATAAATCATGGCCTGATAAACTTTTTCATGCTTTATGGGCTTATCGGACCACCACCCGCACTCCTACGCGGTCAACTTCATATTCATTGGTATATGGAAAAAAAGCAGTCTTTCCCATTCAGGTTCAATTACCTTCTCTCAGAGTAGCCATTTTTTGATCAGTCATCTACAGATGAGAAATCTCAAAAGTGATTGGATGAATTGGAACGATTAGATGAAAAAATATTGTGCACTCTACACCACTTGTAAGTCTATCGGAATTGAATAGCACAAGCTTTCAACAAACAATTTCGTCTTTGTTCATTCATTTAGGGAGAATTGGTATTGGTCCTCAGAACTCCAATGATACCAGGAAAGAATCCTCCCATGCTTGAGCCAAAATGGGAAGGACCTTATTCAATACATAAGGTCTACTCCAATAAATCTTATTCTTTAATATCAATGGATGGAGAACTTATTACAACTCCAACCAATGCCAGATTCTTGAAAAAATATTTTGTGTAAATACTCATGTCCTACAAGATGTTAAACTGCATCACCAACATCCTAGCTACATGACGCTAAACTTTGCAGCATTGACTCATGCATATGACCTTAAACTATTTTAGTCCTCACTGCAAGACTTCAAACTGCATAGTCCCCATGAATCACGTCATGCGAGACGTTAAACTGCATAACCATCATCTTGGTTACATGGCGTTAAACTGTACAACCCAATGTCCTACATGACGTAAAACTATAAAACCCCCTTGTTCGTCCTACATGACGTAAAACTGAAAAAATTCCCTTATACGTCCTACATGATGTTAAACTATATTTTTTCCCTGCTACATGACATTAAACTGTGCAGCACTGGTCCATGCATATGACCTTAAACTATTTTATTCCTCACTGTAAGACATTAAACTTCACGATCCCCATTATCCTTACTGTAGGACATTAAACTACATATCCCATTTTACGTCCAACATGACGTTAAATTGTGTCCCCTTTTTTTCATCCCACATGACGTTAAACTGTGCATCTGAGTTGTAAGACGTTAAACTACCAAGAACCCCATGTCTATGACACATTTTATTTAAACTGTGAAATAGTCCCTTCTACGTCCTACATGACGTTAAAATTTTCATCGTTAGGGTTGTTGTTACCTCTTGTTTCTCACACCAAGCATGAATCACATGAGCTTAGAGTATGCTTCAATTGTAACACCCTCTATGGGTCGCTAACCTTGCGTAAGTCCCAATACCGTTTTTTAGGTCATTGTCCTCAAGTACAACTCAATCACCAATTCATTCTTCAACTGAACTACGCAGACTTTGATCCTTGCCTTCTAGGCTGGGTACGTAGGCAACCTCATGAGGTTTAATCCCAAAACCAATCTCTTCACGTTGGTTCACCTCTGTCTCATACGATGTTGATTTGTGAAGCAGACCAAAACTAATCTCTTCACATTGGTTCACCTTCGTCCCACATGATGTTAAATTGTATACGTCCCTTTTTTTCCCTGTTACATGACACTAAACTGTGTAGCACCATCGTCCTTGCTATATGACGTTAAACTATACAATCCCCCATTGTCCCTCACCTGAGAGGGAATCATCGTTGACATTGATCTCCAATCATGTCACATTTCAAATACTAAGTGCATAAATGGTAATACCCGAACCTTTAATCTTATTTCAAACCATCATTGCACTAAAATCCCCTTTCACCCTTCACTTGTACGAACTAAACTAGTACAAATGGTATTTCAAGAACTACGTGCGGCTTGATTCACATTCTTATGGGATACGTAGGAACGTTCGAGCATCCCTCGAATCCAGCCCCAAGTCTTTGGGCCTAACCCCAAATTCCACTTTCATTCCCTTGACTAAAAAGTTCCCCTGTGATCACATGAATATTGTATGAAAACCCTGGTCTTTATTCACAAAAGGTTTATAATAAACAAACAATGTGTCTCTTTCATTATGGTCTGAACTCTACGACCCTAAACTAAGATCTCCTACATTTTCATCCCATATGACGTTAAACTGTATTTCAAGAACTACATATGGCTTGATTCTCATCCTTATGGGATACGTGGTAAAATCTAGCACCTCAATTCAGGATCCAACCACAACATGATTATGGTTAGCATTGGTCTGTGTATCTCCTTCATGCATTGGACAATTCCCATTTTGATGTGTTATACTCATAACCTTAAATACTTCCATATCTTCGTAACCCTTTTCTTGAATTCTGGTCACAAAATGTCTGATACTTGGGAATTATTTTGCCTGACTATGCAGCACATGCCCTTAGGCGGCCTTGCATTAGTTGTCTATATAAAGGACATGTCAGCCAAAGGATGATATTGTTTGACTATGCAGTCAATGCCCTTAGGTGGACCTACATAATTCACCCCCCTAACAGGTTTTTCAAATAATGGTAACTTCATTCTTGGGGGAAAACCTGCTTTTTCCTTATTTGTCTTAATAACAATATGTAGGGTTCCGCAGAAATAGACATCCTTAACATATTTGTCTCATACTCTTTTTCATGATCTGAAAGTATTCAAGTCTATGGTTTATATTTCCCTTCCCTATGTTCTGGTCAAACCTTCGTAAGAGTGACATTCATCCAATTCATTGAAAATATTGATTGGGAATATCCTCTGTATATTCAAGTACCTCTCTCCATACAACAGACTCTATGCTTTGGAAAATTTAAATCTCCATAAACTTCTATTGGATTTTTATCAATAGAAAAGTAAAACTTCTGAGAGTTCTTTTTCCTGACTATGAAGCACGTGCCCCTAGGCAGCCTTGCATAAACAAGTCTATATAATGGACCTGTCAGCCAAAAGATGCTATTATTTGACTATGCAGCCAATGCTCTTAAGTGGCCCTGCATAATTCAAACCCCTAACAGGTTTTTCAACTAATGGTAACTTCGTTCTTAGGAGATACTTTATCTAATGATTTTTATCCCTTTTCCCATGTCATTCCTCAGATTCAAAATTTCATAAGTCACAGTTTACAATTTTTCCGCTCCATACTTGGATGTGGTAATATGTTTTTAAGAAAGTTATCAAGGAATTGAGTCAATTTTAATCCATTCAGTCAAAGTTATTAGACATTTAAACATTATCCTTTTCATGTCCGACATGCATGACATTAAACTGACCACAAAATACAAGGGTACTCTAAACAAAAGTCAAGTCCCAGCTCACTAAACATACATTTTGTGTGATTTAGGTAATATTGAGCAATAAAAAGGTTCAAAGTTTGTAGGTTTATTTTTATAATCTTAACAGAAATCAAACTATGATTACTATGCCCATTGGATTAGGTAAAATTAATTAAATAAAGTAGCAAGAGAATGCAGGTGCCAAATGATTGAAGATGAAATTGTTTTTCATTAATGCACCAGAGTTAGAAGGACATCCACAGACTGGAGTCTCTTCTATTTTTTCAGGAATTACAAGAGGCTTTCAACATAACTCTTCATTTGATTTATGGAATCCAGAGCTTCATCAGTAGCCACCTAGAATCCATTCATTCAACTGGATACAATAAGAGATGTTGTGATACCATCTCTTCTTGGAAAAATTGTAAAAGAATGCTCTTGAGTGCGGTTTGAGAAAACTTTCTGCAGATCAAACAGTGACTCTGTTTCTATCCAAGAGACTTGGAAGATGGATACATGGATTTGATAATGGATAATTTGAAGTAATGAGCCATTTGGAGAGATTAATCTTTTCAAATATTGTTCTAATGTCATGATAGTCTTATCTCCATCAACCATTAGCGGAAAACATGTTAGAACATGGGTTTTCCATTTTCATATCTGCAAGGAAGTGGCATGGAATAAAAATTTGAAAGCTCACACCATTTTCACTGCTCTTAATGCACAACATAACCGAAATAGAGGGATAATAGTGCGGCTGCAGCTCGGGCTTGTGAGGTTTCAGATCTGGGGAACATGGGCTATGATGCATTATAAACGCTTTCTCCATTGTTCCATCATTTACAAATGATCCTCCAATTGAGACATTTGCTGAAGAAAAGTTGGTATAAGTCTGAAACTAGGAATGCAGTATATAGTTCTTTACCTCTGGAATATTGAATCCTTGTAGATTTCCATGCCCATATAAAGGTAGATAAATGCTCTGTGGAAAATTAAGATGATACTTCTTCGTGTACTTGTCCAAATCTGGAAGATTGTTGTTGCAGATATTATAGTAATTATGGCCAAAAATGTTCATCATATCATCAATCCTCTTGTTGGCCAGCTCATCAGTTGTTCCGATTCTTTTGGGGGCCATTGAATCTACACAAACATCAGATAATTAACTTTTAAGTAAGTTGATTTTTCATAAAATTTGTGAAGAAAATAAAAAAAATGGATAAGGCATTAAGGCGTGCAAGTCCAATGTTGGCGTGCAAGTGTATTTGTGTCGCGCATGTTTGGGCGCGTAGGTATCACTACATAAGTCCAAATACCTCTGTAGAAGCATGACACAATAGGAGCGTGAACCAACAGAAAACAATTCACTTGCGCGAACGATATCTACTTGCACGCCGAGAGCTCAGAAGCATTCAAAGTTGGGTTATCTGCACAAAGTGGCACCACATATTTATAGACAAGGACATAACCCTGCACACCAAAGATTTTGGGACTCTCAACTACACGTCGTTACTTGCACGCTCAAAACTTGCATGCCCAAAATTTCTTGGTTTTTTCCATTACCTCAGAGTCCAATCCTCCTTCCTTTTTCGGATCCAACTCTGAGGGGGGAATTTTGTTAATGCTTCTTTCCTTCACAGAGTCTAATGAATGAATAAGGTGAATACATTAAGCACAAAGAGATTCATCCTTTGAAGAAATGTCAAAAATTGACAAAGGGATGAACAAGGATCATTATAATCATGGGTCGTGCAAGTTTCACCATGGTCGTGCAAGTATACTTGCGCTCCACATATTGGTCACGCAGGTGACTTGCGCGCCCTACTTTATTTTTGCCCAAGGTCTTCAATGGCCTATAATTACCCCTTGTGGTCCACCCATTTCGAGGACGGAAAATTACAAAAGTCGGATATATGCTCTCGGTGCCCTAGTATCTACTTGAAGTATTTCAAACACTTATAAGGTAATTTGTTACCTTGAATGGAAGACCTAAAGAGGGGGAACAAGGCCTAAGTGTTGAAATTCACCAACACTTGCGCGCCTAAAGTGTCTAACCCTCAAGGGAAATAAAAACACTTGCGTGCCACCTTATCCCTTCAACAAAACTTGCACGCCACACTTTTTAAAGCATTTGGGGATAATACTAAGGGCTTGAGCTAGGTCTCGCCCAAGTATTACCCTATGGGTTAACCACCGCACAAGTACACATGTGTCGCGCAAGTATACTTGTGCAGCCAGTACTTACACACCTACCTCTTTTTGGGTTCCCCTCCTACTTATTCAACTCTTTTCTTCAAATCCACCTCTCCTCTTCAAGATTTATCCTTCAAAACCCTCTTCAAAGTCATTTTTGGCATGTTTCCTTTGTTGGCTTCCTTATCTGAAAGGAATTCTATGGAACATCTCTCAAAACCTAGTGATTTACATATCTTTATGTCACTAAGGTTAGATATTTCATTCATTTCAACCTCATCCTTTAAAATGAGAAGATCTTTAATCTGGGCATCCTCCTTAGGAGTAAGCCCCAAGTTCCCAAATCTGGGCCTCCTTTTTAGGGGTAATCCACAGTCATAGATCACAAGTTCCCCTTAACCTGGCCCTCCTTCTTAGGTGTAATCCCCAAATTAAGAATCTAAATCTCCATAAAACAAAAATTCTTTTATGGACCCTGTTAATGGGCATCCTTATCAGGAATAAGTCCCAATCTTAAGTTAAGGTCCCCCCTTTAATCTGGGAATCCTCCTTAGGAGTAAGCCCCAAGTCCCCTTTTACCTTGGGTCTCCTTCTTAGGAATAATCCCCAAGTTACAAGTCTCCTAATTTGGGTATCCCCCTCAGGAGTAAGTCCCAAGTCAGAGTATCCAAATCTCCATAAAGTATAAATACCTTTATGGAAACTACTCCTGGACTTCTTTCCTAAACTAAGTACTGATCTTCATTTACTTGGGAAGTCAAACATACATAAGCCCCATATCATTCCTTGTGACCACATATTTCGTGGCACAAATCTTCAGGTTTACTGATACCTCTTGTTTCTCACACCGAGCATGACTCATGTGAGCTTAGAGTGTAAAAGTAACTATGACGCATCTCTTTAGGCCGTTAATCATACACAAGCCCCACACTTCTTACTCGAACTACGTGGACTTTGATCTCTGCCTTAAAAGTAGAGTACGTAGGAAGCCTTTCAAAGGTTCAAGCCCATCACTCATTAATTCTCATTTGTCCCATATGACGTTAAACTATATCTTAATTCTCGAACTACATGGGTTCTAATTCCTTTTCTAACAAGGATACGTAGGTAGCCCATCTGCGGGTATGATCCCAACTCTAAAAGAATCCTTATCCTTCTAAATGATAATAAACTTCAAGTGCCCCACTGATTGGCTTTAGAACCAGTATGGTCATCATAATGACCAAGATATTTCTATATAATGTATTGAAGGATACCATTGACTAAGGATATCTAATACATATAGATGATTCTCCATCGATGAAGAACCTCAAATACATATAAAGAGATTCTCTAAATCCCATACATATCAATCATTTATTGTCAGATCTAAAGTAAATCACATTTTAATACTTGGTAATTTAATAATGATTCACGAAAATAACTCAAATATATAAAGAGAGTACCGGAGTAGAAAATAATTCCCCCAAAAAAGGTGTGATGAGTCCGACCTCACATCCTCTCGACCAATGCAAATTCTTAAGCCTCATCGATCCACAACTAATGAGAACCTACCTTTGGAAAGTAGGTCCAAATGTATATAGAATCATTGGATGTTTCCGGTTCTACAAATAAACCCGTTAGAAACCGATTGGAATGTTTAAACCTTAAATAAACGAGGTCATCCCCATTTCCATGCAAAAACAATTTATTAGGATTGCCACCTATAAGGGAAGTGGATTTTACGATTTTTCTCTTTTTAGGGATAATTCCTATTTATCATCTATATAATAAAATAAAACCAATAAGAATTAAGGGAATTGATAGTGTAGTTGGAGGTGATAGAAATTAAAGTGTTTATTCGACCGAGCATGTATCTGTGAGCAACATCGGTCTTGTTTTTTAAACAGGCGAATGAAACCCTTCAACTGTGTGTAGAATATTATAAGATTAACTAAGTTATGATAAAGAATAGGTAACCACTTCCATGCATTTATGATCTGTTCAATCAATTTAGGGGATCCAAATGGTTCTCTAAAATTGACTTGTGATCCGGATATCACTAATTTTGGGTTTGGAAGGAGGATATTCCAAAGATAGCTGTCAGAAGTAGATATGGTCATTATAAATATGTGGTAATTACTTTCGATCTTACGAATGAACCAGTGGTCATTATGGCATTGATGAATTAGATATTTCATAGATATCTATATTATTTTGTGGTGGTTTTTGTGGATAACATATTAGTGTATTCAAAGGCAAGGGATGAGAATGAGAAACACTTGGTGAAAGTGTCGAGAATCTTATGGGATCATTTTTTGTATTTAAAATTATCAAAGTATGATTTTTGGATACAAGAGGTATGTTTCCTTGGCCATGTAATCTCTAAAAAGTTGTTTTTGTGGATCCTGAAAAGATAGAATTTGTTATCTCTTGGAAAACACCAAAGAATTTCTTCGAGATACAGTGTTTAATTGGATTGGGTAGCTATTATCAATGTTTTGTTCAGGATTTATCATGACTAGATTCACCTATGATAGCTTTTACAAAGAAAAATTTTTCATTCCAATGCTATGAGGAATGTGAGATGTCTTTTCAAGAGCATAAAGTTCACCTTACACCAGCACCAATCTTGATTTTTATAGAATCAAGACAAGGGTACATGGTGTATTGTGATTCCATGGGAACATGATTTGGATGTGTTCTCATGAAGGGAGATCATGTTATTTCTTATAGCTCAATAAAGTTATGGTTTCATGAGAATAACTACCCAACACATTATTTGGAGTTAGTTTTCATAGTTCATGCTTTGAAGACATAACATTATTACCTCTTTGGTGAGAAAATTTCAGTGTTTACGGATCATAAGAGCTTGAAACATATTTTCTCACAAAGGTATTTGAATCTGAGATAACGAAGATGGGTAAATTATCTCCAAATGTTTGAATTTGACTTGATGTATACACCGAGTAAAGTCAATATAGTATAAGATACATTAAGCATAAATTCATATGCTTAGTTGGAAGAAGAGGATTAAAATGGGAGGTATTTGATGTCAGTTCTAGTTGACATACACTTGGAATGTGAAGACTGAGGTGTTGTTGTGGTGTTTTTTCAGTTTTGTTTATTCCTAATTTGGTGGAGATGGTCAAGCAGGCACACACTTCTGATTATTATTGTGTTTTTATGAGGTCAAAAATTAATGGTGGGGAGACCATTGATACCTAGAAGCTAGATGGGAGTTCATTTTCATGGTTTTAAGATTAGATATTCATACCTATGGCTTGTCATGATCATCTTCTTCACGCTTACCACCATTTAAAATGGGATATTCATCCTAGGGTACAAAATATGTATAAGGCATTGAAAGCACAGTTTTGTGGGTTAATAAGATAAGGAAGGTGGAAGTTATTTTTTCAAGATGTTTAACTTATCAGAAAGTTAAAGCAGAGCATCATCAACCAGTAGGTATATTGTAGTCTTTACATATTACTATTTGGAAATGGGAATAGATAGTTGTGGATTTTCTAACAGGTCTCCCAATAAAGCTTCAGAAACTTGATTCCATATGGGTGATAGTGGATCGGCTCACAAAGTCGGCTCATTTCATCCCTATTTGTGATTCTCATATGATGGAGGACTTGTCTAAAATCTATATCCGAGAAGTGGTAAAAATGAATGGTGTTCCAATTTCGATATTATCAGACAGAGATCTGAGTTTTATGTCTCATTTCTAGAAATACTTATAGAAATCCCTTGGAACTCAGTTGAATGTGAGTATGGGGTATCATCCCTAGATGTATAGACAATCTGAATGGATGATGTAAATGTTGTAAGACATGTTGTAGGATTATGTAATGAATTTTGGTGGCCCATGGGAAGAGCACATACTATTAGTAGAGTTATCATTTGACAAGAATTATTAGGCCTCGATACTTATGGATCATTTTGAATAATTACATGCGCATCCTTCTTGTTCTCCACTTTTTTGGGTGGAAAAAGGTAAGACTTCACTGGTTGGGTCAAGTCTAGTCAAAGAGAAAATGGAGAAGATTCAGTTGATCAGGAAGAGAATGGATATGGATCAGAGTCATCATAAATTATACACAGATCATCATCGAGGTCCATTTTCTTTTGAGGTGAGTGATTATGTGTTCTTGAGGATCTCTCGAAGTCTTATACAACATTAGTTTGGGAAACTGATCAAGTTATCTCCAAGATATATTGAGCCTTTTGAGATACTTGAATAGGTTTGTGAGGTGGAATATCAGTTGGAATTTCCACCACAGTTCAGTGCTATGAATAATGTGTTTTATGTATCTTAGTGGAAAAATTATCAGCCTATTCCTGACCATGTGATTCTATGGGATTAAGTTAAACTAGATATGGATGATTCATTGGTACATAACCCGGTGCAGACTGTGGATAGCCAATATAAAGTCTTTCATGGAAAAAGCATCGGTCTAGTGGTGGTTTTATGGAAACATGGTCAGATTCAGGAAGAGACTTTGGAATGGGAGAAGGAAATGGTCCAGAAATAGCCTGAACTCTTTCATAACTGTAGGGGGTTTCTACATTATAGGATGGAAAGTCCAATTGTGGGGACAATGTAGTACCCTCAGTTTCAATTAAGTAACCCCTTATTTAATATTTTTAGGTATGTAAAGTGTTTGGGTGAAGTTTGGAAGGGTTTGAAAATCTTTTGGAATGTTTTTTGGGCTTTTATATAGGTGAACAGTTTGATAACAGTTTGTGGAAACCATGAAACTCCTACAGAAAACTGTGCACAATGAGACAAGGACTAAGGGTAAGTCACACAGGCAGGCTCACGGTTTGTCCAAATTATGCGGACGTTTAGGAGAAATTGTGAAATGTGGGAAAGTGGGACTTTGCACAGTTGGTGCATAGTTTTTCAAACCCAGTGAGACAACTGTAAAAAGTTCTCCTTAAGATAGAGTTTGGCACATGGTTTTCCTAACCATGCACTGTTTAAAAACAAGATCCAAAAAAAGTGGATCTAGACCAGGATTAGCCTTTTACCCCTCATTTTTGCACCAAACTGACCCTAACACAATATTTCTCCCTCCTGGAGGATAAGGAAGCTTTCTCCAACAATCTGAAGGATTTTATTGGTGCGTTGAAGCCATATTCACTAGGTATGTCCTCATTTATGATGGTTTTTGTAGGTTTTTCTAAGATCTACTTCCTTTACTTCCTCAACATCCTAGATCTATTCTAATGTGGATATATCTACTATTGCGGATGTCAATCATGATTATTTTTGGTCTTGTTGATGATAGGGGAGGAGATCTAAGGTGGGTTTTTGGAGATTCAACCTGGTTTCGTTGGAATTTTAGTGTAGTTCTTCATTTTCGCCAAAAATCTCGTGGTATGTGGTTACACTCTCAACTCCTTTATTTAAAATGTTGAGTGTTAGTTTTAAATTGATGGTTTTGATTGAAATTGGTTGTGAAATTGTTGTGAAAAGCATGGTAGAACTGTCTTTAGTGATGGATTATGGATTTTTGTGAAATTGTGGAAATTTTTGTGCACATTTCTTTGATAAATGATTTTAAAATGTTGATTTAAAAACGAGACTTTGCTGGATATTTGGTAAATAATTTAATTGAGATACTTTCAATAAATAGGTGATTTTATTGAAATGTATTGAAATGGTTTTCTGAATGTTTTTCAATAAAAGAACTATTTTATTGAAATGGTTTAAATGGTTGTTCTGGAAAGGATTTTGGTATAAAGGGTTGGTGTGTGTTCATGTACATTCAGGACATATAAGGGTATGAAGATTCCCCCATCATTTTCTGGGATGGAAAAGGGTATTAACTTTCCCCCATCAAAAAGGTTCATTAAGTGGCGGCTTAGTGAAAGGATGACTCACCACTCACAATTATAGAGAGGTTCGTGGTTGCATGCATGGTAGGATGTCTGGATGTGTTGAATGGAATGGCTTATGCCAAAAATGGAATTTGTGAAACGGTTTTAGAGCATCATTTGGTTTCTTTTCTTGGAAAATTTTTTAGTAAGGAAAATTGATTAGGTATAGAACCGATTGTATTTATTATAAACTATTTTCAATTTCATATATAACTTGTTTTATATAAATGTGTTTACTTGTTTTATCCTAGTGGCGTGAGTAGGGAAGTCATTTGGGGAAAGCCTACTGAGTTCCATAACATACCTCTACATTGGCACTTTGGTACTTTTACGGATATTGTTCATCATGGCATAGACAAAGGTAAGGTATCACGCTTCTTTAGTGATGCATTGTGATACTTGGGTTGTTTTGTGGAGTTATAGCATGGTGCATATTGGAACTTTGGAGTCATGTGGTGGTCGTTGAGTTTTGTAGTCTTGTCTACCATTGTGTACTTTGATGTTTTATAGTATTTTGTTGTGGTACTCTATAGTAGTTTGGTTTTGATATCAATGGTATTCATTTGAGTTGCTTTACATTGTTATCATGCATTATTTAGTGATTTTTTATGGCATTTTTGGTTGGGTTTTATGTAAGAAGGGAAAATCATTCATCACTTGTTTTGAAGACCTTATCATTTATTTTCCATCTTTGGCACCATAGGGGTGTCACTTAAGGCTATGTAATGTCCTTCTACATTCACAAGGCAGTGAAGAGGGGTAAGATGTTACATCCAAGACACCCCACAAGGCCCTACACCACTAGGCTAAGCCTTGGGGCCATAACAGGTTTCTTTAAACTGAAGGATTTATGACTCCTACTTGGGACTCAAAGATTCCAAAAGTGTAAGAAGAATTTTGGATAGGAAATTTGGTCTAAGATGATAGAGAGAACCAAAGGATATAAGTGAATTTGAGTGGGTGTAAGAGTGCTCCATTTATATATTAAAATGACAGTCTGTTCTTTTTAAACATAAGTTAGGTGAAGAGTAAAGATGGAATCACCTGGAGGATATGTGAGTTAGGTAGAAAACATTCGTGAGAAGTGTATGATTAACTCATAAATCTAATAATAGACTTTTTTAATATCTATGTATGAAATTAATTACTCAAAATTCAAGAAAAGATAACATACCCAAGTTTTTCCTCCTTTTACATAATTTAATTATTTACGTATTAAATATATTTTTACAAAATATATAATATGACTCATGATACCTGAATTTTACATTCTGATACTCAATTTGCACTCTATATAATGAAATTCAATTTCTAAATATGATAAATTTAACTTTTAAATGAATACATAAGATATATAAATAAATCATTTGTATAGAAAATTTACTTTTTAAAAATTACGTGTTATTATTCTTATTTCAAATATATTATCAATCATCACGTACGTTATAACATATTTTTTCATACATATAAGCATTTCATTTCAATTAAATCACCCCGAATCATGATATATTTAGATTTTTGAAATAAAAAACTATAACACATTAAAAGCAATTTTTAAGAAATTTTTAATTTTAATCATTATGTCATTTTATTCTTATTTCTAACAAATTACTGATCCCTCTAACATTTTTTATTAATTATGTGTGTGTGTGTGATGTATTTCATTAAAATCATTCCTTAAAATTGATCAATTTAAATTATCAAGAATACAATACAAAATACATAGATTTGCATTAGTTTATAAAAAAATATCCATTTTAACATTAAATGATTTTAATCATTTTTATTTATTGACCATCCATTCAACTTTATAAATGCAATTGAATTAAAATCATTCACTAAATTATATAAATAAATTTAATTAAAATTATTCTTTAAATGTGACATATAAAAAAATCACATTTTATAGAAATGAAAATATTTTACCAATACATTATTGTCATTTTATTTTAGTCTATAATTGATTATCATATATGAATTATATAATTTATGACATATTACTAACATTTTTCTTTGAAAATTAAAACGTTTGGAAATGTTTATATCTAATAGTCATATATCAAATGGCCATATAACCAACAACTTGATAGACAAAAATCATATATCCAATGACCATATAACATTTCTATATATAAATGTACATACTTCTCGCATATCATTCATCTTATTCCTTAATTTATTTTTCAAGTTCATCACGTTTCTAATGATTTTCATTCTTCTTATATTTTTTCATCAACAATATGATATTCATGACAGGTTTTGATTATGTGAATTTCAACTTTGCATTATTTTTACTTACATGTGGTTTCATTCATTTTGTAAATTTACTAATTATCTTACATTTAATTATCTTTTAATGGATTTCATTTTTTATTGTAATATTGAGTCGTTATTAAATAAGACATTGTTCATTTTAGTTCAATGTTGCATTTTTTTATCACATGATATGGAACATACTAGATTTATTTAAAGAGTAAATATGTATTAAATCATGGTAACTTATGGAGGTACTCATGAGTTTCATGGATTTTGGGAATGAAGGTTATTAGTTCATAAAAATTATTCAACATATTTTATTACACCTTTCGGGGTGAGGACTGGTTGCCAGATCGTAAACATGTTTGCAACAATTTTATTCCTTCCATTGAAATCCACCAATTATATGTTTTATTTTTGAGATAATCCACCTATTATACTTGAATGATAATTTTATGATGATTTTGAAATGAAACCTCATTTAAGGATAATTCGGACAATTTTTAAAATTAATGAGCAATCAGTCATTGGGTGGGAATTAAATGGCTGATAATTCATGAATCAAGATCCTTTTATTGGATTATGTGTAGGCAGAGATTTGATCGCAAGAAGAACATGGAGAAAAAAGGAGTTGCGGATTAGCCGGCTAGGTTAGAGGCACCTCCGTCCTCGGTGCCCCTTCTTTCTGGCCATCTCTCTGGATCTCTCGCCTCCCTAGGTGCTCCATTGGCACCCCTGGGCTCGCGGCCCATTCATTCGCCCTGCAAGCGTCTTCTCTTGGAAAGCTGGTTGGTGGTCCCCCCGATCGCGATTGATCTCAAGATCCCTTTAGGCCTCTGATGTGACCTCATCCATCCTCCCCAGTAGGGTCGTCCAATGCGGCCCTCTGGTGACCTTCCTCCTTCCTTAAAAGATTTAGTTCTTTCGATCCCGTTGTTCCCCATGGAGCAGAAAAAACACGAGATGGTGGATGGTTGCCATTACTTTTTTCATTTTGATGGAGAATTTCGTAGTAAAAAAAATGATCTATAGTGGCTAAATTTAGTGCAGATCACCCGTCTCTTCCGACCTTTGCTCTCTTTATCAGGACATGAAATCTCACTGGTCTAGCGGCCATCTCCATCTTAAATAGGTAATCCTTCGGCGTGCATCTATTTTCCCAGCTTGACTTCATCAAGGATTGGACTAGGGAATCCCATACCTATGAATGATGGAGGTTCCTTCTCCTGAGGTGGTCCCTGTATTTACACAGGGGCGGTGATTCTCCACTGGAAGCGCTGTGGATCCGAATCTGAGGCCTCCCTCTCCTATTTCACAATCCTCCTATACTTAAAGGTATATGAGATTCTTTTGGCCATTTTCTCTGTGTTGATGACGTGACTCTGAGGATGATGTTTATCAATGGTAGCTCGAATTTGTGTTGAGGTGTATCTAGCTTCTTCTCTTCCTTAGTGAATCCTCCTTCATGCTGGCTCCGATGTCACCTTCTGGCAGACATTGTTGTATTAGAACGCACCTGGTTTCTGTTCCCATTGCCACCTTCAAGGACACTCCGATTCATCATGTAGGAATCACGTTGCACCCATCTCTGACAAGGGACTCCATCTTGGACATATCCCAAATACTCCTAAATTTGCCTTGTTTCACCATCCTCCAGGTGCTTATTTTTTATGGGGTTTAGTCAGTGCTGGGTCTAAGGAAGAGAGACTCATTCTGGGGGAAGCTCTCCCCCTATTACCCCTAAGATTTATCCCAGATCATTCTATGTCTTTGTCCTCTCAATATGAAAGCCTAGGGCTTCCGGACCAGGCCTCTGTTCCTCAGCCTGCTTCCCAACCCGTCCTCTATGGCTATATATATCCTGTTTCTCCTAGTGAAGATAAGAATCTCATGAAGCCACCCCCTACAGATGTGGTTTTCGAGGATCAAGGAACCGTTTCATCAATACCTAAGGGAGTTTCAGACCAAGTTTGGACTTATTGACTGTCCCATGTAGGTTCCCTCCCTTGTCAACCAATGATTCTCAGTGCTTACTGATCCCCAAGAATCTATGATCGTTGGTGCATGTCTAGTAGGACTCCCATATCTATCAGATATGAAGTGCACTGACCTTGCATTTTGGTTCCGGCTGTCTCCCTCCAACCTCTAGAAAAATCATTTCGGTCCCCCAAATCATTTGGAGTGCTCGAGCTGGTTGATGAGGACCATTCTCTGCGTCCTACAATTCGAGGCCACACAAAGAAATCCAAACCCAATTTCCCTGTTCCTAGTGGTATGACCACTCGCTCTCAAACCAAATCCAAACTTCCCGAAACTCTTGCCCAAGGTCCTGTCCATTCGGGCCAGCAGGCCTGCCCCTCAAAATTCATCATGGTCTTTACTATAGTTTGGAACTATAAGGGAATCAGATCCTCAGCCACAAGTGAGTATCTTCGGAAGACTCTTAGAGGAAATTAAGTTTCTCTACTTGCTATTCTGGGACCTAAATCTGAGACCTCTTCTATTAATGATTTTTCCAAAAAACTCTATATGGACAACCACTTACATAGTAGTCCGTCTCACACCCATATTTGAATTTTTTTTGGATAATCAAATTCAAGTGGACCACATTGAGGCTTCTTCTAAACACATTACAATGAAGGTCAGTAAAACCAATATTTCCTTCTTTCGGATGATCATTTAGGAAAAATTCTAGTTGGATAAGACAAGTGAGCTCTGGAAAGTGCTTTCAGCCTTCAATCTAGGCTCCTCAACATGGTTTTTAAGAGGGAATTTTAACACAATCATTTAACAGTATGCAAATGGAGGAGGTATTTATCTGAACAAGGCTTTAAATGATTTCCAATACTTGTCAATAACAGCCTCTTGGACATGAGATTCACTGGTGGCCCATACACATGGTGTAACAAGTGAGGTAGTAGCAAAATCTGGAGCCGTCTTGACAAATGTATAGCCAACTTGCAAGACATTTCTAGTTTCCTGCTTTCATCTGGCACTCACTTGGTGTGAAACCTGTCCGAAAAACCACATATACTTCTCCAGATCCAAGGTTCTCAACCCTAAGTTTGCGGCTTATTTAATTCCAAACAGTGGAAGCATGTTAGTGGCTTGAAGAAGATGGTGATTGCATCTTGGATGGATACCTCTCAAGGGAATGCATGGGAAACACTTCAAAATAAGCTCTGCATACTGAAAGGTGACGTCATCACTTGGTCCAATAACCACTGGGGATTCAATACCAACTTGAGAGAAAAACATGAGGAGATCAGTCACCTTAATGATTAGCTTCATGTTCAATGGGATGACAAAACATTCCTTGTACTTACTCACAAATGACGATTCCTGGAGGATCGCCTTCTCAGAGAAGAAATATTGGCAAGTGAGCCATCCTAAATTGCATGGATAAAGGAAGGAGATGAAAATATGACCTATTTCCATGATTTTATAAAGGAGAGGAAGTTCACTGGGAATCTTAACAGGAAATTGAAGGATGGTTCATTCTCTAATGATGTCAACACTACAGTCCTTTTAGTGGTTTCCTTCTTTTCAGATCTTCTTGTAGGCCCTTATCATGTGAGAAGAGAAGGGGTCCACAACCAGATTAATGATGACAGTTTTTTTAGTAATATACCTTGTTTTGTGGGTGAGCTGGATGATATTTTGTTCCAATCCATCCCGGATGAAAATGAGATCATAGAGTCCATCAAAAACCTTAATCTGAACAGTGCTTCTGGCCCTGATGGCTTCCCTAGATCATTCTACTTAGATGATTGGGATCTCATAAAAACAGAATTCATTAATATAGTTCATTATTAGTTCAATGGTGGCTCACTTCTTAGAGTTACCACTGCCACCGTCCTAGTTCTCATCCCTAAAGTTAGTCAGCCTAGCTGCATTGGCCAATTTTGTCTTATCAACATGTGCAATTTCTTTCACAATGTACTTGCAGTCATTCTCAAAAACAATTTTTCTATTAGACCACCTTCACTTATTTCAGGGGAGAAACATGGATTCTTCCAAGATAGGAACATTCAAGGTGTCGTTGGTCTAGCTGAGGAAATGATTGCGGATCTTAACAGACATGTGGTGGGATCTGATGTCATGGTAAAATTTGACATCAAAAAAGCTTACAGCATGATTGAATAGAGTTTCATTCTTGGGGTCCTCCATTAATGTGGCTTCTCTGAATGGACCTGTGATCTTCTGTTCTGATGCTTCTCTGGTCTCTCTTACGGGAAAGAGATTTGGTTTGTTCAAATTAGTGTGGAGGCTTCACCAAGGAGATCCTCTTTCTATGAGCCTCTTCATTCTAGCTCAAGATATCTTCAGTTAGAACATTACAAAAGGTATTGAAAGCAGGATGGTCTATCCTTTCAGGGATCGGTATGGCTTCATTGGCACATCCCAGTTATTCTTTGCAGATGTCATGTTGTTCTTTATAAATGGCAGAAGCAATTCTATACAAGATTTTAAACGTATTCTAAAATTGTATGGTAACAGAAGTGGCCAGAGTATCAATGATGGAAAAAGTATCATTTACATCTCAAACAAATGCTCAGGAAGATGGTATAAACTCATTGAGGAGAGGGGCTAGGAATCTCTTGAGGTGGATTTCCCATGGATTATCTGGGTGCTCTGCTAATTTCTGGTAGAATTCATATCCAACACTTTGATGGTATTTGTGGTAGGATTACAGGAAGGATTCTGAACTTGAAAAGTCAATCTCCCATTTAAAGGAAGGATCATTTTGTTGAGTAGTGTCCAGTTTTCAATTTGAATGCACGTGCTCTCACTATGCAAGGCTCTAAAGATAGCTCTTAAGAATATTGAACACACCATAAATGGTTTCATTTGGGATTCTCACCAAGAAGGTCTACCACACTGGGCTATATGGTATAGACTGGAAAAATCAATTGAACAACAGGGGAATTAATCTCAAAATTATTGATGTAATCATGAAATGGATGCATGCCATGTTGGCATGGGAGATGATTTCAGGGCAATCCCTCCAGACCGATTTTATCAGGTAAAAACATGGGAACTACCCCATCTCCACTTCTGAGGGCCACAAAAGGTTCTCGTTTATGGAATATTATGCAAAGTATCATCATCATCCATTATGATTGTTCTCGTTAAATTGTTGGAAATGGGGAGATTAATTTATGGAAAGATAACTTGGTGGTTTCCAGCCTCTTCTTCCTAGGGTGCCTTGTCCCATATCAACTCCTCAACCAGGCTTTTGACTATCCTAGGTTCATTGAGGCTGTCTTCAATTATGCACAGAAATGTGTCTACAACAGCACTCAACTCATGAATAAACTTGACTTATGTATTTTCACACCCTCCCGACCAGGCCACATCAGTAGCTCTAATTTTTGACGACTCATTCATGCTCAACCAAGCTTTGACGAACAGGACAGTAAGCTATGGAAACAACTATTCCAGTGAAGCATGCCTTTCATTTCTAGTGAGGTTCATAAAAAACAAGTCCATCTCCACTAACAACCTGGTTCATTGAGCAGTCATTTCAGTGAACTTACACAGCCCGGTTGACCTTCTTTAGACTTGATCTATCGATCTTGACTTTAGAATTATTCTGTTTATTATGGAGAAAAGATGCAGTAACCTTTTCCAATTTTTGGTACTTGGGTAAATGATTCAAGGTGAAATGATTCACTACTATCACTTGTTGGTTCTTGAATAGTGTTAATTGATACTCATAAATGAATGGAAAAGAAAACTGAACTTAAATTGCACTGAACAATTATATTAACTAACTTGAATAGAAAAAATGAAATTAATTCATTGCAGATTGAATACCATAAGCAGTTTTGTGACTCATACTATTGAAAACGAAAATGAAAAGAACTAGAAGAAAGAGATGAAGAAGCATCTCCAGTGAGATTGCTCCCCTCCTCCAACTCCAATTTTGATTCTCGCTCCCAGTTTGGTTATCTACTTCATATTCTGTGTGTGCATTGATGTGAATGGTGGTATGATCGTTTGGGGGTCGAATGGTTCTGGAACCGGTGCCTCTGGAATGGTTGTTACTTGTCTCTCTAACCTGGGACTCTACTCTTAAAAGAAATACTTTACACGCCTCTTTTGTGCGCTCACGATCCATGCATGGTCAAAGTAGCTTGTCTTCCCCATGGCATTTACATCACTATACGTCCTCCTCTAATAACCGCATCCAAGCTCCCTCAAAAAAAATGCACAACTACTCAATGTCCTATTCCATGTAGCGACATCAATCATGAGCTCCTCCCATGTGGCGTGCTTTGACATGCTGGTCACTAGTTTCCAGTGGAAATCATAGTGAGTGCAACAATTCTTCAAAAAAAAAAATGGGCTGCTCGCTTCTAGTCAGTGCATACTCGAGGGATCTATCGCTCTTACCATACTTCTAGTGATTTCCAGCTCCTTGTAGAACTTCATTAATGTTTCTATAAGTTCATGCACACAAAACTTAAATAAAATTAAAACTATTAGTAATAACAATAAATATCATATATATATATAAATAATATTTATAATAATAATTATTATTAGTATAGAAATATGAATATATATATATACACATGTGCACAAATACTTATTATTATTGTTAATATATATAATAGTAATTATTATTATAATTATATATATACTGATATTATTATTATAATTATATATATACTAGTCCTATTATCAATTTTTGTTTTTTTCTTCTTTTACTTATCCTCTCTCGTGGTCACGTCTTCTTCTCCAGGGGTCTTCTTCACCAAACCTTGGGCGCCATAGACAGGGCCGGCCCTAGGTAACACACAAGAAATAAAAAAATACAAAGAAAAGGGCATCAATTTTATTAGTTTATTGTAGCTCGCAATGTATTTAGGGAAAAAAATTTAATGTGGGTCGGGAGCAACAGAATTTAATGCAGGGATGCAGGTGGATGGACCGGTAGATTGGGATCTATCAGTGGATGTTGAGCGGTGGAAGGGTGAGCAGCAGTGGATCAGCGAGTGACGGTGGGATTTGTGGAGACAAAAATAGATGAAAATTTACCATTGTCAGTGGAGGACTGGTAAATGAGGATCTACCGGTGGCATAGATTAGTGGTGGATGCTGTGTCAATAGTGGATGCCCTGTTTTGGGGGTAGATGGAGGCTGGCGGAAGCAGAATTGTGATACCAGTGGAACAGAGAGTGGCCGGACTGGTAGATCTATCTACCGGTGGCAGGAGTGGCCAGCGGTAGCAGTAAGCACTGGCAGTAGATGCTCTGTTTCTGATGATAGCAGGCAGATTGGAAGCAACACCTGAAAATAAATAAACAATTAAAATAAAAAATGTAATAAAAAAGAACAGAGAAAAAAACTAAAATTACAAATAAAAAATTAATTATATACAATTAAAATAATGAATCATTATTTAATATTCAAATAAAAAAATAAAAAAATATTAAATATTTATTGTAATGAAATACACTTGTAAAAATTAAATTATTTTAAAAAATAAAAAATCTAACGAATCTAATAAATAATACAATTAAATGAAATAAATAAATAAAATGAAAAGATGATATTGAATATTTGAATATTATTATTATAAAAAAACACAAAATGAAAGAATAAAAACTAAAAGAATGAAAATGTAAATTAATATAAAATTAATTTATAAAAAATGACAGGTTAAAATAAAATTATTACATGATCCGTAAATTAATAATTTAACTAAAGTAATCAATAAAATAAATACTTTAACATGATAATTCACAAATGTAATAATTAAATACAAAAATGGAAACGATTGAATATTATAAAGTTAAAACAAATTTTGATATAATAAATATACTGAAATATAAAAAATGATGTGGTAAATAATAACGAATAAAGACCATATCAAATTCCTCACACTTAATCAATCACACTCCTGAGCAATTCAATGCATTTTATTTATTTACAAAGAAAGTGAAAAAGAAAAGATGATTTTGCTTCAGTTTCAAAACACTCCAAAATCAAAGGTGATCAAAAAGAAGAAGAGCCTCAGCTCGTTGGTGATGACTCAATAGGTGCATCCAAGTGACCCGAGATGAAATCCGGGTGGTGGCGTATTAATGGGTAATGTAGTAGGCACTGTAGCAGCTACTGTTCGGCACTGTAGCAACCGAAACAATTTATCCATCTAGACCTTTGAGCCACCTGTTTGGTCCTATAGTCCTGCAAGGCTTTCGGGCCACCCAAGACATGCATGCTAGTTGATTCTCAAGGACTTCGGACCACATTAAGGCCTTTGGGCCACGCCAAGGGCTTCGGGCCACATGAAATTTCAGATGTACTAGTCAGACTACAAGGGGCAAGGCTTCAGAGAAGGATTCGGGGCATGCACATTCACTAGAGTAGAGATAATCAGAATTGGAAGAATGATAGGGTATGACTTTGCCATCGGTACATGGCATGTGCAGCTTTGCATAGGACAACCGGCCGACCAACCCTGTAAAGGTAGAGTGCTGATATCATGACAAATGTTAGGGAGGAGCAGTTCCAAGTTGTCTTGTCTGGGTGATTCCCTCGAAGACCTACGGGTCATGTAATTGTCGTTAAGTCTTCAGGCCTTGTAAGGGGTCCACCTCTCCCCTTGAAAGGTCGATTATCAAAATAATAAAAAAATGAAGGCCTTCATGCCATTCCGACAAAAGGTGATCAAAAATCCCTCCAGTGATTGAAAAATCATTGCTCCCATGTGAATGTCACCAACTTCCCTATTTCAATTCAAAATGGGTTCCAGTTTCATGAGTGAATCAGGTTAGATAAAATTGGAACTCAAATATTAACAAGATGCACGAGAATTATTACTCTCTAATAGGTTCCAAAAATCAAAGATCCATTTTTTCATCACTTCATTAATTCAACCCAAATGATAATTATATAAATCAATTGTTCCCTTCTTCAACCGGGTTTTAAATTCTCTCCACCTTAATGAACACATTTTTGACTATTATGCACTTTATTGTTTTTTTTTGTTTTTTTACGCAACCATGTATGTACAAAGAACTCTTCAAAAACACTTATTTGATATGTACATTGGGCTCACACATACACCCAATGCTTAAAGTATAAGATATTAATCATGGGATCTCATTTTCCCATTTTACTATAGTTACAAAAGACTAAAATGATTATCATTTGAGTTGGATCAATGATGTGTTTGTTCAAAATTTTCATATCGCCTTGGTTGAAGTTTGAATTTATAGTCGCAAGTTATAATCTCAATTCCATAAAAAAATATCCCATAACACTTTTTTTCTTAGTTCCTAAAATGAACTTTCATGAAAATAGTGAGGCAAAAACCCTCAACAATCATGGAATTCTAACAATTTCAAACTCTTTCCCTCAATCTAGAATGCTGTTGTCACTTAAGTAGGATGAAGAAAAAAACAATTTTTGTTTGTTTTTATATATATTTTGAGTCTATTTACACACACAGAATGTATTTACAACATTATAGAGAGGTAATATTGAAAATATTTAAGGGGTTTTGATGTGTTAACAGTGAAATAAAATTTGGCTTAATTATGACCACCACACTTAAAAACTCAACAATGTCCCCATTGTTGAATCTCAAGTTCAGATACATAGGTAAACAGTTTGATTTAAATAGATTTGAGAATCTACAAAAAGAATGTTTTATTATAAGGGTTATCAGGGATGTTCAAACAATTTTTTTTGCCACACAATAAGTTGACAATAAATGTACATAGCATGTTAGGTACCGGGACTACACAGCGGAAGTCTGTGGGCCGAGATTTTAAAATTTTTCTGCTTCACCGGAGTGACATAACCCTGTCAACTCCGGTGATCTTGTCTCGGCTTGGTCCGAGGATCTCGCAAGGTTCTTTAGGAGCACAAAAATAAACTTAAACATTTACCTTGTTCAGAATTGACGTGCAGGACGCCGACGATCATTGCTCGAAGACTCCGACGACGAAGCCCTCTAGATCGTCCACACACGCCTTGCAAATCTGCACGCGCGTCGTTCGTCAAGATCCGGGTGCTAGCGCGGATCTTCGACGCATACTTCGACGCAACGATGATCACCACAAAACTAGCATCTTCGATCCGTGAAGGTGGAACTTGAAGAACTTGCTAGTTTGAGAGAGTCTCTCTCTAGAACTCAGGAGGAGAGAGAGGCTCTCAATTCCAACGGATGAATAGTTCCAAGGGGAGAGCCTCTCTATTAATATATATAGAAAATATCTAAAATACGCGGTAAGGGTTCCCGGCCCCCGTGTATTAAACATTCACTATATATATATATATTATAAATAATTATTTATGACAAATTAAATTATGCCATAAATAATATTTTTTATTTATCACTGAATTGCAATATATATAATTATATATTACATGATAAACATGAGTCTAACTCGACCCGCACCTCCTGATAATATTAATCGAACCCAAGATATAAATATCTGTCTGATTAATATTTATTTATGTATTTACTTAATCACTCATAAATACATGTTATAAAAAAATTCAGCAAATTATTCCAAACTTGAATAATAAAAGAATTTATTTATTACTTGGTGATCCATAGGACTTGGATAATACCCGGACCCCGTGGTGGGGCCCACCAAGCCCTATAATCCTATTCATCAGAATAGGGCAGATTGTCAAAGCGCTGTTGTGTGTGACCCTCTAGGACCTTATCTCAATAGCAGTGAATAATATCACCAACCTAGAGCGGGGTCTAGCAACCCATCGAGGCCCCTATAGAGATAAGGCAAAGTCAAAGCAACGAATGTCTTCCTACGAACACGGTCCGTGTAATTTTAATCTCTTCATCATCGATATCTCAATAAAGCAGAATGCATACTTAGTGTCATCATTCTTTATTTGCTTTATTTTATTTGTTGATTTGTCCGGACGGTCTTACCTTCTACTACCATGACCATGGATTTAATGAAAGTGCAACCATCCTAATCAACCAGGCCCGAGATATCTCTTCCTAAACTCAGAAGTGACAAATCCTTTCTCGATCATTCAATCAATGCCATGCAATTAATGATGTACCCGATATAAACTACCTCACCACGACTTGTCGCCATGGTTTTCGCCTTATATCACATGTACGTAATTAAATGACATTCATTGATAATAATCTCAAGTCAGGAGACTATTACACATGTCCGTAGATAGGAACGACCAATGACACCAGAAACATGTGGTGTTCCTATTAAGCGGGTCTGTCCTCATGATCTCGATAGCTAGAGATCATCAAGTGAAAACTTCATGAGATGAAGTCTCAATGCTTATGAGCCCCCAACACCTGATGATCACACATCATCTATGTCCTTTCAGAATGATGTAACTGGACCATAGGACGTTACTTTAAGATTACTGTCATGGCATCTCAGGGTTCTCATTATAGCCTGGGACCTGCTATAACCATTTGATGCAACATGTAATCTAAGGACATTTCCATTAATAAAGTGGATGCAGAAGTATCTACACTATCATGGCAAGATAAATACATGTATAAAATAAACTGAATACATGTAACAGTAATCAAAGTAGAAAACAAGTTGGGTGTAGGGCACCCACTTTCAACATAGCACCCATACTTCCACCACCAAGAAATCAAGAATATAATTTTTTTTAAAAGGTTGCATGCATTAGAAGAGTTCATGAATAATTTTAAAATGGGTACCAAATTTTGACATGAAATTTCACAATGACCAACAAAAATTAAAAAATTCAGCATCCAAGGATTAATATCAGTAATATATTTAAAACAATGAATAAAATGGCACCAACAACAACACTAAAATAGATTAGAAAGAATTAAAATAGTCACACCCCAGATACATAGAAGCTCTTTCAAATGTTGAACAATAAAATTGTAACCTCCCTTTAATCCAATGAAAAAGTCATATGGTTGAAAACATGAAGCTCCTACAAGATGAACAGATTAACATGAGAATTTAGAATTTAAAGGATAATTTGAAATTGGTGAGAGTTTGAGTCAAGGGAAGTTTTATCCTATGTTATCCAACTAGAAGATTATTTTGGTTTTGAAGTTCCAAATGATTTTTCCACTGGTAAAAGTTCTTAAAACCAACCGGGACCACCAACCACAGACCACTTGAAACTCATGATAACTCAACTGGGCCACATTCAAACAGAAATAAATCATACAATAGAAGAAACATGTCAATGAAAATTTCAGTAAAAATGGTTCACCATTCATAGGACACACACAAACTAAAATTTAATGCGAAAAACAAGAAAAATCATGGATTTCCTCCTGTGTGGCACTAATTTTATAGTCCCTGACTGGATTCAATCCCCTAAATATTTTACCCATGGTCATTCAATGGTTAAGATACATCAGTAATTAGGGATTGGGTATTCCATTTTGAAATCTCAGCAAGTTCACAAAAAATCTCATGTAACTCAACTACTTGAAGAAGTATTAAAAAAATCAATAACTCAAGGACTAAGCCTACTTCCATAAATAGCTTCAAAATCCATAAAATTACTCAAAGAATTAGGTAAATAAGGAAGAAGCTCAACATGATATCCAAGATGACCAAATTCACTCTCAAAGGGCTCCCTCACATTTCCCCCCACACTTGAATGTTTCTCAAGTTCATAAAAAAGAAACAATAGTTGTTTTTTGTGGATCACTATCAACAACATGATGACTTTTATAGGTAATTTTTTTTGGGTGAAGTAGTTAGATAATCATCATTTTTTTCTAATAATCTATCAAACTCATGGATAAAAATTTCATCATCCATGTGGTGAAAAGAAGTAGGGGTGGACCTACTGTCAATTTCTATAAAAATCCCCATAAACTCCTCTAGCTCACTTTTAATTGATCAAAAAAACTCACTTTCAACTTCAAGCTAAACCGAACAGTCTCCAAACTTATCCTTAACTCTAACACTTTCACTCGCAACAAAAGAAACACAATGACCAGAATTACATACCTCAAGTATTATAGAACATGTAACAACATCAGGGTTGGGAATATGGGAGGGTTTTATACTTTGAACAGGTTGAGAAACATGATCAGTAATAAAACTTGGTTTAGGAAGGACCACTTCATGGTCCCTAGAAATGAGTCACTTATTTTGGTTCTCAATTCTCCCCATACTTTTCATCTCTTATGTTGACTCATATTCAACACAATTTTCTTCAGAACATTCACTGACAGACTCAGTGATAAAATCATCAAAGGGATAATGATTTTCCTTTCCAACCTCATCTCTAAACACCTCATCCACAACATCAATCAACTTGCAGCTCACCTCAAGTGGAGTCTCCTTGTAAACTTGAAATCCATATTGGTCCTCACCATCATGGAGGGTAATATTACCCTTTAATATATTGATGACAACCCCAATAGTGACTAAGAATGGCCTACCTAAAATAGTTTCTGACATCAACTAATAGGTCATATAGCCTCCCATAAGGGTATTCATGTGACCTGTCAGCAAGCTGTAGTGACACCAAAGCTGGTTTCAGCTCCCCTAGAGACAAATTTTTTAATAGGTAGTAGGGAATAAGGATAATACTATACCCTAGATCACTCAAGAACCAAAACTCCTCACTTCAAAAAATTCTATCAGAAATAACAAAATGGGCTGGGTCTTTCAGTTTGGGAGGAATAATATTTTGAATTATATATTTGGATTTCTCATTCTAATTAAAAGTTTCTATCACACCCCAATCACTCTTGTTATCTAATAATATCTTTATAAATTTCAAGTATGAATGGATTTTTTCCAAATATTCTACAATGGGCATGTTAACATTGAAGCTCTAAAACATTTGACGAAACATGAGGTAATTAGGTTCATTGTTCTTTTTCAGCCTTTGTGGAAAACGGATGATAAGGGGATAATTATTCAAAGAAGGTGGGTTGTTCTACCCATCCTCAAACCTCACCTTCTTCTTTTCCTATTTTATTAATTCAAACTTCATTTCATTCATTCTAGATCTTTTTTTATGTGAAGAGTTATCAGTTTTATCAGTATTCTCAAATCTATCTAGATTTCTATATTGGGAATTTTCTATATTTTTTGTTCCAATATCATCTTGAACATAAATTTATTCTTACCAACATTGTTACCTAACTGGTTCATGAATTTTATAGCTAGATGTAGTTGTTACTACAATCACACTTTCTATTGGGTTTGACTCAGTTGTGGTGGGAAGTTTTCCTTTATCTCTACCCCTAGATCCCTACCCATTTGGCCCATTTGAATTTTCATACTGTGAATTCTTAAATTTGTATCATTTTTTTCAAAGAACCAATTTCTCCTAACACCTACTACAAAATTTCCTAATGCTCCCATTTGGAATTTGAAGATTCAACCCCATATTGTTTTTAATTAATAGTTTTGGGCTGTGACTGGTAATTTGGGGCAGGTCACTATTTAATCACACCTTATTATTTCTAAGACATGTTGGGGTAATTTTTATATCTAGATTTATATTGATTGGTGAAGGGATCTTGGAAACCCTGATTCCTAGGCCAGTAATCCAAAAACTGGGCAATTTACTCAGATTGTATAGGGAGGTCAAAATCGAGACAACATCTTTGATTGTGACCAAATATCCCACAGTGACATCATTGTTCCTCAAGTTTTTGTTCATTAACAAAAAAATATTGACTATTAGTTTCATACCTATCTATGGTTCTTTTCCTAGTGATTTTTTGTTTGGAATTTTGGGCCAAATTATCAAACAATTTCTTAATCTCATCAACATTGGAATTAAAGAAATCACCCCACAAGATTGGTCAACTATGTTTTTGTTATAAAAACTGAGGGAATTGTAAAAAGTATCCATAAGAAGTTGGGGAGCTAAATGGTGATTGGAAATTGGTCTAAGAAGACTTCTAAACATATCCCTAGACTCATGAAACAACTCTCCCTCATCCTGAACAAAGCCAGTGATCTTGTGCCTCACTTATATAGCGGTGTTCCTGGGGTAGAATTTGGATACGATAGCATTGATGACCTCATCCAATGTTTCAAAGATTTCTTCATCTAAGTTATGTAACCAAGTCTAATCCTTCCCCTTAAGATAGAATGGGAAAAACCTTAATCTCAACTCCTCCTCACTCAAATATCAAATATGAAATTTCTAGACAGAACCATTAAAATATCTGATAAACTCTAATGAGTCCTCTTCTAATAGACCATAGAATTAAGGAAGCGAAGAGAGATGTTATTTTTTTATCTCATAGTTCCTAGACCTAGGGTACAACCTGATGCCCAAGGATTGCTTAACACTATTGGTATTTGAGACTCCCTAAGTATCTGTCTCTCAAGGGTAGGAACTAAGAGCAGTGGAACAATCATATTTTGATTTTCAGCTTTATTTTTCAAATTATTCATTTCTTACTTTCTACATTTTCTAAGTGTAGGACAATATTGACTTATTTATGGAATTGGAGTTACATGTTATTACTTAGAGTTTCATGTATGGATACAGTTTCAGTAGAAGAATATTTGAGGATTGTTGTATAGTTTTAATGTTATTTATATTTTCATAGATTTCCAAGTTTTTGATTTTTTTGAGTTTTGGTTATGTTATTTTTTTCGGGATTTTATTTTTAACTTGGTTGCACATGTATTCCCCGAAAAAGACAAAAAAACTTTAACACGACAATTATTAAGGATGTTCAAATTAAAATTCTTATAACTACTAGATGGTAATAAATAGGGATAACATATCCAAAGGGAAAATTAATGGTGTGTGAATGTGACCAAAACAAAACTAAAAATAACCAAAAAAATAATAAAAACTAAAATTTAATAGTGAAATGGTGAAGATGAGGGTGAAATAGATGAAATGACAACTGGGATCAAAATATATTAGAAAAAAAGATGTATCGGGGTCATTAGGCAGCTTTGAATTGATATAAATGATGTTCTTTGATCTATCTTAAATTAATATAATCATTTAGTGCTTAAAAATGGGTAGATATCCACTGAGTTGTCACTTTAGTGAACTTCCACATCCCGATTAACCTTCTTTAGACTTGATCTATAGATCTTGGCATTAGAATTAATCCATTCATTATGGAGAAGAGATGCAATGACCTTTTCTAACTTTCGGTACTTTGGTGAATGATCCAAGGTGTAATGATTCACTACCATCAAGTGATGGTTCTTAAGTACTGTTAATTTATACACATAGATGAACAAAAAAGAAAACCAAACATAAATTTCACTAAAAAATTATATTAACTAATAAGAATGGATAAAATGAAATCAATTCATTGCATAACGATTCCCCTAAGTAGGTTAATAACTCATATTAATGAAAATAGAAATGAAAAGAACGAGAAGAAAGAGATGATGAAGTATATATAGTGAGATTGATCCCCTCCTCCAACTTTGGTACTCATTCCCATTCTCTATTCATCTAAATCCAAACTGTTCTCTGTGTGATACAATGTGAATGGTGGAATGATCATCCAAATATTAGATGGATCTAGAATCAGTGCCTCTGGAATGGTGGATACCCATCTCAATGATCAAGTATTTTCCCCTTAAAAGGAAAACATTGCGCGCCTCTTCTGTGTGCTCATAGTCACCACTAGGTCAAAGCTATCTGTCTTCCACATGGCATGTACGTCACTGTATATCCTCCTCCTCTAGTAACTACAACCAAGATCCCTCAAATGTAATGCATAGATACTTAAAGTCCCATGCCATACAGTGACAATGATTGTGCACTCCTTCCACATGGAGTGCTTTGACACGCCCACCAACAGCTTCTAGTGGAACCCCTAGTAAGTGAAAAAATGCTTCGATAACAAAATTCACTCCTCACATGTGGTTAGCATAGACTCGAGGGATCTCCCACTCTTACCGTACTTATAGTAGTTTCCATCTCCTGGCAACAATTATTTAATGTTTCTATAAGTTCATGCACATAAAACATAAATTAAATTAAATGTATTAGTAATATATATATATATAATATAATAATAATAATTATTAGCCTAAAAATATGAATATATATATAAAAATACTCATAAATAATAATTATTATTTTTATTACATACAATATTAATTATTATTATAATTATATATATACCGATATTATAATTATATTTTTTATATATATTATTATATATTATTATTATTTTAATTTTTAATTTTTTATTTATTTCTTCTTTTACTTATTTTCTTCCACAACAGAGTCTTATTCTATAATAAGTTGGCTTCTTCTCCAAACCTTGGGCACTCAACATAATAGGAGGGGGGTGTTCGTCCTTTATCCAGGATAAGGGAGCTCATGGGTCTCTTCTCTAGTAAGTGGTGGGTATTGTATTATTTGTAGTGGTTCCTCCTTATAGTGATTCCAGGCGGTGGCCGGTCATCTTCAATGAAGATCGGGTGGTGCAGCGGCTCAAATGGATTCCAATTCAAGTGGAAGTGGTGGTGACAACTCGAGTTTTGGCCTTTGGTGGGTTGCAGACAGTAATATCCTATCCTTTTTTAGAGATGTACCAAGCTTGTTTACAAGTATTATTTTACCTTGTATTTATTATATATTTTTTGTTTTTCATATTGGGTATGTTTGGGGTGAAATTTGGATGTTATTTTGAGGGGTTTTGGGCAGTGCACGGTTGGCACACAGTTTGCCCAAACTGTGCTTACAGCCCCAAAAAACCACACAACCCCAAACAGAGAGGGATTGCATAGCTAACACATGTTTTTTCAAACTTTTCATCCTCTTAGAAGTAACCATGTTCCCCTAGAAGAGTCTCATGGTTTAGGCACACAATTTAGTAAACTGTGTGCCCCTACATAGGAAACTTTTCCCATGAGTTTAATTTTTCAAAAAATTAGATTAATAATTTCTAAACACTTTAGACTACACCCAAATTCTACCCAACTCATTCCTAACCCATTAATCTCATTTTTGGAGTCTTTAAGACAAATTCATAGTTCTCTCGAACACAGTTCTTGATGAATCAATGGTCAGATTGATGAATTTTCACCTCTATAGGTATGCGGTTTATTCTTGATTAGTTTCCTCTCTTTACCGTCTCTCATTCCAGATAAAAATGGGATGGTTTTCATCCATTTGTGATGGTTCTAGATCTATGTTTTATGGATATTTATTCTTTTGATCTTGGATATATGTTTTGGATCTAGATCTCATTCTTCATCGTAATCTTGGTTGTTCCAGTTCAGTTGTGGTTTTCTGTTGGAAAGCATCTATCAACAATATAGAGGTAGGTGGTCTAAATTCAATTCCCACAATATTAAATTCAGATTGTGTGTGTATTGTGAAATTTCAATTGTCACATTTGAAAATTTAATCATGAATTGAATAAATTAATTAATTTATTAATTTATGGAATCATGGAATTGATTAAATGATTTATCATGAGATTTTGAAATGATTTGAATTAAGAAAAATTGAATTTTGGTAATTGTAATTATGAAATTGGCGGAGTTGGATTAATTAATTGGTATATTAATTAATGTAATTTAGTGATTTTGGAATGGACTGATTAATTGAATGTTGATTTGGTTAATTAATGGCTTTGTGTAATTGGTCAATTAATTTGTTTATGAATTAATTGAAAACGAGAATCATGAGATGGTTGGCATAAATTTAATGGGTTAATAGGATATATGATGAAATGTTGATAAATGGTTTAATTGTGAATTTTAATATTATTCTATGTGATTAAAGTATTTAATCATGTTTGTTTTGATGATGGAAATGGTATTCCATGATGTGAAATTTTGATGTGAGGGTTAATGTTGATTAACCATGTTAAATGTGATATGTGTGATATATTGTGATTGATTGATAAACAAGTAATGGGACATGTACTGATGCTTTAAATAGACATGGGGTGCTAGACATGACATTCTATACCCAAATGCATGCATGTGATAATGAGTGTGGGACACAGACCACTACTTCAAAATAACACTTGTGAGATGCATGTGATAGTGAGTTTGAGATACGAACTACTGCTTCAAAATCCCACTTGTGTGATTGTTTGATATATAGTTTATGTGACACAAACCGATGCTTCAAATACCTAGAGGTCTCAATCCATGGAATTCCAGGCACAAAATTTTGTCATTGGACTATAGTCCAATTAGCTATGATATGCATTGAAATTAAATGGATAATGAAATCCCATGGGTTATAATTATTTGTGAATTAAATATGTGTTATGGTTTAGAATTCTAAATGGACCTAAATAGGTATTGGGGGTTTAGGTGTCCTCAGGAACCCATGAGTTTATGTGGTTTATTAAAGAATAGTGAAATGTGATAACTATATACGTTATTTATTGTAATTTTTTTAAAGGATGGGGCCAAAGCCTCATTTATTATTAAAGTAAATAAAATACCTCTTGTAATTAGGTTGAGGTAGAACCATTACATATCCCAAAGTTCCAGTGGAAATTTACCCCACTACATGTCCCGTAGGCCCAAATTTTTGACCCAAGGCTCATTCTGTGAATAATACAGCTACAATACCCTCCTTCTACAGTACCGCCTTGTTCCCGACACCAAAATAGTGCCATGCCACCGCTACAGTTCCTGACATTGCTATAGTATGATACACTGTTATTGGCTGTATATTCAGTAGCCTAATGAGTTGTACTCATACCCTACTCGGGATGCCTAATCAGCACCCGAATATACTTCATGTTTGAAAGACAAGATAAGGGAAATATCCCTATGTTAGATGGATGAGTCGGGATGGAGCATGGATGAATGAACCATACGTGGTGTCGGGACCCTCTTGGGGGAGTTTTAAATGTATTTATTTTGGGTTTTTTCATTTTAAACTAGACATGTATTTGGCATGACATATCTAATATTTAGTTCTGGATATTGTATTCCTATTTAGTAATCATGTGAGATTGGTCTTGTCTAGTTGCTGGTTATATCATTTTTTTATTCTTATTTATTTCTAATGTTGTTCCGATTTGATAAATTGGGTATAGTCTCCCCGTGTTGTATATCAGACCCCTGTTGCATGTTTTTAGTCTCTAGCATATGGGGAGGTGTGCTTGATGTCGTGTAACAGACCAACTCATGGAACTGGTGTGTGGCACCCAATTCGGGATGTAACAAAGTGGTATCATAGTAGTTTTATTTTATTTTCTTTACTTTTGTCTTACTATTTGGAAAAGTTATATAGAAGAATAGGGTGAGTTGGTCCTTATTTAAGATCTCATGCATGGGATTAGCGAACCCATGTATGAGGGTAAAATCCAAGTATCTTATGTGGGATTTTTGTTATTAATGTGTGTTGTTATAGTAAGATGTTATTTCACCTTGAGTGATGCACTTGTTGTGTGATGTTATTGTTTCTAATATTTTATGTTATTTGAATCGTGTCCCGGTATGGCACAGAAGTTATGTATGCATGCATAATTTTAGGCACTTATAAATTATTGCAACATGAATTATTTCAGGCACGCATGATAAAAGAAAGTTTTAGGATGAGTTGTTTATATGAAAGTTATTTCCTCACATGAAAAAGGTGCCTAATGTGCATTTAATTTTTTTTAAAATGATGAAAAATGTAAAAAATGAGTGTCTAATGTAGAAATCAAATATGAGAATGTGTTTACCCTTTGTTAACCACGACCTAGATGTTGGATCGTTCAAGGTAGTGATAATGCCTCAATTTTGACTGTATAGTAGGGTCAGGGGGATGAATTGTTATGGATTTAAGAGAATCCCTCTAAATTTATTAATGTTGTGAATGTTTTATGAGATGAATGTTTGTAAATTTAGAGTTATGCATCCATAATGATGCTTGTTGATAGGAATACATGAGGATGTGGTTGGGAATGTGCCTCCAGTGGTGGAACCCAAGGCTCCGGTAATGTTGGGTGAGTGAGATAAGGGGATGTTCCATGAGAAAGTTTCCCACTTCATGCAATTTAGGGAAGGAGACCTAGGGCGGGTTGTGAGATGCATGTTTGGTCTGCCACAAGAGTTTCAGTTGCAGCACCCTCCCACTTTTACAAGAGAGGGTGGACCCGAGGTAGTTGAGTTCTATATTGAGTCAATCCAGACAATAGTCAACCACCTATATACTCCTACTGAGAAAAGAGTTAAATAGGGTTTTTATATGTAATTTTTTCAAGAAAAATGTTTGTGGGACATCCATACTCAGGATGGATGACTAGATATTATGGAGTAGAAGGAATTTTAGGAGAATTTATTCGATCACTTTTATCCAGAGATGCTGAGGCAGAAGAGGGAAGATGATTTCATGAGATTGACTTACGAGAGTATGTCTATTATAGACTATGCTGGTCACTTTATAGATTTGTAGCATTTTGTTTTAGTGTTTTTAGGGGATGAGGCCACTGCAAAAAAAAAAATTCATGATGGGATTAAATTTTAAATTAAGTCCCAGGTTAACATCTTCAGGATGAAGAATTTTTCAGAAGTGGTAAATCAAGATCTCATATATGAGGAGAACCTAAATGAGGTTTCTAGTTGAGGACAAGTAGATTATGATGGACAATTAGGAGGTACGTCTTCTGAGGGTAGGATGTTTCACTATGAGAATGCTAGCCAGGGTGATAGTAAGAAGAGTGTCTAGGGGGAAGGGTCAGTTATATAGGACCTTACCCAAGTGACCTTTCACCAGTGCAGGAGGCCGTGTCACTTTTATAGACACTATCCCTGACCATTGGTAGAGTGCTGAGCCTACAGAAATATGGGACACATGAAAATGTTCTGTAGGAACCCAATATAGATGGGTAATGATGGAGCAGCTAGGGAGAACCAGTGTATAGGAAGGGGATCTTTTACATTGTACCTGTCTTATAGTTAGAGTTATACTAGTCGTGGCAGTAGAGGCAGTGGACATGGTACTTCTAGTAAATAGCAACCATATCACTAGAGTGGTGTAGCTTAGGGGACTTAGAGTACATCATGAGGAATAGGGGAAGGACCTTTTCATGCAATTCATCATACACAAGTGGATACCAATGATGGACCATCGATATTTAGTGGTACTATTATTGTATCTTATATGATTTCTAGTTCCATATTTTATACTAGTGCCTCTCATTAATTTATATCTGCAAAACTTGTGAATTATTTGAGTCTAGCAGTGGAGTTTGGGAGTGGGGTTATGATGATCGATACATCCTTGGGGTTATGGTCGAGAGACATCTGCTTGTGCAATGGGTGTTCTCTCAAGGATGGGGAGTATTGTTTTCTCTGGGATCATTAAATTCTGGATATGTTAGACTTTGAACTAATTATGGGTACATACTAGTTAGTATATTGTTGATCCCAAATTGATTTCTATAGAAGGATAGTGACTTTTATATCTCCTGAGGGTAACAGTTATATTCATCGTGGAGAATGGGATATCAAGGAGGGCCATGCCGGGAAAATTCATCAACAAGGGGGAGTTTACCGCATAGGTTTCAAATCTATTGTTTTATAAAAGAGGTGTAAGGGAGTATGTCTTTACACCCATAGTGGATAGGTTCTAGGATGTGTTTCTTTAGGACTTCTCATGGATCTCACCTGAGAGAGATGTGGAATTTTCAATTGGGATCATGTCGAGGGCTGAGCTAGTTTCTATTTTACCATATAGAATGGAACCAATAGAGATTAAAGATCTTAAGACTCAACTAGAATAGTTGTTGGAAAGGGGGTTTATCCATCTGATTACATCACCTTGGGGTTCTTCATTCTTGTTTTGTAAGAAGGATGACAAAACATTGTGCTTGTGTGTTTATTACCAGAAGTTGAACCAGATCACTATAAAGAACTGATATCCTATTCCATGCATCAATGATCTATTTGACTAAGTGAGGGGATCTTGTGTCATCTCAAAGATCAACATGGGATCGAGGTATCATTAGTTGAGATTTCAACCTTCTTACATACATCAAACTACATTCAGAAGTAGGTATGTACTTTATGAGTTCTTCATGACATAGTTTGGGTAAATAAACACACCAAGGATGTTTATAACCTTGATGAACAAAATATTCCACCCTTACCTATATAATTTTTTAGTTGTGTTAGTGTATTCCATATTGGTTTACTCCAAGACTCATTATGACCATTCACAACATCTTGAAATTATCATGAGTACACTGAGAGAGAATCATCTATATGGATAGCTATCTAAGTGTTAATTTTGTATCGATCAAGTACACTTTGTGGGACACATCATCTTGTAGGAAGGTGTGTTAGTGATCCCAGATAAGGTTTAGGTAGTTATTTCATGAGAAAAACCAAAAAATGTTCTCGATATCCATAGTTTTTTGGGATTGAAGGATTATTATAGAAGGTTCATCCAAGAAATTTCCTATTTTATAGAACTACATTCAAGAATGACTAAGAAAGAGATAAATTTGGAATGGTTTACATTATATGAGAATAAATTCATGGAGTTTATAAAGATCTTGAAAATCACATCAATCTAGATACTACCAGAGCTAGTAGATGAGTATATGTTATTTTGTGACATTTCAAGGATCATAATTGGAGTAGTGTTGATGTAGGGAGATCGAGTTGTGGCATATGGGTCTTGACAGTTTAGGCCACCTGAATGGGACTACCCTATTCAAAAACATGATTTAGACGAATTGGTTTATTCTTTGAAGTGCTTGAAGAATTATCTATTGGGTGAGAAGTTTACTATGTATATCGATCATAAAATATTATAGTATATCTTTTCTCAATGAGATTTGAATCTCTTGTAGTAGATATGGATTGAGTATATGAAGTCATTCAACTTTGATCCAACATATAAATTCAGAAAGAGAAAAAGTGTTGTTGATTCTTTAAGCAAGAAAACTCAGACTCAGGTAGTTTAGGACTCTAGTTTAGAGTGGAAGATGATGTCTCTGTTGGATGAGATGCATGTTGTGGTTCAAGAAGGCATTGATAAGATGAATCTTATATCATTTTTAGTGGAGTCTAAACTTTTGGGCCAGATCAAGGAAAGGCAGTATCAGTATCCATAATCTTTGGCCTTGAGGGGAATCCATGAAGGTGGGGATACACCTTCAAACTGTACTATAGATGAGAATGATATCATCTATGTAAGGAATTAGGTTTTTGTGCCTATGAACATATAGAAGGAGATTATGCATTAATTTCATGCCTCAAAGATGTCGAAGCATCCAGGTGTGACCAAAATGTACCATGAACTATGATGATAGTTTTTGATGTTGGGCATAAAAAGAAGATAGTAGGTATCATGAAATGATGTTAATAGGTGAAGGATGAGTAGTAATGACCTTTTGGTTTAATACAACCACTTCCCATTCCAGAATGGATGAGTGATGATGTTACCATGTATTTTTTATTGGGGTATCCCAATGACACCTTAAAAGAATGATTCTATTTGGGTGATAGTAGATTGAATGATGAAAGTAGCACATTTCTTGCCTATATGATAGAATTTTTTAGTGTATCAGTTGTGATACTTATACATTAGAGTGATAATATATCTTTATGAGGTTCCACAGAGTATTGTTTTATACCATTACTTTCATTTTACTTCATGCTTCTGGCAGGGTTCGCAGAAGGCACTTGGTACACAGGTTTTACTGATTGTGACATTCCAACCACAGATAGATAGGTAGTCATAACATACTATACATGTAATTGAGGATATGCTATGGGTGTGTGTTCCTGAATTTGGTGGGTCTTGGGATAAGCACTTAAAATTGGTGGATTTCTCTTATAATAACAGTTATTGTGAAACTATTCATATGGAAGCATATGAGGCACTTTATGGTAGGCCATGTAGATCACCTCTATGTTGGATGGAGGTTGGAAAGTTAGAGATTTTGGGACTGAGTATCGTATAGGAGATGTCGAAGCAAGTTTAGATGATTCATAAATTCATGGATAAGGCTCAAAGTAGGAAGAATTCATATGCTGATAGATGACAATGAACCATTGAGTTTGCAGTGGGTGATCATGTGTTCCTTCAGGTGTTTTCTAGGTTAGTTCACCATAGGATTTGGAGGCAGGGAAAGTTGACACCTAGGTTTGTTGGGCCGTTTGAGGTTGTGGAGATAATATGGTTAGTGAAATACAAATTAGCTCTTCCAAAGAGGTATGCCACTATACATGATGTTTTTCATGTGTCACTGCTTCAACGGTATCACCCCAACCCTTCTCATGTGATCGATGTGGATGATGTTGATCTCGAGACTGATACGTCCATTAAGGATCATCTGATACATGTTGTGTATCATGATGAAATTTTTTTGAGGGTAACACCATGATGATAGTTTATATTTTTTAGCAACATGGCCATGTTCAGGAGGAAACTCAGGAGAGGGAAGCAGATATGTGGGCTCAATGGCCCATGATTTTTGACTCAAAATCTTAAGATTTTTTGGAGTACATCATGAGTATAAGATTCTATATGGTGGGGAGAAATTAAGATCTTGACCTTTTTGGAGATTTATTGATATTATTTATAGGTATTTTTTTCCTTAATTTGGGTATATCTTTTTTGGGTTTTATCTTGGGTGTATTTGGGTGAAATTTTGAATTTTTAGAGTGGTTTTGGGCAGTGCATGGTTAGAGAATAGTTTGACCAAACCATGCACCCATCCCTAGAAAACCATGCAACCCCATACATAGAGGGATTTCATGGATGATGCATGATTTTTAAAACTGTGCACCCTCTTAGGAGTAACTATGCACCCCTTCCCAATAAACCATGTGCAGAGATTTAATTTTTCTATGAATTATATTAAAAATTCCCAAACCCCCCTCACTTCATCCAAATCCAACCCAACTCAACCCTAACCCATTCCTCTCAGTTTTGGAGGCTTCTGGATGAATTAATAGGGTTATTGAACACAATTTTTGATGAATCGAAGGCCGAATTGACATATATTCACCTCTCTAAGTATGCAGTTTCATCCTGATTAGGTTCCTCTCTCTGCTGTCTCTCTTTTAGGATAAAAAGGGGATGGTTTTTCTCATTTAGTGATGGTTCTAGATCAAGGTTTTTTAGATATTGATGTTTTTAATTGGGTATTAACTATTATATATATATATATATATATATATTGTTTTGATAAATTACAAATCATAACATTTAACTAAATCTAATTCCATTTCTTAAAGCATGTACGCTACTCATTTCATGTTATATTAAACTTTTGGTTTGAGAATTCTCTAGTTTCGATCTTCTATTTCATCATATTCAAGATTTTCTTTGTTATTTATTTATTTTTCTCCTCCATGTTTAGGTTTCTCTATATTTAAATGCCTATCTTTTTAATTTTTCTTCTTATTTGAGTCACCATTGGTTTTACCAATGGTGGGTCATTCTTGTCACTGCTAGTTCTTACCAATGGTTAGTGTTTTTTTATCATTGTTTTTTACCAACGGTGAGTGAGTTTTGTGTCTTTGTTGTAAATTATATTGTGGTAAATAATTTTACCCTCCATCAGAACATAATGGCGGGTCACTAACCCATTGGTAGGAGATCAATGGTGAGTAAATTTACTCACCATTTCACTTCAACGGTAAGTAAATTTTTCTACTATTGAACATCAATGGAGGGTTATATTTTATACCATTTTTTTAATTGTTGGTTGGTGTTCTTTTCCTTAGTTGAGCTCCTTTGTTTATTTTTTTGCGGTAGATACCTGTTTATTATTTTTAATTTCTTAACAAAAGAATTTTTAGTTTGTTTTTATTTGCTACACCATGTCATGAAAGTTACATCCTCAACCTGCCAAAGGAGTTTTTGTCTCTTCTGTTGAAATGAAATGTTCTCTTCTCAAGTGATTGAAGTATAAAAGTATATTTTAATTCAATTTATTCCTTTTTATTTTTAATATTAAATTATTCTTTGATAAATAATAGTAAAGCTCTTCATTTTAAGATAATTCTCAATATTTGGCTAGGTTTACATTAACCCACCATTGGGACCCAATAGTAGGTAATGTACTTACCACTGGACATCCAATGGTAGGTAGTTTTTTATTGTTATCATGAAGCCTTCTATTATTAAGATGGATGGAATTGATTTTCTTTCTTAAATCATTTTATTTTTTCTAAAAAATTTAATGGTAGATAATACTATATTTTTCCACCATTTCACATTTTGAAATGGTAGGTAATGTCTCACTGCTCTCTATTTCCAAAGGTGATCCACGACCCACAGTTAGTTAAATTTTTATTTCCATTTTTTTTTATTTTCTCAATTTTAGATAATGTTAATAAAATATATTTCTTTGTCAATTTTTTATTATTATATGTATAAATAAAATTGAAAAATTGTTTAAAAAATAATTGCAACATTTTTAAGTGACATGTGCTCATACAAACTATTTTTCATAAGATGCTATGTTTTCCTAATATTCTACTATATTTTTAATCTATAAAATTATATAATCAATAAAAATAATTTTAATGTTTGATATTTAAGTATTATTTTATTAATATATTTATTTTTTCTTTTAATATTTCATAAATAAATATTATTCTGATTTTATTTTGTTTTCAATGAAACTTTAATAAAATAAGGTAATAGTCATATCATTTTATTATTAAACACTAACTAGTGTCATGCATACATTGGAAATAGACACACACTTATAAATATTTGTTTTAATGTTTTGAGATATTTATTCAAGAATAAAAATGCATGTACTAATGCAGATGATTCATCTGATAAGGATACATTGATACATCTTTCTACTACTCTCAAAATTAATCAAGAAACTTCTTCAAATTCAATTATTCTACTGTGATCACTATATATCTTTATCTCCCTCCTCTCCTCCATTGACATGATCAAAGTACATGAGTTGAAATGAATTTCTAAATCATCTTCTCATGTTTCTATTTCATTTTTTTATTATTTCTTCATTGTAATTCTTTCTACCACCTATTTTTCCTCTAGAGTTTTGGTTTACAATTTTCCCATAAAAAAGATATCATTATATTATTTCTACCATCTAAAAGGAAGGTCTGGTTGTTCCTCCCAGACAAAAGGAAGGTAGATTGTGAGTCCTTAAAAAGTCATGGTTTATACCACCAGGTGTGAAAAAGGTACATTTTTATTTGTATGTAATCGGGTTATCACTCCCATTAAAAATTGAGGATACAGATCATACTAGTCTCCTTGATAGTTATAGTAGATTTAAGATAGTAATAATATCTTGGTTATCTGAACCTCTATAAAAATATCTTGTGTTATCTATTTTATTTTCACTGCAACTTTTAACACTATTATAACACTAATAAATTAGTATTTTTAATAATAAATCAAAAAGTACTATTCACCCCCTCTAGTCACTACTTCTATACCAAGGGACCTAACTATTGGTATTAGATAATGGTACCTTTTTAAGGATTTGGTTTTAATTGTTTCATTATATATTTATCAACTAATCATTATTATATACTTATAAGTCTAATGAAATGATCCACTGATTTTTTATGGCTAATTAGGATTTCGAGATGTTGAATTCCATCAGACCACCTCAATTTAATAGATGTAACTATGTCTAATGGAAAGAAAAAATGGAGGTATTTATTAAGAATATAAGTTTTAATTATTGGGTTATAATGTCAAAACCATATAAATTGCATGAAGTTGGTCTATAAACTATTACTGGTAATGATACTTAAAAAAGTGTTTTAAATTTGAAATATATGAATTACTCAAACTTATATCTAAATAGAAATATGCATAGTCATATCTCATCTGGTAAAACCGCTTTTGATATTTGAAGGACATTAAAAGTCACTCATAAAGGAACTGACAAGTTGTAGAGAACTATGTTAGGTATACACTGAGTTGAGTTTCATTTATTCAGGATGACTGATCAAGAAATCATAAATGATATATACAATATATTCACCAAAATTATCAACAACATAGTTTCTCTTGGTGAGACCATGAAGAATAAATCATCAATTTAAAGACTACTTCGAGCACTACCCAAAAGATGGCATTCAAAGAATGTTTCTATTGAAGAATGTAAGGATTTTACTGAATATTCTACATATGAGTTGAGAGGATTAATACATCAATATTATTTGGAAATGAATAATGACAATGATGATGATCATGATAAAAGTAATTTTACAACATTTAAATCAAATATAAATGTTATTTCTAATTATTCTAGTTATAAGTAATAGAAAAGTGAGAAGGTTGAAATTATAAATTTCACCAAATGTGTTTACAAGTACATAAAGGGTAAGATAGATTTCAATAATCATCCTAGAATATATTTTAAAAAATATGACATAAATTCTATTAAGGGTCCCACCTCACTCCTTGAAAGGTGGATTATCCAAAATAATAAAAAAAGGCCTTCGGGCCATTCAGTCAGTCAGTCTCTTTGGGTACCTAAATCTTTTTCTACTAAAGTAGTTAGACATAAACTAGTATGGGTACTAAAACAACCTTCTACTTGATATGATTTGTAGTAAACCTTCCTGAACGGTTCCAAAGTCACATGTCATAAGGAATATGAGTTCTCAATGAACTTGAATGGTGATATTTCTAAATTATTATCTTTTAACTCTTATGGTGGACACACTATCAGATTATATGACAACTTTAAAGGAATTGTTAAAGTTTTTTGGGGAATTAGGTATATAAAATTATGTTATTATTTCTAAAATATTTTTTTAGAAGTATTAAACCATAACTTAATTATAATTTCACAACCTTTTGAGGATGGCACAAATGTAAAATTTATTGATAATAAATGTCTTGTTTATAAAGATAATAAAGTTTTATTTCATGATAATAGAAAAAAAACATTCTATTGATTTTTCATAACTAAAAAAACAAAATCTGAAATGATTAAATGCTATAGATACAGATCAAATTACGTGGCATAGACGGTTAGGGAATGCTTGTCTTCGATAGTTGTACAAGTTGGATAAACAAGAATATGTTCTAGAACATCCAAAGTTCATCTTATATAAGTACTATGTATATGTTTATTATATAAAAGTTAACCAAAACAAATAATATTTTAGATCTATTAATATGTAAATACTACTAGATGATTAGAAATGATACATATTGATCTTTTTGGACCCCTGAGAATTACTGGTTTAGGTACTAAAAGATATGCTTTGTGAAATTTCAATTGGAAAATTTGAAAATTGAATCTTGAATTGAATAAATTGATTGATTGATTAATTGATTTTTCAAATGATTACAAAATGAGATGAATAAGGTAAATTGAATTTTGGTAATTGTGATTATGAAATTGGTGTAATTAGATTAATTAATTGGTAAATTATTATTGGAATGTAGTTATTATGGAATTGATTTATTAATTAAATGTTGATTTGGTTAATTAATGGGTTTGTGTAATTGGTCAATTAACATGTTTATGAATTAATTAACAAATGAGAATTGTGATATGGTTGCCTTAACCATAATGTCTTATTGGGATATATGATAAAATTTGATAAATGGTTTAATGGAGAATTGTCATATTATTCCATGTGATTAAAGTATTGAATCAAATTTGTTTTGATAATGGAAATGGTATACCATGATTTGAAATGTTGATGATAGGGGTAAGGTTGGTTAACCTTGTTAAATGTGATATGTTTGATATATTGTGATTGATTGATAAATGGGTTGTGGGACATGGACTAATGCTTCAAATACCCATAGGGTTCTAGACATGGTGTTCTAGACCCAAATGAATGCATGTGATAGTGAGTTTGGGACATGTAATACTACTTCAAATGCCCAATTGCATGATTCATGTGATAATGAGTGTGGGACATGGACTACTGCTTCAAATGTCCACTTGTGTGATTGTTTAATAAATGGGTTGTGGGACATAGAATGATGATTCAAATACCCACAGGGTCTTAGACATGGTGTTCTAGGCCCAAAATGTTGTCATTGGACTATAGAATAATTATATGTGATATGAATTGAAATTAAATGCATAATGAAATCCCATGTGTTATAATGATTTGTAAATAGAATATGTGTTATGGTTTAGACTCTGGAATGAGATGAAATAGGTATTGAGGGTTTGAGAGTCCTCAGAAACCCATGGGTTTATATGGAAAATTAAAGAATAATGAAATGTGATAACTATTTACTTTATTCTTTAATCAATATCATACATTATTATTGATTGGATATTATTTTAGACACTGTTGGTGTTGGCCTACTGATTTGTACTCACACCCTATCTGGGTATCTTAATTGGTACCTGAATAGATTTCATGTTTGCAGGATAGGATAAAGACAAGATCCCTATGTTAGATGGCTGATTTGGGATGGATCATAGATGAGGGAAATAGAATTGGTGTTGGGACCCACTTAGGGGAATTAGTTTATTTATTTTGGGTTTTGAATTTGATAGTAGACACATATTTGGAATGACATATCTATTGTTCAGTTTTGGAAGTTGTATTCCTATTTGATCATTATGTGAGATTTTTCTTATCTGGTTGTTGGTTATATCATTTCATTATTATTGGTTATTTACATTGTTTTGATACTTTTATAAATAGATTATAGTCTCCCTATGTTGTATATCTAACCCTTGGTACTAGTTGGCATACATTGGTGTATGGGAAGGCATGCTTGAGGTCATGTTACCGAATAGATTATGACACTGGTCTGTGGCACCCAGGTCAGGATGTTACATATACCAACAAAATAATTTTCAGGTGGTCATCGACTTCATTCCTCAACGATGGTGGGATTGATTTATTTTTCAAATATGGAAAAATCAGTGATTTGAGGTTATGGATGGTGTTACTTCAAGAGTTTTTGGTTCATCGACGTCAAGTAAGCTTGATTTTATTTTATCTTAGGTGGCCATTCATGTCATCTAGTCTTATTAGGTGTTTAGTTTTGGGATCTCAGCTTGGCTCTTCAACTGGTGGTCGTTACAAGCAAGGATGCTAGTGGATGGACCGGTAGATTGAGATATACTTGGTAGATGCTGATAGTTAGAATGAAAAGTATTGGTGGATTAGTGGGCGATGGAGGATTTTCAGAGATTATAGTAGATCTAAATCTAATGTTGTCATGGGAGGAAAAGAAGAAGAGGATCTATTAGTGGCATGAGGCAGTGGTGGACACTGAGTCAGTGGTGCATGCCCTATTTTGGTGGTAGATAGTGGTTTTCAGAAGAAATTTTTTTCTATTGATGGAACAAAGGGTGGTTGGACTAGTAGATTTATCTACCGATGGTAGGGATGACCAATGGTAGCAATAAGCCTTGGTGATAGATTCTCTATTTCCGACAGTAGCAGTTAGATTGGGGGAAGGACCTAAAAATAAATAATCAATTAAAATAAAAAATACAATAAAAAACCACAGAGAAAAAAATGAAAATTAAAAATGATAAATTAATTATATAAAATTAAGATAAATAATAAATAAATTACATTATTTAATATTCAAATAAAAAATATTAAAAAACATTAAATATTTATTGTAATAAAATAAAATTATAAAATTTAAATTATTTTAAACAATAATAAAATCAATGAATCTAATAAATAATAGAAATAAATAAAATTAAAAAATTAAATTGATTATCTAAATATTATTAAGATAAAAAAAATATAAAATGAAAGAATAAAGACTAAAAGAATGAAAGCAAGTAAATTAACATAAAATAAATTTATAAAAAATGATGGGTTAAAATAATATTATCAGATGATCTATAATTTAATAATTTAACAAAAATAATCAATAAAATAGATAATTTAACATGATAATTCACAAATTTAATAATTAAATAGAAGAATTAAAATAATTGAACATTATTCCAGTGAAAAGAAAATCTGGATAAAAAATCAATTAAATATAAAAAATGATGTGTTAAAAAGTAATGAATAAAGCCCACATCAGTTTTCATCAAGGAATTGAGTTTGTTTATACACCTAGGGGTAAAAAGAATGATGTTCAAGTTTTTCAATTAACCATAAAGATTACTTTATTTTATTATGGGTAATTGATAATATGAAATGTGTTTAATTACATTGTGTAAGGAATCTTATTTTTTTGATCTGTTCCAAGTTGGGGAACTACTCTATTTTTTTGTACATAATGTTGGAAAAATTATAGTGGATTTCAAGGTGTATATTTTAGGATTTGTACATGAATGGATAGTTTTCCTATAAAATAATAGGTTTTAGGTTTTATATCATGGGTTGATTCATTATTAAGAAACTTTTCATTGGGTCCCAATGGAAATGTGTGCATAGTTTCAGGGAAGAAAATCGCGCATTTTGTTTTAGTGTCTATGAAAATATAAAAAAACCTATAATTTATTTATTCATCCTTATTTTGTTACTTTTTTAGTTATGATCATGACAAACCTCTTGGTGATGAGTTATATGTTTCCAAGGTAATGTGGGATGAGACATGATAGAAAATCATGGTCATAGAACTATGATTATCCATTTGGAATTCATGATATTTATGAAATAATCTAATATCAGATCATTGATCATTGATTTATAAAAATGGAATGTAAAATTAAAAGATGACATTGATGGTTCCTAGGAAGCAATGTTATGGAGAATGACTCGATTTGAGATTCCTTTTGAATACATGACATATGATGGGAGAGGAATCATGATATGTGAAGTGGGACATTGATGTTTTAAAATAAATGACATGAAATATAACAATTGATATTGTGAGTAATACATCTTATAAGATATTATATAAGTAAATTTCTTGATGTATGTTTTTTTATTCGTTGATATCCCTAGACCACATGTTAGTTGGGATTTTCTAGATGTAATTCTTCGATATGATATGGAATATCTATTTGGATGGAGATATGATGTGATACCATGTACTATATTATAATGAAATTAATGGAATGAATTTTTATAATTCAAAAATAGGATTATAATTAGACTGTACATGATAATGTGATGGTGAATATTTCATTCTAAGTATTTTCACAGAGTAGACCGAGTATGAGTATGATTTAGGTGTGGAGATGGATAACTAGAAACCCATTTTATATGATGATGTAATTTTATAATAAATAATTCCAGAACCCATATTATTATTTAATTTTATAGTATAGGGAGAGGTTCCCTATTTTATGATAGAAAATTATACATGATTGATGTGTTATATATATGATGATGCACTTTTTTCTTGAGGGAGATTTTACCTTAATTATGATGTTCTTTTCCACCAGAGGGAAGGGTTACCTATACGATGATGTGTATTTTCACTATAGGATGGGGTTACCTATATATTGATGCATTTTTATGTAAAATTGTGAGGATTCCTATATGAAAATTTAAATTTTTATATTGAGAGTTGATTTAAATGATGACTGACTATTATAAAAGGGAGAGAGGTTACTTATGTTAATATATATTTTTTCCACCAGAGAGAAATTATAATAATATGATGATGTAAATTTCCTCAAGTGGGTGAGAATACCTATTATAGTAACTCATATATTTAAAACATAATTTTAAAATCATTTTTAAGAAAGTCGTATATAATATTACACATCCCAAAACTTATAGGTTTGGTGTCTATGAATATTTTCATTATATAATATTAATAAAAATAAAATTTTAAACATTATTTAAAACCATCATCATAGTTTTCCAATAATCCAAAATAATCTTCTTAATATATGTGATCACCTAGGAATATATAGTATGTAATAGTTGAGATAAAAATCTTACTAAGTGGTGGAATCACTGGAAATAAATAGAGACATGTACAAACATCAATACATGAGTGAGAATCATGGTTGTTCTCACATAATAGACATGAAATAATTATCAAAATAATATAAAATTTAAAGGAATGAGATATGTGATGTGAAACCTAAATAATAATGAAACATCATAAACATATGTTATGTCTAACTAAAAAAACAATATGATATAGTTGAGAAATGATCTCCACGCATTCAATACACATAATATAAATATGGAGAAAAGATCTCCACAATATATTAGAGGGACGTATAATTTTATGTCAACCAATTAAATCATAATATGTAAAAATAATTCATCCCACATATAAAATAAATGATACTGTTATACCCAAGGAATGGTTAGGTACCATTGAGTTGGGGTGGGGGTGAATTAGTGGTACATTTTTACAAATTCTTTCTTTTTAATTGAACCTATGCGACTGAATAAAGTCTCAATCCCTCATCATTAATTCTAAGACTCAACATGTATATAACAGTAGTAAAGAGAACAAGACACACAAGGATTTTACAAGGTTCAGTCACAAGAACCACTCCTTGATGCAACTAGTCATACCCCTTTTTTAATGATTATTCAGTATATATTGGTGGTTACATCCAATGAAAGTCCTATTATCATCAACATCCAATACCACAGTTTTCCAACTCTAGAGTCCCAATAGAGATAAAAAATATCCCACTTACAATAGTGGCTCTTAATTACCATATGATGATTTTTATACTACATCCCATGATTTTACTATCATCCCACAAGCCTTCATACACTCTAGAGTCCCATAGAAGTATTCTCCTACTCTAAAGTCCCACTGGAGACTACCTCTTCACTTAAATATATATTCCACAGATAGAAGGATATTTTCCAACTTTTGAATTTTTCTGCACAATCTTGAAATACAATCTTTCTCCACCAACAACTGGATCACCTGATATATATGTGTACACTATTTCAAGAACTTCAGAAATTGACAAACAACTACCTAGTTTTTCTCACCACCCACTAATCTTTAAATAATCCGGTCCTTATCAATTTAATAAACTTTGTGTAATAATAAAAATGCATAAGATTCTCACTTTTTATGCAAGAATTATTTCTACATTATGCAAACTGCAACATGCATGCATATTATTTTATGCATTTTGTTTCTCATACTCTTCATGTAACTTAGACAACTTCATACATGCATATTATTTCATGTATGGAAAACTCATTTGTGAATGTATATCACGTGTTTCTCTATTTATTTTCATACAAATATACTAACAATTGATTTTATTCTCCACCACAAAACATAGTGTGGATGTATACACTAGATCACAATATATCAATGATTTCACACAAAATATGATGGTTTTGTGGAATCATAGTGTCTTGAAAAAACACTTGAGTGTGAGATTCAAAAGGCAATAGGCTGCGAGTTTTCCTTCTTCATTAAAGTAAAGAGTGATTCATGGAACTCCTAGTCTTCATGTAGTGGAAGCATACATATATGATTTTTTTCATTATGAATATGAGAAATATCAAAATGGTGAATGATAAAAGCTTCTCCTTATCCATAGATGATCACCTTTTATATTCAAGAATAACCGCCTTTAATCCATGTTTCATGTCATATCAAGGCTCCCAAAAAATACTCCACGTCATAGATTTTATGAACACTGATGATTTCAACCTTTATCAAATATATTGATGCTAATATGAATGATGTCTTCTCATAGTTGGATTCTTCCCCCTTCATGAGTTTAGACTCACGTACATGTGTTTATGATCACATGCAACACCTTAATACTTTCACACCCATGCTCTCAAACACTCAAATAGACTTATATATCTTTGTTTTCATTCATTATAAGATTATTATTCTAATTATATCATGAATTCAAGATGTAGATTTCATACATGAAGTCAATAATGTATTCTTCTCTTAACATGATCAGTGGATATGGTCAGGCTGATGCATATCAAACACTGGAATGGAAACGTTTATTGTCTTAATATCACAAAGAGAAACCTTGTCGGCTTGAGGTTGAAGGTGATCAAATAAAGTGATCAAATTTATGAGATAAATTCCATCATGTGGACCATGTTCTATCCATATATTTTTAATAAAGGAATAATACTATGAATATTTACAGTCCCACATAGGAGTTCAACATAGTTGACCAATTCTTAATAAAGCATTTTGTTCTTGCCGGTTTCACAAGTTGGAACAAGTGTTGGGTACCCAAAACACATTGTACATACACCCTAATCTATCTACTCTACACGTACATGGTCCACCTGGGGACCTATATGAATACTCTATACAAACCATGCATATACCTGTGCGCACCCCTATGGGTGCTATATGACCACTTCCTCCTCCTACTATGGATGATAGCCTATCCATCTCTCCTAGATGGTTGATATTTCTCCCACATGTGTGGGATAAAGATGGCCTAGCTGTTTGGCTATGGATTTTAAAACTCCCATTTAATATACTAAGTAAAATAACCAAGTATAAAATTTCCATGCTAACTTAAATTTCATCCTTTCTCAACACTATATTCTCAAAACTTCTTCATTCATAAATATAAATATTTTTTCATTTCCTTCATTATTATTTGAATTCTTATTCATAAAATTTTCTTCATGAAAATAAATATTTTCATAGACTTCCACCTTCTGAATATTAAAAACAATGCACAACATGTTAGAATATGTTCTTAAATCATTAAATACTAGTTCATAAATCATCATAATATCAAGAATAACTACTCAATCTTGACATCCAATTCCATTAAATGAATCCATAACAATTCTCCAAGAATCATCACATAACATATTAGTTCACTAACAAAAAATGAAACACTTGGGATCAATAATCCCCATTTCTATTTTTTTTTCAATATCTCTTCAAAACAAAAAATTCAATATGTGGTAAATTTATTGTATCCCCCTTATTAGAAATAAAATTAATAACATAAGAGGGGGTATTCTCATCTCATAAAATTTTCCAAAAACATATTCTCCTCCCTTATATGATTTTTTCTTGAAAACTTCTGAGATAGGGATTATATCACTTGGTTATATTAGTATGGAGTCTTTAGATAATAAACTCTATGTCTACGTGGGCTAATATGGTGTAAAAAATAATAGAGATAAAAGAAAGGTTATATATTTTTTCTATAAACTACCATGTATTTGAAATCATGCTCATATTTTATTATTTATCTAAATAGTTGTTGTTAAGACATGAAATACAGAATACTATACACACATTAACAAACACATCATAAACTTCATGTGAAATATAGAAAAAAAACATTCCCCATCTTTCTCATCATATCATGAACCAAACATCCCCCATTAAGGAATGCAATATTTTTTTTATTTCCTAGAATTCAACATACTCTATGAAGATAAATCTATTCAGGTTGTATATAAGTGGAAAACTCAATCTTATCCTTCAATTATCTATGTGTTAACTCAAAAAAATAATAGGAAATAAAGAGGGGATTGTTTGTTTCATAGAAATAGAACTCAATTTGATAGTTTCCTCTTAACCTCCCCCTTTACTTCTTTGTTTTGATATCTAATTTATAAGAGATCACATTCTCATTTATATTCTTAATAGATGGAATAAAATTATTTATTCCATGCTCAACATGTTCAAACTAATTATTTAGATTTTACAGACCATCACCGATAGATGTATTCTTATGATATTAATAATATTCTTATGAAATAATCTTTTTACTCTCAATTTTATAATGAATATGATCTTTCTACATTTTCTTAGTCATTGTCAGTTGTTCTGGAAAAATTTTCAAACATTCCTTCTTTATATGTTTACCCCTTTTGGGTATCTCACACTTCTCATATGAACATGACTTCCTCTCATTAATCTTCAGATTTTTCTTCCATTTTTTATCATAAGAAACCTCTCCAGATAATTTAACCATGCATAATTTTTCTTTATGAACTTCTAATCCAAATATTTTATAAACTTCTTATAATCATTTATACCTATTTTGTATTTACACCTTTGATAGATTTATTGATGCTTCTTTATTTCTTTAACAATATATTCTCATCAATTCACCATATCCTCACTTAGTTTATGCTTATTTCTTAGAAATGGAATATTGTAATAGTATGAGTAAGTTTTATTCTTATACATTTATCAACACTAGAAAAATCCATTAACCCTTGATCATATATTTTTTTCATAACCCTATCCATAAAATTCAAAATTTTGTTTTGTTTTAAACCATGTTTCCATTTTACTAGGGGGAAAAGATATTCTTAGAATTTTCATTTCATCATTTGATATGATAAATGTTTTCTCTCTTGACTTTTTAGTCCACATAGATTCACATATATTTTTCATGATATCATATCTATTTTGGAATTTTTTAGGAGAAGATAAACCTAGTCTATCAAAAACCTTTATCTCTATATCTTAAATGAATTATATTTTATCTCAATCGACTTATTGAAGTCTTTTTTGTTCATCTTCAATTCATTTTTTACTTTTTGATAAATTGATTGTGTCTTAGATAACTCTTCCTAATCGTATGTTATTTTCTCTTTTAGATCACTCACCATATTATCAAGCACATAAACCTTCAATTTATACTTATTATTTTTATAAACAAGAGATATTTATATTATATTATTATCGTATTTTTCAACAACTAATTTTTTATTTTTTTTCTCCAATTTCCACTTATATTTCTTGATCGAAGTGTTTTACTAAAGAGTAATTTCCAACTCTTCTTTCTTCCTCTATTACAGATCTGTTATATCTTTATTATCATCATCACTATATAAAGAATCTAATCATTTATCAACTTGATAAACAAAATTATGTTTATCTTTTTTTGAAATAATAGATGATGAATTGTATTGGGTATACTTTCTCATCAAATTCCACTTTTTGATACAAGTATACTTTTCCTTTTTCTTATTTTTATTTTTATTTTTGAGGTTTCACATTTTATTCATTGGATTTTGATTCATCCATTTTCTTCATACAATTTATGGAAAAATGTTTAATTCCATTACAGTCACTTGAGTGTTTTCTTTTCTTTTCCTTTTTATTTTCCCTTTCTTATCCATCTTGAAATAAGTGAAAAAATTTCACTAAGGTATTCATCGAGTCCATCATCATTAGAATAACTTGATTCCTTATCTTCCTCATATTTGAATTTTTTATCATATAACCTCAAAGGCTATCTCACATTTTATCTTCTTTTTAATATCCTAATCTGTTATCATTTATAATATATGAGTATGTTATGTAACTCATCCAATGAAATGTCTTCCCTATCTTCTAAGACTGAAAAAATAGCATAAAACTAATCATGGAAATATCACATATTCTTTTCATAATCGTTAAATCTTTCAACTTATCAAAAAATACATGGATATTTCTTATTATCTCATTTTTCATAATGAAATAGTCATAAATCATTTCATCATATTCCATTTTATCATCTAAAAAATTTCTTCACCAGATTTATATCTTAGCTTCCTTGACATTAATATTTCTTTCATAACTAATTCTCAATTTATCCTACATCTCCTTGATAGTTTAAAGATCCATCATTTTTGTGTATGAATTTTCTAATAAATCCATTAGGATATAATTTTTATCATTTACTTCCAATTTATGATTTATTTTATTACCTTGAGTCATAGTAACATCCTCAGTGGTAGGAAGGATGCTCACTATTGCTACATCTCTCACTCCCAGGCCAAAAGATAGAAGTAATGAAAGCATCAAATTCCTCCAGATGTGGTAGTTATTTCTATAAAAAATGGATATTTTCAGATGTTCACTAAAATTAGATTCTCTATTTCTCATAAATATATCAAATCTTCATAGGGGACCTTGATTTGGTACTAATTATTGTACCCAAGTATTTGTTAGGTACCAATGGGGGGGGGATGGGGTGAATCAGGGGTATATTATTTTTTAAAATTATTTCATTTTAATTCAACCTTCATCACTGATTAAAGTATCGACCCCTAATCTTTAATTATTAGACCCACCCTATATGAAACAGTAATAAATAAAACAATGAACATAATGATTTACATGTTTTTTTGAAATAATTACTTCTTACTACAACCAGTTATACCTACCAATTATATATTTTACACTATATATAGGTGGTTACATCTATGTAAAGTCTCATTCCCATCAACACCGAGTCTCACAATGTTTCCACTCTAGAGTCCCACAAGATTTTAAAAAGTTCCCAGCTACACAAGAGACCCTTGAATCCCATAGGAGGATCTTTAGGTTGTATCCCATAATGTTATCAAAATCCCAAAATCCTTCATACAATTTAGAGTCCCACTAAAGTCTTATCATACTCTAGAGTCCCATTAGATACTTCCTCTTCACTTGAAGATATAACCCAAAAAAATAAATATATCTATCACCTTTCAATTTATTCTAAATTGACTTAAGATATAATCTTTCTCCACCAATCAATCGAATCACCTAATTTGATCATGTACACTATTTCATGAGCTTAAAAAACAAAAAATAACTATATGGTCATGTTCACTGTCTACTGATATTTAAATAAGATAGACCTTATCAATTAACTAAATTTTTTACAATAATAAAAATCCATAATCTTTATAATTTTAAAGCATTCATTATTTCATGTTCACAAAAACTACCTCATTCATTTATATTATTTTATACATGTTGTTTCTTAAACTCTTCACACAAATCAATAAACATCATACATGAATATTACTTCATTCATTAAAAGCTCATTCTTGAAAGTATATTGCGTGTTTATTTTATTTATTCACCTAAAATTATAAAAAAATGTTTTTCTTCTCCCTTAAAAAACATAGCGTGGATGTATACACTAGATCATGGTATATCAATGAGTTTGAAAAAATAGGATGTTTTTTATGGAATCTTAGTCTCCTTTTGAAACTCTTGAGAGTAAGATTCAAAATTTGAGTGGTCATGGGTTTTCCTTCTTCATGAAAGAAGAGAGTGACTTGTGAAACTCCAACCCTTCGCATAGTTGAAGCATGCAAAGATACAACGTTTCACTATAAAAATGAGAGAGATTAAAATAGATAATTACATTATCTTATTATCATCCATGTATTGTCTTCTTTTATAGTAGATACTCACCACCTTTGATCTGTATTTCATTCCACATCAAGGATCCCAAAAAATATATCACATCACAGATATTATAAAAACCAAATATTTTAGTATTTCTCAAATATCCTAACACTGAGAATAATAGTGTCTTCATAAAATTGGATTCATCTCCCTCCCTGAGTTCAGACTCACATATATGTGTTGATGATCACATGTGACACCTTAACCTAATCTCATCCATGATCTTGGATACTCGATCACATTATATATTTTATGAAAGGTATAGATTGTATGTATGTTGTAGAGCATGTATTTTTCTCTTAATGTACTAACTGGATATGGTTAGACTAATTCATGTTGAACTCTGGAATGACAACATTGATTGTATCGAGCTTATGTGCATGAAATCTCATTGGTCTGAGGTTAAAGATAATCAAATAAAGTGATCGAATACTTGTGATAAATTCCATCATGAGGTTAGTTTTTGAGTTTTTTATGTGGTTTTATAATTTTTTATTGATTCCAGGTAATATTTTTTAAAAGTATTCATGAAAGGAGGAAATCATGATGATACCTTTTGGTTAAGTTGAATGGAGACCGGGGCCCTTCCGCCTTTCATGAAATATAAAATAAAAATAAATTTATATGTTATTATATTTATAAATATATATATTTTTATATTATGATATATATATATATATATATTGTGTTCGTTTTTTAGTTTAGAATTATGTCATTAACATTTGAAAGTGAAAATGTTATGTTTTTATGAAATATCTTTTGTGGCACTCAAATTTGTATTAAAAAACAAAAAAAACTAGATTTTGAAAGATAAAATGAAGAGAAGTAGATTTACATGTTGGAAATGGAAGGACGTTGGTTTTTATATCATTTGGAACACACCACCACATATTTATAACATGACTTATTTTGGTTTTAAAGAACTATTATTATATTCTCAGTTTTACCAAGAACATCATATCCATTTCTTTTTATGAAATGAAATGATTTATTATGATGTATTAAAATAAATAATGATACTTTTATAATATGAAGTGTATCTTTATAGGATATCCTAAGCAAACTTAAATATATTATGTATATAACCCTCTAAATAAAAGAATTTTTGTCAATATTTTTTTAAATGTTTATTCCATGTTTTAAATTTTATTTAGATTGTTTTTATAACTTATATTTTATAAGATTTTAAATGTTACCTACTTGAAATTTAATATGTTTTACTATGTTTCAAGTACTTGACATTGAAAGCTTATAAAATATAAACTGTGACTAAAATATTAATGAAAGCTAAAAAACTGGCTAAACATGTTAAAATGAATGATATTAATAATAATATATTCATTTTCATTGACATAAAAAATATTCATGAACAAGTACAATCAATGTATACGTCTATGAGGAGGAGATTCTGTCCCATATGGTGGTCTGTGAAGGGTACACCCATATCAAGATTACCGAGCTCCATGCTGGGGTGGAGTCTGACGACTAAGAGAGGGATGATCCTCAGACACTGAAATGTTGACAATCTCATGCTCCACCTATGTGTTAGTGGGAGGAGGTTTCAATTAAATGTCTTACTATGCTCCCAATCATTCTCCCACTATGATTGTGGAAGGAATTTACATAATCGTTGCAGAAAACCAGGCCTACGATGGATCTAGACCCAAATCCTGTGATGGATCTGGACCATAAGCCTGTGATGGTTCTATACCCCAATATGGAGAGAACTGTAGATATCCTGTTAAGAATGATAGATACCATGCCTCCTGATGTACATAAACAACCAGTTGAGGCTGGACTGCTAGAGGGATTACCTTTTCCTGTAGAATAGATGAGGTATCACATGTAGGAAGACATGGTATATGTTATCATAATCATGGCTCCTCAGCATTAGAATCTATTATAGGATGTTCCTAAGCAAGAAACCTCCACTCCCAGGGATGGAACCTCTACTATTTGGGCTGGACTTGCAAAGATGATCTCATTAATCCTATGATAAGATGACCTCGACTCCAGCTCTGTAACATGGACCGCTGCCTGACTAAGGACCCCCTCCTCCTCTAGATCACTTATATGAATAATATGATCTGAGTGAGTATGATGTAAATAGATTAAAAAATAATTATAAAATAATTCAATAAACAATATAATGTAAATTTATTGACTAACAATTTTATTAATCGCTCAATCGTATCGGTTAAGATACAATATAGACTTCAGTATATACCATGGATCAACTCAGCCTACTCTGAAAGATATAATCACATCGTAGGTACACCCTAGACATGAAGCTCTGCATGTCTGCCCCATAGATTGAGATAGTCGGCATGTACTCGATTCCATTCCTCATCCTACCTTCTTATTAACTTCATGCGATGAAGCTCTCATGTCTGTCTTGGATTTAATGGATTTGGATGAACACAACCAAACTGTCGCATGACTCTATCAGACTGATGCCACAAAATATATAGAAGTGAATAAGAGGCACTATAACAATAAAATCATGATGTCTAGTAGTGATGTATCTTGGAAACTGGTCCAGTATAGCCTAGAATGACATCTATATAATCTGAAATGACATGTGACTTTTTTTTAAAATCCCCTAACTTAAAACCAAAATAGATGCTATTATTAAATTGGTTAGATGGTGATAGATTGTATATACTTACCTAGTCTGGTAAGATACAGTCCAACATGAGGAGGTATTCACCCAAAAGGTGTGTTGAAACTACGACGGATATATGTATCTGACTCAATTTGTAAAATATAACATAGAAAGTGATAAATAATAAGAAATTAAATTCAATAACTCCTACTAGAATCAGAAACCAATAGAGATGAGTGAACATACCAGTGTCCACATGGAGCATTATGCAACACCTCTGTCGGTAGCGGTGGACCAGCAAGCATAGAGCCGAATGAAGGGATGCACTTCCATGACCACATATAAATAAGAACAATGCATCCCCTGAGATCCGTGCGGTATCTATGGCATACCATGCATTGAGCTCTGTATGTGTATGACAAGAAGGTCGATCACCAGCTGTACGTCCTAGCATGATCAAAGTACTCTAGTAGGACTAGATACATCATGTGCACGTGCATCCCCGAGTAATCAGAAACGATGTGTGACGTCCCGACCCTGGTGCCACTAAATGTTACCCCAAGCCAGTTGGCCAGATTCCCTCATGCGCACCTCCCCATATGCCAGTGGGTGATTATTAGCAATGAGGTCCTGGTATGTCAGTCTTGGGGAGACTATACCCTGTTTTATTAGAATAAAATACCAATGAAAGAAAATAAAAAAACCAAGTGCTGAAGTGTATAAATAACTAGAATAAATCCATGTAATATGATGACCAAAACATGATAAGACAATACTAAACACAGAGGTAAATCATGCTATGAAAATTAAAATATCAAGTGTCTATAATGAAATTGAAAGTAAAGACACAACAACTACTAAGTGGGTCACGAACCACATCTGGTTCCCTCACCCATGATCCAATCCCAAAAAACAACATATCACCGAGCCTTGCCCTTATCCAGTCCTACAACAACAAAGACTTCTTGGGTGCTGATCAGGCAACCTGAATAAGGTGTGAGTGAAACTCAGTAGGACACCAATAATGATTTCTAAAACAAGTCCATTCAAATGATAGTGCATGCAGTTCTATGAAGCAATAAATACAATTCATAATTAAACAATTATCACATTTTCATTTAATCTTTAATCATCACATTAGGACACATTTCATCTATTTGAATGATTATTCATTATTATCATTCATTTGGTGTTGATAGTCATGTCAAGAACTACAATTTCATTTGATTAATCATTCATTATTACCTTTCATTTGGTGTAGGACGTTATGCCTAGCGCCCCAAACATCATTAAGTGTAGGTATCCATGCCTATAACTCTATAACTCATTTGGTGTAGGTATTCATGCCTAGAACCCCATATCTCACGCTGGGATAACTACTAGGGAAGAACTTCATGTCCACGTCCCAACTTTTAATTGGTCTAGAATGCCATGTATAGCACCGCAAAATCTCATTCGGTGTAAGTCATTATGCCTATCACCCCAAAATCTCACCCATTTAATCATTCTTTAATTCACAAGAATTAGAAACATCATTCCATTATGAATCCATCGATTAGTTACACATTTCAAATGCCATTAGTTAACACATCAATTAACTAATCACATAATCCATTAATTAATTCATCAATTAATTAATCAATCAACATAATTTTCAATCCATAATTAATTATTAACAATTAACTATCCATATAAAATCTCAACATGTCATAATTAATTATCACAATTAATTATCTTTAATCAACATTTCGGAACATAATTAATTATTAAAATTAATTATCTTCCATATCCAACATCATTTGATAATTAATTTCCCCAAATTAATTATCTTATCACAATCAATTAAATATCGCAAAGAAAATATCTCATCCCATAATAAATCTCCAAAACAAATATCAATTTGGGAAACCCCCTTCGTTTGTTTTGTGATTCAATTATCAATTAATCATCATGGAAATCATAAGTCAATTCCACCTTCCAAATTACTCCAATTTAGTACTTCAATTATAAAGGGAATCTAGAAAATCATAAAATCATAGACACATAGCAAGATCATGACTATAGATGTTTGATTTAGAACACCTACCTCAGTTTATTTAAGGAAGTTATCCCAATGAAAATCCCCAAAATCTGAGCGGCACAACGTCGTCGATCAAGCTCCAGATCTAAATCCCTAAACCAAAATTAAGATTAATGGAATCATGATCTTGAAAAACTAGATCTAGATCCAAAATCCTAGATCTAGATATCAACTCATAGGTTTAGATCCATGGAAATAGTGGAGATCTTCCATGAAAAGATGAAGGAAAGATAGAGGAAAGAACGAGAGAAGAAACGAGGTGAAATCTACATACCAGAACAAGAATGGATCTTTGATCTAGGATTTTGATCCTGATAAACAGAGTTTGGATTACCTTGGAATCCATCTCGAAGGCTCTGGGAACAACTAGAATTTTTCAAACTCAAGATAAGGTCGAAATATAGAATTCATGGGGGGGGGGGGGGGGTTAGGTGGATTGAAAATGGATTTTCAGATATTAAATTCCGCATGCATGGTTTCCTGGGAATAGTTGAATGGTTATGGAAAACCAAGCACCAACCATGCGGTCGTCCACTCCCTGCACAACATGATGATGCATGGTTAGGAAAAACATTCACCAACTGTGCCGACATCTACTGTCTGCATGGTTAGATTTTGCACGGTTTGGCCAAACCATGCGCAAACCATGCACGATCCTCGGTCTTCCCATGATTCTCAAAAACATCACCCAAACACATCCTAGTTCATACACCAACCCAAAGGTACTTAATAACAACAAAAAGTACATGAAAACACACCAAAAAGTGTTCCAAAAAAGGTTGAGATCTTACACAAGGTCCCTCCAATGAACCATAATATACATGCACATGTATAACACCTAATAGTTTGGTCCTTAGAGACATCATGTATATGTCGAAACTATCCAAATTGATGATCTAGCTAGGACATAGATATCGACCCACATCTGTATCCCTACGTTCAGCCAAAATGTTGATGCCTAACAATTACTAAACATGGTCAGGTGAAGATGCACATGTGGGTACAATAACAGATTCCCCCTAGATAGAAAAACTGGGAAGCACTACCAAATCATCGAGGGTGATGGGCATATCTCCCTTAGGTAGGTTTAATGTGTGTGTTGTTGGTATCCACCTCTCCACGAGGGAAGAAATAAGGTGATGGTAAAAAAATGTAAAATCTAATACTACAATGTTGTAGAAGCCATCTCGGCACATGTATGGTTTAATGGAAGGTGGAGGTGACCTGTGATGAAAATGGTGCACTCAACACACCCTGATATCTCAAACATCACCAGCTATTCTATCATTTCAAAAAACCTTATCGAATGTTGGATTTATATGTATATCTAAAAGATCATCTAATTTTTCCTCTTCTACATCATTTGAAATAGGTTCCATTTCATGGGGTAGACCATCTTCAACCACTCTTTCAAGTCAATTTCTTCATACAACTTGATGTTGATGTTGTATAGTAGAAACATCAATATATAATTCCATCATGGTACCAACTGACCGCTGAGAAAATAAATTTATTTCTTGGACACACTGCACATCCCCAAGTAATTGACAAGCTAGATGTCACAATGTAGTCGATAATTGAAAATGTCTATAACTCATATACTTGATCTATTGATCGAGTCCCAGATTTGTGGAACCAAAAATTCTATCTTGAAGTTCACTTAGGGTTACACAATCACTTACACTAACCACCATTGTTGGTTTTGTACTATAAGAAGCTCCTTTCTCAATTTGAATAACCTCCCCATAGAAGTACAAATAGGAAAACATGACTCTCTATATCAAAAATGTGTTTTGATCAAGATTCTGATAGTATAACTAATATTGATAATGATGGTTGACTATATAATATTTATTATATTGAAATATAATACAATTTTTTTATACTAAAAAATATGATACTAATGTTTCTTTATATAAAATTTTATTATAATATAAGTTACAAAATGTTTTTGAAAGTGAGGTAAAAAGAAGAGAACACCAAATCCGTTTAATTATCATAAATAAAATGACAATTATGATCACATATAGTTAAATGGATAAGAATAAACAAATTAAATTACACATGAATGATTTATAAAATACAAGAAATATCTTCACATTTTTCAATAGAATATGGTTTGGATGAGATAAGACTCACTTTGGATGTGAGGTAAAATCCAGCTTATTTTCAGTTGGTAGATTATTAAAATCTTCAAAAGGTATGTAATTAAATTGGGAATTTTGAAATTTTTTTGTCTTCTAATAACATATCTTATATGTTATCTTTGACATTATTAGAAGGCTGAAAGATTTTTAAAATTTCAAATTTAAGGTCATATCTTTAAAAGATGTTATTATGATACCCACTAAACATAAGTTGGATTTTACCTCACATTCGAAGTGAGGCCCATCTCATACAAACCTTGTTATATAGAAATAAGTCAACATATTTCTTGTATTTTTTAAATCATTAATGTGCTATTCAATGTGTTTTTTCTTATCCATTTCTCTTTATATGATCATAATTTTCATTTTATCAATGATAATTAAATTGATTTGGTGTTATTTTTTTATCTCACTTCTCAAAACATTCTATGGGTACTATTAACTATGAGGGTTGACCATATAATCTGTATGATTCTAAAATTTTAAAACACCTTCTTATATCCTAAATTAGGATACTAATGTGTATTAGTATAGTTATTAATCATCATAAAGGTATTTTAGTAATTTATAAAGAAAATATTAATCATCTAAAACATATCCCCTGAGAGTGTTAAACCATTATACAACAAGGCCTTTTGTCGTGTACCAGGTTACCCTGAGTCAAGCCCAAAACACATTGTCAGAGTTGTTACTCCTAGGTACATCTGTGCCAAAACCACATCCACTTGTTTTTATCTCAGAAGATACTTTATTTCTTAGATAACCACATAATCTTTATGCTACCAAAATTTTAGAAATATTTCTTATATCCTAAATGATGACACTAATCATTACTTAACTATTAATTAATAATTAGTAAAACAATATTTAATCATTATTATACCATTAATTAATCATTAGTTAATCATTTCTTAACCATTAGTTAAACATTGGTTAGTCATTCCTAAATCATTCTTTAATCATCCCTTAATCAACCTTTAATAGTCCCTTAATCATTATTTAATAATCCCTTAATCATTATTTAATCATTACATAATCAATAGTTAATCATCACTTCTTTATTTATTCCAATCACATAATCATAATATATTCAATACTTAATCGACCTTTAATTATTACATAATCATAAATTAATCTATACTAAATCATTATTAATAATAACTATTATTTATAAACTATATATGACAAACTAAACTACTTAATAAATAACATATTTTAAACTTAGTAAAATTAATTCAATTACAAAAATAAATAACTTTAAATTATATAAGAAAAAATACCTCTAAATGATGCTTCACAAAAAATACAGACTGCTTTTAGGCCACCAGATCCACCATGAAAAAAGAAAACTTTTTATGGAGATATAGAGAGAGCTTAAAATGTAGAGAGAAGGGATAATTTTGAATTGAGATGGATGGGGGAGATTTGGAAGAGAGGATAATGGGGGGTGACCTTTTATAAGAAATTAAGTGAAAGGTGGATGGGGGAGAGGGTGCCTTTTGCTTGTACAATAGGTGAAAGGCACACACCCCAACATCACCTTTCCCTTTTTCTTTAGGATAAAGGAATGCCACCCCTGATTGCCTTTGCCACGTCTTCAATCTAGGACAAGGTGGTTGGGAAGGGGAAAGACACAACCCTAGACTCCTTTCATGAATACTTTTATTTTTTTTAACATGGACACATTTAAAAGAAAATTATAAAAAAAAACATAAAAAACCCATCCATTTTCTATCCATATATTTTTAATGGAGGAATATTGATCTATGTGTATATAGTCCCACATTAGAGTTTATCATGGTTGAGTGCTTCTTAATAAACCATTTCATTCATGTTGGTGACTATCTAGCCTAGCTAGCTCTCCCATGTAGTTAAGATTTCTCCCATGTGTGTGAGATTGAGATGTCCAATCTGGTTGGCTATGTATGTATGTCCAATCTTTTGATTAACTCCCATTTAATATAATTAGTAAAATTACCAAGTATAAAATTTCGAATCCAAATCAAAAGCCAACCTTCTCAACATATTCTCATAAATGATTTATGTATAAATATAAATATTCTTGTGTGGCCTTCATTATTCTTTACATTATTCTTACAAAACATTACATGGATAAACCTGATGAAAATGGAAATGAGTTTCTTAATAAACTCACAAATCATAGTATATCATCATCATTATCATGTAATTTTTTATTGAATGAAGGAAAGGAGTACAATGAGGAAAAAATATCTAAAAGGAAAAGAAAAGAAAAGAAACCAGAAAGACACCAGGGTAGATCCCCCCCGGTGTCCAAGGAGGAATCTAAGGAGGTCTGAAATTGTGAAGACCAAGCACATATCCTTTGATACATTCAATTCCATTGGGTTTGATACTACCCACTATGTGAACAACTCCACCGTTCCATTGAAATCCACCGAAGCCAAGTGGTCTGCGGCCTTGTTCCCCTCTCTCCTTGTGTGAAGGATACTCACATTGGAACTCATCATTTTTCTACATTTCCTGATGATATAGCTAATCGACCATGGGGGTTCACCATACCCTTTCAAGGAGTTGTGCACAATTAAGGAGTTAGTTTCAATTTTAGAGATTTCCAGGTCCTTTTGCATACAAAGGCTAAGCCCGGTGAGAATTTCCTTCGCCTCTGCCTGCAGAGAAGAGCCTTGTCCCAATATGGTAGAGAAAGCTAAGTACACCGAACCGTTGTGGTCCCTGACAACTCCTCCTCCACGCATGTTACCTTGGACGCATGAGCCGTCCATATTGAGTTTCAATCCCACAGTGGGAGGACGCCAGTATACCCATTTTACTTCCCTTCTTCTCAGTGACTCATCCACATTGGAGGCTTCTTGGAACTGACGGAGAGCAGAAGTGGCCTTCCAAGTCCTCATTTCCATGTTCAGGTCTAGTAGCAAGGTTTTCTCCTAGACAATAATAATGCGAGATGACAACCCCATGCCCTCATGTTTCAATTTATTCCGCGCCTTCCATATGGTCCATCACCCCACATGTAGCAGCACCGCACGGGCCACCCTCTCCGGCCCTGCTCCCTACGCACCTTAGAACCATTGAACAAGAAATGTGGGAGTAGAACCATCCAAGGGGAGGGATGCATATAACTCCCACAGGACCTTCCACACCTCCCGTTTCCAGTCACTACCGAAGAAAAGATGGGCAGAGATCTCCTCACTAGGGATTCTACAACAGACGCACCTGGACGCAAGATGGATACCACATCTGTGGATATTATCATCAGTCGGAAGGGATCTATTACGAATTCCCCAGGTGAGAAAATTGATCTTATTGGGGATGCTTTTCACCCAAAGGAGCTCATCCCAACCCTATGCCTGGATCTGTCTATTAACGATGCGACAAAAATCCTTCTAAGTTAGCAGGCCTGAGGAGGATTCCGTGAATACACATTTGTCTTCCTCTTCATTAAGCTCAATGATTTGAAAGCACTCATGTTGATACTTATCCAAAACTGAGTGGGTGAAGCTGGGGAAGAGACTGGCCTCCTTGAACAAAATATCAGTAGCAGGGCATCCATGGAATCCCAGCACAGTACCACACCAATCCTAATTCCAAAAAGATAGATCCCCCTTCCCCACCACCCATTGAGATAAGGGACAAAGAATATCCATAATAGGAGCTATCACCGACCACAGGGAAGAATGGTTCCTCTCTCTCGAGTCACGGTGGCACGTCCCATACACTTGCATGGTAGTCCCCCATAGAGTACGTCGTTCCATTACACTCCATGCAAGCCTGGCATGCATGTAGTAAAGGGTGTCCTTGAGATTATGAACGTCAATACCTCCTTCCTTCACAGGCCTCACCATTTTTCCCCATGGAACCCAGTGCTTCTTCCTATCTGAAAGCGGATCCCAAATGAAATTGGCAAGGATCCTGTCGATCCTTTTAATAACCCCCTTCGGTACTTTGATGGAGGAAAGACTATGGATCTAAGATGCCACCAAAATGCTATTCACCACGATAATACGTCCACCAAAGGTCAAGAATTTGTTTTTCCAGTTAAAAACTTTATCAGAAACCCTGGTGCATAGTGCGTTGAAGTCACAGATCCAAAGTCTCCCAGGTGAGATAGGTGCACCTAGATAGACCATAGGGAAGTTGCCCCTCTGGAAGCCAAGTATTATACTAATAGTTTGCACTCTATCCACAGGGAAACTATTGAAGATAAATAAATCGCTATTCCCCTTATTAATGGACTTCCCACTCCAATGACAATACTCCTCTAGCACACTGATCAGGTTCCGAATTGATATACTCTTACGGTTCAAGAATAGGATGGTATCATCAGCAAACATAAGGTGAGCAATTGTCAGGGCCCTCGACTGGTGGCGATACGGTAGGATGTCTCTGTTATTGATGCTCCTCTGAATGAGTCGGCTCAGAATGTCCTGAATGATGATGAACAGGGATGGCGATATAGGTTCTCCTTTCCTGATGCCTCAGGTAGACTTGAAGAAACCATAAGACTCGCCCATGAAGTTCACAAAGATCCAAGAGGAACTAAAGCATCGAAATATAAGATCAACGTTCTGAGAGCTGAGACCCATACCTGACAACACTCTGTTAGTAAAGCTCCATTCCACCCGATCATATGCCTTGCTCATATCCAGCTTAATGACCAAGTTAGAGCCATGGGTTTTGAAGTTGATTTCATTCATCAGCTTCTGGGAAAGGGTGATGGCTTATTGAATCGAGCGGCCTTTGATAAACCCGTGTTGCTATGGGGATATCCACCGAGGGAGATGCACTGTCAACCTGGAGTTGATGATACCAGCCAAGGTCTTGTAGGGTACATTACACATACTAATCGGGCGATAGTGCGAGATGGAAGAAGGGATTTTGATCTTAGGGAGGAGAATGAGGGAGGTGGCACATGCAACTCTAGGGAGGCACCCCCACGAAATAAATCTTGAATGGAAGTAATCTGATCATCTTTAACTGTGTCCCAAGAGGTCCTATAGAAAGAAGCATGAAGCCCATCAGGCCCCACGACGCTATCCGGGTTCAAATGCATGAGCGCATCCATGATCTCAGGCTCCTACGGCACGCCTTCTAGGCTTTCATTGAACTGGTCGGATGCCAGGTTGGGGATCACGTCAAAAAATTTTGTGTCCTCTGAGGGATAACCCATTGGCAAGCATTCATTAGGACCGACTAGGAGGTCTTGAAAGAAAGAGAAAGCCATGCGCCCCGCCTTGTCCCTGTCGTTTGTGAAGGAACCATCCTCCAACATGATGTTCGGCTTGACTCGCATCCCCCTCTCCTTAATACACGCATGGAAGAAGGTCGAGTTCCTGTCTCCCTCATTCAACCACTTGATCCTTTCCCTCTCCCTGGACATGCATTCCTTTTTCAGTATTAACTCTGACATGATACTCTTATTTCCCGCGAGCTCCTCATAGGCCCGATCATCCCACACCTCCTCCAGAATATCTCCAAGTGTTCAACCTCTTTCATCATGGTTTTTAACTCCTATTTTGGGGAAGCGAGGTCTCTCGACCAAGATTTAAGCTTAAGTCTCAACCTGAAGAGCTTATAGTGAAGGGATAACCATTTGTTATCATGTTAAGGGTCGTCCCAAGCCGAACTAACCAGTTCATGGTACCCTGGAATATTCACCCAAAGCTTTCTATACCTGAACCGATACTGAGATTGATGTGAGGAGTCCACAGAGATAAGGAGAGGAGAGTGGTCTGAGATCCCCCGCACCAGATGGGTCAACGTATTACTTAAGAAAACATATATTATGTGAATGTTTGCCAGGCATCGGTCCAAGTGCCCCCACGAGTGGTATGTCCCCCGTTGGTTGTTGCACCAAGTAAAGTTTTCTCCCACAAAGCCCAAATCTGAGAGGCCCTTTTCACCCATAAAGCGGACAAAGGCAAGGCTGGATTCCTTATTAAAAGGGCCTCTCCCCTTCCTTTCATCCGGATCAGACACAATGTTAAAATCCACCCCCCCACAAACCACGGGTTGGGTCCAGCATCGAACTTCATGAGATCCTCCGACAAGGATTACCTCGTGTGGAAGTTGCAACTCGCATACACAAAGGAGACATAGAAGAAAACAAGGCCAAGGGTTAACTTCACCATAAGGAACTGGTCCCCAGCTTAGATCATGTCAACAGTGCACCTCCTCTGCCAAAAGATCCAGATATGTCTATTGATCGATTCATCCTGCATGCTCCCCTACATGCGGAGATTCTTGGAGAACTCCCTGATCCTGACGGGATTCTGTTTGTGTTCAAGAATGGCCACCACTGCTTCTTTGTGAATGGAGCTTTCAGAGGAGAGGAAGTTGGACTTAACCCGTGCACCTATCCCTTGAGCGTTCCAGATTATTAAGGGTATCATTTAGAAAGAGAGCACCCTGGGACTGGCTCTAGAGCATTTAGCCTTCTCAAAGAGGGATGCAATATTCCCTTGGAGACTCTTGAATTTAGATCTCATACACACCCCTGACTCCTTGGGCAGCAATACAACGGGGGATGTCGGACTGTTTGGCTTGCTCAGGTTCTGTTTTCTCCTACTGCGAGGCACGGGGATATCCCTGCCTTACCTGGAGACCTCTGAGCAGGGGGGAAGGTCCTATCAAGTAATGCTGTAGGGAGTCCCAAAAAGGGGGGGAGGGAACACCCCCAGGGTATCCTCCTGAGTCCTAATAAAACATCACCAAAGACCACTGATTATGCTCTGCATCACTAACTGAAATAACCCCAACCTTGGACGACAAGAGCGATAGCCCCGGGACCATCGTCCTTGAGATACTACCCGTAAGAGGTTATCTTGAAAAAAAGTCAAGAGTTAACAGAGAAGAGGAGATCCGAACATAAGATACACTCCTCAGGATTCAGGGGATGAGAGACTTTCAATCCGCGGAGCTGGATTCAACCCCCGTCTCTTGAAGGGGCTCTGAGATGCCCTTGGAGGGGGAAGAAGGTTGGGCACCTGAGATCTCCAGAGAGTCCACTAGACCCGCCACTGAAGCAGCCGAGGGAGAGGTGCACCTGAGACCTCCACCCCTTTTAATTGCTCCCGGATCCCTACTACGCCCCTTGTGACCATGCTGATGGAAATCCTGGACGGAGTGACCTTGTAGGGTGTAGTGCGAGCAGAACCTGGGGAACACTGGGAACCCAGGTGAAAGAGTCCTCCACCTGAAGGTCTAACTTCTCTGGTAAAGGACAAGCGATGTCAAGCTCAACACATATCTGGGCCATTGCAGATGATAGACCCCTACTCGTTGCGCCATCAGAGCCCAGAAAGATCCCGATGGAGTCGCCTATCAACTTCAGGAAGCCCTCATTCTGAAACAGCAACAACAACCCTGGGAGGCTGATCCAGACAGCCACCAATGATATTTCCTTGCCTCTGTGAGCTTCCATGGACCACCTGGTCAGGTTGAAACTGTAGTGGCCCCAGGTCCGCGGAACCTTACACGAGACCTTAAGGAAATACTCTTCTGAGCTGAGAACAATACATAAGGAGATCCTATGGAGGACTGAGACCTGCGCCGGCTAAAGAAGGCCCCAAGACGCAAAACACTGTTGGAAAACTACGAGCAGCAGTTTGGAAGCTCCGAAGCGGGCCACCAGAGTCCATTTCAGGCAGGATTTGGCCTCCTCAAACACCTTCACCGACACATTCAGCTTGATCCAGTTACCAACTCTCGATGAATGAACCGCCGACACAGAGATCGACGAGAAATAGGGAATAGGAGTCTGCGCCGAGCCGCAGAGCGCCTCCCGGAAGGAAGCTCCCACTCTAAAGGAAAGAGAACCTCTAGGGGGGATGTAGAAAATGGTGCCGGCTCCGCTAGACATTAGTCCAAGGGAAGGGTGGAAGAACCCGGGTCGAAAACCATCAGGGGAGGGGGTGGCGGCCGGAAAGGGATGACCGTAATGGTCAAAAAATTTGAAATAGGAGGGGGCGTGTGGGGTGTGTTCTTAGCCATCGTCATCCCCTAGGGTCTGTCTTGAATTAAAGCAGGAGGCTCATGATTCAACCTATAGTATATCAGCAAGTTTGAAGTAATCAATTGAAAAAGAGTTAAGTAGTTAGGAGGTTAAACATGAAGGTCTTAAGAGACTTTCAAGATAGTGACACAATCATTTAGCAACATATAAAATATAGATACCATAAAATAGGTTAAGATAACTAAAATTTGAAATGAGAAGACGTCAAGAGGGGAATTGAAAGGATCCTATACCATAAATTTTGTCACATATGAATGAAGAAGAAATATATAGAGGATATAAGAGAATAACTTTTAAATATAAAAAATGAATAATAAAAGAAAATAACATGGAATTTAAAATATTATACAAATATTATAAAAGAATATTTATAAGGTGATGAGTTTATTAATGATAGAAAGAAAATATGTTTTTGTATAATGTAATAGTAATCATAAATGGAATATTGAAATGAATAATATCCTTAAAGGATAATGTAAATTATGAGATATATATAATAAAATAGAATAAAATATATAAAATATTATATAGTAAGAATAAATATTCCAAAACCTTAATACATGTAATTGATGTGAAATCATCTTACATTAAGTCCAATTTTTCATTGTTACACTTAAACCTATTTTAAAAAAATTATATATTGTTTTGTTAATTATTTTTAATTAAAAATTAGTTCTATTACCAATAAAATATTATATATATGGATATTTTATATAATTTAATCTTTACAAACATAAAAGAAGTGTTAAATAAATAATGATAACATCATTATAGGTAAAAGAACTGATCGTGTAAAGATACATCATAGAGGGTGAAAAATAATATATGTATATATTATAATTAGTTTATATCAATAATACAACAATATAATTACATTAACATATTGTTTACATATTTATTATTAAGTTTTAGTGGATTGTTTTAAATAATTTAAATGAGAATGGAATAGTGGAATAAGAAAAATCAAATGAGTAGAAATGATTGTTACCTCATCCTTGAATACTACACATTCACTTAAGTCCTAATTCTTTTAAGGTTTGGAGTGGAGTGAGACCAAAATGTTTCAAAGAATCATAAGGGGATTTTATAAGAAGGATAAAATATGATCTTTTGAAATGGGATGAGTTTTTAGAAGTAATTTCCCATGGGGGTGATATGGGGTATTTATTCATTGAGGGAAGAGGTATTTTAGGATAAAATAATGAATATAAAATTTATTAATGGCCAAGTCTTGAAATAGTTTTATTATTTATTAAAAAATAGAATTCAATTTTTTTTCTAAACCTAAGTTATGATTATATGGTAGATGAAGTTTTTCAAAATTATAACATCATGGCATTGTATTAAGTCATATATACCCATTTATTTATGTATTTTAATAAATTTCCTGGAAAATACAAAAATTTCACAAAAACCTATTTTTTTACTTCTTGATTCCAAATATGAATAATATTTAACAAAAATTAATTTATAACTATTTCAAAATTAATTTTTAAAAAATATCCAAATTTATGAAAATTCAATTTTCTATTAAGTAAAACGTTACTAAACAATTTTAAAACTATTATTTTTGGCTTAATAAATTACCTTACACGTTATAGAAATATAATTGAAAATTTCCAAACAATTTATTTAACTCTTAATAAAAATTTTTATTATTAGAAAATATTATTATATACATTACATATCGTATATTAATTTTCACCTGAAAATTCAAAATTCTCAAGAAATTTTAAAAATTCACACTTGATTAATTTTGACATGATGATTCCAAATTTTCCAACCATTTTATCATAATAAATTTCTAATTTATGTAAATTAAATATTTATATTGAATTTAAAATGTAATCTTTCTTAACCAAAAGATAAACACATTATCAAGATAATTACTTTAGAAAAATTAAATAATTTTATTTTTTAATTTAAATATTATTTTATGATATTTTGGCAATGTATTTTAATTAAAATCATTATTTCAATATTCTCATAGTTTAGTTACTATTATAATATTCGTATTATTATTCAAATGAAAGGGTTCATATTATAAAGGGTTGAGGATGAATATTGAGTCATCGGGTGCTCCCGACACTCTTATCTTGTAACTCTCCCCCCTAGGATTTCACAATTCTCTTTCACTTTGTCAGGCACCTATGTATCCTTCCTCACTCTATTGGTTTCATTATTCTTCTCCAGCCCATGTTTTCCCTATTATGTTCTCCCTCCTAAGGATTTAGTTGTTTCATCTTATTATTTTATTGGTGGTGGGTTTTTTAAGGTCGATGGATTCTTTTTCTATGATCCAGCACCCTTTTCTCCTTACCTTTAATGCGAACCCTATCTTCAGCCAAACATGAAATTTTTTCTAGCAGTTTCATACTATGTGAGGGATGGAATTTGTTCTTGTCCCTTATCTCACTGAAAGCGGTCTTCTCATCCATATTTTATCATGTATATCCTACGATAATTCTCTATTATCCTTCTATGATGCTCTCATTTCCTTACCCAGTGTGTGAGACCCCATATTCAGATAGACATGATGGAAATTTAGTGGGTTGGTATCATGATGATGGAGGATTCTAGTGTCCACTCTCTGGAATGTCTCATTACTTTTCTAGGTTTCTACTATATTATTATTCCCCTTTGTTTTCTCTACTTCCCTTATTAATCCTATTATCCTGTGATTCTTCAATAGTTAGTCAGGTAGTCGGTATCACCACTACCCTACAGTCTCTTTTTGTATAGTTCTCTCAAGCCTTATTTCCCAATCTACTTTTAGGGTAGATCCCTAGAAGGGTTTCTTTGATACTATTTTCTCTAGTGGCATTAACATTCCTTTAACATGGTGATATGTTCCCAAGGAGAAGACGTAGGGCATGGGAGTTTTTTATGTGTGTTTTTTTAAATATGTCTTGGACTTTTTTAAACTAGGTCTAAAAGGTGGTAGGGCCTCTATGACATTTCAGTTAAGTTAAAAGGTGGTAGAGGCCCTGCAACCTTTTAGAAAAAACATAGTTTAATTATACATGTTTTTATATTTATAATCATATTGGTTTGTATATTATGATATATATATTGTGTTTGTTTTATTTTTGTAGAATTATTTCATTAATATTTTAAAGTGAAAATGTTATATTTTTAAGAAATAAATTTTGTGACATGTAAATAAGCTTTTAAATATTATATTTATGATATTTTTCATTTTTTTCATGTATGTTTTTATATGTATCATTACTTTATAATATAACTAATATAATAATTTAATTTCTAATGTATCTTGTTTTAATTCACCATTATAGGATTTTATTCTACATTTTTGTTTAGTTAAATACAATTTTTTTTCATTATTACATAAAAATAATAATATTATTCACTATAAATATATACATTATATATATTGTTTTGTTGTATACTTACATTATTGTTTTCTTTTAGTATTTCAATTCATTTTTTTAATGAGACATATGAGAAAGCAATGTGTGACTTGAATAAAGGGCATGCGAACTGTGGATTTTTTATACATCCACCATTTCTATAGGGCTGGAAGCGCTCTTAGCTCAACATATTTTTTTATTCTATTCATGACTATTATAATTTTATATTACTCCCTTTTAGGATTTTGTAAGTTGGTATATTCTATAGAATTATAAAATACTAGTAAAAGGTGGAGCTTGAGTAGAAAGTATTCATTTTAGTGGGGTTCAATATCTAATGTAAGTTTTAATCTATAATGTTCCAAATTAATCAATATTTTATTGAAAATTAAATTTTATTAGCACAATATGTTATTTTTAAACCATTACAATGGTATTTATAATATATTTTTTTACATTCCTTTCATTTTCAATTATTTATTTTATTTAATATATTTTTATTTTCAAAAACTTTTTAGATTATTAGGCTATGGTTAAAGTTTTATTTAGATTGGTTTTATAGTTTATATTTTATAAGATTTTAAATTTTCCTACTTGAAATTTAATAAGTTTTTCTTTGTTTCAAGTTGTCAAATTTTTAAATCATATAAAATATAAAATGTGACTAAAATATAAATAAAAATTGATACAGTGGATAAACATGTAGAAAATATTGACAAAAAAATTATTTATTCATTTTAATAGATAGAAAACATATACATGAACAAGTATAATAAATTTATTTGATGAGGTTTCGTCTCAATTGGTAATGTGTGAATGAGATTCCTATATTGAGAGCGTCGACCTAGAGGGGGATAATCCTCGAGCACTAGAACCTTGAACATCAGATGCTCTGTATATATCTGAATGAGAGGAGGTGTCAACTACTCATCATCCTATACACCCAATCTTTCTCCCATTAGGGTAGTATAAGGACTCTCCATCATTATAGGGGGAGGGGGGGGGGGGGAACTATACAAGCTATGAAGGATCTGACATGAAAGTTGGAGGCATGGGAAATGACCCATGATAGAATCTAAGATATTCTTCACCTAGAGAAAAATATGGATATGATACCCATAAAAATAGATCCCATGTTTCATGATGCATATCCCCAATCAGCAGATGTTGGATTACTAGGGGTTCGAACATTACTTGTGAAACATGTGAGACCTCATGTGTAGCACGATGCAGTCTACATCGTCATCATCGTGAATCCTCAAAATCAACAGCTACTAGAGTAGGTTCATGATCAGGAACCTCTACTTCCAAGGTATGAACATCATTTCCCTAGAAAGGAAGATCAAATATGATGTCGTGAACCACATGATAAGCTGACGTCATCCCTAGCACTGCATCATGGATCACTACTAGGTTAACAACCACATCCTCCTCTGGATCACCCATACAAAAAATATTTTGTGCTTGAGTATGCTCTAAAGGGATTCAAAATGAATTATAAAATAGTAGAATAATCAAACTAATGTACATTTATCACCTTACCATATCCTGGATCCATCTTCTATGTCAAGTAAGATATATTATAGACTTTATTCTATACCATGGATTATACTCAACCTATTGTGATTGATAGAATCACATCATCAATACACCCTAGATATGTAGTGATGATAATCTTACCCAGAGGTTGATATATTGGGTATGTTATTAGTTCCAGTCCTCATCCTGCATCCCTTCCTACTTTAAGTCATGAAGATCCTGTAACTTTCTTGGTGGTAATGGAATGTGCTGAACACAACCAAACTAATGCATGACTTTATCAGGCTGGTGCCACTCAATAATAAGAAAGTGAATGAGTCAAAATATAGATAGAACATCTTGAAGTAAATTTGTTCATTATGTAGAAAACTAGTCCAATATATCTCAGTATGGAATCCATGAAATCTGAAATGACATGTGGGATTTGTCAAAAAAAAAATCTTACCAAAAACCAGAAAATATGATATTATGAAATTTTTTAGTCAACAAATGATTTTATATACTTACATCGGTGGGTATGAGACTATCAAACATGATATGGTATGCACCCAAATGGTGTGTCAGAGCACTAATGAACCTATGTACCTGACTCCACTTATAAAACACAATAAAGAAATTAATAAATAATAAGAAATTAAATTCAATAACTCCTAATCGCATCAGAAACCAATATAGATGAGTGATCATACTGACATCCACATGAAGCATCATGCAATAACTCTATAAGAAACAGATGACTAGAATGATCAGAGAATAGTGATAGTAGGCACTCCCATTCCCCTATCTAAAAGGGATCACACATCTCCTGAGACATGTACGATCATAGTTTCATGCCATGCATAATTCTTTATAAGTGTAAGATAAGTATGAAGATACACAGATGTATGTCCTGACCTGGTCAAATTCTTCCTGTAGCCCCAAATACATCATGTGAACACTCTTACCTGAGTGATCAACACATAGTTTCCTTGAAATGATACATAATATATAGGAATATACATGACACATAATAGTATGCTTATTATCATCATCGGGTAAATGTGCAAAGTGAATCTCCATCTAGACCATATATATCAAACCTATATTTGTAGCAGCATTATCAGCCAAATTGTTGAATCCTTGCAATATCTATACCAGATTAGGCCAGTATACATGGGTGGGTCTAATAACTACTTCCCCTTGGATCAAAAGTCCAAGAAGGACTTCCACATCCTCTAGGGTGATGGCCATATCTCCCTTAAGTTTGTGTAATATGTGTGTCTATGGTCTCCACCTCTCTAGGAGGGAAGCAATCTGGTGATGATCAATGAATGTGAAATAAGATACCTCAATTTCATAAAAGTTATCATGTTGTAGATATGGTATTGTGGCGGTTGGATGTAGAATGCGATGATGATGGTGTGCTACATGAACCCTAATTCATTGAACCAAAAGACCCTCTATCACAGTGTATGAAACATTCTTATCTTGATCATAAAGTAGTATAGTATCCTCCATCTATATGTAAAAAAATGAAGTAAATCTTAAGTGTAAAATAAAAATATAATGTTATGGTCAATAGAATGTTATTAATGGAATAATTTAAAACATGACATGTTTATTAACATTTTTGTATGTTTTTTTACCAAAAGATAATGGCATGTCTTCATGTTTCTCCAAGAATAAATCTAAAGTGTTTTAAAGATATATTTTTACCTAGTAAAGGGTGTTTTTTAAGATATTGTTATATATATATATATATATTTAAAAACATTTCTCTTCATTATCTAAAAGTTTATTAGAAAATGGTTTTCTTTTTAATTTATGTATGATTTCTCACATGATAGTATGTTTCATGATTATTTGCTCACATGTTTGATTTATGGTTTAAACATGAAAATTTTGATTATAATTTAATGTCACCTCAAATTCACTTTCCATATTTCATTAAATGTGAATATGAAAGTCTTATTGTTATTTAATATTAAAATTATTCAAAAATATAATAGAATCTTACAAAATGAAGGGCCTTATATAAACACCATATAATTAACACCCACGGGGCACGAGTAAGTTGTTTTAAGGTAGTGGAATCCTGACACTGAGGTTGTGGGTTTGAGTCCTCGCAAGGCAACATGCACTATATACTAGAAAACCTCTCGTGGGACTCTATACCTCATTGGGAAATAGCCTAAGCCCAAGGGTTGTCCACATTGGGCCTTTCTTGGGATGTGTGGCGTGTACGTGGTGAGGAACTCATTACCCAAAAACACATTTTACTTGACAACAAGCCTGTACACAACTGGTAAAGGCTCTTTCTTGGCATCCAAAATACCCAGGATCGAATCCATTCAGGGATGAATTTCCAAGTTAATTTAGTAGTGGTGGTACTGTAGCATCCTGGGTACTGTAGGAATAATATTCACCGAAGGGCCCTTTGGGAAAAAAATGGGCTTTCAGGCCTTGTATTCAGACCACTTGGTATTGGGCCTTCGGGCTATGTAATGGATCTCCCTATACCCATTTTGAAAGAGATATTTGATTTAATTAATAAATGATGATTCATCCCCAAACTTAAAAAAACAATTTTTTTTAAAAATTTGAGAATATCACATTGGATACAATACATCGTTGTGCCTGAGAGTGCAAACATGATCTAGAAATGTTAGGGTATCATTTCTGTTTTTGACAATTTTTTATGAAATATTCTATATCTCAAACTTTTATATTATTCATGAGGTCAGTATATCTCATTACACATCCCGTTGGACTTCGGTCTCCCTTTTTAACGCAACCTTTTAATGGTTGGTATTTCTATCAGATGGTCTTAGAGCATTGGAAAATATCAAAACTCCACAATAGACGTCCATGATGCAACATAATAGTTATCAATAGTGTCCATCTAGTACAATGTATCAACATATTCTTCCCATGATATGTTCATAGTGGCACATGTTGTGATGGATTTTGTGTATGAAAACTATAATGCTTGTAAGTTTCTATATTGATATTACCTCTCTTCCAGTAATACCACCATTTTTTCATCGCTATGACTTGTTATGGGGTTTTAATATTCTTGAACATCAAATAAATAGTATTCTATGTGGAAAAGGAACACTTGATAACCAAAATTTTCTACAATTTTCTTTTCAATATATCTTTAAACTTGTCTTCCATACCTCATCCCATATTAAATTCCATTGGAGGATAGTTTTTTTCTATCAATGAAGTACTTCACACAACAATAAATTGTCTTCTAAACTAGGGAAGTTATAGGTAAATTGAAAATTCCCTTGAAGACACTATTTATGCACTCCACAATGTCTGTGGTCATATTTCCATACAACTTCCCCCTATTATATGCCAATTTATATTTTTCTTTTGGAATTTGTATCATATAATCACAGAATTTTTAATAAGCCTAGAGGATTTATTCAAAAAGTTGTTCAAACCATCATTGATTCAGCTCATCTACTATACATAAGTGATAATATTTCACATAAGTTGATTTTATATTTATGTTTAAATAGTAAAACATAACAATTACATTGTATACCAAACCTTTCAATTTCCTTATTCATAAGTTTTTTATGGAATTTTTTCACATGTTTCTATTAATGTGTCTGATGCAGTACTGACAATGTGCATTTGGGGGTATCTATTTATTAATATTCACATTGATTGCCGCATTGATTTCCAGATGCTGATTAGATATCAAATAGACTCCCCAAATACGAGTGAAATGGTTGTTGATACAAGCAAAAAACCAACTCCATGATTCATAGTTTTTATTCTCCAAAAACGAAAATGCAAGAGGAATAGGTGAAAACCTTCCATATTAGGTTACCAAAATCAACAATACACCTTTTTATTTTCTTTATAGAAACATTACATCAATATGTATGACTATTTTCCAAAACAAAATCTGGAAATATAGGGAAGGAATTCCTAGACTAACTGATGAAATTGAACATGAGATGGATCAAGTGAGTTATCTTGAGACACATGTTAGTTCATATGAATATGGAATACAACATGGTTTTTGTGTCTTAGTAGGGATAGAAATTTTGGAAACACACAATATGAGTCATTCCAATCACCATAAACCTTCACAGTTGACTTTTATTTCTCCATCCATGATTTATCATAAGAAATAATATAACCTAATGTTTATAGTATCCTCTATTTAATAAGGGGTACAAGAACATCTTGGTATGTCCTAATCATCTCGATGATAATGGATGACAAAAATTCATCTTCTATTGAGGTATGATCTAGTGTCAGGGTTGTCTGAATGTAAGTTTGAGCTACCAAAATATTTGAAATTCTCCAACCTCGAAATGAAATGTTTGGAATTTCCCTTAAGAGGAATCTACAATCATCCCCATACATTTCACACCATATGATATATTTTTTATGGACTGATTTTTGAACTAAATATCTACAATAACTCTCATTATGGAATCTATTTAGTACATTTTCAATGCATATTTACTTGGAAAATACCTTCCAAAATATAATGTTTTTTATAGCTCACTAAACCTATCCACTACAATCTAGGAAACTCAGTTGAAGGTGTGAGAAAATTGTAGTAAACTTTTGAAAAACATGCCATTGATTCTGACCAAGATGAGATGAGTGGTGGATGATTTATTGTGTGTCAAGGTTATTATATAACTACTACATTTCTAGAAACTTCTTCCCCAATTTGTGATGCTCCCTCTTCATTAGAACTGTTTTCTTTTTCTATTCCATCATTAAAAAAATCCTTATTAGAAGTTATATTTACATGTATATCCAAGATATCATCTAGGTTGTCCTCTTCCACATCATAGGGAGGAGACTCAAATTCTTAAGGAAGATATTATTCAACATGTCATGTAATTCTATGTCTTTATACAATTGGACGTTGTTGTTGTATAGTAGAAAACACAACATATAACTCCATCAGGGTACGATCTAACCACTGGGATAATGAATTTATTTCTTATACCCACTGGTCATCAGCAACTAATGGAGATGCTAGATGCTATAGTGTATCCAATAATTTAAAATGTCTATAGAAAATATACTTGATCTCTTGATCAGGTCCCAGATTTAAGAAACCATGAATTCTATCTTTATTTTCACTTATGGTTACACAAGCAGATGTCCTAACCATTTTTATTGGTAGTGTGCTATAGGTATCTTCTAGCTTGGTCTGAATAAAATCCCAATAGTAGTAGACATAGGCAAGTATGAATCTCTACATCATAAATGTTTTTTTGATCAAGATTCTGATACTATAAATAATATTGACTATGAGGGTTGACCATATAATCTTTATGATATTAAAATTTTAAAACATATTTTTATATCCTAAATATTATACTAATGTTTCATTATATAAAATTTTATTAGAAAATAAGTAACAAAATGTTTTTGAAATTGAGGTAAAAAGAAGATAATACTCTAAATTAGTTTATTTATCAATGATAAAACAAAAATTATGATCACATTAATGAAATGGTGAAAAACAAACACATATAAATACACATAATTTATTTAAGAAAAATAAGAAATACCATGAATTTGTTCAATTGAAAAGAGTTTTCATGAGATGAGCCTGACTTCAGAAGTTAGTTAAAATCCAGATTTATTTTCAAGTGGTATCTTAATAACATCTTCCAAAGGGATACCTAAATTTTGAATTTTAAAAATCTTTCAACCATATAATTACATATCTTATATGTTATATTATATTTCATTAGATGTTTGAAATCTTTTAAAAATTCAAAAGTTAAGTACATATCTTTGGAAGATCTTATTAAGCTGCCACTTAAAAATAAGATGTATTTTACCTCACTTCCAAAGTTAGGAAAATCTCATCCAAACTTTGTTCTATTGAAAAATGTCAAGGTATTTATTGTATGTTTTAAAACATTCATTTCTTATTTAATCATTTTTGTCTTATCCATATCAATTTATATGATCATAATTGTTATTTTATCAATGATAAATTTGTTGATTTGGTGCTTTCTTTTCTTTTTTACCTTTGTTTCCAAAAAATTATATGAATAATATTGATAATGAGGGTTGAAAATATAATATTTATGATACTAAAATTTTAAAACATCTTCTTATATACTAAAGTATGATACTAATGTTTTTAGTAAAATCTATAATCATCTTAAAGGTATTTCAGTATTTTATAAAGAAAATATGAATCATTTAAAGTGTATCCCCCAGGATTGTCAAACTAAGTGTGTAGCAATGCCCGTTGTCCTGTACTAGGTTACACCGAGTTAGTCCCGACACACCTTGTCAAAGTTGTTACACATAGGTACATCTGTTATTGAGCCACATCCACATGTAGTATCCAGATAGAGATTTTATTTCTTAGATAACCACATAATATTTATGGTACAAAAATTTTAGAATGTTTTATTATATCCTAAAAGATGACATTAATGTTATGTAGTAAAATTTTAAAATTCCAAAAGATATGTTCCTTGATTTATAAATATAATGTGAAACACTTAAAACATATCCATCAACATTAAAAAAATGGGAATGTAATAAGGGTTGAATCATCTAAATCACAGGTGTAAAAAATCATATATGCAGTTAACCCTCTTTTCCATATAATTTATCATCTTTAATCCTATGTTTATTCCATGTTAATCCAAAGTTAATCATTGGTTAATTATTTTCTAATAACTATTTAATTACTAGTTAATCATTAGTTAACCATTAGTTAATCATTAGTTAATCATTAGTTAACCATCACTTAATCAATATTTAATTATGATTTAATATTTACTTAACCATTAGTTAATAATTATTTAATAATTAATTAATCATTAGTTAATAATTATTTAATCATTAGTTAACCATTAGTTATAAATTATTTATTTATTCCATAATAATTCTTGAATCATCCCTAAATCATTCTTTAATCATTACTTAGTCATTCTTTAATCACCCCTTAATCATTATTTAATCATTATTTAATGATTATTTATTCATTACTTAATCATTATTTAATAATTATTTAATCACTCTTTAATCATTACTAAATCATTCTTTAATAATTATTTAATAAATACTTAATCAATACTTAATCATTACTTAATAAATATTTAATCATTACTTAACCTTTAGTAAATCATTAATTAATAATTCTATATATTCTTTAATCATTCATTAATTATTAGTTAATCATTAGTTAATCATTTATTACTCATTAGTTAATCATTAATATTTTATTAGTTACTCATTACTTCTTTATTAACTCATTATTCAATATTTAATCATTACTAAATCATAATTTAATCATAATTTAATGAATACTTAATCATAATTTAATCATTACTAAATCATTATTTAAAAATTCTATAATCATTAGTTAAATATAACTTCATCCTTAATTAATTAGGCCTTAATTATTATTTAATCATATGATATTCATTAATTAATTATTATTAGCTAATCATTATATGTAATCATTCTTTAATCTTAAGTTATTCATTATTTAATCAATAATTAATCATTAATAATAATAACTATTATTTATAAACTATATATAACTAACTAAACTTCTTAATAAATAACATATTTTGAACTAACTAAAAACAATTCAATTAAATAAATAAAAAATAGTAAACTAAATAAGAAAAAATACCACTAAATAATGATTCTCAAAAAATTAGGACTTCTTTTAGGCCACCAGAACAAAAAGAAACAAATAAATATTAGTTTAGAGAAATTTCATGTGGAATGTAGTGAGATGAGGACAATTTTAAGTAAGGAGGGGGTGCCTTTCACCTTTACATTAGTTCAAAAGAAGAACACCCCCAATTGCATTTCTCTTTTTAGGTGGAAGTTGGCCACCACTGCCTGCCTTTTTCATGTCACTAATCTGGGGAAAAGGTGGGGGGGGGGTCTGCTGCCATTAAATAAATAAGAAAGGAAAAAAACCCCTACCGCCTTTCTAAAACAACTTTAAAATTATTTTTTAACCCACACACATTAAAAAAAATTCAAAAAAACCATAAAAAAACTAGATGGCACGGTGTTGGGATGGGATAGTATAGTGTTTCCTTATCTGCCAAAGAAATGAATTAGGTAGAATTAGATATAGCTTTAGTGGTAAACCAATTGGTTCTTGTGTTTTGGTATTATGTGTTTCCTTTTTTTGTGATGTTTCTGATACTGATGCAGCATTGTAGATTGGTTTCATAATGGTTTTTAACAGTTTTTTCTTTCTGGTTTAGTTTGGTGAAGGTTCTCGGGTATTAATTTTTAAGCATTCGTTTTTTTGGTTAATCATCAAATATTTAGTTATGTTTTTTGAATTTATGTTCATTTATGTTCAATTATAATAGTGAAGGTAACTCTGATGATTATAGGTAGTCGGTGGGGATTTGACTTTGGGAGACATGCAACTTAGGCCATCATAGGTGTGAGTATCAATAATTCCAAGGCTTTTATTGGTGCTTGGGTCTAATGTTATTTTTTCAAATATAAAGTTTAATTTTTTTAATTTTGGATTAATGTTTATGATTTTTTATTTGTCGTGGATATGTGGTTTTCCATTCTACCCAAAAAATAGTTTTTTAGAAAATTTAAAAAATGGATTTGTATGTTACTATTCTAATGATTATATTTCCAGTTTCCATACTACCTTTCCCTACCATATATATACCTCTAAAATTCTATAAATTTAATTCACTTAGTTTTATCTAAAGGTTATCCATACATCATTTAAAAAATTCCTACCAAGTTTTTATTCATTTTCTTTCTTATTAAAATAGTTTTCATTACTATAATATTTATAATAAATAATGACCTAATAGATTTTCAAATTTTAATTTGGTTATATATATATGTTTTTTTTCAATTTGATTTTTCATTAATTTTATTGAATTTATTTATCCTTTATATATAATTATCTATAATAATGAAATAAAAAACTATTTAGTTTTTTATGTGGTTCATGGATTTTATTTTTTCTATAATTTATACTATATTGAAATATAAATTTTAATATGACACATAGATATGTTTGGAAGGAAAATTTGTTATTGAATTGTCTTGGTAGTTGAATTATTTCCCCATTTATAAAAATTCCCCCCTAAATTTCACTTCAAATAATCTATCAAGAATAGATGGGAATACTTATGTTTTATTAAATCCTTACGATTCCATATTTCCTCTTCATAATTATAGATTTGATAATTTATATTGATATGGTGAGTTGTATTGTTGCATATAATTTTTTTCTAAAAAAGGCAATATCTTCATCTTTTTATATTTAAAAGAGAGATTACACTCCAGTTAAACAAACTCTAGATTTAGTAAATCTAATGGATCAAGTACATGCTTCCCCATATGAGACACATAGAACACATTAGGCATTTAAGCCAAGAATATTAGATTTTCTAACTAATAAGATATAACTCATACACAATCAATAATTTCAATGAGATAAATGTACTCGGGTTTGATATTTCATTTCATTATAAATATCATAGCTCACTTCTAGGGGGATATCAATATGAATTCTTTATCTCCTTCATCAAATTACATGTCTCTTTAATGATTGTCAACACAACACTCCTATCAATAATTTTCTTCTATAATGAGATTATAAATTAATTGAATAATCTTTCACATTAAATTAACCACATTAAGCCCAAAATTCGTCCATTCACCAACTTCATCCATATAGATTGTACTTCTACCTCTCTACCCACATAAATCCTTATATAGCAAAATTTTTATACTTGAGTAGAAACTATTTTTGTATGAAAACTCAACCATTATAATATGTTGATCCCAATATTCCTTTAAGTATATTGATAAAGATTTCATCATGTCTTTATATATTTGAATCATCATTTAATAGTTATCATCTTTATATGGATAATAAATTGTATAAAAGTTATACACTATGTTTGAATAATGTTAAATATTACTCTATAACTTTGTAGTGAACCTTTATTCTTGATTAGATATAACTTAAAGTGGAACCCCATGAATCCTTTCCAATTATATGACAAATATCATCAAAGTATAATCCAGTGATAAATATTCTCAAATAGAAATAAAGTGAGAATTATATGTAAGTTGATCCCTCATAACACTTTTGGAATTGTTTCATTTGGATGAATTATAAATATTAGTGAAAAATATCCATGGTGATTTTTTCCATTTCTATGTCTTAAGGGTAATTATTTCATTATCTCTATAAAATTTTAATAATTTACCTTAAATTTCTATAGTACCAAAAAGATAAAGGTGTATTTCATTGTCTCTTTATTCATATTGTCCCATCAACAACAATATCGATGGTCATGATATATCTTTGTATTTACAAGATGAATGGATAAATATTAGAAATGTGTATCATTAATATCATCTTATTTGTTACTAGTTTATATATAATACAAACTCAAGTTCCAAACTAAATGGATCCATCTTTATTGATGTATAATTATTGAAAATTAACTTATTCAGTCAATTTTGGATTCTTTTATAACTCTAAATCATCCTTATGTGCCTTATTTATTTTCTCTTGGATGGATAGTTAAGAAATAATTTAGTAATGTTAATATGTCTTCCCTACCATTTTTATTTCAAGATATATTGTTTTCAAGTTGATAAAGATTTGTTCTTTCTCAAACCACATCCTAGATAGGGTATCAGATTCCTATATAATAATAATACCAACTAATTTTTCTTTCTGTAGTTTATTAATCATCTATAGTCCTTTATTTACTCCAACCATCCTTGTTTATGTATGTTCAACTCTTTTTTTGTGGATATATACTTTAAACACTTAATATTAGTATATTTTTTTATACTTTTCTCCATAGAGGTATTGCATCAAAATCATTAATGAAAAAACAAAAATTCTATCTTTAAATAATTCATCATAAAAACAATTTCTTTGGTACACTAATATTATAAATAAAAGGCTATTACTTTATCATTTTTTCATGAGGATGTAACCCAATACCTTCATTGAAAAATCACTGTACATATCAAAACCTTCTCTAATTGACGATAATATGAGTACAAGTTTAGTTTCTAGCCACTTCTTTATCTTTTTTAATTTTTATTCACATTTGTATTTAAAGGAATACATTACCTCCAAGTTAACATACTTATTGGGTTTGAAAAATATGTGAAATTACTCTCAAATTGTTGGTAGTAACCAACTAATATAAGAAAAATATGCATCTATATGACACAAAGTTGTTTGGACCATTCCTCAATCACAATTATCATTGAAGGATCCATGGAACTTACAATTCTCAAGACCACATGACCCAAGAATGTGAATAAAAACATATAAAAGACAAAATTTATAAATTATTTATATAAAGTTTCCTTCCATAAAAGTTTTAGTTTAGTCCTCAGATATTCATCATGTTATTTAATGGTCTTGGATTATTCTAAAACATCATCAGTAAATAATACAATAACATTATCATGGTAATCATTAAATATTATATTCATTACTTTAATGATAAGTCAAATTGTGTTTATATGTTCTAATGGAATAAATAAATACCCATAGGGTCTATATCTTGTATAAAAAGTTTTTTTAATATAAATTTTTGTTGATGATATCCATAATGAATATACACTTTTTAGAATTATTTATCTTAGTGAAACCGATTAAAAATTTCATCAATCCATGGAAAATTATACTTTGTATTTATGGTGATCTTGAAAATCAATCAATAATACATGACAAAGCTGTATTAAACTGTCATTTTCTTCAAAAAAATGCATCTGTTCAACCCAAGGTGATTCATTAGGGAATATAGTTCATTTTTCCAAATTCTCTAGAACTTGAATCTTTAATTCATTTAGTTCTATCATATCCCTTGTATAGACTCTCTTTCATATATGTGTAATATAAGGTATAATTTATATTATAAACTCTTCCTTACAATATGTTAAAAGACCAGTAAACTATTCTAGGAATATATCAATATGTTTCATTATAACATGAATGTCTTTAATGTTTAAATATTCCTCTTTATTAAGTAGGTGAGTAAGATATGCTTCTTTATTAAGTATCAAGGACCATAATTTTTTAAGGATTTGTTAATAGAGATTCCTAAATATCCTTAAATTTATATATGATCATGGGATTGATTGGGATATTTAAGGTAATATCCATTAATGGATTTCAGAAATGATATTTTTATATAAAGATCCAACTAATGAATAATATAGTGTCAAATTTCTCTAAATGAATGATTATGAGATTTTCTATTAGAACCATCACACAAATGATGATTGGGGAAATTCAAACTCTTAGGATAAATCAATCATACTTCCAGGTGTTTTTATTAATACCTCAACTTTAATTTATCAAGGATATGATTAAATATTTCTTGAAAACATGCAATATATGAATGGATTCATTGAAACGTAATCAAATAGGTTATTAACCATTCACAAGTGAATATTAATTGTACGTTTCAACACTTAATATTGTTGTTCCAACTAAGTAGTGGTGATAGTTTGATGTCTTTAGTTGTTATTTTTATCGACTATCCTTAATGTCCATTAGTTTTTTACACTAGCTTTTATAGTTCCCATATTCTTTATAGTTGAACTGTTGGACCATATATGGTAAATTAATTAAAAACTTCCTTTACTCAATTGTATTTAGTGTCCCTTTCACACCCCTTTTATAATATTTTGCTCGATACCCTCTTTCTCCAAACATGAAGAATTTTCTAGATCCATTAAATCATTTCTTTGGGTTCTTATTTAAATATTTATTGCATGTGGGTTTTTGGATATTCTTTTCACCATATAATTTTTCATTTCATCCTACTATATAAAAATCAATCCTTATAATCTTAACTCCATACCCATTGTAACATCATCCAAAGTATGTATCTGTATTAAGAGTACATCGAACTGCTTATTCCTAACTCCCAAAGTCATGAGTATATAGACCTTTTGGATGTATGGTTTTAATAAGCTAAAGAATATATTTATTTTATTCATGGTTGATAATTAAAAATGAGTAATACCATATAAGACTTGTTTTATTAACCTTATATGTTATAATGAATTAATTACAGTTTCGTTTTCGCTCCAAAATATCACTATTTGTTTTCGTACAATGAGTATTGGGAAAACACTTGTTAAGAAATATTTTCATGAATCCTTCCCACTCCATTAACTCAATTTATTATTTATCTTCATATTCATTATTCTTTTTTATTGTTGATAAACTTTTCATTTTAAATGTTACACTACTAAAGTATCCTTCTCTTGTATAGAACTATAAATCATTAAAAATATATTTTCTATGGAGTTGAAACATTGTTCAACAATAAGTGGATCAGAAGATCTTCTAAATAAAGGCAGTTATTTACATATAAAAGACAAAATGGTTAATTTATTCTTCCTAGATCGTGGTGTAAATAAAAATAGTTTAGGTTATTGTTCAGAACCCAGGACAAGTTGTTAATAAAATCTATGAGCTATTGAACTTAATCTCCCATTATAAATGGAATATTGTTTAGAAAATAATTGTATTATCCATAAAATTTTTATTGTCTATGTTTTTGTTAGTTCATACCATTTTCAAAAAAAAATAACGGTTAGAATAAGTCATATATCGATAAATAATGGACAAAAAAATTAATCATATAATTAAATGAATGCTTAGGTCTAATTTACTCAACATATGAAATCCCTTAACCCAACCCAGGTTTCTGTTTAATATTTAACAAAAATTCTCAACTTTACAAAAAAATTATCTTATACCATTTATAGATACCCATAAACCTCTTAGATAACTATCAAATCATTTTTAAGACAAGTTTATATAATATTTCAGTCAAAATCGATCATTTTAGTATCATGGGAAATTAAGATCATACAATATTAATAGACATAAAATTTTAATCATTTTTTAAATCCTACATCATATACTCCAATACACCTTTATAATATTATTAATATATGTGACGACCTAGGTATAGTCATCATAGAATGGGTGAGATAAAAAGCCTATTATGGGGTGGAGTAACATGAAAATAATTGAGACATGAGTCAACATGAGTAAATGAGTGATAATCATGATTTTTGTTACATTAGAGGCATGGAATCATAATCATGAAAATATTCAATTCATAAGTATAGGATATAGCATATAGTGCATGCATAATAATGAAACATCATAAGCTTATGTAAAGGTTCACTACTAAGACAATACAATAGAGATGGTCTAGAAATTTTCTCATGAACCATACATAGTGTCACAAATAATAAATGTATTACCCAATGTATTGTAAGGATTTATAATTCTATTCATACTTTTCTCAACCAAGTATTTTAAAAATCTAGTAGTAAATAAATAAAATAAAGGATATGATAGTCATAAATAGAGAAGAATAAAAAATATTACATCCTATAAATTTTATCAAAAGTTGTTTAAGAATAAATGCATATATAAAATAGGATAATTCCCTATAATTTCCAATAAAATATTGAGAAAATAAAATAATAAAGAATTAAGTATTTCTTATAAATATTTTGACAGATGATTTTTGAAGAATATGTGTTTTAAAAGAGTAAAATAAATGATATTTTAATACACTATCATAATTAGCAAAAAAAGGATATTTAAAATAATAATATTATGATATATACATAAATATTATATAATATATGAGATAAAATAGATTTTTTCACAAAAATATATTTCAAAACTATATGTGAGGAATTGTCATAAAATCCATTTAACTTATGTCCAATTTTTCATTATTACACATAATCCATCGATAAAATAATTATATTAAATAAAAAAATATTATCTAAATATCATATATTATTTTTAGTCATTTTTGAACATTTATTACCATTGGAAATTATTTATTAACCTATTTTTAAAGATAAAAAACACTATGAAATGTTTTTATGAATTTTTCCATTTTAGTTTTTATGTTATGGTGTTAATAATTATTAATTATCCATTACTAAAATTACCTATAAAAGCCTATATATATATATATATATATTCTATATAATATACACTAACCAACTGTGAAGGTGGTGATAAATAATGAAAGACAACATCATTGTAGGTGGTTAAATAGACCAAGTAATGATATATCCATGAGGGATATAAATAATATATTCATTTATTTAAATTCATTAATATAAATAATATAGTAATATAATAACATTAATATAATTTTTATATGCTGATTAATTTTTTTGAGGATTATTAGTTTAAATAATGCAAATGAGAATAAATGAATTAAAGAAGAAAACTGAAATGAAGAGCATGGGTTATTACCTCATCCATTATTGTCACTCATTTTCTAAGGGAATAATGCTTTTAAGTCTTATAGTGGGGTGGGTTTATATGGACAAAAATACTAAATTGATGATTTTAAAGAAGTTATATGTGTAAAATATTGTCAATCAAATGATTTTTAGAAGTGATTTTATTGGATTTGGTGCCCTAGAACCAAATTTATTACTACTTGATCACATGTTTTTCATTATTGATGAAGTTTCCTATTACATCATATTTGTTCCTCTACCTGAAATTTATATGCGATATTGTACTAAGAATATGTGTTGTAATGAAAGGTCATAGAATTTCCCCACTATGATGAGAACCCAGAGGTTCTATGACAATATTCTTGAATATATGTTCTATGTCTAGATAGTATTGTATTACGAGACATAGAAAAAACATGCTATCAGGTGTATGATTCTCATAATATATTGAGACACCTTCTCATGGTGTTAAACCATAATAATATCTAATATATGAGGTTATAAGGATATTTCCATCAATAGGAAATCTATATATCAATGTGTTATTGGATGTTTCTATCAACCAATATGTGTATTGATCCTTAGACTTTAATATTATCATTAATATATATCATGAATCACATAATTTTATGTATTTAAAAATACCATGAAAATATATTCTTGCAATGACATAAGATATGTTGGGTATGTCATGAGTTATATTACATTAATGGTTAGTGTAAGTGAAGATTTATCCCTTCTGTCCTTTGATAGAAGTTGATATCTCATACCCTTTTATGGGAATGGAACTACCTGCACAAATCTATGGCCATGGTGTTTGGTGGTAGAGTCTATTTCCAGAAATTCAAATAAAGAGACATAATGGATATAGGTTCATGATTCCTCCATGGAACCTTCTTAATTTGAGATATTGCGATAAAGTGATTGTATTATATCGTAAGCATTAGTAAGAGGTTGATTTTCCTTGTGACATTAACTTATTTATCTATGGGTACCTTAATGTGTTCCTAGGTGCTAACATTTTTCATAGGTGGTTATGTATAATGACCCTGAGAAATAGTCCTAGAGGTTCACACACTAAATGTATATGAAATCACAATTAAATTCTGGTATTGAATTTAACAGGATAAAATAAATAATATTTATTTAGGTTTGGTTGATCCCCATAATTTAATCACAAGTTATTAGAAAAAATAAGTGAGTTAAATAATAATAATAATAATAAATAATTATTTTAAAGTTTGGTGAATATAATGTTTATTATATTGAATAATGGACTAATATTTATTTATTAAATAAATATTCATTATTCATGGATCTGTAAATGTAGGAAAGTGAAAGAGGATTGAGCTCAATGGTCCAATTAGAAATAGCATAAATGATATTTATTTATTCTTAATATATAGTACACATAATGTGATAAAAAGTAATAATAATATTATTATTGTACATGAGGTTAAATAAGAATAATTAAGTTAGTATGGGGCTCAAGTAAGATTTTCCAACCCTAAACCTTCTAAACAAAATACATAATTTTAACACTTTACAGAATGAATCTAGTTGTCCACAATGGATAGAGAGTGACTATATAAAATACTAGAGAGAGATTTATAGATCTATACCATAATTTATCTTCCTACTCTCTCAATCTATTGAGATAACATCAAGAGTTCTTCCTTATTCAAAAAATATCTACTGTGATTAACCATGAACAATGAAAACAATCAGGATCGACCAAGCTAGAACACAACGATTCTTCGATGACTTTTAGAGATCATAGAGGATGTGTGAATCACAAAAATATAGATTGAATACTTGGATCCTATATCACAATGATGTAATGATGATATCCATTCAACCAGATCATCAATGAAATCTGAACTATAAGTTGAGGTAATTCTATATCTGCTTATAAATTAATTATAAATTATATGTGAATATCCCCCTCTTCTGGTTCCATTATTTTAATATAGTCAAGTAATATATGTTATTCATTGGAAATTATGTTTTGATCATGTGAGACAATATTTATATGTAAATTAATACTAAAATTTGAGTTATCTATGCCATCAAAGGATGCTTATTCTATTCTTAAAGCCTTCAAGTGGCATCAGAACAGTCACATGTTTAATTTATAATTTTTATTATTTGTCGATTATTTACAAAAATTTTTGATTTATTTTACTTATATTGATTCATTTTAATATTTGACTTTTTTGTATCTTTTCTTATTCATTATCACTAATATAACCTATAAGTGGCTATGATTAAAAAAACTAATAAACATCTGAATAACACCATCAGGTCAGGCCAAAGGTTTTGTGTTAAAAAAACCATAGTACACTATGTGTAATTTCTAATTACACATTGCGTGCTATTGTTTTTATGAATGTATATCATGATAAAGTTGGATAGATCCTATGAAATATGATATAAGATTCAACAAAAGTGGATTGGTATGTAGATCTGGATAGACTAGAACACATATTAAATAACTAAACACTATGTAACCTTTTTATACTACATGAATTCCCTCTTTTATCACAGATGAGAACACAACATGTCCCAACATGTCATGTATTAGTTACACAACATAGAGAATGAAATTCCATGAAACATTGAGGTCACATTCTTTGTATGTTAATAATTCATGGTATGTATGATTAAAAACATATTGTGTACCTCAAAATCATTTTTAGAAGAAAAAATGTCCAGTCCCAAGGTGTGTTCTACAGACACGGGTAGAAGAAAGTATATTCCATGTAGTTTTATAAAGAAAGTGTGACTAGTTTTTTGTGAAGAAAAATTAAATATATAATCAATCATATTCACACACGTTCCATGAGTTATTTATTTGAAAAAGAACAATCCATGTCATATGATTGATAATTATATATTAAATCTATTTTCAGGTAAATTTTTTGGATAAGAACATGTATTTTCCTCAAAGAACACAAATGTACTTAATTTATATTAAAATTAAAGATGATGGTAAAATAAGGATGTTTGGATAGAATTTAGAAAAAAATTAATTAATTAGATCAATTCATGGTGTATTATCTTAATTAATGAATGAATCTAAATAATTGACTACAATATTGAAAATGTATGATTGTTTCTTGATGTGGTGATGATCATGATATTATACTAGCCCTAAGTATGTGACTGGTTTCTTTTAGTGTATTTCTAATAAATAAAAAATTTATGTCATGCATGTCATCCCCTACTGCTTATTATTTAAGGGTTTGTGTAAACATGGTTTATTTCATGTATATAAAATTTATCCAATCCAATGGATCCCCTCACCTACATGTGAGAAAAAGATTATGTAAGGATAGATCTATTAGGTGAGAGGTGGTGGTACAAGTCTAGGAATCAAGGTAAAACCAATCAAGGTGATACATTAGCGCTAAATGGGGAATGATGCAACCTGAACCAAGTTATGTTTCATGTTTTTTTCCACTAGGGCCAAGGGTTTGTTTATCTTCCACTATATAAGATAACAGTTAGATAATCATATGATTGTGACACTTAAATTTTATTTCTATCGGTTACATGGTTAATAATTTATGTTTGTGAAAGATTCATGATCACTTAATAAATGAATTAATAATAATATAAGATAAATTATAATATAACTGGATTATGCATGAATTTTTTAATATACATGGTTAATCACTTCAGTAAAATCCACTTAATATTAGTAAGGCATGTGAAAAGTTTAAAATGGGATTTATGCATAAGTATGAAATTCCCTCAACTGAAATATTAAGTTTTTATAGCCTTCCACTACATAATTTAGAAACAACCTCATAGTCCAAAGTGCTTGACTAACCCAAAATGGGGTGATTTCAATTATCAAGGAATGTTTAGCTTGTTGTTTTGGGTTGACTTAACTTAGTTCAGTTTAGGGTGTTGACTACCCATACAAGACTTGGTGTAACTGAGAGGCAAGCATTGAAGAAATATTTAAACTTGATTTTAGGATTCAGGAGTCCACTCAACAATCAAGGAACTTTGAGTTAATGTAGTTAAAAAGTTATTCTTACTGAGAACCCATTAAAATACCTTTTTGAACTCAATTTTGAATTTTAAGAAGGAGAATATAGATCCTTACCACTAGAATATATAAGTTACAAAATATTATGAAACCGATGGTGTGAGATATCAGGTTTCTATAAAATAGTGGGAGATTAATTCAATTGAATTTTAAATTTATTAATATGTTTTTGTGATAAATTGAGTATGAATTATATGACACTAATCATTAGAAATAGAAAATCAAAAGACTTCAACTATATCACTGTGTTCTATAATATATAAGGGTAACATTATCACCAGTGTGAATTTATAGGAATGGTATAGGTTCTTATGTGTTATACTTTCCCATGAATGGGAAATATACAGGCTAGAAACCCCACTACCCATGTTGTTTTTCAAAGAGGCTAGTGGGAAAGAAGAATCTCTCTATTTGAATCATGTGGATAATACTATGGATGTATAATGTTTCATGTTATCATATTTTTACAATGATATTCAAAAATAATATAAGGATATGGATTCATATAAAATTTTTTCTCACCTCTAGGACATCTATTAAAATAAGACAAGATCAGTGAGATATAAGATCTACAATGCACTTTTATCGTGAAAGACTGGAGAGTCAGTGCCACTTGAGCCACATGTAGCCAAGATAATTAGATATATTGATTTCTTGAACATATTAGGTTTTAATATCCCTAATGATCTATGCATAGAACTCATTTTTTCCACACTACCCAAAACCTAATATAGTTTTATTATAAATTATAATATGATAAATACTACTAAGAAATTTTTTGAACTTCTTACTCTTATCTACCAAGATGATAAAGATATGGGTTATGAAAAAAATCGTTGTCCTAATGGTGACTAATAGGTGGCATAAAAAATAAAATGGGTAGAAAAATAATTCCACGTTTAAGGCTCTAGAGCACCATCCTTTTATAAGAATAAGAATATCCAGAGGAAAGATAAGGAACAAGATGCGGTATATTTTTCATGTGGCATGAACAAACACTAGAAGATGAATTTTAGTTGTCCAAAGATGAAAGGGGAATATCTAGGTGTGTTCATTATAAATATTTACATATCTATATGTTGGGTATTCGATACTTCCAATGGTTCTCACATTTATATCCAAATATAAGAACTAAGAATATTTTTCAATATTTCTAGAGATGAGGTGTATCTACAGGTTTCCAATGGAGCGAGGCTGGCTGCTTTATCCATTAGAGACTACTATATCAAATTTCCAATATGATTTATTTTGGTTTTAAATAATTTTTATTATGCTTCTAGTATTACCAAGAACATTATTTATGTTTTTTGTTAATCCAAGGATGGATTTATTTTCAGTTTTAGAAGTAAGAGATTCTACTTTTATAAAGATAGAATATGTAATCATATGGAATGATTAAATAATGGTCTTTATGTAATACATTACAAAAACAAAATATTATCAATTAACAATGAAAAAAATATGTGTGACTCATATAACCACTATTTATAGTATCAACATCATGGTCATGTAAACTAGAAGAGTTTAAAAAATATTTATCAAGATGGTTAATTAGTCTCTTTTGAGGTTAATCCAATTAAAAGATGTCACAATTTTTATAAGGTAAGATGACTAAACCACCATTTAGTGTTCAAGGAAAAGGGTCCATAGATATTCTTGATTTGGTACATAATGACGTGCCCATACCTTTACAAATAGAGTCAAGAGGTGGATTCTCATACTTTATTACTTTTACTGATGTCTTGGGAAGGTATGGTTATTCAACATGATGTAGTAAAAGTATGAATCCTTTGACAAGTTCAAATATTTGAATAATTATGTTGTGAATCATCTTGTTAAGAAATTAAATAATACTCAATCTAATTGAGGAGGTGAATATCTTAAATAATAATTTGTTAACCATATATGGGATTATCATATTTTATCTCAAATCATGCCACATTATACACCAATATGAAATGGTGTTAGCGAAAGGAGGAACTGTAAACTACTGGAAATGGTAAGGTCAATGATTGGTCATGAAAAATTTCCATTATCCTTTTAGGGATATGTATTACAGAAATCATTATACTTATTAAAAAAAAGTACCCACTAAAGTGAAAAACGATATTCCCTTTCATTTATATAGTGGAATGAAACATATTTTGTCACATGTTCTTGCATGGGGTTGTGGGGTTTTTTAAGGCTAGCTCAAGAAAAAAACTATCACCCTCAGGTATGAAGTATATCATTATAGGGTATCCTAAGTAAATAAGGGGATATTATTTATACAACCCTTCAGACTAGAAAGTAACTATCACAATAAATATCATCTTTCTTGAGAGGTTTCACATCCTTAAGGATCAAAATGAGATAAATATTGACATTGATGAAGTTAATGATCAACATATAAAAGTGTTGGTATAGAAAAATATTCTACAATTACTCATTAAATATATAGTTCCTGAAACACAAGTACTTCATAGGAGAGCTAGGGAGGTAGGATAATTAAAGATATATGGTTTTCTAGTCACTGATGTTAGAGATTCATTATTTTTTGACAATAATGATCCTCTATCCTATAAGGAGGCAGTAGAGATATCAAAATCTATAGGCTGGAATGAATCCATGAATTATAATATGGATTACTCATATCAAAAACTAGTTTGGGTTCTGATCGATCTGCTAGTTGATTTAAATCATATTGGGTATAAATGAGTCTTTAAGAGAAAAATGGACAGGGAAGGTAGGTAATGTAATTACCTATAAATTAGGATTAGTAACTAAAGGGTATAAACAAAATCAATTAATTGACTAGGAAAAACCTTTTCTATATTTTCCATTTTTAAATCCATTGGAATTTTTTTCCATAATAGATTAACATGACGATGAGATTTGGAAAATGGATGTCTAAACTACTTTCCTTAATGGGAACTTTAAAAAGGATATGTCTATGACACAACTAGAAGGGTTTGCTAATTTAGAAAATTCTACAAAAACATGAAAGTTGCAAATACCCATTTATGGATTATATCATGTATCCATGTCATAGAATATTCGGTATGATGAAGACATTAAAAAATTTTCTTTCCTTAAGAATGAATGTGAGCCATGCGTTTTCAAGCTATTTAGTAAGAGTATGATTGTTTTCATAATAGTATATGTTGATAAAATATTACTAATTAGAAATAATATACCAGCCTTAAAATAGTTTTAGGCATGGTTGAGAAAGTGATTCTCTATGAATCAGTTAAGATAAGTAGCCTACATTATAGGGATCAAGATCATGTATGATAGATCCAAGAGGTTTCTTGGATTGATACAAAGTACATAAATTGACCATATAATGAATAGGTTCATTATGGAACAATCCATAAGGGGATTGGTTATATTATCACATAGTATACATCATTACATGAAAATGTTTCCTTTGACATAAGAGAAAAGAGAGAGAATCAGTAAGATACTATATGCTTATACAATAGGATCTATCATGCATTCCATATTATTTGTATGTCCTGATATTTTTTATGCTTTGAGCATGGTAGGTAGATATCAAGAAGATCTAGGTTAAATTTTTTGGAATGCTGTTAAGGATATACTTAAGTATCTAAGGAAAACTAAGGATATTTTCTTGGTTTATGGAGGAGATAAATATATTATCATTAGGGGTTATACATAATTTCTTCCAGATAGATCCTAATGATTTGAAGTCACAGTCAGGATATGTCTTTTATCTAAACGGAAGTGCTATGAACTAAAAGAGTTCAGTGAATCCATTTTTCATCAATTTTACAGTAGAGTCTGAGTATATTATATATTTTGATATATCCATGGAAGTAGTTTGGAATCAAAACATTGTCCATGATCTTAAAGTGGTATCTATCTATAAATATCCTATCCTAGTTTACTTTGACAACACTACAATAGTGGCTCTATCCAAATATATGCGGTAGCATAAAAGTAAAAAGAATATACTTCATAGGTTTCATCTATTGAGTGATTTCTATGAATGTGGTGAAGTTGTAGTGAGAAAAGTATACATATTAAAAAATTTTGTGGACCCCTTGGCCAAGGCTTTAGTTTAGTAGAGGAATAATTATCATGTGAGAGATAGTGGACTAAAAGTTATTTTCAATTGGCTCTAGTGAAAGTGGGAGTCTATTAGAATTAGTACCCCAGAAAAAACTTTATTAGTACCTAATTATATGTTTTTCATTATTAATGACATTTCCTATCACATCATGTTTGTTCCTTAGTATGAAATTTGTATGTGATAATGTCTTAATAATATGCATTACACTAAATGGTCATAATAGTTTTCATCTATGATGAGAACCTAGAAGTTCCCTGATAGTATTATTGAATATATGTTATATGGTTGGAATATATTCTTTATTAGGATATAGATAATATAGTCTATTAGGGGAATGATTTTTATAAGATAATGATACACCTTCTCATGTTTTTTCCAATGATAATATCTAACATAGGTGGTTATGAGGAGAGACCTGTAAATAGGAAATCCCTATTTCCAAGTGTAATCGGATGTTCCTATCAGAAAATGTGTGTATTTAACCTTATAATTTAATGTTATCATTAATGGATATCATAAATCAGGTACTTTGACATATATATAAAAATAATGATGATATATGATCACAGTGAGGTAGGATACGTTGCGTACGTCATGAGTTATTTTAATTAGTGGATAATGTGAGAAAAGATTTATCACTTATGTCCCTTGATAGAAGTTGATATCTTAGACTCTTTTATGGGAATGTAACTGCCTATGTAAATCCTTGGAAATGAAGTTTTCTAGGTGAGTTCATTTTCATAAAGTCAAAGAAATATACATCGATCATATAGGTTGATGACAGCCACATGAAATCTTCTTTATTTGTGACATCATGATAAAGGGTTTGTATTACATTGTAAGAATTTATAAGAGGTTGAATTTAATATTGACATTAATTTATTTCCCTATGGGTGAATCAATGTGTTTCTAGACACAAACCTTAGAATTTAGGTGGTTATGACTAATACCAATGAGAAATAGTACTATAGGGCCACACACTAAGTGTACCCACAATATAAATTAAATTATGGTATAGAATTTAATAGGTTGAAATAAATAATATTTATCCAGGTGTGGTTAATTTCCATAATTTAATTAAAAACTATTTAAAAGACTAATCCAATTAAATAATAATAGTAAATATTTGTTTTCATGTTCGAAAAATATAATATTTATTTTATTTATTAGTGAATAATGCATTGATATTTATTTATTAAATAAATATTCATTATTCAAGGATCGGTAAATACTGATGAGGGAAAGAGGACCGGGCTCAATGGCCTGATTAGAAATAGTATAAATTATATTTATTTATTATTAATATATTTCACATGTATAATGATTAATAATAATAATATTATTATTAGACATGGGGTAAAATACTAATAATTAAGTTAGTAAGGGGATTGTGTGTGATTTCCCAACCCAAAACTTTAAATAATAATTTTCTAATTATATCACTTTTCAGAATGAATCTTGTTGTAAAAAATGGATAGATAAAGACCCTCTCAAGTCCTAGAGAGAGATCTAGATATCTATAGTTAACTCTCTCTTCCTCCTCTTCCAATCCATCAAGATAAAATTAATAGTTCTTCCATCTTTGAAATATATCCATTGTGATCAATGATTAACAACACAAATAATCAGGATTGTGCGTACTAGCTCCTAATGATTCTTTTGTGACATTTAGAGATTTTGGTACATGTATGGATCATCACTAGATGAATTTTTCACTTTTATCCTATAACGTAATGAAAATGTAATGAGATCTAGTCAATCATATCATCAATGAAATATGAATTAAATGTTAAGGTAATTTTATATCTTCTTATAAATTTATTATAAATTACATGTGAAGATACGCCTCTTCTAGTTATATCATTTTAATATACTCCAATAATACACATTATTTTAAATGATGTTTTGATCATGTGAGAAAAAAAATACATATAAATAAATACTAAACCCTGAGTAGGCCATTCCGTTAAAGGATTCTTCCACTATGCTCGAAACCTAATGATTTTTCATAGGGATGACAAGCAGTATTTATATATATATAAGGGAGGGGTATTTTTTCATTAATTGTTTAATATAAAATTATTTAATTTCTAATACTTTTCGTAGTGGTGTTAAATATTAAAATTAAGAGTGTCACACATCCTTCTGAAAAAACCTAAGTCATCCTTACATGGTAGATGACTTTTTTAATAATAATGACTTTGTGGCATTATTATTTCATAATATTTACACATTTATTTATTTATTTATTCATAAAAAATACTAAAATTTTACCCCAGCTATTTTTAATGTCGTTATTCCATGTATAATATTATTTTTTAAAAATAAATTTCATGCTTTTAGAAAATAATTTTTTTTAAATCCCCATGTTAATATTGAACTTTTTATTAAGGAAAATATTTTCTAACAATTTTTAAAATAATATATTAGGATTAATAAATTACCTTACAGATTTTAGAAATATAATCAAAAAATATCAATTAGTTTATTTAACCAATAAATTTCAATTTGATTATTGGTGAATATTATAATATATATTACATATTGTATTTTACTAATCACCTAAAAATACATATATTTATTAAAATTACCCAAAATTTAGTCATAATTATTTTACAAGATAAATCAAAATTTTCATTCCATTTTATGAAAATAAATTCTAAAATAGTTAAATTCCTTATTTATATTTATATCTAAATACTAAGGGTTTTTAACTAAATAAAAACATATTCCCAAAATAATTACTTTAGATGCATTAAATCATTATAATTACTACTTTAAAAGTTTATTTATGATATATTGATATTAAAGTTTAATTACACTAGTTTTTGTTCTATGTGAATTGTTAATTTGATATTACAATTTCGAGGTTACTATTTTAATGACGAGGTTACTATTCTAACATCCATATTTCTAACAATCATATTACCTATCATTACCCAATTTACACTCCTTGTATCCTACAAAATTCATTCACATAGTTTTATCTCATATTGATCTACATTTAATTTATAAAATGCCTACATTTTTTATAATAATTTCCATCTTCTTATGATGGTATTTATAATTATTGTATTTATCATATATTGAAACCTTAAAAATTTACGAATTCAATTTATGTTTTTATGTGTGTTTATTTACCCATTATAATTGTTTAAAATTCATTGAAGTATTTTTCATTCATATTTAATGTTCTATATTGATGAAATGTAATTGTGTTTACTTTTTATGAGATTCATGTATTTTATCTATAATATAAATAAAAATATATTTAAATATGAATGTTTTGACCCGAAGGTGCATCGTACCCAAGAATGAAAATGGTTTGATGGGTGCTGGGTAGTATGACCTTTTTTTATCTTACAAAGTAGGTGACACAGATAAGTGGTCTTGATGGGTGATTGTAGGGGGTTAAGTGTTTGTGAAATTGTTATGTGTTGGGTTTAACATCCTTAGATGGTCTCCAATGGGTTTATTTGCAGAGCTAGAATAACCCAACGACTCTCATATCCATGATTTGTGGACCTACTTTCCAAAGTCCGGTGTTCATGGGATTATATATCCAATGACACTTAAGAACTCACATTAGTCGAGAGGATGGGAACTTGGTATCATCATACCCTTTTAAAGTGAACTATTACCTCTTATGGGTCTCTATTATAGGTTTAATCTATGATCATAAGTTTATGAATCCTTGGTTCCTTCCCAAGCATGTGTCTATGGACTACCCCTGGGTAAGATCAATCATGAATACACATGTGTTCAAAATTATCTTTATGTATCATTGGTTCTCCATTAATGAAGACATTTGTACATATCTTAGGTTCTTCATAAATGTTACCCTCTTAAGGAAAAATCAGGAATTCCTTAGTCGTTCATTAAGTCAATGCTTGTTTTGAGCCATATGGGATGGTGATATAAAGTTTATCATCATCTAGGGGGTATGATAATTGTTTCAGTGATGGGATCAAACCCGTAAGATGGGATTCCAACATATCCCTACAAGAGGAATTAGAATCCACATAGTTCACAAAGTTGGGACTAACTGTCACGACCCGTCCTTGGGACCCATTCCGTGACTACCCCAAGCCCGCCTTCCATAGGCCAGGGGCTGACGACTAGCACCAAAGGCATAAATCCCGATATCCGGGAAGGCATTTCCTTTAAGTAAGGAAACAAATACCACAGAGTATGCAAGTTGAAGTAAACACTAAGTAAACTGAGTACAAAAGTAAGTGCTGGAAAGTAAATGGGCCAGAATACGAACCCAAATGAAAGTAAAGTATAACTGAAAAGGGAGTACAACAACAGTAAAGTAAAGCAGTGAGTCCGAGCCATCCTCTAGAAATACCACTTGAAGGGTGGGTATAGATAGCCTCCTCTGCTCCTCGGCTCAGCCATCCGCTCCGAGTAAGTTTCGTCCAGTGATCCACCTCCAGGTACCATCCAGCTCCACAAACTCCCACCTCGATCAGCGCTGTCCGTCATCTTCATCCAACACAACGTAGTGCTGGCGTAGCCCGTGTAGGGGTGAGTATACGCTACTCAGTAGGGACCCCGAGACCCCCGAGGGTCTCCCAGAATCCATGAAGGATAAACCACAAAGGAAAGATACCAACACAAAGTAATAACCAACTCTACTTAGGTATATGCCCATACATATACCTAAGTCATCAATTCCAGTTCGGCTCCAACATCCGAGCCCAAGTTCGATATAGTCCACACATGATAGCACAATCGAATCCACACAGGATAACACAACCCAATCCACACAAGAAAGCAAAACAATCATATCGAAGATAATGATTGAAAGTCAAGACTTATCTCACACAGGTATACTCTTCGTAAGGTGACAGAGATGTTCAGATGTAGCCACATATTATTCTAAGCTGTCGAACCCACATAGGATACAAGACCAACTAAGCTGTCAAATCCACAAAGGATACAAGACCAACTACTCTGCCGAACCCATGTAGGATACAAGTACAGATTCAAATACTGCCGGACCCACGTAGGATACAAGAATAGTAGTCACGTACTGCCAGACCCACCTAGGATACAAGAACAGTAGTCATCGTCATCGAACCCACGGAGGATTACAATACGGTCGTCGTCGCTTTTGAACCCACGGAGGATCCCAGTATAGTCGTCATCGTCGTCGTAGTTGCAGCCAACTCTAGGGTTCCCGCACACAACATGCTCGATTCCAGGAGGGTCCGCTCCACGAGCCAAGGGGGTCGATACATTAACTAACACGAAGTCCGGAGTTGATGTATCCTAAAGTTCTGTCTTGTCTATAGGAACTTAACGCGACAGACGACGTGTCAATCGGATGCCCGATCTGAGAGTTATTGGCTTTTTCGTCCCAGGGGCCCGGTTGGTTTTTAAGTTAAAACCAACCCGACCGTACTCCAAATGCGTCCAAACCTCAAGTGGAGTAATTAAAAATAACCTTCTCACTAAGAGGAATCCAACAAAGTTGACGACACGTCAATCGGACGTCCGAAGCTCAAGTTATAAGCATTTCCGCTCCGAAGGCCCGGTTGGTTTCGTGTTCGAACCAACCCGGACATACCCCAAGTTCTCCAAAACCTTAAGTGTAATATACCGAAATGACTGTCTTGATCCAAGGATCTCTAATCAACTAACGGTGCATTGATCAGAGGTCCGTAGCCCAAGATATGGGCGTTTGAACGAATCTGTCCGAAAACATGGGGTTTGGGCTCGGTCCGACCCAACCCAATACCCCCTGGGTCAGCCCGAACCGGGTCAACCGGTTGGGTGCGGCCCGGCCCAGCCGGTGCGGCCCGGCCCGACACGGGGATCCGGCCCGGCTCGACGCGGGTGGTTTGGCCCGGCGCGGGCGGTCTGGCCCGGTGCGGCACCGCACACTGAGCAGACACGGGGGGGGGGGGGGGGGGGGGGGGCGCTGCCCCCTTGCTTTGAAACAGAGGCCCCCCACATAGAGGGGCCCACCTCATCATCTGCCAGGGGGTTACAACCCCTGGACTTCTCGGATCCGGCCGGTTGTGCCGTGCGGGACCAGCTAGTCCCTCCTCCTGAGCACCGGCAGCTGGCGGTTCCACACGCCCTCCTCTGCACCGCCGTGGCCTTAGGCCGCAACCCCTGTCCGACCAGCGCGGCGCGACGGTGCCGCGCCCCTTCGCCGCGGCTCGCCCCGTCCGGGACCCTCCATGGTTCTCTGGCGTGGCGCGACGACACCGCGCCCCTTTGCCTTGCCCTGTTCTTGGCCGCGGGTTCCTTCAGCTTCACCGGCACGACGCGACGGCACCGCGCACCTTCACCGTGATTTACCTCGTTCCCACGCGGTGCCGTTGCACTGCGACGCCTCTGTTCCAAGCCACAAGATATTCAAAAAAAAAGGGGACGAGGTTCGGCCATGTTCGTGCGGTCCGACCTCCTCCGTTATTTTGATAAAAGGTGGTCAAAGAACTAACGAAGTACGTCAATTAATTATGAACATAAAAACAACCCCTACCTCGAAGAAGTTGTCGAACGATGATCATTGCGGGAAAAACGGCATCGCAGTGGTGGTTTCGATGATGGCGTTGGCGAGCGTCAAAGAAGAGGATGATGTCTCAATCCGGCTGCAGAGAAGGGAAAGATTGGCACGCCGTTTTTTCCTTGGTGCTCCGGCGTTCTTCACGTTCTTCAACGGGGAAGATGATGTTCTTCAAGACTAGATCTTTCTTCTCTAATCCTTAACACAAACTATCTAACCCAAAAATAAAATAATCTCCACTTATTTTATTAAGCCATGCCATGAGTTCAAAATTTAAAAACTCAAATCCATTAATTGAATTAATGTGTTGGCTTGATTAAATGAGAGGAGAGGGAAAGTCACAACATTAAATACAAGGGAGATTTTAAAAGGAGGTTAAAGGGGGTTATGGGGAAAGTGAAAAGGTGAGGGATCGTGTGGGCCCTACCTCACTAATATCCTAACCAGAAGTTAGGATCACATAATAGAGAGAAACAAAGTTGTGACACAACTTAATTTCACTTAACACTTAAACCACTTAGTAAAGAAATAAAAATAAAATTGTAAAACAATTATATTTTTATTCCTCACATTTTTAACATCTTCTCCAAAGAAAATACACATTCGGAAAAGGTATTCCTAAGAAATTACCGGTGCTGCGGTTTCATCGATGCCCTCATATTTCAATTCCGAGCACCGGTTCAAAAATTAGGAAAACCCGCTCGTTCGTTCACTGAACGTACCCGAGCTAAACTTTGGAAATTGATTCTGGGCACACCGGGCCTCGGAATCAAGTGCCGTCAGAAACTGCGTACTCGTAAAATCCAAAATAAATTAATAAAAAATTTTCCTTGAAATTTAAGGGTCTTTACATTACTCACACCTCAGGGATTTACGTCCCCGTAAAGATACATCACAAACTAGGGGAACAAATGAGGGTACTGAGCACGCATCTGAGACTCTCGCTCCCATGTGCTCTCTTAGAGGTTCCTGTGCTGCCACCTGATGCACACTAGAGGAATTGACTGTCCATGTAGGACCTGCTCCTGTGGATCCTCAATCTCCACCGGGACCTCTGCAAAAGTTGCCTCGTCATCAATGTCCATCTCCCCATGGTTGATGATATACGTCGGGTCGTGCACGTATCTCCTCAGCTGAGATACGTGGAAGACATTGTGCACTCGGTGCAACTGAGGTGGTAGAGCCAAACGATAAGCCACCTCACCTATCCTGCTAAGAACCTGAAATGGTCCGATGAAGTGTGGTGATAACTTGCCGCCTCGACCAAATCTTCTTAATCCACATCGATGTGAGACCCGCAAGAAAACGTGGTCTCCATCCTCGAGCTCTAGTGGTCTCCACCTCCTGTCAGCATAAGACTTTTTTCAGCTCTAAGCTATCCTCATCCGCTCCTGGATGACCTGGACCTTCTCTGTCATGGCCTGGACCATCTCTGGTCCCACAAGTGCTGACTCCCCAGGGTCTGTCTAGCACAGAGGTGATCTGCAAGGTCGGCCGTACAATGCCTCGTATGGTGTTATCCCGATGGTGGAGTGGTAGCTGTTGTTGTACGCAAACTCCAGCAAGGGTAGGTGATCCTCCCAGCTGCGACCAAAGTCAAGGACACATGCACGAATCATGTCCTCGAGAGTCTGAATGGTACTCTCCGTCTGACCATCCGTCTGAGGGTGAAAGGCGGTGATCAAACGTAGATGCATCCCAAATGCATCCTGAAACCCCTTCCAAAGATGATAAGTAAAGAAAGCATCTCGATCGGGGATGATAGATGATGACACACCATGAAGCCGTACAATCTCATGAACGTAGAGGCGTCCCAAGTTCTCCACTGAGCCCTGCTCTCTGATGGGTAAAAAGTGGGTCGACTTGGTGAGTCGGTCGAAAATCACCCAAATGGAGTCGTGACCTCTGGAAGTACGTGGAATTCCAGTCATGAAATCCATATATATCCCGTCCCACTTCCACTCCGGGACCTCCAAGGGCTGTACCAAGCCTACTGGTACCTGGTGCTCCGCCTTCACCTGCTGGCTGGTGAGGCATCGAGTAACGAACTCTGCCATAACCTTCTTCATACCCGGCCACCAGTGTTGTTTTCTGAGATCCTGGTACATCTTCACTACCCCTGGATGTACCGCTAAAGGGGAAGTGTGAAACTCTCTCAACACCTCCTCTTATAAAGCAGCTGGTACCATGGTACATCCTCTGAAAAGGACGACGTGCTCTCCTCTTATAGAAAAACTATCAGGTTCCTGTCCTGAGGAAATCTGTGCACGTCGCATCCCACAGCCAATGTACCCATGCCGTGCCTCTCTGACCCACTAAAGAAGTGGAGGTGAATGTGAGAGACTGAAGGAAGGCTGCCTCGTCTCTATCCATGAAGGATCTCTGCAAAGCGGCTAACTCTTCTGTCACCTCCCCAAGAAGCTGAATGCCTATCCTCCTACTAAGAGCATCAGCTACTACATTCCCCTTTCCAGGAGTATAGACTATCTCAAAGTCATAGTTGTGGAGAAACTCGAGCCATCTCCACTGTCTCAGGTTTAGGTCCTTCTGCGAGAAGATGTACCTGAGACTATGGTGGTCAGAGTAGACTGTAAAGCGCTCGCCCATCAGATAGTGCTGCCACATCTTCAGAGCAAATACCACTGCTGCTAACTCCAGGTCATGGGTAGCATAGTTCTGCTCATGCTTCCTCAACTGTCGTGATCCATAGGCGACCACTGCCCACTCCTGTATCAGGACACACCTGAGTCCGGTCCCTGATGAATCGCAGTAGACTACATACCCTACTCCCTCCTCCGGTAGCCTCAAGATGGGTGCACTGGTCAGTCTCTGTCTCAGTTATTGAAAGCTCTAATGACACTTATCTGACCACATAAAGGGTTTACCTTTCTTCGTAAAATATGTAAGTGGTGCTGCAACTCTGGAGAAGTCTGGCACAAATCTCTGGTAGTACCCATCCAAACCTAGGAAACTATGCACCTCCGTCATGCTCCTGGGTGGCTCCCAAGCTAGCACTTCCTCGATATTCGTAGGATCCACTGCAACTCCCACCTCATAGATGACATGTCCCAAGAAGTGGACCTCACGTATCCAGAACTGACACTTCGAGAGCTTACCATAAAGCTGGTTCTCTTAGAGTGTGTCCAGTACAACCCGCAAGTGGTAGACGTGCTCCTCCTCAATAGTCGAGTATATCAATATGTCGTCGATGAAGAATACGACAAATTGACCGAGATAAGGCTGGAAGATCCTATTCATGAGAATCATGAACACTTATGGAGCATTGGTTATGACGAAAGGCATAACCAAGAACTCATAGTGGCCATACCGACTTCTGAAAGCCATCTTCTGCACATCCTCATCCCGAACTCTGAGTTGATGATAGCCTGACATGAGGTCTATCTTCGAGAACCACCGTGCTCCCTTGAGCTGATCGAAGAGGTCGTTAATCCTCAGAAGCGGATACTTGTTCTTCACGGTCACCTGGTTTAGGTGACGGTAATCAACACACAGTCACAAGCTCCCGTCCGCCTTCTTGGCGAACAAAATCAGGGAAGCCCAGTGTGAAACACTAGGTCGAATGAATCCCTTTCCCTGCAAGTCCTCCAGATGTACCTGTAGCTCTCAAAGCTCAGCGGGATCCATCTGATATGCTAGAGTAGATATCGGGGCTGTCCCAGGGTACAGGTCAATATAAAAGTCTACCTCTCTGCGAGGAGGTAGTCCTGGAACGTCGTCAGGAAAAACGTCTGCATACTGATCCACCACTACAGGGAAACTCGGACTCCGCACATCAACTGCTCCCAGGATGAGGCTAGCCAACTGATTAGTGATCGGCTATCCTATCCTCTGCGTGAGTCCATCCTGCACTGCAAATGCTCCTTTCTCACTGGTGATGGTGAACCTGCTCCCATCGATGCGAACACACTTCACCTTGCGCCTAATACAGTCGATCTGATCATGGAATATAGATAACAAATCCATGCCCAAGATGACGTCGTAAGGCCTCGACACCGCTAGAAGAAGATCCCTGCCGAAGCTCTCACCTCCTAGAGTAAGCTCATACTATCGGCACCAGTGCGTAATCATCGAGTCTTCTCCCGTAGGAGTCTCTAGCCATAAGGATCAAGCCTACGGCTCCGTCGGAATCTCTGAGCTCCGAAAAAGGGCAGCGGAAATGAAATAATGACTCGCTCCTGTGTCTATAAGAACTGTAGCAAGGGTGGAGTAGACATAGATAGTACCTCGAATCATCTCTGGTGCACTGTGGTCGTAGGCCTCCACTGCCTGGAGCTGGGCCTGTCTCTGTCCGCCAGCTCCCTGTGGTCAGGGTGGACCTCCTGGTGGTGGTGGTGGTAGAGCCATAAAGCGTCTCCCACCACCTGCTGCTCGGCCAGCTCCTATGCCTCGTCCTCTTGCTCCCTGCGGACCGCCACGGTTGAACCTCTGCCTCTACCTGGGTGGTCCCTCAACTGTTTTATACACCTCTGCATGGTGGGTCAGATAGTCCCGAGCCATGTGGCCCTACCCGCCGCATGCATAACACTGTCTGCTCCTCGGAAGGCTGGCTCTGCGCCGTGTTCCCCGCACCTCTGAACCAGTATCCTGAGGTCTTCCACCATATGGTCTGGTCCGCTTGGACCCCTGTGAAATTCTTTGACTACCAGCTGCATAAGATTCCTATACGTGCCGCCCTGGGGTAGGTCTTGCTGCTGGTGTCGACTCGCTAGAAAGCTCTCTACAAGAAGGGATCGCTCCAGTACTCCTGCCTGCGTCAGAATGCTAAGGGAGATCATTGATTCCCTGATCTCATGCCTCAGTCCCTACTCGAAGGTTTGGGCCTGGAATAATGGGTCCCGTACCATTTCCGTCGAATAGCACGAAAGATCGGTAAATCTCGCCGAGTACTGGGCTACCGTCATACTGCCCTGCCGTAGCTGTAGTAGCTCCTGAATACGCACCGCATGGAGGGTGGATGGTACGAAATCCAAGCAGAAGAGGCTCTCAAAGTCTGACCAAAGGAGAGATGCCTCGTCGTGCACCTGGAGCATCAGGCTCCACCATCTACCTGCTACCGCGTGCAGGAGACTCGCTGCAAGGATCACCATGAGGTCAACTGGTGTCCCTACTAACCTGAAAACTTGTACAATAGCCTCCAACAAATACTCAGCTGCCTGAGGGTCCGTCTCCCCGTGGAACCTAGGCGGTCTCTGATGCTGAAACTCGTGCAGTGCACTAAGGCGACATGCACTCTCAGCGGCTGGGGCTGGTGGCATCGGTGGCTCGGTGGGTAGAGGTACCACTGGTGCCTCCACTATAATAGGGCCCTGCACCGAGGCCTCGTCGCTCGGTGGGCTGTCGTCTCGCACAAAGATCAGAACCATAGATGGCTGCCGTCGTGGGTCCATCCTGAAAAGAAACAGGTGCGCTACGGTCAATACAATATACCTGGTGTGCTGACATAAGTAATCACAAAGAAAACTTTTGAAACACACATGTAATCAATGTTTTCATGCATTGAGTCGGAAATCAGAAGTCAGGGTCCTGGTGTATGGATACATCGGCCACCGCACCAACACTGGACTCCCTAGAATGATAACCATACTCAATACCTTTAACACTATTGATTCATATAGAAGAACGATCAGAGTCCTGAGTTCTGCGGTAGAACCAAACACCTTTTGATACCAATTTATCACGACCCGTCCTCGGGACCCATGCCATGACTACCCCAAGCCCGCCTTCCATAGGCTTGGGGCTGACGACTAGCACCAAAGGCGTAAATCCCGATATTAGGGAAGGTATTGCCTTTAAGTAAGGAAACAAACACCACCGAGTATGCAAGTAGAAGTAAACACTAAGTAAATTGAGTACAAAAGTAAGTGCTGGAAAGTAAATGGGAAAGAATACAAACCCAACTGAAAGTAAAGTACAACTGAAAAGGGAGTATAGAAAAAGTAAAGCAAAGCAGTGAGTCCGATCCATCCTCTGGAAATCCCACCTGAAGGGTGGGTACAGATAGCCTCCTCTGCTCCTTGACTCCAGCCATTCGCTCCGAGTAAGTTCCGTCCAGTAATCCACCTCCAGGTACTATCCAGCTCCACGAGCTCCCACCTCGATCAGCGTTGTTCATCGTCTGCATCCAACACAACATAGTGAAAGTGTAGCCCGTACATGGGTGAGTATACGCTACTCAGTAGGGACCCCGAGACCCCCGAGGGTCTCCCAGAATCCACGAAGGATAAACCACAAAGGAAAGATACAAACACGAAGTAACAACCAACTCTACTTAGGTATATTCCCATACATATACCTAAGTCATCAATTCCAGTTCAGCTCCAACATCTGAGCCCAAGTTCTATATAGTCCACACAGAATAGAACAATCTAATCCACACAGGATAACACAACCCAATCGACATAGGAAAACAAAACAATCATATCGAAGATAATGATTGAAAGTCAAGACTCATATCACACAGGTATACTCTTCATAAGGTGATAGAGATGTTCAGATGTAGCCACAGATTCATCTAAGCTGTCGGACCCACATAGGATACAAGACCAGCTAAGCTGTCAGACCCACAAAGGATACAAGACCAGCTACTCTGCCGAACCCACGTAGGATACAAGTACAGAGTCAAATTCTGTCGTACCCATGTAGGATACAAGAACAGTTGTCACGTACTGCCGGACCCACATAGGATACAAGAACAGTAGTAATCACCGTAGAACCCACGGAGTATTCCAGTACGGTCTTCGTCGCTGCCGAACCCATAGAGGATCCCAGTACAGTCGTCATCGTCGTCGCAGTCGCAGCCAACTCTAGGGTTCTCACACACAACATGATCAATTCCGGGAGGGTCTACTCCATGATCCAAGGGGGTCGATACATCAACTAACACGAAGTCCGGAGTTGATTTATCCTAAAGTTCCGTCTCATCTATAGGAACTCAACGCGAAAGACGACACGTTAATCGGACGCCCGGTCTGAGAGTTATTGGCTTTTTCGTCCTAGGGGCCTGGTTGGTTTTTAAGATAAAACCAACCCGACCATACTCCAACTGTGTCTAAACCTCAATCAGAGTATTCCAAAAGAACCGTATCACTAAGATGAATTCAAAAAAAGTCAACGGCACGTCAATCAGATGTCCGAAGCTCAAGTTATAAGCATTTCCGCTCCGAAGGCCCAGTTGGTTTCGTGTTCGAACCAACCAGGACGTATACCAAGTTCTCCTAAACCTTGAGTGTAATATACCAAAACGAGAGTCTCAATCCAAGGATCTCTACGCAACTGACGGTGCGTCAATCAGAGGTCTGTAGCCCAAGATATGAGAATTTGAATGAATCTGTCTGAAAACAGGGGGTTTGGGCCCGGTCCGACCCGGCCCAATACCCCCTGGGTCGACCCGAACCGGGATGACCCTCGGCCCGGTTGGGCGTGGCCCGGCCCGGCTGGCATGGCCTGGCCCAGCCGGTGCGGGGATCCGACCCGGCGCGGGCGGTCCGGCCCGGCGCGGCCGGTCGGCCCGGTGCGGCGCTGCACGCTGAGCGGATGCGGGGGGGGGGGGGGGGGGGGGCTACCCCCTTGCTTTGAAACGGCAGCCCCCCACGTGGATGGGTCCGCCTCGTCATCCGCCGGCGGTTACAAACCCCGGAATTCTCAGATCCGGCTGGCCGGTTGTGCCTCGCGGGACCAGCTGTTCCTGCCTCCTGAGCGCCAGCGGCCGACGGTTCCGGCCGCCCTCCTCTACACCGCCGCGACCCCTATCCGACCGGCGCGGTGCGACGGCGCCGCACCCCTCCACCGTGGCCCGCTGCGGCCATGGGTTCCTTCAGCTTCACCGGCACGACGTGACGGCGCCACACACCTTCACCGTGATTTACCTCATTCCCGTGCGGTGTTGTTGCACTACGCCGCCTCCATTCCAAGACACATGATATTCAACAACTAAAGGGGAGCATGTTTGGCCGTGTTCGTGCGGTCCGACCTCCTCCTTTATTTTGATAACAGGTGGCCAAAGAACTAACGGAGTATGTCAATTAATTTCGAACGTAAAAACAACCCCTACCTCAAAGAAGTTGTCGAACGATTATTGTCGCAGGAAAAATGGTGTCGCAGGGGTGGTTTTGATGACGAAGTTGGAAAGCGTCAAAGAAGAGGATGACATCTCACTCCGGCTACAGAGAAGGGAAAGATCGACACGCTGTCTCTCCTTGTGCTCCGACGTTCTTTGCGTTCTTCAACGAGGAAGATGATGTTCTTCAGGACTAGAGCTTTCTCCTCTAATCCTTAACATAACCAATCTAACCCAAACATAAAATAAGCTCCACTTATTTTATTAAGCCATGCCATGAGTTCAAAATTTAAAAACTCAAATCCATTAATTGAATTAATGTGTTGGCTTGATTAAATGATAGGAGAGGGAAAGTCACAACATTAAATACAAGGGAGGTTTTAAAAGGTGGTTAAAGGGGGTTATAGGGAAAGTGAAAAGGTGGGGGCTCATATGGGACCCACCTCACTAATATCCTAACAAGAAGTTATGATCACATAATAGAGAGAAATAAAGTTGTGACACAAATTAATTTCACTTAACACTTAAACCACTTAGTAAAGAAATAAAAATAAAATTGTAAAACAATTATATTTTTATTCCTCACATTTTTAACATCTCCTCCCGAGAAAACGCACCTTTGGAAAAGGTGTTCCTAAGCAATTACCAGCGCTGCGGTTTCATCGGTGCCCTCAGATTTCAATTTCGACCAGTGGTTCAGAAGTTAGGAAAACTCACTCGTTTGTTCACTGAACGTACCCGAGTTAAACTTCGGAAATTGATTCCAGGAACACCGGGCCTCAGAATCAGGTTCCGTCAGAAACTGCGTACTCGTAAAATCCCAAAGAAATTACAAAAAAAATTTCCTTGGAATTTATGTGTCTTTGCACTTACACATTGAAGTGACCCATTTGAGGGGACATAATTGGGGATTACACAGAATTGGAGGCATGCTTACCTCCAACTGGGAGTTATATCTATGGAGAAGCACCATTTAAGCTTGGGACTTAGTTAGAAATCCTATATATCCTAGATATAGAAGGAATTGGAGTTCTCATAGTTCCACTGGTGGGTGAGTCATGTGGATTCTATGACTTCCACTAATCTCTAATCCCACATGAGTCATTCTTAGTGTGATAAACAAGAGGAAGAAATATATCTAGAAAATCAAACACTTTCCCCTATCTACTAGTGAAAATGGAAGAGGATGGTGGAGGGGGAGGCTAAGGATACAACATTCCCTGAATGGAGGATATGAGATTACCTCAGATGGAGTTCACTAATGTTGATTTTTTGAAAGGGGATAAACATGATTCCCCATTAAAATGGTAAATAAAGTGTGATTTTACCTTATTTATCAGGAGACCTAATTGAAGATAAAGAAAAGTGATTACCACTAATCTATAGAATGGGGAGGTACATGTGATAATCCCAAGGTCAAAACCCTTATTACCATGGGACTGTAAACTTAGGAAAATTCTGGGGGTCCAATTTATTACGAAAATTCCCCACGTGACTCTGTTTAGCATGGGAATGTAAACTCATAAGGGTACCTTGATGCACCTGATGGTTTTATCATATGGGTTTAGTTGATTTAAGAGAGTTTTTTAACTAGTACATTTGGACTAGTTCATGGATGTTCTATGAATAATGTGATGGAAATGGAATGAAAAAATTGAAGCCAAAGGGAGGAATGGACGAGAATACCCCTATTCAATGTACTATTTCATTATGTTGGATGGTCTTTCCACCGCATAGTGTGTTTTTATGCAGGTGAAGGGCCCGTACACATACCATGATGGTATATAGACCTGTATTTGATTTGTGTATCATTTTTCTATGTGGAACCATGTCCTGTCCATTGAGCATTTCACTATATGGGGCTAGGAACCATCCATGTAGCGATTTACTACACCATATAGGGTTCCACCCATATAGCATAAGGCTATATAGGACACTGGATTGAAGAAGGGGCATTGGTTCTATGCTTTATGGAAAATTTATCTACAAAAAAATATGGGTTCACGGTCTGCCAATTAGTATTATAGTTCTTTATTTAATGCTATGCGATAGGTTATACCTAAAAGTAATAGTCAAAAGAGCCTGCCTTTTGTGGATCTCTCTTATTTTGTGCCTTCGATAACTCAAGTCCTCCCAAAAAAGTTCTTCCTCTCAAGTCCCCTTGGGTTCCTTTCATAGATTGGTGAAAGAACTAGATCGGTGGGCCATAGAGTGTTTTTTGCAGAGGTCCACAAGAGAAACTAGATCCACAGATGACTCAATCATTGTGTTAATGGGGTACTCATTTGACATGGAAAGGATTATCGACTAATTCCTATGAATTAATTTTTTTTCATTCATGGGATGCTTTCAACTCCACCTCCCCTGTGAACTATTTGAGTTCATGGGGGATCGTATACAGGGAATATTTCTATGCATCCTTTGTGCAAAAGATTCCATTTGCAGGGGATTGACACCGTTGCTTCCATCTTGAAAATTGGTTAGTTCATGGATGCATCATGAAACCGTGGACCACCATGCGAAGTGGTGGTCTGTGAAGGAGCTCTACTTCGTTGTGCCTCTTTTTTCCTTTTCCAACATTTTTGTTTCTTAAACTATTCATCTTAAATTATTCATTCAATTTGTTTTCCTCACTTTTTCAAATCCCAAAGAGTATTTTATTTCCCTTTTAAAAGTTTTCAAGACACAACCAAATCCCCCCATCGGAATTGGTTCCGATCAGGATGAAGATGAGTCTATTCCAATTTTGAAATCATCTATGACTTGAATTTTCTTGTGATATAAGTGTGGACCCATAGGGGCTACCACACCTATATATATGGATTCCCATTATATGTTTCCTTTTATTGTGATTCTTGGTGAATTTTGTGATTTCGTGATTCTCTCAGCCACTTCACTTTTGCAAACCATCTCTTTTACAGGTGCCCTTCACCCAGGAAAAACCTTGTATCTGGGAACTGAAAAAATTCTTTCAGCTAATAGTGAGTTTGGTCTTCCTCATAGTGTGGGTATATACATGGTTCTATTTCTCTTTGAACTATCAGTTTGATGGCCAACACTTCGCATGCCAGCACCTCGCAAGCTTCCATGAACTATTAGTTCACATATGTTACATTCCGCGGACAATCAGTTAATGTAACTTTCTATATGTAGACTAATCTTAGTCCTTTTCTGAATTTTTATAGGATACTGCTTTTTCATGAATGCAATTTTGACATAGAAATGAGATGGATCCTCCATAGGTTGCTTCTACTTCTTCTCTTGTTGCTGATCCCCTTTCAATTGCTGATAAAAGGTAGAAGGACATGATATACTCTATGATAAAAAGGTTCCCATCATCCCATTTCATCCATTTTTTTTCTAGACTCCTTAGTTTAGGTAAAACCGATTATCAAACTTCAGACATGATTCCCCTTTATGGATTAGGTCTTCTATCTGATGCGGTGATTTTAGAACCATGCCGGGCTAGCCAACCCATGGCCTAGATAATTGATAACATCACTATTCCTAGGGATCATACTTCGGCGAAGGAATAGTTTATATAAAAATACAATATTGATGGATCTTTGCTAAATAGTTCCCTCAGTCACCTGATGATACAATTTGATTATCATAGAAAAAAATCTCATTGTTATCATAGCATTATGCAAAAGGCCACAAAGAATGAGAAACATGGATGGTCATCAAAGTGATACCTTCATTCCAGAGGCTCATTTTTTCTAGAATGGGGGGTAATTTTTGGGTTCACCAATGATGTACAGAATTTAGGCCCAAATTGTAGGTTGTGGGGATGTATGAATCCATTTGGTTATCCCAATCCTATGCTCATAAAAACAATTTCCTTTTTTCACAGCTTCTTAGAAGATGGAGACTAGACACCAATATATTTCACCTAGCTCATGGGGAGGTCAGTATTAGTCTCTGGGATATCTTGATGATTTCAGGGGTTCCCATCATCAGAGATATGTACAACAAGTTTTTACCAACTTCCTCTATCTGGGATGATGAAGAGATGACTCTTTCCCTTGCTAAGAAACTTATTGAAAAAGTGAAAGGCCTTTCAAATGATACTAACCCTCACCCTAATAAAGACATCCCCTTTTCTGATTAGATTAATGTATTTGCTCTACAGAGTGGTCAAGATCCTCATGTGAATAGAACAAGGTCCTACCTAACCATTGATACCCAAAGGCAAGCAGGTTCCAACTCATCAATCATGGAGGAGGTTCAGTTCTGAGAGTGGGGGTGGTAACTTGTTCTTGATGTTGATCAGTTGTTTCAACTGGTGTCCTTTTTGGCCATGTTTCTAAGTGGATAAATCTTACTAGTGCCTAACTCCAACAACAGGGTGAGGGTAACAACCTTTATCATGGTATCTCAGCTGTCCACCGATAGATGCATCAACCTAGCCATTCATTTACTATAAAAAATCCACTGCTTATTGGGATATATCAGAATGGGGAATCCACCTCACTGACTGGTTGGTATTTTTGAAATTTTCATGGTTTTCATGGGAGACCATATGAGAGGCTATACATTTATCAACCCTCTATTGATTTCAGGTGATGGTATCCAGATGTAACATAAAATCCTAAGTATATTGATGCCAATAAAATTGGTAGTACTAGATAAGCAGGATGAGTAGAATAAACGGTATGAGAGGAATAAACAAGTATTGATTCCCCAAATCAATTTTCATTACCACTTAACTTATAACACCTATTCTTTTTTCCACCAGCTTCATAGTGAATAATGAATTAGATTACTTTGATAATTTAGGCTACCTCTTTTCTTTAATAGAGGGTGTTTTGGTGGATCCGATTGATGGGGAGCTTATTTGTGAGGGTTAGGTACTCTGTAGATTTAGTCATCAATTAAATCGTGTCCAGATGTTGTACCCTCCTTCTCTAAATAGTGCATTCCATGAGAAACATTTCATGATAGACTAAAAAATTTGGCTAATTTTCACCTCGGAAGACCCACAGTGCAAGATTAAGCTTCTAGATTCTGTGAGTTTTGAACCTTCCCTCACAAAGGGTTACGATGATATTGGGATTAATTCATACATAAGAAGGGATTTGGAAAGGTTGGTACCCATCATCTTGGTCCCTAAGGCATCTCGGGATAAAGGGGAAAAAGATGAAGACTGAAAAGTGTAACACCCTGAGATTTTATGAAAAATATTCTTTTTAATTTCAGTAATGTCTTGTGTTGTACGCTACACCAAAAGGAGCTTGACAACACGCATCCTTGACTTGCCTTACATTACACGCAATCACGACCTTCCTCGATAGCGCGTGTAGTACACAATACCGAGTTTCACTAAACAACGATATGCTATTAAAATATTATTAAAAATAATCATTATGAATAGTAATAACCAATTTTTGAAATTTTGTAAATTTTATTTTTAAAAATAGACTTCATTTTTGGATTCATAATATCGAAATTAGCTTAGGGTGAAATTTTGGTACTTTTCGGATAACTTTCATTTTATGATGAATAGTAAAAATTACTAAATTTTAATTAAAAACAACCTTTTTAATCGAAATAATTAATAGTGATAAATTATTAATTTGAGTGGTTTTAAAGTATATTTATAATATATTTTTACAATTTAATACAATGTTGGTCATTGGATGTAATTTCACATTTAAACCAGAAATAAACAAGTGTCAATGTTTTGATATTTATTATCTCTTAAGAACACGCTATTTGTTTTGACGACGAGAATTAATTTTTAAATTAATTAATGCAACTGATATGTTTTTAATTTGGTAAAATAGAAATCATTTTTGAGTTCATAATATCAAATATAGCTTAGGCCTAATTTTTGGTATTTTTCTGGAAACTTTCATTTTTTTGATGAATAGTGAAACCACTAAGTGGTAGTTAAAAAAACGATTTTTTCATAAAACTTAATTTTACCGCTTCTGTGAGTGGAATTTCAAAAATCCGAGAGACACGGTTGATGTCAGTAAGTAAAATGTGGTTTAATGAGATGAAAATATTTTTTGGTGAATAGTAACTTTTTACTTTTTTTTACCACGGTTAAAAGTAAATAGGGTAATTAAGGGTAAAAATGATATTATTATTACCCTAACACATGTCCTAATTCTATTGGATAAGTTTAATTCGACCAAAAACAACCTTAGGAATAAAATATGACCATTTAGGCCCACTTGGATTAGATTAGGACATTTATTATTAATTTATTTAAAGAAGGGTTAAAATCGTTAAAATCAAAGTTTAATAAGTATATTATTTTTAATATAGGGTTTTACATAAGATAAATTCGACTATAGCTATTCATTACAAAGCTAAAAATACTTCCTACATAATTATATTTTATTTGTAATTTTTAGACTTTAAATAAGTTAATTTATTTATGACACCAAGATGATGCAGTAATTATCTTATTAATGAAATATTGACATAATTGATGTTATAAATACCCAAATAAATGTAATTTGAGACTTTTTATGAATTCCACTAATTTTCTAGGTTAATATGACATGTTAGTATTGATTTAATTAAATTTTTTCGAACTAATAATTCTGTTATGATTTTTAGAAAAATCAATTACTAAATAGTGTCAAAATTGACATAAAATAGTTTTTAAAACAAATATTATATTATTAATTGTTATTTTATTCCTGAAAATCTAAGGTTCGGACAAATGACTTATATAAGGTTATCTATATTAATAATAGACAACTTGCGGTTCGTTTGGCTTGTTATAGTAAGTTTATTAACCATATAGTGTAAGAACACAACAAGACACAGTAAAAGTAAAATTATCTAACTTAAAGTTAAAACTAAATTATAAGGTTAAAATAGTAAAATAAACTTGTCCAAATTATATTGGATTAGAGGATTTAGACCTATCCCCACCTTAACTTTGAAATAAATCAATTTAGAGCTATTTAAAACCGAATTTGGCTTTATAATAAAATAATATTTTTTGTTATTCCAAAGGTGCCCCTCTCCTCCCTTATAAAATGGCACCTCCTCCCTCTCTTTCTCACACCACTTTGAGCCTTCAATCTCGGCCAACCCCTACCAAATTATCTTCTCCACTTCCCTAAAAACATACTATAGGTCCTGGTCTTCTTCAAAGAAAAATTTTAGTACCCTAAGAGGAGGACTCAAAGAGGCGCTTCAAAGAAGAGGTAATGTCCGTTACCGATTCTTTCAACTTTATTTATTCTTCCACTTCTTCTTCTTAGGTTGTTTCATTATTAAGTAATAACATCAGTATCAATCATATACTGATATGTTATTATAAGTATGAAACAACCCTATTTCACCATCTATCCATCCTACGGAAAATGAAATCACCGCGCGTGCGTACGTACGGAATACCGTCTCCATGCCATGGTGTAATCTATTTTCCACCACCACCTTACTTGGATGGGTATAATGGTGTACATAATAACTATATATGATTATTGTAAAGTGATATTGATTCTGAAATAGTATACATACACTCCAATACAATTCCACGATCATGAGAATGATATCATCGCTCGTGCGTACGTACGGACTACCGTCTCCACGACGCGATGAGATTCATTCTCCACGTTAACCATTCATGAATGATTATAAAGTATATATAATAAGTAATCATGAAATATATGACATAATAATGATACTGGATTTATGTGTATATATATGTATGTCATCTACTTAATTCCATTCAACTCAATAAGGAAACGAAAACAACATTCATGCGTACGTACAACCTACCGTCTCCATGAACAGTGTATTTCTTTCCATTTACTGATCTATTATATATATGTATATTATGAATATATATTATATATAAATCATGTTTTATATTCTAGAATTAAGTAATCATGATCTAAGTAATCATATGAATAATTACAAGTCAAAACACGGATGACAAATGAAACGATTTTACCCAAAACGCTCTCTAACATGGAATTTACAAAAGAATGGGTAAAATAAAGTCATAAGTGAACCATATATGATATCATAACAATGAGTATGATTCTGGAATAAGTCAATGACATTATTTAAATCATTATACAGGAGGTTTGGACACTTTCGAAGCAAATCGGACCTAAGGTAAGGGAAAATATCACAATCTCATTTTTATCTGAGATTGTTTATACTTTTGTATTTACTGGGGTGTATTTTATCATCCACATCCATGTTTCCTCAATATTTAATATTTATATCCTTATAAAATAGTTTATATCCAATTTTACCCTTCGGTGAGTTTTAATAAAAGATATGAAAGGAATCTTTTGTCGTTTTTTGTACAAGGTACTTTTTGACTTTTCTGACAAAAGTACGAGAAGAATGTTTTTTTTAACTTATACGGCATGAATGGATTTTTAAAACATTATTTCCAAGAATATTCCTTTACAAGTTTTCAAGTTTATTTTTAATCAACTTATTTTAGTTTAAAATTGTATGACATGTTAAGAAAGGAAAATGTTTTTGAATTTGAAAGGATATTTTCCTCAAGAATTAAGTTAAAGAGTTTTATCAAAATTATTTTCCATATAAGATAATATAGGGTTCTGTTTCTATCCCTATTATTACATGGATTTGATTATGTTGTGATGGAAATATTTTTATGAATTCCTTTATCTTATATGAATTGTTTTATGATGTCACGATGTTTAATATTCCCATTTTTATTACATGGGTTATGCTATGATGTATAGTTTATGATTTTGTGGAACACATAAGAATGGTATCATTATGAGATGGGTGAGACCTATATCTCCATCCAATGAATTGGGTAAAGATTTTATATCTCATGAGATAGACATGGCTAGAACGGTAGGTTAAACCGGTTCAGTGAAACAGGACTGAAACAAGGAGTGAACTCGGTTCAGAAATGGACTTTGTCCACTAAGATAGTCTTGGAAATGAGTCTTGACTAATAATAAATGATTCTCTATGATTATGTGTGTATGCCACAAAGTTTCATGTTTTAAGTTATGATTATTGGGATTACATTTCACTACTATGATTTATCCCATGTTATGAAATTATGATTTCTTTTGCAGGTTAAGATTTCCAGAAGTTATGTTCTTATGTATATGATGTGATTGATATTTATTTTGTTTACCCTTACTGAGCATTTGAGCTCACCCTTTTATGTTTTCTTTTCCCCAGGATATAAAGAAAGGTTTTAGGTAAAAAAAAGGAATATATTTATGGGAAATGTTGAAGATCTTTCACCATGATTAGAAGATTATATTCTAAGTTTCCAAAGATACTAAACTATTACGGTCCTTGTGTGTGTGTTTTTGTTATGTAATAATTATTCCACAAAAGTAATGTAATGTCCATGTACGTTAAGCTTCGGGTCTCTACAGTTGGTATCAGAGGAAATGTTTAGTCAACCTTTGGAAACTAGGATGCGAAAACATTAGTGAGATCCCTAGAGATATTTCTAAGGTATGTCTAGGGATGTCTCTAAGTTTAAGTATACGTATAGGTTATAGTCCTAGAATTTCGTTAACGATCTTAGAATTTAACCTAATATGTTAGATATTAAGGGAAATCCCCCTTTACTATATTGTTTTGTATAGCATGATATTTGCCTCTCACAGAATTCTTTTTGTGTTTTAGTTAATGGAGGGAACCAGAAGGAATTCGGTTAACATTGAATCCAATGGACAAATTTGTGACTATGAGCAACAAAATTGTGTAATGCCTAGAGAGAAAGATATTGTGATTATGCCGAATCAGTCATTACAATATATGATTAACAAGGTAAAATTTAGTGGTATGCCTAATTCATCAAATAAGAGGAAGATAGACTATTATGCATGTTTGCATGTTGAGGAGCATAAAGAAAGGAAGATTGATATTTCTAAAGAAGGGAAGAAGAACCTTGAGGAATACCTCAAATGGAGGGACCGATGTTATCTGTGTGGAGAAAAGGGTCATAGAGTGACAGACCGTTATGGAGTTCAATGTATTATTTATGGAGAACATGGGCATTACCCAACTCAATGCCCTGACCAAAAAAGTTACTTCTAAATCAAGGAAGGACTTATTCTAGGAAAATAATTGAAGTGGATGGATTGAAGTGTTTATGTATTGGTATTCAAGAATAATTTTGTTGAGGTACTTTTATTGTGTATTAGAATATTTTTGTATTATTCTATTGTGGTTTTCAATAATTTTAAGGTACCGATAACCATGAAAAGTGATTCAAATATTTTGGAAAGCAGATGATATGCACATAATGAAGGGATAAGGAGAAAATGAAATGTTTGATAGTATTCATGAGCTCATGATTGATATAAGTACTAAGTGATATCATGGTTTGAGTATATAGAATTTTGAGGATTTTGGTATGTGGAAAGTGTTAACTTTTAACTGCATTCATGTTTTCACTATGGTTCAATTAATGGGTATTCAGTCTTCAAGAGAATACATGATTAAGGTATTCACTTATTTGTAATTTGACCAAAAAGATATATCTTATGGTATATTGGGGATAAATGATGGTATTCACGTGATTGTTATGTGACATTTCAAGTAATCGTTTTCTTTATACTATGATCTTGGACCGAAGTATTTTAGATAAGCCTAAAGATTGGAATGGATTATGTTGGGCATAAGTTAGTATTGTTTAAGGATAGAACTTTTTTTGATATTATTGATGGGATGTTATAGTAATGTAGTTTTAGAAAAGGGACAACCTACAGGACTGGCGACAACCCATCGCGTCAGACAAGGCTGTGGGAATCGAACCCACAATCGAAGTGCGACTGGCCTTTATCACCTACCACTGGCCTACATGAAGTCCCTGTTTAGTATAAACTAGTTTTATTATCTTAAGAAGTATGATATATAAAGTATAAGTCCATTTTAGATTAATCTCACTATAGATGGACTTATGTACGTTTTGATAACTTTTCTAACCTTTTGTTTGAGACAGATGGAATGACCCATCATTCTATCACATGACCTGCTAACACATCACAAATGACAAATTCAACTTCATTTATTTAAGATATGAAGTGGAAATTGTCCAAAGAATGACCAACGGTGAGACTATACCAAAACCACGAAAGTATTTCTTCTAATTCCAATTTCATCAACTTTAGGGAAATGATCTTGAAAACCAAAAATGTTGTCCTAGTGCTCTTATATCTGATGAATTAGATGGTACCTTAGATAGTCACAAATTTATGGCTTTGTGATTTCTGGATTTTCCATAGCCATGTTCTCTACCACTCTACATCAGAACATGATGGTTAGATTTCTCTTCCATATCCACATTTTCACCTATGTGGAAACCCAGTGATTAGTTTATTTGGGTAACTGTTACGTTTCATACTTTTTTTTAAATATTGGTTTTGGTATTCCTTTTTATGATGTGGGTTTCTATTAAAGAAACTTTCGAGTAGTAAACCATTTATAACCCCAACGAATTTCGAGGGTGAAATTCATTTTAAGAAGGGTAGAATGTAACACCCCGAGATTTTATGAAAAATATTCTTTTTAATTTAATTAATGTCTTGTGTTGTACGATACACTAAAAGGATCTTGCACAACATGCATCCTTGACTTGCCTTGCATTACACGCAATCACAACCTTCCTCGATAGCGCGTGTAGTACGTAATACCGAGTTTCACTAAACAACGATATACTATTAAAATATTATTAAAACTAGCCATTATGAATAGTAATAACCACTTTTTGAAATTTTGTAAATTTTATTTTTCAAAATGGACTTCATTTTTGGATTCGGAATATCGAAATTAGCTTAGGGTGAAATTTTGGTACTTTTCGGATAACTTTCATTTTCTGATGAATAGTGAAAATTACTAAATTTTAATTAAAAACAACATTTTTAATAGAAATAATTAATAGTGATAAATTATTAATTTGAGTGGTTTTAAAGTATATTTAGAATATATTTTTACAATTTAATACAATGTTGGTCATTGGATGTAATTTCACACTTAAACCAGACATAAACAAGTGTCAATCTTTTGATAGTTATTATCTCTTAAGAACACTCTATTTGTTTTGACGATGGGAATTAATTTTTAAATTAATTAATGCAACTAATATGTTTTGAATTTGGTAAAATAGACATCATTTTTGAGTTCATAATATCAAATATAGCTTAGGCTTAATTTTTGGTATTTTTCTAGAAACATTCATTTTTTTGATGAATAGTGAAACCACTAAGTGGTAGTTAAAAAAAATGAATTTTTCATAAAACTTAATTTTACCGCTTCTGTGAGTGGAATTTAAAAAATCCGAGAGACACGGTTGATGTTGGTAAGTAAAATGTGGTTCAATGAGATGAAAATAATTTTTGGTGAATAATAACTTTTTTACTTTTTTTTACCACGGTTAAAAGTAAATAGGGTAATTAAGGGTAAAAATGATATTATTATTACCCTAACACATGTCATAATTCTATTGGATAAGTTTAATTCGACCAATAAAAACCTTAGTAATAAAATATGACCATTTAGGCCCACTTGGATTAGATTAGGACATTTATTATTAATTTATTTAAAGAAGGATTAAAATAGTTAAAATCAAAGTTTAATAAGTATATCATTTTTAATATAGGGTTATACATAAGATAAATTCGACTATAAATATTCATTAGAAAGATAAAAATATTTCCTACATAATGATATTTTATTTGTAATTTTTAGACTTTAAATAAGTTAATTTATTTATGACACAAAGATGATGCAATAATTATCTTATTAATGAAATATTGACATAATTGATATTATAAATACCCAAATAAATGTAATTTGAGACTTTTTATGAATTAAACTAATTTTATAGGTTAATATTACATGTTATTATTGATTTAGTTAACTTTTTTCTAACTAATCATTCTGTTATGATTTTCACAAAAATCAATTACTAAATAGTGTCAAAATTGACATAAAATAGATTTTAAAACAAATAGTATATTATTAATTGTTATGTTATTCCTAAAAATCTAATATTAAGCAAAATTACTCAGATAAGGTTATATATATTAATAATAAACAACTTGTGGTTAGTTTGGCTTGTTATAGTAAGTTTATTAACCATATAGTGTAAGAACACAAAAAGACACGGTAAGAGTAAAATTATCTAACTTAAAGTTAAAACTAAATGATAAGGTTAAAATAGTAAACTAAACTTGTCCAAATTATAATGGATGAGAGTATTTCGACCCATACCCGCCTTATCTTTGAAATAAATCAATTTGGAGCTATTTAAAACCGAATTTGGATTTATAATAAAATAATATTTTTTGTTATTCCAAAGGTGCCCCTCTCCTCCCTTATAAAAGGGCACCTCCTCACTCTCTTCCTCACACCACATTGAGCCTTCAATCTCGTCCAAACCATGAAAAATTATCTTATACACTTCCCTAACAACATCCTAGAGGTCCTGGTCTTCTTCAAAGACCAATTTTAGTACCCTAAGAGGAGGACTTAAAGAGGCGCTTCAAAGAAGAGGTAATGTCCGTTACCGATTCTTTCAACTTTATTTATTCTTCCACTTATTCTTCTTAGGTTGTTTCATTATTAATTAATAAAATAAGTATCAATTATATACTGATATTTTATTATAATTATGAAACAACCATATTTCACCATCTATCCATCCTACGGAAAACAAAATCACCGCACGTGCTTACGTACGGAATACTGTCTCCACGCCATGGTGTAATCTATTTTCCACCACCACCTTACTTGAATGGGTATAATGGTGTACATAATAACTATATATGATTATTGTAAAGTGATATTGATTCTAAAATAGTATTCATACACTCCGATATAATTCCACGATCATGAGAACGATATCATCGCTCGTGCGTACGTACGGACTACCGTCTCCACGACGCGATGAGATTCATTCTCCATGTTAACCATTCATGAATGATTATAAAGTATATATAATAAGTAGTAATGAAATATATGACATAATAATGATATTGGATTTATGTATATATATATTTATGTCATCTACTTAACTCCATTCAACTCAATAAGGAAACGAAAACAGCGTTCATGCGTACGTACGGCCTACCGTCTCCATGAACAGTGTATTTCTTTCCATTTACTGATCTATTATATATATGTATATTCTGAATATATATTATATATAAATCATGTTTTATATTATGGAATTAATTAATCATTATCTAAGTAATCATATGAATAATTACAAGTCAAAACACGGACGACAAATGAAACGATTTTACCCAAAACGCTCTTTAACATGGAATTTACAAAAGAATGGGTAAAATAAAGTCATAAGTGAACCATATATGATATCATAACAATGAGTATGATTATGGAATATGTCAATGACATTATTTAAATCATTATACAGGAGTTTCGGACACTTACGAAGCAAATCAGACCTAAGGTAAGGGAAAATATCACAATCTCATTTTTATCCGAGATTGTTTATACTTTGGTATTTACTGGGGTTTATTTTATCATCCACATCCATGTTTCCTCAATATTTAATTTTTATATCCTTCTACAATATTTTATATCCAATTTTAACCTTCGATGAGTTTTTAGTAAAAGATATGAAAGAAATATTTTGTCATTTTTTGTACGAGGTACTTTTTGACTTTTCCGACAAAAGTACGAGAAGAATGTTTTTTTAACTTATAAGACATGAATAGATTTTTAAAACATTATTTCCAAGATTCTTACTTTACAAGTTTTCAAGTTTATTTTTAATCAACTTCTTTTAGTTTAAAATTGTATGACATGTTAAGAAAGTAAAATGTTTTTGAAGTAAAAAGGATATTTTCCTCAAGAATGGAGTTCAAGAGTTTTATCAAAATTATTTTCCAAATAAGATAATATAGGGTTATGTTTCTATCCCTATTATTACATGGATTTGATTATGTTGTGATGGAAATATTTTTATGAATTCCTTTATCTTATATGAATTGTTTTATGATGTCACGATGTTTAAGATTCCCATTTTTATTACATGGGCTATGCTATGATGTATGGTTTATGATTTTGTGGCACACATAAGAATGGTATCATTATGAGATGGGTGGGACCTATATCTCCCTCCAATGAATTGGGTAACGATTTTATATATCATGAGATAGACATGGCTGGAACAGCAGGTTAAACCGGTTCAGTGAAACAGGACTGAAACGAGGAGTGAACTCGGTTCAGAAATGGACTTTGTCCACTAAGATAGTCTTGGAAATGAGTCTTGACTAATAAGAAATGATTCTCTATGATTATGTGTGTATGCCACAAAGTTTCATGTTTTATGTTATGATTATTGGGATTACATTTCACTACTATGATTTATCCCATGTTATGAAATTATGATTTCTTTTGCAGGTTAAGATTTCCAAAAGTTATGTTCTTATGTATATGATGTGACTGATATTTCTTTTGTTTACCCTTACTGAGAATTTGAGATCACCCTTTTATGTTTTATTTTCCCCAGGATATAAATAAAGGTTTTAGGTAAAAAAAGGTATATCTTTATGGGAAATGTTGAATATTTTTCACCACGATTAGAAGATTATATTCCGAGTTTCCAAAGACACTAAAATATTACGGTCCTTGTGTGTGTGTTTTTGTTATGTACTAAGTATTCCGAAAAAGTAATGTAATTTCCATGTATGTTAAGCTTCAGGTCTCTACAAAAAGAACCCCAAACCTGGAAAGCCGTCATGGAAATCTCGTGTCTCTAAACCCCTAAGGAAGGTTTTCGAATGGGATATTTTAAGGAGTATTTAATCATTTCTTGCTCAAATATCATCACAATTAGTGGCACTATATTTAGGAGAAAGAAGTTACTCTTACTATATTTGGATATGTTTCAGCGCCCACAAACATTTATTTTTATGATGATACTAAAAAGGTATATCTCTACCTTAAAAAACATGAAACCATGATCCATGCTCAGTAAGATCACTGTATATTTTTTTGTTGAGTACATTCCATGGTAAGGTCTGAGGTTAATGAAGAAGATGATGATAATTAATACACCTATGGGGTGAAAATACTACCAATTTTATTACTGTGACAAGAGTAGGGTAAGTCCCTCGCCCATGTCCTGAGCCTCACAAGAATCCAGCCCCAGAGATTTTGAGGGTTGTAGAGGCACTTAGGAAGATTTTTTGGTTAGTGGTACCTGCTTATCTTTCCTTAACTAATCCTCTAGAACTATCCATCATTATTACAGTTTCATTTCTAGAATCTTAGACGGTCAATGATGACTTGAGGGTGAGTGCTTCTAATGAATACATCTGGGATCAGCTTCAAGAAGAATACTTTTATCTTATAGATTTTTGAGTATCCATTTATCCATAATGAATTTTTTATCAATAAAATCCGAGTGAAGTAGTTAGGTATTTGAATGAGATGGAAACCTACCTTCATTCTTCAAAAGAAATACCTTATTGGTCTGATCGATTATCATGCATGATGATAATCTCCGAGCTAGAAAATCTAGAATAAGTGGTAGTTATATTTTCTAACACAACCCTTCTTTCCTTCATTGTGAGGATCCCAAACCCTACTCCTTATTCTTTTAGGAATATGCGCTTTCTCTGATGTACACCCCTTAGGACACTACAGCTGTGGAACATTCCCCCTTGAATGTAGGGGTTATTGTGGAGTGATCCCTCAGAGCTAGAGAGAATATGGAGGCAGTCATCATGGACCCTAATATAGTATTTCCACCTTTGGATTTTCATGATACTTCTACCACAAGGTCATCTCCTTGAACACCATAAAGAATCGACAAGGAAAGAAAATGTCGATACGTATAAAAGCGGGTATTACAGGTAACTACCGTACCCTTTTAGTTTATTGTTATACTTAGATATTTCAATTTATTGTTCAATTGTTATACATTTATCATGAAACTGATCTGATAAGAAATTAGTTTTCCACTACCTAGGCATCTGTGGATCTTACTGCTTCTGAAGTAGAGGAGGTACCACTGATGGTTGTATCTGAACAGATCGGATAATCTAGGCCAATTGAATCTGTTGAGGGGGTCCCTAGACCTCAAAGGGCATTTATTTAGGATGAAAAAAACCTTGTCCCACTAGGGAGATAATATTTAGAGGTGGATATTTCAGCTGTACTTGGAGATCCTTCCCTTATAGAGATGACTGGGAAAATTTTACAATAAAATATTGAGTTGGGTGGAGAGAATAAATTATTAGAGAACATGAGGTAGATTCCAATTCTTGAGATACCAACCATACCAAAACAAATGGATTCTTATCTCATAGAAGGTGTGTCTTCAAGAGTTGATGCCCCCATTGAGAATATATATCCTGCTCCTCTAGGGGATACAAACATGAAGATTGGGGTAGTTCTAACCTAGGGAATCCTAGAACTGGCCATCATTCCTTATTCCACACTGTTCGTTCCTACATGCATTGTTTCAGTGAGTGACCTTCTGGGGTTTAATGATCTGGTCGGGAATAGTTATACTCCATGGGAATCAGTAGATGATTTGATATCTATCCATATATTCAGGGATCAAAATCATACTTTGTTGAGTGGTGATGCCATAATGGATGCAAGAGACATTGGTACATCAGTATGTGGGGGCTAGTAATCCACTTATCCAACCATTTATTTTTTTTCTCATGATTCAAAAACCCATTTAATTTTATCTATGATTTTAGGATCACAACCATGAGAACTTGAGACTATTATTGATGCTTAAATCATTACTCATGATGATACTACTGATTAAGAGATTACTGAGGGGCCAAATCGCACTTGGTCCATTGAATTAAGACCTTCCCTGGTGGAACCAATTCCTGAATAAATTCCTCCCACTGAGAGTGATTCTAAATAGGACCAAGAGGGCTTAGTAGTACTCTATAATATTCTCCAGAAAGAGTGTGGATACATTTGGAAGATAATTTCATAACCCCCATTGAAACTATTCTAAAAAATCTTCCCAACTTACGCCACATGTTTTCAGTTCTTGGGAATGGGGGGTTCAATTATCGTGGCATTCATGACATAGTGAAGTAGGTAGATGTTTCCAGGGAGGAAACTAGAGCACCAAAATATTTTATTTCCACTATAGAGTCCAAGTATCATCTTTACAATTCCATAAAAATCTATATGAATTAATATATTGAGAAATTTGGGGCAGTCATGAGGTTATAGAGTTAACTCACGAAGCAGAGGTCCTTAATGGAGCAGCTTGGTCAAGAAGGGGAGTAGTAGAGTATAGAAATGGAGCGACTTAAACATGAATGTACATAGGAAAAAGCATCAATTGATGAGGGAAAATAGCTAGTGGATTTGGGGGAAAATTCTATACTTTATGCAGTAAAGGGGGCAAAGGAATTGTTGGCGGGTGCGGAATCTGAGACTGCAACTTTGTTGGAACTCCGCTGAGCCATCGAAAAATTGAATCATAAGTTGATTCAATTTTGTGAATCTGCATAACATATTCTGTAATTATCATGTCCCAATCATATGGAGAGGCTTTAGGATGTGAATTGCCTTATTATATTCATTTTATAGAAAGAAAATGTCTTGATATCCACAGTTCATCCTTCATCCTCTCTTACAATGTCAATAAATTGTAATTGGCTACATTTTAAATGATAATATTTTACCAGATAGCAATTTGAATCATGATACGGGATAAATAAATTAAATTAATCAAATCATGCTCTAATTTTTTTCATTATCTGAGGGATACATCGAGCATAGTTTGACTATTTCTATAGCTACATGGAAAAACCTTCAAACTTTTCATTTTTTCCATCATTATTCTATTTTTTCCTAAAACCGATTTAGTTTGGGCTAAGCGGGTATAACCTAAATTTTTCTTAGACTAAACTTTAATGGTTTTTGAACTAACAAGATTTGGGCCTCTTTAGTTTTTTGATTTCATGATATATTTATTAAACTATACAAAGTGTTGGTTTTGCGAGTTGATACTCAACTTTTCTCCTGGGTGACATTTGCAGGTTCATCCTGCTGAGTTTGGACTCATATTAATGGGTAGTTTAAAGTATTGCAAACCAGACTATCATTATTGAGGTTTTAGTTGAATAGTTTTGACCAATATTTTTATGGAATATGACCCAATTTTGGACTCGTTGATTGAGGATGTCCCAATATTTTTCAGAAATAAATGAGGGATTTTTCTTAACCCTGATTTTGTGGTTTATAGATATAGGAGATGATATGGGACATGGAAGCCATGGGGAATATATAATTAGGAAAATCCAATCATAAGGAAGAATATTCTTGAGGTTGATAGACATTTTTTTTGTGAATCTTATGCAGAGCCACAGAAACATTGAGCGCATAGTCAAGAAAAGGTGTCCACAAGACATTAGCCATCCTTTTTTGATGCCCATAAATTTTTTTGAGGAGTTGAATTCATTTTTTCAATTAATTACACAGTGATTTTCCTATTTAGGGAATTATTTTTTAATGTAGTAGGGGAATTTTCATTGGCTTCGAATGAGAATTTCACTCCTATACAGATTTGACTAGTGTAAAGGAGGGCTAAAGCATGGTGCAGTTTAAGGTCATAATATAGGGAAATTTAGGATTTTGTACTTAAATTTATTTTACTCTAACTAGATAGGGGATACGATTCATATTTATATTGTTAGGCTAACCATAAATGTTCTATCATCTTCATGCATGAAAGGAGAGAGAGGATATAAAATATAATCTAGGGGTTTCTAAAACCAATAGTGAGGTGATATGTAAATTTTATAGGGGAATACATAGGTGAAAAAATAATTTCATGAGAAATAATTTTCCTTTCGTTGACAGACCCTTTTTGTGGGAAAATAATGCAGAGCCTATAGGGAATTGTGTACATAGCCAAACAAAGGTGTGTGTAGGACACTAGGCTTCTATTTTCGATATAAATTTATGGTTATGGGGATTCAAGCCTTTCTAGACATAGAGTGTGTTTTATGAAGGGGGAGGTTGTACGAATATGAAAGGGGTAATTTCAGGCCATGATTTCCCATAAATGGGTGGATACATTCTTCCCATACAGGTGTTAGGAGGATCCCTATGTAGGTTTAAACCATGTGCAGAAAAGAGGGGCATCTTTGTTTCATGTATGGACCCAAGATATGGGATTCGGGAATCACTACGTATCCTATGATGATATGAATCAATCCAGATGTAGTTATTTTAAGGTTTAATGTTTATCTATAGATATATTGGATTCAAGCATATAAATAGGAAAATTTTGTTTTGTATATGATATCACTAATGAAGAAGGAGGAATACCGAACATTCCTGTGTGGATTTATTTTGTGCACATGAACATGGGGGGAAATATATTATTTGACATGTATAGACCCAAGAGTAAACAATGGGTATCAAGTATCATGTAGTTTTAATGTAATGCAATCAGGACATTGATATAGAATCCCCAATTAATTGGAGGATAACCGGACTAGGATATCCCAAAATGTACAAGAAGTGGATAGGAAGGAAAGTGTAAAACATAGTTCTGAGGGATCTTAGATTAGGAGAAATGGTATGGAGCTTAGAAGATATTGGACGCACAAAGGTAGGAAAATCATACCCTGAGGACGAATTGGCCTTTGGTTGACATACCCTTTTTGTTGGAAACTTATGCAAAGCTTCTGGGACATTGTGTTCATAGTCAAACAAAGGTGTCCCTAGGACACTTACCTTCCATTTCCAATGGATGAGTATGTTTGTGAAGATCCTATATTACTTAGATCATGGATTTTGATAGATGGAAATGGTATATATGAACATATTTAGAAATATTAAGGCCTTTATTACCCACAAAATTGAATATTTCCCCACATAGATCTAACTCGTATATACAGTGGGGAATTTTGATTCCATTATTGGGGATGGACACAATTTTGAAGATCCGAGTGTCCTAAAATTAGACTCCCTACCTAGGTCTAGTCCATATATAGGGAGTGGGAAAATTTTATCTATATCTGTTTCCTTTGAAAGTGGATGGGTCTGATATCTGTCATCCAGAAATCACTACATATCCTGCATTCAAATAAATCAAGATAAATGTAGTTATTAGGGTTCCTCACAATTTAATTTCATGTGGTTAGGACTTTGGGTTTCCCAATATATAGGGGAGAACTCTAGAATACCTTTTAAGTACATGCCTCTATGAGAAACTATCATGGATTGATATTCTAGGGCTTTGTGGGGAATCCCTTGCCAAGGTCCCTAATCCCACATGAGGTTTTCTTAGTGTGAAAACAAGTGGTGGAAATAATTTTATCCACCTCCTAGGTATGGTGTGATCAGAGAAAGAAGAATTTTATATTCGGGGTGATACTATATAGTTTTAACATAATAAAACATGGATGTTTTATCATACAATTTGATGTCATGTGATTAGGATAATTATCATATAGTTTAACGCAGTGTGGAAAGAATTTAGATACCATGAAATTTATATCCATGTGTTACGGGCGTGGATGACATGATGTGAAAAAAGGGAAATGTGATTCATCTTCAAATGGTCTCTCAAATAGGGAATGTGTGGAATAACCTTGATTCAACATAAATTATATGTAGATAATGGAATATTTTTGTGCATTACAAGGATGGATCTAGGTTATAGGATATAGGAGTCACTATATATCATATGGGATGATAATAATCAAACCACACATAGTTCTTCCCTGAAAGAATCCTACGTAGGTCCGACTCATACATAGGGGGGTATTTTCCACTTTTTAGGGTAGTTGGACTAGGATGAGAATCCAGGTGTCACTAAATATCCTATATAGTCAATAATCAAGCCATAACTAGTTCTATGGCTCATCATAGTATGTGAACAATGCTAAAAGTAGTATCCTCTCAGGTGAGAACACTATTATTCCATGTAGTTTAACATCATGTGTTCTGAACACTTTGTCCATGCAGTTCAATGTCATGCAGTAAAGAAAATGAAAGCATAGTTTAATTTCATGTCACAGGGATAAATTTTCATAAAATTCATGAGTAATTATTGGATAATCAGGCCGCGATATTCTGGAATACCCCAGACATGAAGGGGATAAGAAAGTATAAACCATGATTCTAGATACCCTCAAATCCGAATGAATGATATGTTTCTAGAAATCTGTTAGGCACATAGAGGTAGGAAAATCCTCTCTTAAGGATGAATTTTCCTTTGTTTGATAGACCATTTTTTGTGGGAAACTTATGTAGAGCCATTGGGGCATTGTCTGCATAGCCAAAAAAATTTATCCACATTACACTAAACTTCCATTTTCGGTGGCCAAGGATGTTTATGGGGATACAAGATTTATTGGGGCATGGATTTTAATGGATGGAAAGGTTATATCTTGGAATGTAAATATCCAAACCATGATTAGTTGTGAACTATGAAATCCCCCATATAGATCCTACTCGTATGTAGGGGGACATTATCTTTTGAAAAATCCTTATTGAAGGAATCAAGGTTTGGGATCTTCTGCACATGTTTACATTTTTGTGTAGGAGATAGGGGAATTTTTTGTGGTAGTTGGGCCTAAGGATGTAGAATTCGGGCATCACTATGTATTATGTGAGTATATGGAATCAAGCCACACATAGTTCTAGAAGAAAAATCTCTGTATAGGTCTGGTCCATACATAGGTAAAAGGGGGATATATATATATATTTGTTAATGTTGGTTGAACCAGGATATAAAATCCGAGCATCACTATGTATCCTATGATGGTAGGAATTAATCCATATGTAGTTCTAAAAGTATGTTCCCTGTACTTTTATGACTTGTGCATAGGGAGGGGGAAATTTCAACCATTTTTTTAGGTGATGGGCCAATAATATACCATTAATTATTTCTAGGGAAGACTTTTTCACCATTTCTAAGCTCACATGATCTATGCTCAGTGTGAAAAACAAGGAAGAGAAAGGGGTTATCGTGCAATACAGAGGCAGTTTAGGGTAAAAAATAGTTATTTTGTATCTTTTGGAAGCTGGACTAAGATCTAATATCGAGGTGTCTTTCTGTATCCCATTGACAAAGGGGAATCGAACTATATATAGTTATATGAAGAGACCTCTTTTCACTAGTTTGGTCCATAGACAAGGAGGGGGGATTGTTTTTGATGGTGGTGGTTGGTCCTGGGACATAGAGTCTCAGAGTCACTACATATCCTATGTATATAGGAATCAATACATATGAAATTCTGGAGAAAGAGGGTTCCTATAGGAATATAAATCTCGCATAAGAACAGGTGAATTTTATATTTCCCTGACATAGATATGACTCATGTGTGACAGATCATTGCTTGGAACACAGTGATCCCTGTACAGTTTAGCATCATGTGGTTAGGAGGATATATACCTTGCAAATTAACATCATGTTGTAAGGTTGATTCATCCAATTAGTTTAACATATTTTGGTTAGGACATGAATCACCCATCATGAATGGAAATTCATGTTATATTCTATTGTTTAATGTCTTGCAGTTAGGGAATCCATACTATCTAATTTAATATCCTATAGAAAAGACATTTTATCATGTAGTTTAACGTCATGCAATCAGGGCATTTTGGCCATGTAGTTTAATGTCGTGTGGTGAATGAGATTTCATCATGCAGTTTGACAACATGCAATTAGGATGATTTGGGCATGCAGTTTAACATCATGTGGTGAAGACAATTTCATCATGCAGTTTTATGTCATGCGATCAGGACACTGAATTTTGGATACATGAAATATTTCATTAAGAACCTTAAATTTCTGGGAGCTATGGTGAGATTTATACCCATTGAAATTAATAAATGTTATCAATTAGAGTATACCTTGTGTATGACATATGGTCCTTCCCATTTTGCCTCCAATTTTGGAGGATTATTTCCAATTATCATCGAGGTTCTAAGGAATAACACCATTTCTCCTTCGAGAACAGACCAGAGTTGATCCTTTTTGTTGAAGGCTCATGAAATTCGGTTTTGTTAAAATTCCAAATGGTGAAAAGTGTGTAATATTTTCTCATCCTTTCTCTCCAACTCATAAATCTATTTTTTGGATTTCTCTTCTATAGATAGTTGATCGCAAAGAGCAACACAAAGCAATGGTACTTGAGCTTTTATGGGTAAAACATCATATATCCTGTATACTAATGAGTATAGAGTTTCTTGAGTGGTAGTGTGGGTCATGGTTTGGTAAGCCCACAGATCATGGAGGACCTTGTATGACATGATTTCTTGTCCTCATCTACCGTCTTCCGAAGTATATTTGATAAGGTCTTGTTGAAGGCCTTTATCTATTTGTTGGCTGTTGCATGGTAGTAGGATGAATGTTTGACCATGATACCATACTCCTAATATAACTTCTCCAATTAAACTAAGTAGAAATTGGTATATTTTTCCATCAGTATTGTATGATAGACACTAAATCTAGTGATGATTTTGTCTTTCACAAGGTTAACAATGCCTCTTTCTTCGACCTAGTTGAAGGGTGAAGCTTCTGCCTATTTAGAAAAGAAGTTTGTTATTTTGAGAATATACATGAATTGTTTTTCCATAGTAGGATGATAAGGCCCCACAAAGTCCATTCCCCATATGGAAAATGTCTAGGAGTACTTGGCTATGTAAAGTAACTCTGGTGGTTGATGGATGAAATTGGAATGAACTTGATTGGAATGTAACTATTTAGTGAAGTCAAAGAAATATTGCATCATAGTGGGACAATAGTATCCAAGCCTTAAAATATGATGAAAGAGATTAAAATTCAATTGATGTGACCCACAATCTTTGAAATGTACTTCCTTTATGATGGTAGTGGTCTATTCTACATCAATTCACCTCGGAAGGACCCCATTAAGGCCTATCTTGTAGATGAAATTTTGTTGATTTGTGCCATCATAAAAAATGAAGTTGATTGCTCATTTTTGTATCTTATACATTTTGAATCTCTCTGGTGGGAGTTATACCTTTTTAAGGTAATCCATGATGGGAATCATCTAGTTGGTGTTAGGACCATACAACTTAGGTATCAGACTAATCCATCAATTTATTTCATGTTGGCCCAAATTAATGGTAAGACCATACGACGATTTGAAATGATGATGATCATTTCATCTCAGTTTGGATCAACCAGAGCTATGGCTGCATTTTCTAATACATCAACCTATGAATTTTGTGACTGAGGGACATGAGTTAATGTGAGATCTTCTGGGAACTCTTCCATTAGTTCTCAGACATGATCTATCAAAGGTATTAGCTCCTATTTCTTGATTTCATAGTCACCATTGTCTTTCTTGATGACTAGTTATAAGTCAACTTTTATCTTGATCTGTTATTCTTGTACCCAAAGTTCCAACTCTAGGCCTGAAATGAGGTCTTGGTACTCTAATTCGTTGTTTGTGCACCCCTCTAATAGAAGGAAGGAGTAAGTAAATACTTCCCTTTTTTGTGATATGAGTATGAATCCCAACCCTACTTTTTTGAGTTTTGGGTCTTCCATCCTTTTCCCATCATGCTTATGGATGCACAATCAAAAATGAATCTCCCATGTTTGGGATTCCTTTTGAACAGAGAACACCTCTTCCTTAGGTAGTTCATATTTCAATAATGTTATTTCTACTGAGGGGTGATCTGCTAGTAAACTTGGTAGAGCCTGGCCTTCGATGGTTTTTTAAGGCCCGAACTGGATGTCAAACTATTGTAGAATGACTGACCACTGTGACAAGTGTCCAATCAACATTTAATGACTGTGAATATACTTGAGTGGGTTTCTAGGAGAGATCAAATGAACCTTGTGTTTCTATATATAGCATCACAACTTTTGGACCACAAATATCAAGTCCTGACAACTATTCTTGATATTATAATAATGATTATCTACATCAATAATTGTCTAGCTGAGATAATAATTTTTTTTTACTGCCAGAATCATTCTTTTTCATAATAAATTCACTTAGGGATCACTATAATGAAACCACATACAGAATTAGCGATATTTCATTAATGGGTGGAATTATCACTAGTGGAATCAAGAGATATTTATTGATTATGTTAAAAGATTCTTGGTAATTATCATTCCATTGATATTTGACACCGTTTTTCATCAACCTCGTGAAGGGAAATTTTTTTCCTACAATGTTGGATATGAAGTGATGAATGTAGTCTAGATGTCCTTGAAGTCCTATAAACTCTATGAGGTTTCAAGGAGGTTACATACCAAGGATAACCCTGATCTTCTCAGGGTCTACATCAATGCCACAATGACATACGACAAAACTAAGGAATTTCCCTAAGGTAAAATTGAAAGCACATTTTAAGGGGTTCATTTTTATTATGTTATGTAGTATTTTATTGAAAATTATTTCAATATATGATAGGCGGTTCAAGTTATGTCATAATTTAATCACCAAATCAACCACATATCATTCAACAAATATTCCCAAAAAGGGTTCAAAAATGAAATACAAGGCATATTGGTATGTGGTAGTGACATTTTTTAAACAAAATGGAATTTACTTATAGAAAAATAATCCTTGGGGACCCTGAAGGTTGTTACCTATTCATCTTCTTGGGCCATTCATATTTTTTTATACTCTAAATATTCATCCATGAAGGAGAGTTCCTGATATCTGGTAGTTGAATCAATCAACAATTTTATAATCGGGACCGAAAAGTCATCCTTTGGGTAATGTCGATTAAGGTCCTTGAAGTAAATGAAAACTATGATTTGTATATTCTACTTTTTAAAGGGGATAATATTTTCATGCTAGATATGGTATTTTAATTCCTGAATGAAGTTTAATATAATGATCTTGTTGACTTCAGCCTCTATTTTGGCAGCATGTGTTGGGTGCGTCTTTCTAGCGTCTTGCATGTAGCCATGGTGATCTTCTAGAAAAACCATGCGGTGAGTGTCCACCTTGGGATCAAGGTCTATAATTTCTATATAGTTCTAGAAGAAAAATACCAATTCATCCTTAATAAGGAGGTGTAATATCCTTTTTCTTCAGAATACAAGACCTCACTAATCAGGGTGGGCTGCAGATCTTCTTCGATACCCAGGTTTAATTCCCTAAGTTCATTGATTATGGTAGAGACACCCTCCTCAAATAATAGAAGGGAATTCCTATGGACTTATTACTCTTACTAATACTCATCCACCTCACTATATTCTTCTTCATATGGGGACACAATTCTTGAGATGTTCTCTCCAAAGTTGAGAGAAGAATCACAAATTAGGCACTTGGAGGCTGATGTGACATCTTCTGACTTGACTGACAATGATGAATTGCTTTGAGAGGATGAGGTGAGGTAATGGAAAGTGTATTCATTACCTATTATCTAAATGTGAGAGTTATGGATCATCTATATCCCTAAAAGTGGATTAAGTGAATTTCCATTTGATAATTATCCATTTTTTGGGGTCCAGTGGATGTTTATGCACTGTTAGGCTTAGTGGTCATGACTGAAATCATGATAATTGAGGAATACACATCCAAATTTGGACTCATTCACTCCACCCTATTGATAGACAGTATGAATTATTCACTAAGATACCTAAACAGGTTGTCAGGGACTACTTTCAAACCATTTAGAGTGGTGACTCAATCAATCCCATCGACTGAGGGTTGCTTCCCTTCCAGCTCATAGAATCCTACATCGATACAGTGTGACTCACAAGATTCAAATGGGGACTTATTGGAATGAAATGTTCCACTCTGTCCATTAGTGAAATATTTATTGCACTAATGGTAAGAGGAGGGAATCACTGCATGATGATGCAACTAGGGCATTCCTAGTAGGAATTTGAAGTCTATGTTTTACCATGCCACCAGAAATTCAGAGTCATCCACGAGGTCTCCAAATCAAGTTCTAATCTTAACCTGGACTAATGGTTTCATCTCACTCTTATCATAAACCAACAAGGTTATGGTGCAGGGCATCGGGATATTCTCATTGTATCCCAGCTGATGAAGTGTCCACAGTGGGATAAGATTTACTCCAGAGCCATTGTCGATGAAGAATTTTCAAATATCGATATCATTTATCCTACCTGACACATATGTGTGGTTGATGTGTCCTTCCATGATGGAATATTTATCTCTATCTGTGACTGAAATGATCGCATGGTATTCTACCCGACCATTCTCTATCGAATAGACTATAGCAGTAGTTACTTTAGCTTCAAACTCCTAAGGTCTTAGAAAAGCTTTTATAAAAACTTCCTTGAGATATTTTGACAAATTCACGGCATCTAGGATTGAAAACATAACTGTTACTAAATCCAATTGTTTCAAAGTTTCATATTTCTAATATAAATGTCGGTGCTTCATATCTTAGGGATGATATTTCATAGCAACTTTAGGGGCTTGAACATTAGATGAAAATGGACCGGTCCCTAGGACAGGTGCTGGTGGTGCTTTTGAACTTTGTGAACTTTGATGGGTAGGAATGCCTACATACCATGTGAGATTAGAGATTTGTTATGCTTCTGATGGATATTCCAGGATGATCGGTCCAAAGTTTCTTTCTACTGAGGTATGGTAACTTTCTTGTTCATGTTGGGTTTATTAAAGGGCTCTTCCACTTGTTTCTACAATCTTTATAGTTTGAGATGAGGTGTGGCCAAATATTTGGTTTCTTCCATGAATTCAGATTCCTGGGTATCCTTGGATTTTGTGGCCTCTTCCTACGGTTTTTTGATCTAGTTCAAGGAACTAGGGTTCATATCCATACTCTTTATCGGATTAGGTATCCACTATGTGAATTTCATTAACAGAGCCAAAGATCAGTACCTCATCTGATGATGTCTCTTCCTGATCAACTTATATTGTTGGTTCCATTTGGTGGGGTGGTGCCTATGTATTTAAATTTTATGGAATAAAATCTAAGATTGTCAAAGATAGCTTTGGACTTAGTTCAGGTTTTTCTTCTTTCATTTTCACTATGTTTTTCTAGTCGAATTGATTTTTGAACACTCCCCTTTAAAGGATTGTGGGGCTGAGGACGTAGGCTATGTTGCGTCAAAAGTGATCGGAGTCATAGTCAGTTGCTTCAACTATTAATAGAGTATGACATTGGTTTGGTTGAATTCTTTTCAAGTCATCCAACTATCGATCTTCTGCTCCCTTTTTCTATTTTTTTCCTACCCCCTTTATTTGGGTTAGTGGTGGAAACATTTTCCACTTGTGCTAGCGGTGTTACCAATTTGACTTACCAAGAATCTATAATTATTTTTAGGAATTACTTGAAGATCAAAAACTCTTAAATAGTGTGTCCCAATATTCGGTAGAAGGGAAAATAATCTAGATGGTCACTGAGACCAACTTCATCAACCATCTTTAGCTCTGGTAGCCAAAGAAAGTTGCAATTCATGGAGGATATGAAGTAGCCACATAATTGTTCATCTAGGAATGAATAAATTTTGTTTCTTCATTCTTCAAATTTATTTTTCATAGGTCCCATACACTCATCTTGATGAGGTGGATGCTACTGTTGATGCCCAGGGGGTCCTGCTTGATTCGGTGCAAGCCTTGGATCTAGGGCTGGTGTAAGGGGTGTATTAAGATTAACATAAGTTGTTTCAACTCTTCCCACTCTTTTTTTGGGGGATGATCATGTTACCATAGACTTGAGGTTAGTTTGATGTAAATAATAATCTATCCTTTAAGAAATGATAGGGAAATATGAAAACCCACTTGTATATTTTACCGGGATGAGTGAAATTCACATATTTTCATAGAGGTTATTGATGAATATAGAAAACATCTCATCATGGGGAACCGGTCGATTCAGAGAGCATATCAAACCTTTTTATATGGAAATGAAATATTTTAATCTTTCATTATCCTTCTATTATCAGTTTATAAGGTCGCTGATTATTGTTTTTGGAAATGTTGAACTAAAATATAAGAGGAACTTCCATTGGAGATCCCCCATCTTGTTATTGACTGAGCTGGTAAGATGGAATACCATATAAAGGATGAACCTTGTAGGGTTCACAAGAAGTATTTGTGTTTCACTAATTCTTATTGCTCCGGAGTTCCTATCATGGGATCACAATTTGATGCCTATTTATTTAGATTTTCTTATGGGTCACCTGATTCATTGAGTATTAAGAATACGAGGTTCTCAAAATTTGGTGGCGATGAAACATTACACAACCATTTGGGGTAGGGTTTCCATTATGGTTTTATCGGAGCATGCTACCCTTCCATGGATTCCAATAGAGTTTCCAATGAATCAATGGTATTAATGAGCCCTTGATGCATGTCCTATTGAACCTGGGAATGAGTGGGCATAACAGGGGGAAAGATTAGTTGGGCTGACACTACTGGCACTTTAGGAAAAAACTTGTCCAGAGGTAGCCTTTATAGATTTTATAGGATTTGTTATATTTGTTTCATTAAGGGAGGAAAATATTGATATCCCATAAGGATTGCATTCTGGAAGAACGACGGTCTCAACGATTCCCAGGATGAGATTTTTAGTCTTGCTTCATTTGTCAGGACGAGCACTTGTGGAAGAGGTACACTTGATAAAAGGGTATATTGAAGCTCTACCAGGGGAAAATATTTGACATGATGACCTCCTCAAAGCATCTTGCAATTGATTCACCTCAACTCTTACATTTCTTCCTCATGTTGAGAAAATATCTCTTTGAGCATCAGAGATTCATTCTCATAAGGGGTTGGAGGGTCAGGTATGACCTTGTATTTTTCATCTGGTTGTTGGTGATTTTAAAAATAGGTAGTGAGGGATTGAATGAGGGAGCACCCATATTTAGGGAGGCCCTCTGATTCCTAGTGTGCACACCTTTAGGTTTTGTGTGGGTCGGATTATGGGAAGAAACATTATCTCCCTATTTTCCTACATTCGCATCATTTTTAGCAGGGTCCATAAGATTAATGTCCATGATGTTAACAGATTCATAACTCATGGTGGGTGCTGTTATAGTTTCCAAAGTGTAGGATCGTTTTTTGCATCCTTTGAAAGATTTTCTCCTTCCATTATGAGATCCTCTCTTGATTTATTTGTGAAGGGTAACTCAGAGGGAACCCTTACATGACCATGATGTACACGTCCCTTACGGGGGGAAATGAATCACGAGATGGGATGGAAGAGGTGGCCTCTCTATTTGTTTCCCTCCCTAATGGAGAAAAGACTAAAATCCATTGGGTGGGTAGTTGAGGTAAAAATGCCCCCAACCCAGCGGTCTGGGGTTAATCCCATTCCTCAATTATTGTGCATTAACCTAAATTTGTCGATCTTACGGGGGAATTTGGTGCCATAAAATCCCATATACCAATGGGCTTGGGTTGATCCCATACTACATCAGTAGCTACTACTATTGTATCTTTCTTGATATCATGAATTCTCATTAGAGGGTGATCCAAATATAGTCCTGATTCTACACATGAATTATTTGTTTTAGAGGAAAGGATCATTGCATGATGACGTGATTACCTTAGGTGAGAAGATTGCTAAATATTTTCGGTTGATTGGTTTATGAGTTTTAAATGGTTTTTTTTCATCAGGATTGATGCTTTTGAGACTTACTAAAGGACGATTCTTTTTGAGAATGTTGCCTTTCCTGAATAAGGATTTAATTTTATCATCATCTTGGGATTATTACATTACAAGATGTCATTTACAATGGGTTATAATTAAAGGGATGTGGGGTGAAGTGCAATGCTCCATGATCTCCCCAACCCAGGATATGAACACCAGATGGGGAATCACTATAAATCAACAAAACTTGTGTAGTGGATAGAGGAAAACCAGTTCAAGATCTTTTTTTTTTCAACTCTCTTATTGTTTCCATCATGTAGATGGAAGGGATTCTAGGACAATTTTGGTGAAAATATCCCCCAATATATTAACATGGTATGCATACCCATCATAGGGAAAATATTTTTCTTGGAGGGGAGTTGTTTAGATATTGAGAAAAATGTTATGCATACCTTATTCCATTATCACTCTTGGAATGTCGAACTGAGAAGTGGCTTTGGTCCAAAACGTAATTGATATGTTGTCCTTGTATAATTGTCTCCTCATAAGAATCATATCCTTCTTCTCATTTTCCATAGACTCCTCTAATTGGTCTACCAAACTTGGATGCTGCTTAATGATTTCATCCCCAACATTGGGGCTAGTAGAAGACTCATCAATATATGAATGGTATGAGGGTGAATCAGAAGATGAGCGTGGCCACAAACTATATTATAACTAATAAAGGATACCGATTTTCATAGAAATGGTATCTAAAATGTATGACCCATGCTTTACAAGTGCCTCAGAATATTAGGTCATTCTCATGTATAGCTCGGTGAGGGGAGGACCTTTTTGATGATGTGAATATTGATTGTGGGGAGGACCTCCGTAGCCGATGTCATGGTGGTGAGGACTACTATCGCGACTTTTTGTCTGACCTAAGGGAGAAGTTTTACAGTGTATAACCTGGGGGATACCTTCAAGATAGACTGTATTAAGGGGAGAACCTTCTTTTTTCTTTAGGTCACTATAAGGAGGGCCTTTGCAGTGACTTCCATCATGGTGAGGACTACTATCATAGATGGATGTCTGAATTTAGGGAGAATTTCTATAATGTATAACCTAGGGAGGACCATCAGGGTGGATGAAAACAAGGGGAGTACTTTCTTACTATTCTATCTTCTGGTTAGGGGGAGGGAAACCATAACACTAATCAGGATATAGGTTCTTATGCTCTATAATTTCTTGCCCATGAAGTAAGCCCCCATGAGTGCTCTAAGGAGGACCTTCAAAACTATTGGTAAAAATATTGCAGGGAGGACCTTTGTAACTACTAATGCTAAGACCATAATTTTTTAATGGGTTGATGGGATATTGAGCCTCTATTGATAGGTTCTTGATGGAATCAAGAACTCCAGCTTCCATAAGGGAAATATCATGAATGTGCTCGTCATTTTACAATTTCTTTTGGCATGTTTTGTTTTTGGGAACTCTTTTGAGGAAAACTAGGGCTGCCTTCTATTGGTAACAACCTTCATATTTTTAATTATATTTGGTTGTCTCCATTGATGTCACTGAGATATTCCAATCATCATCTTTTGTTCTGATAGGGATATATGCTTACCTTGGAGAAGCTACCGTGGTGGATCGATGACCCCCAGTTGGAATGAGTGTTTTTTCATGGTCTGATTTTCCTTATATCATGGAATATGGCCCTCTACCCTCTTGGACTAAATCTGGGATGAAAATATACTCTATATATTCTATATAATTTTGTGCATGAGTCACCCCACTTAGGGAGATGAGGCTATGGGCCTGACTCCTGGATATTACTACAAATGCGATTACATCATGACAAGTTTGTAGGATATGATCAGGAATTGAGGTCTGATCCTCCCTCATTTCTAGGTTGTGTTATGATTCATATTTTCCTAGAATGGGAATATATTCCCATTCTGATGTTAGATCAAGAGTTTTTTCCTACTCCGGTCCTCCATGGTTTGCTAGTGGATACTGATAATTCTCCCATGTCATGGTAAAGGAATGAGTTTTCCCCTAATTTATGGCTGGAATACACCAGCTATTTTCCACGGTTTACATCCTATTTGGATGACAGAATTCATATTTTCAGTCATGGATTTGTGTATGATCATTTTCCACTATATTTTTCTCTCAGGCTTGATATTCATCCAAAGAAATTTAACTCTGCTTGTACTTTATTTCCATCATATTTGACTGATGGTATTGAAATGAGGGCACACGAATTTGACTCACCCCATACTCGATTTCCATCATATTTTATCAGTGGGATTCAAATTTATTGGTAGGTATGTACTCCTTGCAGTTCTCCCTCTTATTTGGATGATGGGTTTCCTATACATCGATAAATATTTTCATCAGTCTATAACTTTCCACCCTATTTTCATTGAAATAATGGCACGAATTAGTGATATTTTTTACTTTCTCGTAATGTGCCACCATATTTCCATAGTGGGATTCATTGAGTGGTCATGGATATGAATCCACTCCTAGGCTACCATTGTATTTCCATGGAGTGATTTGAAAGAGTGTGAAGGATTGTATTTATTCTCATAGTATGCCCCCATGTTTTCATAGATGATCTCTTCCTCAAGAACTATGGTTATGACCCACTCCAGATTATTTTTTTATTTACCATGGAGGGAATATCAAGGGAACAATGTTCATTTAACATTAGTAGGATCCCTTGGCGTGGTACCCTTTTCAGAATGAGGATACAGGGTTGCACGACGCTGGCAAGGATGTCTTACGGTAGGGGCCCTTAAGAGGGGATCCTATGTAGTAGGGATGAAGTCTTTGGCGACATATTAATTTATCTCCCTAAGATGAGGGAAGTAATTGTTTTTTGTTTTGGGGAAAGGCTCTTGAAATGATTAATGATGGATAGTGGGTATGCTCTATTCTAGAATTCCGACCTCTGTTGATGAGGCAGATGACGAGATTTCACCGATTGGAGGGCCTATCTTGCATCCTCCACTTTGGGTAGAGTACCATTCTGGTGGTACTCACAAATTAGAACGTTCAAAACCCATCATTAGTGATTGTGGTTGGGTGATAAAGTCCTATTATTTGTGTAATACATAGCTGGACCCACAATATATGTGAGAATTATAGACTAAAATCTTACCAAATTAGCACCTCAAGACCACATGCATAATTGATGATCTTTATAGGCCTTATTTATTATTTGATGTGAAAGGGGATTTAGTGGGGGTAATACTATCACCTTGGTTAAAGATTAAAATTGGGTTCACCATTTTTTTCAACCCGAAGGGACTTCATTACCATGAATTAAAATGTTCTGTTGAGTACTGATTAGTATATCATTTTTTATCTTACAAAAGAGGTGATGTAGTTAAGTTGTCCTTAAAGATGATTGCAGGGGGTTAAGTGTTTGTGTAATTGATCCACATCAGGTGAAACATTCTCAAATGGTATCCAATGGGTTTATTCATAGATCCAGAAACACTGAACAACTCTTGCATCCATGATTCATGGACCTATTTTCCAAAGGTAGGTGTTCGTTGGATGATTTATCCAAAAAAACTTAAGAACTCAAATTGGTTGAGAGTATGAGAAATTGAGGCCATCAAACACTTTTGGGGGGAACTATTACCTAACTAAAAATTGAATATTTTTATTATAAGAAAAAGGAATTTGTGAGGGGATGTATTCCCACCCCTATCCAAGCTAGAAAAAAATGTAAGACATCTAGGGGTCCCTAAATGATGTATCCCAATGGCACACCCAAGAATAATTATTTTACAATGAACTCAGAGAGAACCCTAACTATAGTAAATGATGAGAGGCTCACCTTCACAACCTCCTATAGATAAATCATCAACCTTGAAGTTCTTCTCCCTCCAAATATGTCTCACTACAACCCCATGGGATAAATTCATTTTTTACCCTCAGATAAGATACACAAGGTCCCAAGGAGAGACCACCTTCCCATGAAAAATGTTCACCAACGCCTTTGAGTCAAATTCCACCTCTATGACTTGAATCAGAATAGTTTTTCACAATGAAATGACTGCATTAATTGCTCTCATTTTCACCCCCATGGAATTTCCTGGTCCAAAAAATGCACTAAAGGCTAGGACGACTGACCCGCTATGATCCATGATAAGACCACAACCCTTCATATGGCCATTTAAGTAGGAACCATAAACAATGAACTCTAATCCATTGAAAGGAGAAGACCAACTCACTCAATGACTTTGAGGGAACAATACAACCGTCGCCCTATTGAAAAAACTACAAAGGGTATGGGAACTTGAACCGACTTTGATCAAGGAACAAATATCCATCACCCTAGAACACACACTAATTTGTAAATAAATAATGGAATGCTGCAAACCCAATTGGGCATGGTTCCTTGCATCTCAAAGAGTCTAGAAAACCAAATAATATATAATACTACATATTTTTATTTCTATAGCCTTCTGATCTGCACCATATAACCATAAGATAATGGTCTTTTGCATGGAATCACCCTCGAAAATAAGTCGAGTGCTATGGTTTTGGCCCACCCAGAGGATTTTTCCCAATTTCTCTTAAGAAATACATGTTGGATCGATTCACTCCTTGGATTCCCACACCACCAACATCACAAAGAGAAGAAAATTTCCCTCTTCTAGATTTCATCATTAGTTGGAACAAATTGATTCCTAATTCTACAAACATGAAAGTTTATCTTATATGGTATCTAACTACATCACAGTGTCTCCACCCAAGCCTCCCGAACACTGTCTGCATGAATCATAGTCCTGATGTCCCCTCCCAAAAAATAGCATGAGCTCGAGAATGTGAAACAACATCTGTCTCAATATTCACATATGATCATATTATCAGACACCACCTTCTGATCATTGCTCAGAATCTCTTCCATAATCCTGGGGTGATGACTAGACTCTCGAAAATGAAATTTTGGAATTGGGAATCCAAGGAAGAAAATATTTTCACCAGATTAGTTATCACACCATATACTAATATTACCTTGCCCCAAAATCCATATCGTAGAGTCCTCTAGGTCCTCTAAGTGCATGAGCATGCATCTCACAAGGATTGAGAGCCTACGCCTTCCATTCCTTTATTCTTCCTAGTAGGGTCCATATCTGGCCTTGGGGAACAGATCCCATAAGGAATCTCCTTCCAAAAAATCACATGAAAGTATAGCTTGCATGGACCTCATTACTTCAGAAATGTCCTGAATCCATCCCCACCTTTCTCAATTGGTTTCACCAGTCACTTCTAGGAGGCCTAATGGCAGCACCCAGAGAAGTTCACATCCTAGAGGTAACTGGTGAGGACCCTTTCTATACAGTTAATCAAGCCTTGGGGGGGGGGGGGGTTGATGATAGAGAGAATATTCATTAGAGGTTCTTTCATCAATGTTACCCTCTTATTGGAAAATCATGAATTCCTTAGCTATTCATTAAGATAATACTGGTTTTGAGCCATATGGGATGGTGCTCTGGAGTTTATCATCATCTAGGGGAGGAATTATTTCAATGTTGGGATTAAACCCATAATATGGTATTCTTACATTTCCATATGAGAGGAATTAGATCCCATATAGTTTGAAAATATGGGACTTACATGTTGATGCGGCCCATTTGAGGGGACATGATTGGATCTTACACCGAATATGAGGCATTTTTACCTCTAATTGGGACTTATATTTGTGGAGAAGACCCATTTGAGCTTGTTCCTTAGACAATATTTTACATATCCTAGTTTTTGAAGGAATTAGAGTTTTTATAGTTCAACTGGTGGATGAATCATGTATATTCCCTGACCTCCACTAATATCTAAGCCTGTTTGAGTCCTGATCAGTGTGGGAAACAAGAGGAAGAAGTAGAAATAGAAAATTCTGCACTTTCCCATCTCCACTAGTGGAAATAGATTTGGACAATGTTGGGAGAGGATGGATATATGACACTTCCCCAAATAGAGGATATGGTATTACCTCAGATGGAGTTCCATAAGGTTGATTTTGGGAAAGTGGAAGAGCATGATTCTTCTTTTAAAGGGAAAATCTAGTGTGATTTTACCTTATTTATCACTGGACCTCATCAAAAGGAAATTCTAGTGATTATCCTTAATACCTAGAATTGGGAGGTACATTGGACAATCCTGATATTAGAAACCACATTACCATGGGAATGTAAACTTAGGGACATTCTGAGGGTCTGCATTATTATGGGAATTACCCATGTGACTTTACTGACCATGGGTATGTAAACTCATAATGGTGATTTGATGTGCTTGGTGGTTTTATCATATGAGTCTTGTGTATTTTTAAGAGGCTTTGGCCTATTTTCATTAGATTGGTTTGTGGAGGGGCTGTGGATAATGCAATGGAAACAGAAGGAAAATATTGAATCCAAAGGGTGAAATGCCTAAGAGTGACCCATTCAACATAATATTTATTTATTTGGGATGGGGTTTCCCCTATATATCATTTTTATATGTAGTTGAAGGTACATTACCCATACTGTGATGGTATGCAGACCTGGATTCGGTTCACATAGCATTTTTCTATGTGTAACCATGTTCTATCCGCATACCATTTCGCTGCGCGGTGCAAAGTTCCATCTGCATAGTATCATGCTACATGGGGATGGGATTCATCAGTGTAGAAATTTTATATGTATTAAAGGGTTCCACTCACATAGAATATGGCTATTTAGGATGCCAGATTGATGAAAGGGCATTGGTTCTACACTTTGCGGGAAATTCATCTGTGAAGGAAGTTGGGTTCGTGGTATTTCAATTAGTATTTTGTTTCCTTATTTAATGTTATGAGACATGTTTTACCTATAGGGAATCATTTAAAGAGTATGTCTTTAGAAATTATCTCTTCTCATGTGCCTTATATTACTGAAGTACTCCAAAAAAAGGTCATCCTCTTCATCCCCCCTTAGGGACCTTTTATAGAGAGGCGGAAGAACTGGATTAGTGGGCTGAGAAACATATGTTTTATAGGCCCACAAGATCAACCTAGTCCGAAGAAGAATTGTTCAATGGGGGAAAAAGTTCATCAATTATAGTGGTGAGTATTACCGCCTCGTTCTCGTGAAAAAATTTATTTCATTCATGGGAAGCTGCCGACTCCGCCTCTCCCGCGAACTATTTGAGTTCACTAGTGATTGTTTGCGGGGCTGATTTGTCCACCTCCTTATCGTAAATAATTTTGTTTTTGGGTTACCTATACCATTGATTCCGTCATAAAAAATGTTTAGTTCATAGATTCTTCATGAATATACTGACCGCCATGCAAAGTGGAAATCCAGAAAGGATCTCTACTTTGAGGCACCTCTTCTTTCCTTTGACAAATTTTTTGACTTTTCAATTATTCTTCATCAATTATTCATTTAATTGGTTTTCCTCACTTTATTAAATATCTGGGATTATTTTATTTCTCTATTAAATGTTTTCAAGACCCAAAAATGATAAACAAATATGTTGAGAATGAAATTATCATATTAAAAATTCTAGGTCATTTATGAAATCCCATATTTTCATGCACTTTAATTCATGATTTATTATATAAAGGTACACATAATACAATCCCAAAAGATTATGAATCCTAGTGTATTTAAGAAATATTGTACATAACATAACAATTTGCAACAATAATTCAATTTCATTATTGAAAGAATCTTTAATATTCTCCTAAAATTCAATTATTTTTCTAAAACCGCATAGGATAACCTGAGCACATACATAAGAAAGGGGTGAGCTATAAAGGCCAGTAAGTTAATTAATAGAGCATATCACAAGGTAACATAGTACATGTGATAAAAGTAGAGTATAAAGGAAACATAATATGGGTGATAATCACAATATTGAACAATGAGGCATGATATTACATGATAACATAAAGGCAATATATGCCTATGGAAGAAACATAAAACATGACATCATAAACATCAGTCAAGGATAACCAATAAGAAAACATAATATAATATTTCTATAAAACCTTAAGTGAACCATTCAGGGAATATAATTATATTAAAACATTACCCAATTCATTGGAGGGATATATAATTCCGGGACCACATGCCACTTTTATATCTTGTACTTGCATAAGTGTACCACATAGATCATTCAACATAAGGAAAAATTTCATCAATTTTAATAAAATTATTAAGGAGTGTGAGATAAATAAATTTAATTAAACAATAGATTAAGAATAGGTACATATTGGAGAATACACTTGAGTGGAAATAGGGATGGTATTCACTACACAATTGTTTGGAATGAAAAACACAACATGATTTCGGTAGCATAATGGTGGCATATAAAGGTTTATAAAAGGGAGTAATGAGAGTGAAGGTGGTATATAATCACTTGGAAATCATAATTATAGTAATATGAATATGTAATAATATAAAATAACATTAAAACTTTGAAATTAAAGGCATATTACAAAGAAGGTTCTTGAATTAGGAGGAGTAGGAGAGGATCCATTACCTTAAGAGGGTGCTTCTAAAACCTCGGGGGGAGCTTCTTGAGAGATTGAGGGAACATTGGGAGGAATCTAGAGAGTGAATAGTTGAATAATTTAGTTATAAATTCGTTTTTAGTGATGATTAATGGGATTTATATGGTTTTATATAGTAAAATAGAGGATAATCATTTATTATTTTCCAAATATAGGTTTTAGACTCTCTATGATAATGTAATCAAAACCACAAACCTTACCATGTTATTTTCGAATAGTTTTTTTACAAAGTGAATTTGTTTTCATTATTTTACATGTTTAAGAATTAATATCATTAAAATAATACCCTTATTTAGGTATAAGTGAGTCACGTTTATATAGAATTTATTTTAGAAACATACAATATAATATAGGTTTTGGAGGATTAATTAAGAGTTTATAAAATTAATCAAATAATCTAAAAAACCAGAATTTTAAAGGAAAAAATTTATTTGTCTTTGAATACATTTTATGGCATATATTACATCCCTAATGGATCATTATGATATTATAATACATATCATATATTTATACCGTATTTAAGTTTTACATAAAGATTCTATTATCTCAAAAAATTATGAAAAAATAACCAGTGGATAATATCTATGTGATAATTTCAAAAATAATATTTATTTTATTAAAATAACTATTTAAATATAATAATTTACTCTTTTAAGTCGAAATACTGACTTATTGAAAAATACTGATTTTTTTTACAATAATAGTTTTCCGACCATTATTACAATTACATTTACATCATAAAAATATATTATCATTTATATTTAATATAGATTATTTATTAATATTATTTTATTAAAATATTTTTTATTTCAAAAATTAATAAATTCATTAAAAAGATTATTTTGATTGAAACTATATATTTCCAAAAAAAATAGAATTTGTGTTTCATCATATCATAATCAAATTTTTCTCAAACTCATTATTTATTAATTTAAAAAGTAATATTAAAAACGGATAAATATAATCATTTTTTATTGAAAATAAAATATAAAAATTCATAGTATTAGTGTGTAGATACATATCATTTTATTACATAAACAATTTCTTTAAGGGTAAGGTATATGATGATGATATTTTCTTAGGGTGATTCAACATACATAGTTTGGTTCATGACCTCAATGATATTGAACTTATCTAATAAACAGTTGTTTTTAATGATTTAGTTATTGATTATTATCTTGGTATTGGTCAAAGGAAAACATATTGATGTTATCTCATTCAGAAGCTTCTTTAAATGGGATTCACAGGGTTTGATCCTACTGGCTGAGACCATAGCTTCTTCTGTCCATGTTAATAAGACTCTATCATAACCTTTTATATATAATACTCATATGATCACTATTAAAAGAATATATTATCAATGGTTATGATTCTTAATGTTAATTTAAATATGATAGGATCTATCATTCCAAAATAACAAAAGTATTGAATGTGTTTTCTATAACTATATTACTTAATATGGAATTCAATAATTTAAAAATAGAATTTCATTTATAAAAGTTTAGGGCATTAAATTATTCCCCCCTTCATAAATTTTACCCTTTATTTTTTCATTTTATACACTAAAATATTTGATGGTACTTCTATTTTTTCACCTCTTTTGATTCCCATGTTTCTTCTTCAAACATGTGGTTCTACCATTACTCTTTGACAAGGTGAGTTTTCTAGTTTTGTAGAACCTTATCTCCGTGATCTATGATCTTCAATGGCTTCTCCTCATATGAAATATCATTATAAAATGGTTCCACCTCTATATTTAGTATATGTTAGGGGTTTGGTTTTTTTACTTCCTTGATAGGGATACATGGAACACATCATGCACTTGAAATAAGTTAGGTGGAAACTCTATTCAAAAGGACACTTCTAAGATGAAATAAAGGAAATTAAAGGGTATGATGTATCTAAGACTAAGATTTCCCTTCTTCCCAATCCTTATAAATTTCTTTCATGAAAATATAAAAAAGAATGATTTATCTATGACCTCAAAATCTATGTTTTATCGATTATGGATACATTGATTTTCTATCAAATTTGTGAAAATTTTATTTGAAACTAAATGTTTTAAACCATCTATGACATATCTTAGATAAGATCAGGTCTCATCACCTTCTTCTCTCCAAATTTATCCCAACATGTTGGAGTCTGACACCTCTTCCCATACAACACCTCATAAGGTGCCATTTGAATTATAGAATAGAAACCATTATTATATGAGAAATCCATAAGGGGAAGGTGCTGGTCCCGACATCCTTATAATTTCATTGAAAACGATCATAGTATATCATCTAGAGTTTTAATGGTTCTATTAGACTGACTATCTATTTAAGGGTGATAAGAAAACTGGAAGCTCAGTTCTATATCTAACACATTCTAAAGGATTCTCTAAAAATTCAAGGTAAACCTTAGATCTCGATAATATATAAAATAGAGTGTAACTCCATGAAATATTACCACTTCCCTTATTTATATCTTGTTTGTCTTTTTAAGAGAGTAATATTCCTTGGTAATAAGTAAATGTGCAAAATGTTTTTGGCGATCAACTACCATCCACATGTATTTATTTCATTTTGGTGTCATGGGGAGTTATATGATGAAATACATGGTAATTTTTTTTCCATTTCCATACTAGTATGAGAAATAGTTTAATTATACCCTTATAATACTTTTATTATGCCTTGAATTATCGGAATACCAAGCATTGATATATAAACTTCAAAATCTCCCTCTTTATGTTATCCCACCAGAAGTTTTTATTCAAGTCTCTATACATATTAGTTCTTCCGAGATAAATAGATAAGGATGAGCTATGAAAATAATCCAAATATTCCCTCTTTAGTTCTATTTTTATGGGACACATTTCAATGTTCCAAACCTTATAACTCCATCTTTATCAAGGTTAATCATTGGAATATTTTCTACATTATTTTGTAGGGACTCAATATCATTTTGGGACTTCATGATATTCTCAAGAATAGATGGTTGAGAAGTTATATTAATGTAGGATATAAATCCAATTATATTCCCATGTACATCCTTTTCATGTCTAGGAAGATTGTATCCCTTGAAATCCTCATCATGGATAGAGCTTCATGACCCTTTCTTCTCAGAACATCTTTCACTTTGTTTGCTTTCCTAGAATGGTAATGTATTGAAAAATCACAACACTTGATCAGATATAACCACCTTCATTGACACATACAAATATCCTTTTGTGTGAATATATACATGAGGATTTTATGATCCATATATAGATATATATATCACACTTCTCCCAGTATAGATAACATCATCAAATTATCAATACAAAGATATCAGCTACAAATTTATGATCATGGTTTGGGTAGTTCTACTCATGGATCTTTAATTGGAGGTAGAAATAGTCTATAAACATTTCATCTTGCATGAGTACACAACCAAATCCAATTTTGGATTCATCACTATAGATCAAAAATCATTCCCCTCTAGTGGGTAATGTGAGAACATGTTTAATGATTAGATTCTTATTTAACTCTTTAAATATTAATTCACATTCATCAGTCCAAAAAACCTTGACTCTCGTGTAATCTTGGATAGTGTGTTTCAAAATTATGAGAAGTTTCTTATAAATATATAGATAGTACCCAGCTAATACAATGAAACTATTGATTTCCATCACTGATGTTTTTCTAGTCCATCCTTCGATTACATATTTTTTTAACATATCTATAGATATCCTTTTTTTGGTTATAACAAGCCCTAATAAAGTTACATTCTTCAACCAAAACTCAAATATATTGTACTTTTAATATAAATTTATTATTTCAGGATCTTCAACATAGTAGTTAAATGTTCCTATTGTTTCTCCTTGCTTTTGGAGTAAATAAGAATATCATTTATAAAGACTACCATAATTTTTTTAGAGGTAATACCTAAAGACTCTATTTATTAAGTGCATAAATATTTAAGGATCATTAGTGAGTCCAAATGGAATCACTATTAACTTTATGTTATCATACCATGTACTAAAATCAGTCTTGTGGATATCCAACATTTTAACATTTACTTGGTAATATCCCAACCGAAGATCCACCTTGGATAAGTGTTGGGATCCGCCGAAAAGTACTTTTTTTTATTATTATTGCCGAAGCACAGAGAAATAAAGAACCTCCCTTCAAGGAGGTCGAAAGTGGTGGAGTCCAAGGGAGTCACCTTGCACCACAGTAACGCACTCAAGGGGAAGGGAGTTCAAACTATCAAATATCACAAGTGGCTCCTCCTGTCTGCCCAAGCAGGCGAGGGCATCAGCCGCAAAGTTAGACTCCCTCTAACTGTGGTGAATAATCTGGCCTTGGGATCAATGTAGTTGATTGAAAATGTGATCAATCCCTGGTAGAGGATAATTTTTCCTTATCATGATCTTTTTAGCTCATGATAATCAATATAGAGGAAAATTTACCCCTAACTCTTTTTGATAAAGAGGACCAGTAAACCCCCTGGTGAAGCACTTGGGTGTATAAATACTTTATCAAGATTATCCTATAATTTTTTCTTTATATACTCATGTTTAGAAATGGAAATTCTACATGGATTATAGGATATTTGAAAAATCCAGGTATGATATCAATTGAGAAATCAACACAACAACTAGTGGGAAGACCAGAGAATTCATCAGGCAACACATTAGTGAATTCCCTTACAATGGGCATGCTATCAAGTATGATCTTTTCTTTAATATTAATCATTTGTGCTATATATAATTGATTACAAGGTAATAATATCCATGATTGAGATGTTGTTACAAAATAAGATTCATACTTCTCCTTACACTTGTGTATAATTGGAGGGTGATTCATGATACAAAGGGTGATTTACTTATCTTTGTAATTTATGTTGGCCCTATATAATGAAATAAAATATATACCAAGAATCATATAAAATTATATTAAGGAGAGTATCACAAGGTTTTTGAGGAAATAAAACCCAAAAAATGTATAAGGAATCAGTTATATGTCCGGGATTAAACAATTGACTGATTTTAATCTTCATTGATAACTTGAATTTCATTTTTTGAGGTGGTGATTGAATAGTTCTACTAAAACTGTGTGATAAAAAATAATTCATAGAACCATATATAATAACATTACAATTCACTATTTAATTCTAGTTCTAATCATCTACTTCATCAAAAATAGGCTTACGAATGAAAATTTTCAAACTATTAAACATATAAAAGAGAAAATTATGAATATTTAATGGATAATATAAAAATAACATACATTCCTTAACCTATGAAATTATAGGTTTCAATATATGTTATCCATGATCTTTTTGATAATATAAAATCATATAGTTATTTCTGTTCTCTTAATAATGTTTTTTAAAGGTCCTGTGAATTTATGAAAGTATATCCCCCAGCAGTGTCAAACTGGGTGAGTAGAGAGAACTATTTTAGTTCACAAGGTAACAATCAAATCTAGATCAATGCACCCTTTTCAGGGTTGTTACCCAAATATACATCTATTCTAGAGCCACATCCACTTATAGAATCCATACATGGATGTATTTTCTTGGAAACCACATACTCTATAAATTAAAAAAATATTGAGATGTTTTCATATGTTTAGTATTATCCCTGATTCTTTTAGTAGAGCTTTGTTATCCTAATCAGAAAAATTACAAGAATTTTCTTCGATACCAACTATGAAAACCCATATTTTAATACACTTTATTTAAAAATTTCTTACATAAATATACACATAATACAATCTTAAAACATCATGAAGCCTAGTGTCTTGGAAAATTAGGTACATATCATAAAAACTTTCAATAGGAAAATAATGAAATTATTGGAAACTTCATAATAAAGCTCTTAAAAATCAATCATTCTTCTAAAACTGTGCGGGATTTCCTAGGGATGTACATAACAAAGGGGTGAGCTATAAATCCTAGTATTGTAATAAAAAAAATCAACATATGGTAAACTAGTACATGTGATCTAAGGGGAGTATCAAGGTAACATAATAGGGGTTAGAATCATAATCTTGAATAATGAGGCATAATATAAAATTATAACATAAAGTAAACATAGAAATGTAGAAACGATATAAAATATGAAACAATAATCATAAGTAAAGTCTAAATACCATGAAAACATAAAATCGTGTGCTTAGGATAACCTCCCATGCTCTATACATACCATATCATGAGGTTAAAACATTACCCAATGAATTGGAGGGATATAAAACTCTAGGCCCACCTGTCACTTTCATATTATATACATGCATAAGTTTGTCACATAGATCATTCAACATAAGGATTTATTTCATCAATTTTAATCCTATTATTATGAATTTTGATATAAATAAAAAAAATCCCCATATCAATAAATAATAGGAACATTTAGGTGAATAACCTTGAGTGGAAATGGGGATGGGTATTCACAAAATAATTGTTTTCCATGAAAAATCATAGGATGATTTAGGCAACATAACGACAGTATATAAAAGATAATAGAAGGGATTGATGAGAGTGAAATGGGTATATAATCAATTTCAAATAATAATTATAGCAATAGGTATATTTAATAACATAACACAACATGAAAAATATAAAATTAAAGGTATATTATAAATAAGGTTCTTGAATTAAGAGAAGTAGGAGAGGATCCCTTACCATGAGAGGGTGCTTCTAAAAACAGGGAGAAGCATCTTGAGAGATTTGGGGAACATTGGGAGAACTATATAAAGGTAAGGGTAGAGTAATGTCATGATAAAAGGGTTTTTGTTGAAGAGTAATGGGAGGGTTTTAGTGGGTTTATATAACAAAAAGAGGAGAATTATTTATTAATTTCCATACATAGGTTTTGGAATCTATATGATAAAGTAATTTAATCCACAAAAATTACAATGGTTTTTTCCAATGGTTTCTAGATAATTGAAGTAGTTTTCATTATTTTAAATTTTTAATAAATGATATCATTGAAATAATACCCTTGGTGATGTGGAAGTGAGTCATGTTTACAAATAATTTATTTTAATACCATAAAATAAAATATACGTTTTTGAAGATTCATTAAGGGTTTATAAAATTAATCAAATAATTTTATTTTTTTTAAATGTGAAATATTTATTTGGTTTTGGATACATTTTATGGCATATATTACATCACTTTTGGGTCCTTAAGATGTCATAATACACACCAAATTTATTTTTTACCTAAAAATTCGACTATTTCATAAAATTATGAAAAAACATGATTGGATAGTTCCAAAATGTTGATTTCAAAAATAATATTTATTTTAAGAGAACAATTATATAAATATGAGAATTTACACTTTTAAATCAATATACACTTTATTAAAAAATACTTGTTTTTTTATAATAATGGTTTTTTGAACCTTATAACATATACACATGACTTCATAAAATTATATTATCATTTATATTTAATAAATATTTTTTAATAATAATATTTTATTAAATTATAATTTATTTCAAAAATTATTAAATTCATAAAAAAAGTGTTCCTTGATTGAAACTATATATTTCCCAAAAAACACAATTTGTATTTCATTGTATCAAATTTTAATTTTTATCAATCTTGTTATTGAAAAATTTAAAAAGTAATTTTAAAAAGGGATAAATATAATAATTTTTTAGTTAAAATATAATATAAAAATTCATACTGATAGGGTATAGATACATAAACCTTTATTACATTAGAATGTTCCTGAAGGGTAATGTGTGCAATGATGATATTTTCTTAGGGTAGTTCAGTGTGCAAGGTTTGAGTCATGATATCGATGAAATTGAAATTTTCTCATAAATGGATTCATTCATTCTTTATTTGTGGAATATAATCTTGGTATTGGTCAAGGTAAAATCACAGTGATGCGATCTCCCTCAGAATCCCTGATAAATGAGATTTACAGGGTACAATTCTACTAATTGAGGACATCATTTATTCATTTTTGTGTTAATTTTGATTTATCAGAACCATTTATATATACTAATTAAATGATCACTTTTCAATTACAATATCATCAATGGTTATGATGCCTAATGGTATTTTAAATCCTACATGATATATCATTTCAAAATAACCAAAGTAGTGCATGTGTTTTCTATAATTAAATTACTTATTAAGACACTCACTCATTTAAAAAGGGAAATTAATTCATAAATGTTTAGGTTATCACATAATTACACCTATATCAATATGTAAATTTTATGAAAAAGGAATGTTCTCCAATATTAATATGTAATTTCATAAAATATATAAATGCTACTATAGAGAAATTGGCTTGTCTTGCATAGATACTATATAATTTTTTATAATCATTTATTATATTACACAAACACATGCCTGTGGATCATAAAGGTATAGTGCCTTTTGAAACATGGAAACATAAAAAACTAGTTCATAGTTAAACTAAATCATCCTTCACTATATAATAATAACATGAACATAAGGGTATGAGAACATGAGCATACCATTTTAAAAACATACCCTACATATCAAAGATCACAATATAGAGTCATTCCATAAATATTGGAATTTCATAAGACATATTTCATAAGACAATAAAAAAACATGATCTATGATCCAATAACATTGGAATAAGACATAGATTTTTGGCACTCAAATAAGAATAGAAAATCATTTCCATAGTAGTCAAGGCTCACTGCCAAGGCTATCATAGTGAAATGAGATTACTTTCCAAACAATCATAGTAGTCAAGGTTCACTCCCAATACCATCATAACATAAAATGTTTCTTACTGGACTAGGTTCACACTCCATTCCAGTCCTATTTGTCTCATAACAAATAAATTTTTACCCAATGTATTATAGGGAGATATATGTCCCACACATCACATAATGAAAATCATACTTATTTTTTACACAAGATTATAATAACTTTCATCATATAATAACACATTAGATGAAATGGTAATAATAAAAATTTCATCATATAATATCCTATGGAAAATAGATAGGATCATAATAATTTCTCTATTTCATCATTGCATAACCTAGGGATAATGAAACGAGTTTTAAAATAATTTTATAATGGTAGAACCCATTGAATAAAAATGGGTTTCCTAAAAATCATGCCATCATAAACAATTAAAAGAAATAATAGTAATTGTATCCATGGTTCATATTACCAATAAATAATAAATAATATAAAGCGATTTCATCTTAGATGGATGGTGATTTTGAATGATAAATCACTTAGAATGTTTCTTAAGGAATATAACATTTCTTTGAAAATAATTTTTTAAAACTAAAAATTAATAAAATATTTTGAAAATTAATTTATGTGAAAATAAAATTTATGATGTATATAGGAATCTCCAATGAGAAAAATGGTCATGACAATATGAACTTCTATCTATACCATATACATTAAAACAATGATTCCTTTCATATTTTTAGTAAAATAGAAAAGGGTATTGTTTAGAAGATGACATGAAGATTATTTTAAAGAAGATTTATAAAAAGAAAAAAATGTTTCAAAATGTATTTAATTATTCATTTTAATAATGTTTAAAACATATTTAAATCATTTTTTGAATGTTTAGCTTTGGGTGAAAAATGGGTTTTCAGCTGATGAGATAAAGAAAGATTATTAATTCTTAAAAACATTATTATAAAATAATGAGTAAATAAATAGATTAAAATGAATAGAGAAAATATATTCTCATGAAATAAGCATAGTATAATAAAATCCATGAGTTCTTCATAAAAGGATCGTATGATTTCATCATCAAAAACATAATCATAAATAATCCTGATAAACGATGAGTTTGTAACATAAAATCCTTACCACATTGGTAAAATTGAATTATAATACCCAAAAAGGAATAAAATTGAATGAAACTTAAAAAAAATAATTATAAGAAAAAAATACACGATATTTCATGTAAAAGGGGCTATATTTACACCTCAAAAAAAATATAGGTTTATTGCATAACATATGTATCAAGGAAAACAAATTGAGAAAAAAATCCCTTACCTTAAGTCTCAACATCCTTCGTAAACATTATAAAATAATGTATAATAAATATAAGTTTATTATAAATATATTAAATAACCACAATCATATATATCATACCATATATGACTTTATTATGCCATTTTATTAACCATTTATTAACAATTCCACATTAAAGTCATGTTTTGGGCAATAACTACTTTGTTTTCATGTATGTTTAGATTTGTTATTATTTTATGTCATATTAATTTGATCACGGTTCTATAATTTCCAAAAATATTAAAAATTAAATAAAAATAATATATATTCATTATATATGTTAATAGATTAATCCATAATTTTTAGTGATATAAAATGAAATACACCATTCTTAGAGACTTTAGGTTGTACATACGCATGAACGTTGTTTCCATCTTCTCAATGGATTGAGAGAAAGAATGGAAAATAATTTATTAAAACTATAGAATAAATCTTATTTCATATATATCAAATATATTTATTAAAAAATACTTATTACACTCCATGTAAAGTGACAATGAATCACATCGCTTTGCGAGACGGTAGTCTGCCGTACACATGAGTGACATTATCGTATTCCCACAGAATTAAAATTATGAAGGTATGTATGATATAATAGTTACACAATTATAATAATATCATAAATATCATATATAAATTATAAATTCATCATTATAACCATATGTGAGAGGTGGTAATGGAAAAACAAATGACATCGATTCGTGAGGCAGTAGTCCGCCGCACACATGAATGATGATTTCATAACCCTGAAAATCATTTTTTTAATTTTCTAATGGCCGGTTTGAGGGTAGACAGTTCCCATGAGACCGGTTTAAGGGTTACCGGTACCCCTTATAGATTCACTTCAATTCCACAACACCACAACTTGAAATTCAAAATTCAAACGACATACTTCAAAAATTTAAAAAGCACCGCCTTCGACACCTCGAGCCACGCACCGCCTCAGGCTCCATAATTCAAATTCAGGCCAATCTATGTGATCACCTCGATCCCCACACCTCGAGAAGCATGACAAACCAACCACTTCTCCAAATTCCAGATCACCACGCGCCACCTGAATGTGGAACCGTCAACGGAACCGCTCTTCACTTCACCTCGATGTCACCGGAAAACAACGTATCACAACTATATTTGAACCATTCACCGAAAAGGAATCACAACATCGACTCAAATCATCATCGAACCATTGACGAAAAAATTCAACCCTAAACAACTCACTGCGGTTCAAAACCCCGCAAAGGACAAAACCAGAAGATAGCACCATCGTTGTCGTTCCATCACGGCACTAACTTCAACCCGCATCAACTGAATCACCACGCCATAGAAGAAAAAACCAGACCACAGAACAGAAAATCCTGCCGCCACCAGACAAACTGACCGCATCCAGCACAAAAAACCCTAGTGAAACTCACCTGAGAGGAGATAGAACCCAACAAACCGCCTATGTAAGAGCGTGACCCTCCAACGAAAAAATGCCCCAGGAAAACAGTGAACTGCTGAGATCAGAGCCAAAAGTGCTCTAAAGATTATGCCATCAACCAGACCGGTCTTACACCCACGGCTCTGAACCAGCAACCACCAAGGCCCGTAGAGCATCTCCACAGCCGGAGAGAAGACCACTCAGACACCACAGTGGCGGATAACCACCACCACCACCGAGATCAATAAGGAAGTGTCGCGCCGTCCGCCGTTAAGGAGCCGGTCGCGGCGAGAGGAATCCCTAGAACGAGATCCCTTTACAGGCGCATCCCCCCAATCTACGGGTTCCTCTGATGATTTCATAACCCATTTGATGGAAGTGGAGTTGATTTTAGGTGATTTAATTAACAGAGAAAAATATCAATATATTTGAGATATTTATGTTATTATATCATCATGGTTTAATAATAATTGAAGTAGGTGGAGGAGGAAATTAAATAAAAATGCTTGATGAAGAACGTTACCTCTTCCTCAGGTAATATCCTTATGATTACACAAAAATCCTTCCTAGGTTGGATTTATGACCAAAATAAGTATTATATGATGAAAGGAGGGAATTTGGGAAGTTATTTGGGTAGGTATGTTCCAAAACAAAATGGTTTTCAATGTATGAATAAGATAGGATAGGGGTGGTCTTTTATAAGTGAGGTGAGTTTCACACTTGCAATTTTTTTAGAAGAAAAAGATGTTCCCATGATTTTCTCATTCCAAAAGACTCCAAAATAGATTATTATCAAGAATTGGAAATTATATAATAAAAATATATCCAAAAAATATATTTTATATAAGATTTTAGTTCATTTTAACCGTTATCTTTTTAGTTTAACCCTATGGTAAACTGTTTTTTACCTTAACCGTGATAATTAATTTTTTCTATTTTCACTATTACTTTTGGTCAAAAAATAATTTTAACCTATTATATAACATAAATAATTATGATTAAAAAATTTTAATCCATTTTTCTAAATTAAATCAATAATATTGGAAACATTTTAATTTAAAATTAACCTTGAAAATGCGATGAGAAAGTGGGTTTTCAAAGAGAAAAAGTTCTAAAGTTCACATGGTTTTATATCATAATTAAATGTTAAAATGATTAAAATGAAATAAATTGTATTAATAAATATATAATTGAAATAATTTTACTTTAAAATTCAATTAAAATATAATTTATCTTTATAAATAATTTAAATGAAATGGTAGTTTTTAATTAAAATTTAGTATTTTTCAATATTCATAAAAAATAAATCTTTTTAGAAAATTATAAAAAATTCACCCTAAGATAATTTTGATCTGATGATTTTGAAAATGAATATTATTTTATAAAATGAATTTTCAAAAATGTATCAAATGTTAATTTTATTATTGTTAATTTTTTTTGAGAAAATAGTATTTTTGAAACATATAAAGACTATCAAAAAATTAAGTATTTTTTATCAATATGTTTTATTTATATTAAAACATTATAATAAATAGTTTATAATTATTTATTAAAATTAATATATCTAATATTAACAGATATGTTATAATAGTCACTTTTGAATAATATTAATAATGTATCACGATTTTATTAATAATATATCTTAGTTTTGTTAAAACTCATTGTCATGTGTAACATAAGATAAACCTAGTGTTATAGCTACTAATTTTATGATGTTAAATTTAACCGATCAATATGTCAACATTATGATTATGTACTTTCTTAATAGAGAGTGAGTTTACATATATGATGTTGTACTTATTTTTCTAATGTTGGGTTCGTTTATAAAAGGATGCATGTTTTGTCCATGGGTTGAGGTTGACTATTAATTATTTAATTTTTTTAGATAGGATAATAGTAATAATTTTAATTAAAAAAGAAATAGTGATTTATTTATTATCCATGGTAATATGTTATAGTTTTTATAAATATTTATTCCCCTCCTGGAAGGGTTAAAGAAGTTATTTATTATTTTTTTGTGGAGGTCTATTTACTTTTTTTTCCAGATATAATAATGTGTGATATAAATATAATTTTGATTTTGTAATATATAACATTCCATATACATGTTTATAAGATTCCATAGTATCATAATAATTGGTTAAAGTTTAATAAATTATGGGAAAATTATACTAATTTATTCATAATCACCCCCACATCATGGATGCTATGGTTTCCATGTGTGTATGAATAGTTGTTTTTTTGAATGTGTAATTCTATAGAGTGGTACCAAAGGATAGAGATTAGTGTTCATAGAACATGTATGAGTATTTTTGTCTAAGGGATCAATTATATGAGTTGTTATACTTAGTGTTGAGGTTCATTTTTCCTAAAAATATGTTTTTAGAATATATTATGGATACAAATTATTGAATGATATAGTGATTTATATCAAGAAGATTTCAAAATAAAGAAATATTTTTCATTCAGAGATATTTGGATCTCAATTGAGTTTTTATTTGACTAGTTATCATTCATAAATATATATATAAGTGAGGAAAAAAGGTTTTATAGAATATTATATATTAGTGTGATTAATTGAAATATTTTATAGAATTATGATATTATAAATAACTATAAATAGAAATAATTTATTAAGATATTGATTAAATCCTAAAATTATGTTGTGTTATTTTTAAAAAAAATACAAAAGATCAACTTATTGATGATAAATTAAATGTTTTTACAATGTTATCTTCATAAACTAATAAGCATATTGTTGGGATGGTCTAGTTTTTTGCCTATACACCTTCTTGAGAAAATATATTTGGAACCACTATAGTATTAATTATTCATTCAATTCAATAATTATCTCCTTCACTTTAAGCACTATGTATCTCTCTATATTTGATGGTTATTCACATTACTATTTTATTCCCCATTTTTAACATGTTTATGTCATTATCCATAAATTTGGTTGTTTTTTTAAATTCAATCCTCTCTTTTGGTATCCTTAGTTTGTGGCTTATCGAGTTTTATTTTTCCGTAGTTTAATAGAAAACTAGGGGTGTTTTTTTTTGTGTTTTTAACCTACTAGAGTTGGTCATCTATAATGTTTACTATGTGAAATATTTCAACCCTAAATTTGTATATTTCATTCATGGTAAAACCAGGTTATGTCCCTCATTTCCTCCCTTAGTATTTTTTGTGATTATCTTTGCCTAATGTGACATTATTCTACCTTCTATGATTTAGTAGCGACATTGTTTGATGTTTATTGTTTTATTCCCATTTGTTTCATCATAGGTAGTGGTGAAGTCTCCTTGGTGTTTATTTAATTATCTAAAAAATTTTGTGGTTGTTTGACCTATAGTGATTTGGGATTTCCACTTGGTGTTTTTTATAAGAAACTATACTTTTCTATATTATATAGGTACATGATCTGTCCCACCACAAGGATCAATATTATTTCCTATTTTTTATGGGATTGGAACAAGCTTCACGACATCAAATTATAAACCATGGGATTGATATTTCTTGGTAAAATAAAAAACCAATGGATGGATTCCAATAAAGAATCCATCATGACTACTCTATAGGTTGTATATGTCATATATATATATATATAATAAACACATTTGAAAAAAAGGTAAACGCAAAAATACATATCACCAATATGAAATTATCAAAAGAATAATAAAACATAATTAAATAAATATAATCATAACCACTCATTCTCATATACATTAACATTTTATACATAAATATAAAATAATGAACAAAACACGAATAGAGTCCAAATAAGATGATTATATAATGAAACCAAAATACATATCCAGAATATAACCAAAAAAATCATATCCACATGACATGTGAGATCCTTATACTTTTCTCCTTCTCTATATATTTAATACTGTAAATGATCATCCAAAATATTGATGTTTTACTTTATCTTTACCTGCATCTATAGAAATCATGTTAATATATAATAAAAGTGTGCATATAGGTTTCATGTGAAAATACCCAGTAGTATTCCACCATATGCTCTATTCATAACTTTTAGATAATAAAACATGCTATGATTGTTTAAAATACATGTATAAAAAATATATCACTCTATTTTGGAAGAATATATTTAAAGATAGTTCTAATATAACATTCACATAACATCCAAAATAAATTAGGTTACTTGAGTTTAAATAAAAATGACATAATTTCCCACATAAATAGAAAAATGGAAACCATGAAAATCTTTATTAGATATTTTTTTTGAAAATTAAAGGAATAAAAAAATGAAGATTCATTTTATAATATATAACAATTACTATAAAAATAAGAGTATCATTACCCCAATTATGAATAAATTTACAATTTTAAATAATTTAGAATATATTAATGAAAAATAATAGATTAATAATATTAAAAACATAAATTAGTATCATATAAAAAGAATAATTTGATGAATACCAAGACAATAATGAGACAATTTAGTAATAGGATGAAGCTGACTCCTTATAATGGAAACCCAGTGTGATCCAAATTACACTTATGATTGGTTTACTCTCACCAAGCCTCCATAGGTATAAAATCATCTAGATATATTTGAATTAACCACTAAGGTTACATTATTTATAGAAAAAAAATCATTTTTAGCACTCATCCCTAAAATCCACATATTGATACTCAAGGATTCCTTATAAGTTTTACAAATTTATGTGAGAAAAATAATCAATATGAAAATTTAAAAATAAATTTTATAAGATCACATCAGACATATAAACACCCTCCCAATATATAACACCTTTAACAATAATATAAATTCATCTTCCACCCATGTCTTATATAATCCAACATTACATAAACAACATCCAATGGGAATGTCATAAAGGGAGTATAAAAATTTAAATTAAAGTAAATACTTAAATAATATTAAATATTAAGAAATCATTGGAAAAAAGAATGGAATCAACATTTATTCCTTTTAAAGATCAATTATAACATTTTAAAATAATAAAAATAAGAAAGAAATATTTTAATATAAATTACATATTTAATTATCCTTGTAATATAAAAAAATCATTATATTTTGAGAACCTCACTAAAAACAAGATACATACTCTTTATAATTCATAAAAATTCATTTAATCAAAAACACGTATAATAATTTCTCAAAAAACCATTCATTATCCATTGATAAACACCTTGTATATATCATTTTAAAAATAATTAAATTTATACTTTTCATGAAAAACCCTTTTCATATTAAATGAAAACCAAGAGAAAACCCCAAATAAACATCTAAACATCATCATAGATATCAAATTTGGATTTTATATTATTCAAAACAAATATTTAAATAATCAAGTACTTGTAGATTGTTATTAAAAGTGAAGTTCATTGAAAAACTTACCAATAATGCATGGAATTAGTGTCAATAAGTGTTTTCCAAACACCACAGAGAAAGTGGGATCCTTATAAATTCATTATATCCCAAAAAATAAAGAATACCCTATATAACATTATCAAAATATAATAAACTAGGCCACTATTACCATGAGAGAGCATGAACATGGAAGAAAGATGATAGAAAAGAGAAGGTGAGAAGATTTAGAGTGATTTACCATGAAGAATTACTATATCATAATAATAAGTAACTAAAAAGATATAACAAAATAAAAGAGAACAATGTGGGTGAATAAATAATTAGTAGTCAAACAAGTGAAGAAAAAATAGCAAAAATTAAAATTAAAATCAAATTTTTGTGAAATAATATATTTAGTTTTCAAAATGGTTTATTTTTAGGTAAACCAAACATTTTCCATTGGAACTATATTTTAAACATGCATAGTTTCTATTAATAGTTAGAGTAACTATGTATTTGAGCTATGTAGCCTAGAATATCCCTCAAACATCCAAAGTTTTACTATAAATATCAAAAAAAAGGTAAAATAATCAAATTAAAAATTCATATTGAAAAATTTCTTCATTTCTGTCATAAATATAACCACTATTTGAATTTATATCCCTAGAATGTCCCAATGAAAATAATTGATTTGCAAATAGATGAGGTAAAAACTCCCACATTAAAGACTTATATTCTAACTCATAGGATAATTATAATCATACTTCTAAAAGATACAATTTATAGAATGAAATTACCATGAAACATATCATTTAAATTATTGGGAATGTGAACTAGTCATTATACCAAAGAAATATCATATTCTAGATTTATGATTCTTTAATTAAAATAATAAGAGGAACCATGAGATGAATTGTGAAAAAAGTACACACATATTTCATCATTTTAGATTAAAACATAATATATTACACAAATTAACTTCTCATAACTATAAAGGCTTAGTGGATTTGAAGACCAGATACATAATCCACTTATTTCACGAAAGATCTTTAAGATTTCCCATAATGTTATTCTCTTATGGTCCCCATCTTAAATATATCTTACATAAAACATTTCTTCATAACCAGTGGAAAAGGAAATATGATAAAGGATAAGATCGTATAATATGTAAGGGTAAACATGAGAGATATAAATTTATGATCATATGCATGCATAAGATAAAAATAAGTGTAATAGATCATGATCATAACTTACAAAGTTCATACCCAATTATTCATAGATTATAAATCACAAATTATGTCATAAAGAATTATCATTTCAAAAGTCGTGAGCCAAAAGAGTGAGGAATCATCATTAATAAATCATGATCCATGATATAATATCATAAACATAAGAACACTTCATAATATGTGGGTCATGATCATAAGTATAGAAAATAAAATTAGTATTCAAGGAACACTTCAATGAATATCATTATATAGTTAAAAAATACCCATAATGGATTAGGTTCACTCTCTAATCTCTTTTAATTATTATAATAGGTTTACATACCATCCTTTTTCATATTATCTCATAAGATATCAATCATTACCTAATACATTGGATAGATTTAACAGACCCAACCATCATATAATGGAAACCATATATATGTGTACCATGATATTATAAAAAATCATCATTTCATCATAGAATAAACCATGAAAAATAAATGGGATTAATAAGGCTCTCATAATCACAAAATAATATTCCATACATAGAAATGAAGTGGAAGGTATCATAAAAACATTCATTATTTCATTATATCTTAATTAACTCATGGAATGATATGAGTTTCATAAAAACATTCCTAAAAAATCATCTTCATAAGGCATATAGAGAATTTAAGTGGATGGATTCATATGAAAATATCCTTAGTGGATGATAAGAAACACCAAACATTGTTAACATATTTGAAAAATACCTTTAAATGAGTATTTGAACAATTATTTGAAAACTGTGAAAATAACCGTTTATTTTGTTATCTTTAAAAACAAAAAATTAAGGGAATATTGAGAAAAAAAATTTTCTTAAAAAAATCATGGAATATTTTTAAAAAATATTCATAACAAATAATGGTCATAATGGTGGGAAATGTTATTCATATGGTAAAAATTGAAACATAGATTTCCTTCACACTTTTGTAAAATGTCATAAATAATCTGTTCCAAAAACATTGATAAAATTAATTCCATTAAAAAGAAAGATACATATTTTTTGAAGTAAATATTAATAATATTTGTTTTATATAAAATAAAATTATTGAAAAAAATTAATAAACAATCCCATGGAAGAATATTTTCACTGACCAAAGAGGAAATAAGGTCGACTTTTCTCAAAAAAAACTCAACTGTTTTAAGTACCATATAGAGGACAATGAAAGGGAAAATGGAAACCCTATAAATATAAAAAGTATTAAAAATTATTTTTGGTTTAATAGATAAATAAAATATAATTTCTCCAAATGAAATTCAAGCATAAACAATAACGATTTAAAATGAGATTGTAACATAAAACCTTACCTCATGTCCTGAATTTCTTCATATGCACTCTTAAGTTTATGTATACTAAATTTATGTTTAATATATAACTATAATAGGACTATATTTTAATACTTATATTTCAATATTAAATTCCCTTATATTTTAAAATTATACACCTTTTATAATTATTTATGAAAATCAACATTCTGGTGTAGTCTATTATGTTTCCCATGGAAGTTCCAGTTCAACAATTAATGTCCTTTCACTTTATTCAAGGTTTATGTCCTGACCCCCTTCCTCCAAATATACCTATCCTAGGATATAAATGAATAAATGGAGATAATTACCCTGAATCCCACCGCCAGTAGACTCCGGGTTGGTGACTAGCACCAAGGGTGTAAAAATATCACAATATGGGAGGAATCTCCCTTTATAAGGAAATAAGATCGGAAGATATGATATATCAACCAAGCCCATTAGGAGATTTAACATGTGAATCTTGAATATAATCGCCTAAGGGATAATTTCAAGATGATAGAAATAACCACTTGGGCAATGTTGTTCGAGGCTCCCCAAGATTCTATCACCATAGCTCACCTTACACTTAGGTCCTATGCATGTGTTATAAGGGGCTATGCAACGAAGTATTATATACTTTTTGTAATCCCTTAGCATAAATAAAATTTTTATTTCTTATTTTAGTAAAATTTGGTATTTTCAAATGTCTGGATAAATATAGGATGAATTTCCATATTATTGATGAATTTTGGAAAATGGGGTATTTTAATTTTTTTTTAAACTTTAAGTAATTAATAGTGTAAAATAATGGTCTTCTATAATTGTGAATAGTAAGAAATTTAGAGTCTAATAAGATCTACATAATTTTTGGTTAATAGTGAAGTATGAATAGTATATATACCCTTATGAATAGTAATGAATTGTAAATCGATCAAAAAAGTAGAAACATAACCCATGACTGTATGAATACAATTTAGACATCTTAAAAGTGAAAAAACGATCATAGTATTAGTTTTTTTTATTATTTTTGTAGTTCATAAATATATTATATAAAATTTTATAAATAATTTAACAACTTAAAATGAAAATTTATTTTCATAAAATTTAATCATAAATTGTTACTTTATTGTCTTCTGGTTATACAATAATTTAATGGGACCTTGATTACTTTTTCGAGGTGTTACAAAATAAGATACAGTTTTAGAGTAGTTTTTTTCAAAATAAATAATGATTTTATTTAAAAATTAAACTAAAAATATTTAAAAATAATTATTTGAATAAAATTGATTTCATTTTTGAATTCAAATCATTTATATTAGGTTAGGGTAAATGTTTAGGATTTTTCTAAAACAGTTGAATTTTCAGTGAATAGTAAAAATACAGTTTTGAGTTTCGGATGTTTAATGACATCATTGATGATGTTATAATGATGTAATAAATATTTTAGACTTTTTAATAGTAATATATGTAATTTAGGTGTCCAATGTGGACAATACCATGGGAAAATACCATGGGCAAACCCATGGTTTTGCAAATACCACCGATGAGGTGTCCCTTGGAAATTAATTAAATATTCCCTCATTTTTCCTATAAATACCCAGACTTTCCCTCATTAATTTTATTCCAAAATCCCCATAAAAGAATTTATAGTCTCTTTAATTACCAAGGAGTCCTAAAAAGGTTCTCTCTGGACCCCAAGGTCTCAAACTTCATGCTTTCAAAGTTACTCTTCAACATAAGGGATCCTTTCACCCTCCTCTTTTTAGTCATGATTTCTTTTATTTTATGTCTTATAGTTTTCATATTATTATGTGGGGGTATGTTATTATATATTCCTATTACTGTCCATTTATTTTCCAAATTATGATATACCCTTTCTGCTCTCATCAATTTATTTTCTGGTTTTTTTAGCGATGTCGTTGGGTTTCCAAATATTTCATAAAATAAATAACATCTTCTCTTTTCATTGATGTTTTCTTTTCATGTGGTATATAATTAAAACATACATACCATGATCTTATTATGTAACCATAAATTATTATGAATTCTTTATGAGTGTTTTACCCTTGTCCCCTCTCTTTTTAATTTTTTCTAAAATGATGTTATGTAGCCGTTATGCTACAAAATCTGCATCTCAAAATCTCTCTCTTTTTCTCAAAGAAATTATATTGTATTATATATGTGGATACCAAAATATATTTTCATTTCCATGGGTATTAATCAATTCCAAAAATTGATCTATTTGAATATGGAATTGACATACATATAACCCTTACTCACTTTTTATGTATTATAAATGACAGAATGATCTTATTTTTAAGTATATTTTAAACGTCATGATTTTGACATGAACAAATTTCTTTGATTATATTTTGGTCATTTATGAAATTTTTTATTATGAACTATGTGGATCACATGAAAATAAATACATATTAAGGATGTGCTCTGATAGCGCTCCAATGCATTGGGTAAATAATTAATCTCTAGAGATGACAAGTTTCACGATACCTTAGTGAATAACCTCGGTAATGTTTTTATGAAACCTTGGGTATGAACCTTGGTGATATGTTCATGAATGTATAAATGAAATGTTATAGCCACATATTCAAGTGGAGATTCATGTTCTTTTTTAATGATATGCCTCTTTTTTCCATTTCTAATGTATTGTGGTTTTCATTAAGTTCTTATTGATATCACAAGTAAACTGATTCCCTTGATTCCCTTATTGGTCCTTCTTCTCACCCTTTCCTTTGATGTATGTCTCCAGGTTATGCGATGAAGAAATTTTACTTAGTATGAACCTATAATGAAGCCTTATAAGTGGATTATAAGAATGTTTTATGTTGTTTTCATGTTTTTTGTTCCTGATTTCCAAGACACTAGAATTTAAAGATCATCTTTTGTAAAATGTAATGAAAAGTTATGTAATAAAAAGGAGGGATACCAAAAACAAACCCCATGAAGTTTATAGGATGATTAGGCTATTTCAAAAAAAAAAAAAAAATCAAACATCCATCACTATTACATGGTGATTACCACCATAGTTTTAGTGGTTTCGCTCACACTAATCTTAGGGGTTCCAGTTTGATAGCCCGCTACTATGCAGGATCAATTATGCGGATGTTTTGACCCTACCATGCCTTTCAATATAGTGTGTTGACTACATTATTTCCATTTACCAAAGGAATAATCTCAGTACATCATTCCTAAAACCACACCCAACCCTTGGACATATTCTTCCCCCCATTTCACATAAGCATATTATAGGAACAAAAAATCTTATTAAATAGAATGGTATTACATTGGTGCACCTAAAAATTTATAATTTCTACCCCAATACACCTAGAAATATACAATACATACTAAACACTAGTTTAACCATCAAAATGTTAAAAATTACATATCTTTAAATTTGAGGATGCAACAAATCTTGCCCTTTAATGACCTATCATCCTTGAGAAGTATCACTAGTGATTTTTCTTGAACTACATAGTACATTACTCTCAAACATATTCCTCTGACTCCTAAGTCTCCTCATGGATAAGACTACACTTCCATATAACTCATACAAGTGTAACTATCATTACCTATAACACTTTCTTGCTGTAGTCTATAATCCAAACCAACTTCCCAATAAAAGATAAATGTGTTTCTAACTCAATATCCTCACTATTTATCATGTGAAATAGATCATGCTCATGCCATTGAAGTTGTGACACATGGAAAAAAAATAAGTAAACCATGATACGGTGGAGTGAGATTCAATCATTATGCCACTTTTCTGATAAGATCAAAAATATAAAATGGTCTCACAAATTGTAGTTCCATTTTTATCTTTCCTCAATTTTTGGTACCCTAAATATGGTGAAACCCACAAGAAAACATGATCACCCACAAAAAAATACAATTTTCATATCCTCTAGTTGAAATACAATCACTGCATACTCTGAGTGATAACCAACCACTTATGAATTAACTAGAACCGATCAAAAATCTCTTACACCATACTCGACCAGATAACAACTTCCTCTCATACCTCATAACAACAAAACAGTGAACAAAACGACCAAACATAAAGAAACTCAAATTGTTACATATGAATAAAAGACTAATAATTATTATTGTATGAAAAATATATCAAGGATAGATAGTAATACCACTCTCTGTCAAATCTATGCTCCACCGATGAAGCATATCCTCAAAATCCTAGATCATCCTCTCTAACTACCCATTGGTATCTAGATGATATGATATATCCATTTTCAACTGAGTCCTCATTATCCCATGAAATAATATCAAAAAAAATGATGATAAATGAGCATACCAATTATATGTTATGTTCACAGGAACTCCATACAATCATAATATCTCCCAAACATAGATTTTTCCCAACTCATCTACAGAAAGAGTGTCTCAAATTAAAAAGAAATGTGCCACCTTCATCAGATGATCAACTATAACACACACTATATCTCAACTTATCATGTTATTAAGAAACACCATAAAAAACTCCATCATCAAAAAATCCAATTTACACACTATAACATGAATCAACAAAATCAAATAACCCAGTCGCTAATGCTCTTCCTTAATCCTACGATAGTTATAAAAATAAGAGACAAAAATGAAGATGTACCTTTTTAATAATTGGCCCCCAGAACCATCATTTGATAAAACAATATAACTTTATAAATCCTATATGAACTACCCACTGCAAATCATGATATTCCCTTATTATCTCTTCACTTATGGAAGTAGGAACTACAAATCTCTCATAAACATAAATCACGTCATTCCCATCTAAAGAACATACAATAATTGGCTCATTCCTTACCACTAAGCACTCAAAATCCAATTTTTGGTTGGATTTAAATTATTCCACAAAGTAAGACATGATAAATAAGGGGGAAAATGTTATCACCCCTTGATCCTCAGATATACCCAGAAACTATTTATCTAATAAGCCCATTAATCTCTATTTTTCTTCTGATGTTTTCTCTCTAAGCTCCCACCTCTTCTTGTTGAGGGATCCAACTATGAAAACACAAGTAATATTAATAATAAATTAATTTTATGTGTTAATAATATTAATTATTATATTTTTTGGATTTATATTCAAAATAATAATTTAAAATAATTTTTTCAATGGAAAAAGAAATAGTTTTATTCTAATCAAAGTGTATTCTATATATTATATGATTTTATTTAAAAGGTAAATTTATGAATTTTAGAAAATGAGATTTATAAAATGGACATAGTTTTTAATATTATCATATCAAATATATAGTTGTATTAATTTTGGGTATTTTTCTAAAAATATTGATTTTTTAATAAATAGTGAAAAATGTAATTTTCTGCAAAATTTCCATTACTTTTCATTAAATAAAGTAATTTAACTGTTTCAATATATTTTAGATTTTGTTTTAAAGTAAAATAAGAAAATTTTATTAAATAAAATAAAATAATTCCATAGTAATCAATATTATATTTTATTTTTGTATAAGTTCATTTTATGCTAAAAAATAAGTTTAAAATAAAATAGTTTTTTATTGTTTTTTGAAAACTAGTATTAAAATTAATTTATATCAATTATCCAAATTGAATCATAAAAAATGGATTTCATATTTGTAATCCTATGGTTCAAATTTATCAATTCATTTAAATTCATTTTTGGTCATTATGAATATTAACCATGTTAAAAACATGTCACTATGGTAAAGGGTAAATCAGGTTAATTAAGGTAAATATTATCTAATAATGTCACAAAACTCATATTAAATATAATTTTATAATGTTATTTCAAACCATATCATACTATAATTTAAATTGGATACTTTTTTATATACTTAATGATGAGAAAAACATTTATAATATTTAAAATTTTAGAAAATTTACAATTTTCCACTCCCCTTCTCTCTTTCTAATATCTTTTGAGAACTCTAGATCATCCAATACACAACTAAATATCTCCCCAACATCCATACACATGAATTATATTTAATGGTATCATTAAAATACAAAACCTATAATACTTATGTGTGATCCAAATAAGAATTCCCAAATAATAGGTGTTAAAGTATGCATGCGGTAAGTCGAACTCGAGGTAAGAGATTTTTTTTGAAACCTTATTTTTTAATTTTTAAAGTTTATATTATATTTTAACTACATATAAATATTATTTAACATGATTTATATATGATATTAATATAATTAAATGTATGTTAAAAGTCATTAAAAATCATGTTTGACTTTATTTATGAAGGTTTAAGAAAATAATTTTAAATGTTTTCCAGACTTGTTATTTTTGACATTTGTGAAAAATTGTAAAAGGAATCTTATTTTAATGTATAAGATATGATTTTAATTTTAATAAATAATTAAATTTATTCTTTAATATGTTTTATTTAAAATTTTTTATGTGTTTTAAAACTATTTTACTATTCTATATTATTCTAGTATTTTTTAATGAGTTTTCAATAAATAAAGAGTTTTATACATATTTTTAAGTAAAGATAATAATTATTCTGTATTTTGTTAAATATAATAATATATGAGATTTTATTATGTAAATTCAATATTACATATTCTTTATTAATGTTATGGTTCTTATGAAATTATAATTATGACGGGGGAGCCCAATATAGCACTCCAAAACCATAGGTAATGATTATGTGCTCTAAGGAATTATATTAGACATAACTAAGTAGGTTATTCTAATTGTAAGTGTGCTTGTAATAGTTATTTTAAGAGTGATATGAATATTATTTCCCAAGGTACCTACATTATTTTTCTATTCTTTCATGTGAGTTTTCGTGGAAGTATTTTTATTTCATAATGTAAGGTAACGAGTTTATGTTTATAGAGAATATTATAATATTTTTAGGGAAGAAAGGAATGTTTTTGAGAAAATTTATTCATGAGTGACCATGTTTTTCATGAAACCATCATGATTATGATTTTTATCTTTATTATTTATTTTGAGTTATTTTTTGAAAATATTTTGGCAATGAATATTTGAGATCAATGTTTATTATGTAAAAGAGAAAATTTTCTAATGGAATTACATGATATTCAAAATGGAGTAATGGGTTTTGTTCTTTTTTTATCCCTCTTTATGATTTTTTTACTCATCCCATGTTTTCAAATGTATTTCACTAGGCTCGAGGATGAGTAGGAAACTATATAATGTTCTAACATTCCACTAAGGGGATTAAATATTAAAGAAGTAAAAATGATTTTAATGAAAGGCGAGTTTAAATTTAAGTGAAATATTTTATAGAAAAAATTGATGTTGAGTGGATGTTTCCACTTTGTATTGTAGTGTTTTGATATGTATTTGTTTTCCCTAATTCTCTAGAACTCAAAACCAAAAATATCCTAGAAATGTAAGAAAGTTCAACCCTTGTTATAAATCATGTAATTATGGGCCGTTTCAGTTATAGGGCATTATAGTTCGTATGAAAGGAAATGTTTGGATAAGATTAGAGGTTATGATGTTATTAAGAAATCAAATTTTAGGGATATTAATATATGTATTATATTATCATGATAAACATTTGAGGGTTTCCATGTGTCTTTATCAAATATATTCACGTTTCAGAATGGATTTCCACATAGAAATGGGGTGAATAAAGAATAAAGGAATTAGGAGGATAATTTCATTCCAAATTAGAAACCTAGAATGGTTAGAATTGAAACAAAACAGTTTTTTATAGTGATAAATTAATTTACATAAGCTATTAATGGTTTTACCCATGCTAGAGAGTAACAAAACTCTCTATAGAGGACTATGTCTATAATGGGAAATTCCATCAAATATCACCCATGAAGATTTGGTGGAACCTCAGATCTAGTGGTTTCAAAAGTATGGATCAATTATTTGGAATTGATAATCTAGGTTTTGGGTTTTTATAAACATGATAATTAATTATTCCATTTATCATTTCAAAGGTGAAGTAGATTAGTGGTGGTATCTAATTAATAATACGAAGGAGAAATATGAGATTGATTCTATAGTGTGGACAATATTTAAAAAAAATTTCCTTGATAATTATTTTCTAAAGCTTATTCAAATTTGGTTCGAATGGTAATTTTTTGAACCAAAGAAAAAGGAGGACGACTCAGTTGTAGCATATAAAGTTAATTTTACTGGATTGTCTAGGTATTCACAAAATTCCATTTTGGAACTTGATAAAAGAATTGACCAATTTTACAAAGTATTAAAACTTTTTTTGCGAAGAGATTTGGAATCTCATGAATTTAAAATCTATGGTAATGTTTTACGAAGTAATTATAAGGTAAAAATGGAGTTTTTTTTGACTATTATAACAACAAAGACAAGAAATGATCTAGATTATATGAATTGGGAATGAATCCATCAATGAAATCAAAATTCAAGAGGTATAAATTTCCCTCTAATGATAAGTGTGGTAAAAAGCATCATAGGGAGTGTCTTATAAACCTTCAAAAGTTTTATTGATGTGTTATATCTATAAATATTTTTCATGATTAAAAGAGAAAAAATTAGGGTAGTGTTCAGACAAAATATTATAAGTAGGTGGTGAGACATTTTAAATACAAAGAGATGGTCCGTTATGATTATGTGTCTAAAGAAAATAATGAATAGTGGGAATCAACAAAGCCATAAGTAGAAGGGTATGGTAAATTTATTTGTAACTACCTTATAAAATAAATGACCAGAAAATGGAGTGGTGACAAAAACTTTACTTGTTTACTTTGATTATTCCAAAGTCTTATTTGATTCGGGGTATACACATTCTTTTATTTATAGCGTATTTTCTAGTAAAATTACAATATTACCTCAATAAATAGTGACATAACTTTTATTAAATAATCAAGGTGGATGTATTAAGTCAACAAATAATTAAAGAAATATCTATATTATTATCTATATAATTATTTTTGCAACCAATATTGATATATTTCCCATAGTTGAGTTTGATATTATTTTGGGTATGGATCAGATTTTAGTTTATCATTATAAGATAGATTACAAAGATAAAGAAGTTATATTCAGTTTTCAGAGTGATTTTTAATTTTTATATACCAAAGAGTTCATACATATGATAATGTATCAGTAATATGAGAAAATAATTAAATATTGCAGTGAAAGTTATGTTTCTAAGATTATATAAAAAGGAAAGTTGTTCATATTAGTGATGTCCCAGTAGTAAATGAATATACGAATATATTTACAAATGATTTTTTTGATGTTATTCCTGACCAGGTGGTTGAATTAACAATTTAATTACTTTTAAAAGATAATCTAATTTCAAAACCTCCTTATCTAATATATCCATTAGAATTATTAAAATTGAAAAATAAGTTACAAGAGTTCCTTGAAAAGGGTTTGATTCATTATATAACTTTATATTAGGGCACTCTTGTCCTGTTTGTTAAAAAGAACGGTGGTTAACTGAGGCATTTCAATGACATTAGATGTCTCAATAACATTACTATTAGGAACAACTATCTATTTCATCATATAGATGACTTATTTTATTAGCCTCATGAAGTGCATTATTTTTTAAAGAATGATCTCAGGTATATATATCATCATCTATAAGTGAAGGAGGAAGACATTCAAAATATAGGGTTTCATACTAGGAATGGAAAATATGATTTTATTTTTATTCCCTTTGAGTTTAATAATGAACCCACTATATTCATTGATCTTATTAAAAGATTTTTTTGATTATTTGGATAAATTTATGGCTGCGTTTATTGATGAAATTCTGTTCTATTCTAAAATTCATGAGGAATATGAAATATATATAAGATTATTCTGTTGAATTTAAATGTAAAAATATTCACTGGAAAATTTAGTAAATTTTAATTTTTCTTACAAATGATTTCTTTCAATGAAAATATTACATCTAAAGGTGGAATAACTCTTGATCCTATTAAAAATAAGGTGGTTAAAGAATGGAAAAGACATAAAAATGTCACTAAAATTCATTGTTTTATTTGATTAGTGGGTTAATACTAATTTTTTATTAGAAACATTACTTGGTAATAAATACCACGATGTTAACTAAAAAGTGAGTTAAAATCATCTAAAAAAATTAATGTTATTAATGTTTTCAATAATTGAAAAGAAGATTAGTTATTGATATAGTATCAGAATTTACTTCTAGAATAGTGATATTTTTATCTATTGTGATTTTTCTTTGAGGGGACTTGGTTATGTATTGTGTAAGAAGATAAGGGGATTATATATGCATCAAACCAATTGAAAATCCATGCTAATAATTAACCCATCCATGATCTTGAACTGGATGTAATTTTTTTTCTTTAAAAATATAGTGTTATATTTTATATGGGGTGAAATGTGAAATATATATTGACCATAAAAGTTTAAAGAATATATTCACATAATAATAGTTTAAGATGAAGTAGAGAGGATAGTTGGAATTGTTAAAGGATTATGATTAAACAATTCACTATCATCCTAGTAAAGCAGACAAAGTAGTTGATGCCTTGATCCGAAATGATAATGCATCATTAGATATAAAACATTTGTAACTTGATCCTTTGGTTAATGATTTAATGATTATTAGCCTAAATATTATATATACATGAAATTATATTCTTTTAGTTCATATGTTAGTACAATCATCCATGTTAGAAAAAATTAAGCATTCTCTGAAGGAAGATAAAGGTTTTCAAGAAAGAGTGATGTTTTTAAGAAGGGTAGGTTTCCTAAATTTACGATTGAAAAAGAAGGTGTTATAAGATTAAGAAAGTGGTTGTGTGTACCAACTGATCCATTGTTTAAGAATAAAATTTTATGTGAAGATCATAACTCTCTATTTTCTATTCATCTGGTAAATAATAAGATGTACATATACATTCAAAATATTATTTAAGGGAAGAAATGAAAAAAGATATTAGTAATTTTACCATGAACTATTTTATTTATCAATAGGTTCAAAAAGAGTGAAAACTACCAATGTGGATGATTCATAATTTTTTAATCCCTAAATGGAAATGGGATAATATATCCGTGTATTTCTATCATGAACCGTCATGAAGTGGCCTATGCCATGACTCCCCAAGACCGCCTCCAATAGGTTAAGGGTTGCTGACTAGCACCAAGTTGGAATATCACTAAGATGGGAGGCCTTAGCCTAATTACCTATACACACACAGACACATCTCCAAGCCTATAAAATACTGAAATATAAAATAAATTTAACAAAAATTCATGCATATATCTAAATCTCACAACAAGAGTATGACATGAAGTAAAGAAAAGTAAATAGGACTAAATACAAGACCACCACAAAGATTATGAAAATAATACCAACCTAAAAGTAATACTGAGGAATGCTATCAAAAATCCACTAGAACACACCTTGGTTTGGTCGGTCTCACTAAGAACCATATGGTCCTGGTCCTTCGAGGATTTTGTCAAAAGGTCGGTCTTCTGCACAAGACATGACACGTGCAGAGAAATCCTATAGTGGGGTGAGTATAACAATTTCCAGCATGACACCCCAAAACCAAAAAATATACAAGTAAAATCATTTCTGCATAGGTACATGTCTACATAACATACAACTAGAATATCCTGATATACTAAGAACTCCACCTAGTGCATGGAGATGAATAGAGGATCTCACTCAAGGCCTCACATAAGGATTCCAACAACTCTATCCAAGAAGTCCAACTGAAGGGATCACTATCCTTGGAGTAGGAGGTGATTCCATACTATCCCTCAGGGAATTGATATTGTAAACACACCCTAACTAAAATTTTCCATGATATAGAGTACCAGGGCTCTAAATCATGCTTTAATGAGTAAACGATGTGTATTAGGGTTACATATCATGCACCTTTGACCCTGAGTATTGCCTGTGTAAACAACCCATATCCCAGTGTCCATGTAGTAGTACACGACATGTGGTTTTTCCAAGTACTCTTCCCATGTACCAGTACATGGCATATCCTATGAACAATTTCCTAGGCTATGTCCATGTGGGAGTACATGGAGTTCCTGGTCTAACTGCAGATGTAGAGCTAAGCGGTATGCCACCTCTTCAGCTCTAGAAAGTATATAGAAAGGGCCAATGAATCTCGGATATATCTTTCCAATCCATCCAAATCTCAATAGTCCACATCAATTTTAAACTTTTAGGAATGCAGGATCTCCATCCTCGAACTCCAAATTCCACCATAATCTTTCCACATATGACATATGATGTCTCTGTGAATTCTTCATCCACCCTTCGAGGATTTGAAACTTCTCAGTAATTGATCTCCCAAACTATGGGCTCATGAGTACTGATTCTACTGGTTCAGTCCAATAAAGTGGTGACCTATAGGGTTGCCTATAAAAATCCTATAATGGTTCCATACTGATGGGGTAATGGTAGTTAATTTTTACACAAGATTCAGTAGTGGTAGGTGATCCTCCCAGCTATGAAAAAATCCCAACATGCAAGCCCGTAACATGTCCTCCAAAAACAGAATGGTTCACTCTATTTATCTATTAGTTTGGGGGTGAAACACTATGCTCAAGGATAAATGAGTCCCAAATTCCTCCTAAAATATCTTCCATAACCATGATGTCAAGTGAGCATTACAACTAGAAATGATCATGAATGGAACTCCATAGAGTTAGACTATCTTCTAAATAGCGAGGTGCCCCACGTTCCCTATTGATATATGATCCTAAATAGTTATGAAGTGGACCGACATAGTGTGTCAGTATATGATCACCAGGATGGAATCATTTCCCTTGGATGTATGTTGTAATCCCATCATGAAATTCTTGGATATCCCATACCACTTTCACTCTGGAACCTCAAGAAGTTGAGATAAACCTATTAGAACATAGTGCTATGATTTTACTTTTTGACACATAGGGACTCGAGTGACAGACTTTGCTACTTCTTTATTAATCGTTGGACACGAAAATTGATATTAAAGATCCAAATACATCTTTTCCACACATGGTTTTACCACTAAATGAGATGTTTGAAAATCTATTAGAACTTCCTCCTACAATTTCACTTATACCATAATGCATCCTCTGAAAGAAATACATGCTCCTCAGCTTCATAAAATATATCAGGAGCATGTATAGTGGATTTTTGAGTATGTAGGGTCTCACAGTCCACATTCCCAAGCTGTTCCTCCCTGACTCACTTTAAAAGTGGAGGGGTAACCACTATTTACTATAGTTAAGTTGTTCCATATCCATCTAAAAATGAAAACTTCTAATAGGATAACTTGTCTGATTCCTCATTCCAAAAAAAAAATCTCCTAATCATAGAATCTAAAACTACGTTCCCCTTCCCATTAGTATAGAAAATCTCTAAGTCATAATGATGGAGGAACTTGAGTCATTTCCTCTATCTTAAGTTAAGATCCTGCAGAGAGAATATGTACTTGAGACTATAACGATCATAATAAATGATAAACTACTCACCCTTCAAGCAGTGTTACCACATATATAGTGTGAAGGAAGTTATTTCATACTCAAGATCATGGGTCATGTAGTTCATCTCATGAGGTATAAACTAACATGATGGATAGGCAATCACCATCAACCTCTACATCAAATCAAAACTAATCCCTATTCCTGGTGCATCGTAGAATACTACGTACTCGACACCATCCTCTAAACATCTCAAGATGTGAGTGATGTTCAATCTCTACCTCAACTCATGAAAAGCCTATTTAAACCTCTCTATCCACACAAAATGATGCCCCTTTCAATTCAAAACTATAATGGGTACTGATATTATAGAGAAATCAGGTATTAATCTCTGGAAATAGCCTTCCAACCCAAGGAAGCTATGCACCTCCATCATGCTCTTGGGTGGCTCCCAAGAAAGAAATGCATTAACCATTGATGGGTCCACATCCACTCCATCTTCTAAGATGAAATTTCCTATAAAATGTACTACCTAAATCTATAACTAACACTTTGAGAGCTTACCATAATACTGGTTCTCTCAGAGTACATCTAAAACCATCCTCAAGTGCCCCATGTTCTCCTCCTAGGATGCCAAGTATACAAGGATATCATTGATGAAGACAACCATGAATCGGTCTAAGAAAGTATGAAAGATCCAATTCATGAGTCCCATGAACACTTCTAGGGAATTCATAATGCCCAATGGCATCACCAAGTACTCATAGTTACTATAGTGACATTCTATTGTCGTTTTTAATATATTATCATCCTGTAGTCTTATCTGGAGATTACCTGACCTAAGGCCAACCTTTAAGAACCATTATGCCCCTCTCAATAGATCAAACAGGTCATTGATCCTCAATAGTGGATAATTTTTATTCACAATAACAAGGTTCATGCATCAGTATTCTACTTAAAACTCAAGATACAATCTTTCTTATGGGTGAACAACACTAGGGATTCCCATGGTGTAACATTGTATCTAACAAATCCATTCTTCTGTATTTCCTCCAACTACACCTTCAACTTACAATGCGCTCAAGGACCCATCCATTATGCTAACACAATTATCTGGGTCATCCCATGGTGTAGATCAATGTAGAACTCTATCTATTGTTGGGTAGGTAAACATGGAACATCCTTAGGGAAGACTTCCTCATACTCCACCACCACTAAATGAAACTGGAAAATCATAACATCCACTAAACCAAATTTCATGATATCCAAATGATGAGTAATAGTCTATACACTCCCATGAATGAGTCCATCCTGCACTCTATTTGTTTCCTTTTAACTGAAAAAGGAAAACCTAGTTATGTGACTACGAACATACCATATCCTCTACCTAAAATAGTTAATCTGGGCATGAACTGTAGATAACCTATCCATAACTAAGATGATGTTGTAAGGCATCATTACTTATGTAAAGAGATCCTGATAGATACTCTCACCATAAAGAGTCAATACACACTATCAACATAAGTGTGTGAACATTGACTCATTTCTATTAGAAGTATCCAAGTGTAAAGGTTGAGCCAAGGGGGAAACCAAAATCTCTAAGTCTCGATAATGATATGTGGTAAGAAATGAATGACTAAAACTTATGCCTATTAGTACTGCAACTAAGGTATAAAATACATAGATCATACCACAAATCATTCATGATGCCTTTAGGTCGTAAGATTTGATTGCATGAAGCTGTCCCCACCCCTATCCTCTAGTATTCTAATCCTGGGATGGACCACATGGGGGTGTGGGTGGTAACAAGTCAAAGCATCAACAACCTCCTCCTACTCAATCATCTCTTCTTCCACATCTTCCACCCTATAGACATGTTTGTTCCTACTTCACCCTCTATATTGACATCCCATCCATAGTCTCTCTATCAGTCATACGACAAGATGGACAATCTTTTGTAAGACATCCCCTGCCATAAAATGATTAGCATCACCTCTCTATAGGCTGAATATGCCCACCATATGAACCCTAAACTATTTATATTCTATTATGGGACATACTCCTAAAAAGTATTGCATATCTAGGTCACTAAGACTGACATCGGGTCCCTGCTTTTGAGGTCTCTTCTCCCGTGTGCACACTACTAGAAAACACTAGTTGTTTCAGATCATCTAAGAAACTTTGAACCACTAATGATCGATGTATTTAACTAGCATTAGTGGGAATGAATAAAGAGAAGACAGTGGATCATATGTATCTGCGAATCTGTTTCTTGAAGGTTTGATCCCTGAAGAACTTATTATGAAACATTTCCATTAAGTGCCTAAAGAGGATGGTAAACCTTAAGGAATACTTAGATATTATCATGTCACCCTTCTAGAATTACAAAAACTCTTGGATATGTACTACCCTTAACGTAGAAGGTGAAAAATCCTCTTCGAAAATGCAATCAAACTCTTACCATGATAGATTCCTCTCATCATATGATTGTGTCAATAGCTCCGAACATTGTTCAAATAATTCATAGAGAAGGATTGCTTCCAGGACCACCATCTGATTTGTTGGTGTCCTGACCAAATTTAAAACTCATGTCACCACCTAAATCCAGTCTTCAACCACCTGTGGTTAGGGATCACCTTAGAACTTGAGGGGTCTTTGTCACTGAAACTTAGGAAGTGTGATCATCCTGCACATCTCCTCCAGTAGTATTGGAAATACCATGTGCTTATCTATAGGTGGTGGTAGAGATGGTGCACCAAATGGAGGTAACACCTCTAGAACTGGTCCCTGTATCGATGCCTCATCACTAGGGGGATCATCCTTGTGATCATTATGTTGAACCATAGTTGGAATACATCATAGAGGGATCCCAAAAGGAAACAATATGTACCATATTCAATCAATATATCTAGATATTTGACTGAAAAAGGACATATATACCCCAAAACATTCCTATATAATTCATGTACCATTATTTTAAGTATAACCGGTGTTATCATGCAGCAAGTCAAATAGTAGGTGATTAGATTCCTCATGTATGGATACTTCAGCCGCCACTCCAACATTGGATTCCATGGCCTGAAATCCAAACTCAAAACAATTAACACCATTTCCCCAAACCAATATCACATACTCAAGTCCTAAGGTAGAACCAAATTCTCTGATACCACTCTATCATGATCTGTCCTAATGGGGCTTGTGTAGTGACTCCCTAAGCCTACCTCTATTAGGCTAGGTACTAGAAACTTTCACAGAGTAGTCATATCACTGACATGGGAGGCCTTATCCAAATTACTTGTATATACACACACATTTCCAAGCCTATAAAATGATGTAATATAAAAACAACTAAAAAAACATGCATGAATACATATAAATACCACAACCAGAGTACTACATGAAGTAAAATAAAGTAAAAAGGGCCAAATACATTCTCACCATAGAGTTTGAAAAAAATTCCAACCTGAAAATATTGGGTATTGTGTCAAAAATCCATAGGAACACACCTCACTCTGCCCAGTTTCACTATGAACCATCTTTTCCTGGTATCTGGACCCTCTCAAAAGGTCAGTTGTCTACATAAGACATGATGCGGGAAAATCCCATTCAGGGTTGTGTATAAAAATACCCCGTAGGACACCCCTAAACGACAAAGTATACTATAAAGAATAATATTCAGCTCTATACGATTATATTTATATAGTACATACAATAATAATATCTAGATATACTTAACAGAGACATATTGTCTAAAGATAAGTCACAACTGTAATGACATCCTTAGATTCCAGCTCAAAGGTTCCACAAAGAAATCATCAGGGAAAACACACTCATGAAGCTAATAACATATATGACGTTCGTTCGATAGGTTGTGCTCCTTAGGTATCTCCATTAGATGTATACATTGATAATAAAAAGAGACACGATACACATAAGAGGATTACACCCAAGACCATGGGGTATTCCAACAACTAAATCTGTATTAACCCTCTAAGTGGAGGATCAGTTCCTATATAGTATTGGTCATGACGATACCAAGAACTCCACCAAGGGCATGAATATTAATAGATGATCTCACTATGGGCCTCATGGAAGGATTACAAAAACTCTATACAAGAAGTACAGATGAAGAGATCTCTTTCCTAGGGGTAGGAGGTGATTTTATACAAACCCTCAGGGAATGGATAGAGGAAAGGAACCCAAAATAAACCTTTCCAAGATATAGTGGAAAAGGGATCTGAGACATGTTTTGAGGAGTACATGATGTGTCGTAGGGTTATACACTGTGTCCCTTCAACCTTGAGTCCTGACCGTGTAAATGGATCATGTCCCCATGTCCATGTTGATGTACACAACATGTATTTTTCATATGTACTCTTCTCGTGTACTAGTACACATATTAGCCCATGCACACTTTCCCAAGTTGTGTCTCTGTGAGAGCACACGGCATGCCCATTCCCATGTACTCCATATTGTGTACTCCACCCCATGTTGGTTTACCCACTAAGTTACATATCGAGCCACTAGGGAGAGAGAACATTCCATGTGATAGTGTCACATGTAATGTGATATTTAACTTTCTCCAAAAACCTAGCCACCGTTAGGAGGGGTCCACACAATGTATGGTTCTGAGTTAGATGTTGTGTATCACATAATTTTCCAGATTCTTAGATGTAGTTTCACATGTCTTGTCTATTCCTCTTACCAGCGATCTAAAAACCACCTTACTGTAAAATCATAAATCATGCCCTGAAGAACCTCCACATCATCAATTAACAACTTATAGACCTTTAATTTTTTCAGAAAATGAGATCATTTTTTATTATTCATTAGGCACTAATGAACACAAAATTGGGTATATAAACCCATCCGATTTTCCACTGGCACCATCTTTACACCACCATCATGTCATACTAATTCTATATCTAAAATATTGGATCATTTCACCATGAAAAATGTGTGTAATGATTAATTCATTGGGATATGTGAACCAAGTTCCAAATAATGAACGATTGCAATAAACAAGGAATCTAGGGAGAAAAGAAAAAAACAACTGTAATGGACCCCAATCAATTTTTGTGTCATCCTTTATTTTCTCCTATTAGAATGTCAAATGGAGAGATAAAAATTAATGATAAGAAATTCTCTTAATTTCTGATTAATCTAACCCATCCCACAATATGCATGATCCTTGGATCAATCTATTGGTCGATTGATTTGTGTCCATCATAGAAATCAAGAATGATGAAATAATACAAATCAAACAACATCATATATTGATTTGGATCAATTTCTAATGAATAACGATGCAACATCATTGTCATTGGTGATATCCTTCGATTCTGTTGCACATCGATCACCGATCTATTTCCTAATTATCATTCATATGAGATAGATCCTCCAATTATCTCTCTAATAGATCTATAATAGCTCCAGGGTTATGTGGTTAACCATATAATTTCATCATATAAGTCTACCTAAAGACTCACTAGTTTTTGTTTCAACAAAAAAGAAATAAAATAATTTATTTAATTATTTTATTCATTTCCACACCCGTGATGACTCTTCCACAAACAACCCGCACCGACAAATGTTATGTCATGCCTAGGGTAAATTCTGCATTATAAACTCAATGGTGCCCTTGGATTTCTAACTCAGGACCCCATTTTGACATTATTCCATTTTTTAGGAAATATGTGCATGCATGATATTTAATTTATTTAATATATTATAAAAATTTATTCCAGGAACCCTAGACCTTGAAATCACACGTTCTCTTAGCAGCTAGTCTCGAAAATAATCAATAAAATATTCAAAAACAATCAATAGAAAATCCAAGCCATTAAAACTTCATTACGAGATTTCCAAATACATCTCTAGGTAATAATGGGATTTGGTTTGTCATTGGTTAGTTGAAAAAATCTATGAATTTTCACATATTATAGATAATATGTATCTGTATCAAATTGCTTGAATTTATCTTAAAGAGATATTCAGATTACATGAAGTCCCTCTTAATATTTTATATAATCATGATCCCATATTTATATAAAATATCTACAAATTAATTCATAAGTGATTTTGTACTAAATTAAATTTTAGTATAACTTTTCATATGAAATTTTATAGATAGCCTAAGAAAATGATTCATATTATGGAGGATGTTTTATAGTATTTCTCACTATATTACCATGGGAGTTTGGATCAAAATTTTCTTTAGTGTAATTTTTATATAATAATATTTTTCATTCCATTATATAGATTCCAAATTTTGAGGGATTATATGTAATGTGTTCTCAAACTCCATCATGTTGATATGAAGTTAGTGAAAGAAAGTTATTGGGACCAAAACTAGAAGAAGAAATAGTTAATAAGGTAAAGATGATTTAGTATCACATGATGGAAGCTCAAATCAAGTAGAAGATTCATAAATATAATATGAGGAAAGAACTTTAATTTGAGGTAAGCGATCATGTCTTTCATAAAATAACACCTCTAGAAGGTGTTATGTATTTTAGAAAGAAAGGAATGTAATGAAAATATTTTATTAGACTATAAGAAATTATTGAAAAGGGGGGATAAAATTAATATCAGGTATATTTTCCTTCAATTTTTACATAGTTACATGATGTGTTTCAGGTTTCATTGTTAATAAAATATATACCCGATGTATATCATGTTTTGAGAACTAAGTTGGTATAGTTGGAAGATAAATTTTCTTATAATTAAATTCTAGTGTTGATTCTAGATTACATAAATCAGGTGTTACAGAATAAGTTAACTAATTGGTTAAGGTTTTATGTAAATACCACATAATTAAGGAAGAAAAATGGGAACCAGAAAGGACTATGAGTGAAAAATATACTAACCTATTTAAGTGATAAATAAAATTGAATGGATGAAATTTCTTTAAGAGGGAAAGAATATGAAACCCATTTCATTCTAATAATATATCAATTTCATTTATTATTAATATTTAGGATTATTTTATATATATTCCAATTCTTTATAATAAATTTATATTAAAAAATAGTTTACATCTAACTAAAGTGTTTTCCATATATTATATGCATTTATTTAAATGTTGGATTTCTAATTTTTAGTGATTAAATTGGATAAAATGGAATTTATTTTTTATATATGTATATTAAATACATATTGGGTGAATTTTTGGATTTTTTTTTGAATATATTGATTTTTGAGTGTATAGTGAAAAATCCCGACTTTTGCAAAACCACAATTAGTTTTTATTAAATATAATAATTTAAATTTACCATTATATTTTGTATTTAGTATTAATGTAAAATAATAACCATTTTATTAAAAATAATATAAATAATTATATTGGAATCAATATTATATTTTATTTTGGTTTAAGTTTATTTTATTATTAAAAATAAGTTTTTATAAAAAATAATTTTCATTGAATTATGTGAAATTATATTAAATGTAACTTCTTACACATATACAAATTGAATCTTAAAAAATTAATTTTATATTTGGAATCAAGAGGTTCAAATATAGAAATGAATTAAATTTTATTTTTCTTCATTACAAATAATAACATTGTTAAAAATGTGTCACCATCGTAAAGGTTAAACAAGGTTAATTAAGGTTCATAATTTTTGATAAGGCCACAAAATTTCATATTAAAATTTTTTGGATGATTATATTTTTAACCTTAAAACCATTTATTTTAAATTGGATAGTTTTTATCCACTTTAACATTAGTAATAAATTTATAATATTTAAAATTTTATAAAAATTACAAGTGTTCCACACCCCTCACTTAAAAAGGGCACATACACTCCTCTCATCCTAAAATATTTTGAGCACTCTAGATCATCCAATACATAACTAAATCTCTCCCAATAACACATAGGTCATGGTATCACGAAAAGAAAAAACTCTGAATTCATACGGTGTAATCCAAAAGAGTTTTTCAAATAAGAGGAGTTAAATTATATATGTGGGGAGTCTGCCTCTAGGTATGGGATTTTCTTTAAATCCTTATTTTAAAAATTTTATAGTTTTTATTATATTTTTCCTCCTTATAGATGTTCTTTAAACTGATTTAGGTTTTTCATTATATACTTAATACCATGCTAAAAATAATTTTAATCCATGTATGACTTTCATTACAAAGGTATTAAAAGAATAATTATAAACTTATTATAAATGGGTTATTTTTTATATTTTTACAAAAGTTTGAAAGGAATATTTTTTCAATGTATACGACATGAGTAACATTTCCCACCATAATGAATTTTATTCTTGAAAAATATTATTCTTCTTTTTTTCAATGATTTTCAAAATAATATCCTATTCTTCTTGAAATTTTTTGCTAGATTTTTCTAATAAAAAGGTTTTTTATCCTTATTTTTATATAAAGTTGAAATTGATTCTTAATTTGTGTTAAATGGAATAATATATGAGGTTTTATGATTTAAATGAAGTAATGTATGTTTTTTATGTATGTTATAATCCCTATACATTGACTATAATGATTTGTGATCCTGATATAACTCTCTAATACATTGAGTAATGATTATGGTGTCTGGAGAATTATGTTTCAATTAATTGAGTCAGTTATTACATTTGTATGGGTTCTTCTAAGAATTATTTTAAGTGTGATATAATGATGATATATCAAGGTACCTAAATAAATATGATAAAATTTAAAATGTTTTTTTCATTGAATAATTTTTATTTCATAAGGTAAAGTAATGGGATTATGTTTACATGAAAGTTTATGCCCCTTTTAAGGGTGAAAATTATATTTTCAAGTAATTTTTTTCTTGCCTACCCATTTTTTACACGAAACCCACATGATTATTATTTTTTAATTAATCTTTATTATGACATTTTTTATGAAAATATTTGGGCATCGAAGCTTATTTTATGCGTAAGAAAAATAATATTTGAGGTCAAAGTTTATGATATAAAAGGGAATATTTTCATATATGGTTACATGATTTTTGAAATGTAATAATATGTTTCTTTCTTTTTTTTATACCTTAATGAGATTTTTTTACTCATCTTAAGTTCTTAAATGTTTCTCACAAGGCCCAAGGATGAGTAGGAAACTATATCATGATCTAAATTTCTACAATCAAGATTCAACTTTAAAGAAGCAAACATGTTTTTAATGAAATTGATGTTTAAATTTAATTATGTTATTTTTATATAAAAAATGCATATTGATTGAAAGTGTACACTTTTTTATTGTATGGTATTGATAAGTAATTATTTTTCCTAATTATCTAAAACATTTAACTAAAAAGATTCTCAAAATGTATGAAAGTTGAAACCCTTGTTATAAATCAGATAATTGTTGTGTTTTTTTAGTTATAGAGCATTATATCTATGAAAAAATTACCTTTATTAAGAAAATAAACCATGTTGAAGATAAATTTCTAAAGATACTCAACCCAATTCCTCTTTTATAGATTCAATTACCACTGAAAAAAGATATAATTCTAGCTCTTATGGTCTTTGTAGAAGAAAAACCTCTCACCTAATAGATAATGTTTCCAACATCTCGAAGTATGAAACACTATAGTCAACTCTAAATCATGAGTAGTGTATTTAAACTCATGGGGTTATAAATGATGAGACCCATAAGAAACTATTTGATATATTTACATCAAAAAATCTTCCAAGTTAACACCTAAATCATTGCAGTAAACTCTGTATCCAATTATAGGTTTTGGTAATATAAAAATCAGTGTTGTTTCCAATGTCCTATTCAGCTATAGGATGAAATATTCATCGTGATATATCAAATAAAACCTTATCCCCTTATTTTTAATCATAATAATAATAAATTACAAATGGAATATTTCTGGAATGAACCATATGTATTATATGTCCAAACGTAGGAAACTATGGTTCTCAAACATGTTTATAGGGCATGACCAAGACATCAATTCCTTTACCATTAATGGTTCAACTGAGATTTCCACACTAAAAATCACATTACCAATAAAACAAACCTCTTGGATCCAAAAGTAACACTTCAAAAGCATAGAATAAATTTGTTTTTCTTGAATTTAACTCAACATGATCTCAAGGTGTCTAACATGTATCTACGAAGTCCATGAGTATATCAAGATATTATTAATGAACACAATGATGATTGAGTCAATATAAGTATGTAATATCATATTCATGAGATCCATAAACTCCTTTGGATCATTCATTAATTCATGAAAAAAATACTCATACAGTCTATATCTTCTCTTAAACATTATCTTAGGTATATCCTCTTCTCAAATCCAATGTTAGTGGAAGCATGATCACAAGTCAATATTGGAGAACCACAAGGTTCCTATAAAATGATTAGAAAAGTCATATATCCTTGATAACATGTAATTTTTCTTAACTATTACATGATTTAGTTTCGTATAGTCCATGTACAACTGAAGTCTTCTATATTACTTATTATAGAAAAAAACTAGAGCACCCCAAGGAGAAGTTCTTAGTATGATAAAGATCTACCACTATAAATCCTCAAGCTACACCTTGAGTCCCATAAAAATATGGTTCCATATGATATAGAGTAATAGATATATGTTGTGCACTTGGAACGAGTTTAGTCTTGAATTCAATTACTCTATTTGGAAGAAGTCCAGATAAATATTCTTGAAAAACTTTCTAGTAATGGCTCCCCACAGTAGGAAAAAAGTAGGTTCTACTACCTGATCTATCACAAGAATAATTATTTCCATTTATGATATAAAGTAATCATCTTGAATAACATCTGTTCCTACTACACCTACTACTAAATCACATTCTATTGTAAAGACATGAATTTCTACCCATGGAGATGTAAAGGTTACACATATATAGTAACAATCTATGTGAGCTCAATAACAAGTAAACCAGTCCACACCAAAAATATCATTAAAGTGAATCATGTAAAAGGTGATGAAATACCATAAATATCCATAACCCACAACTACCAAAGGACACTCTAGACATTGGTGGAGATGGTAAACCTTCTTTCCCAATAGTGTATTATGAGAAAAAAATTTAGAAGATAACTTAACATAAAAGTCTAACCAAATAACAATTTGAGTAGATATAAAATAATGAGAATATCTTATACAAAACAAGGTAGTGGAAATGATAGAGATAATAAAAACCATACCTCTAAATTTAGAAGATCCCTCACCACCATGAGTTGAAACCTATTCTATGACATACACCCTAATGTGCCGATTCCATGATTCTAAACTAAAGACCCTTGGTTTGACTGAGTCACTAACCCCTATTGTATTTGGGACTACTACTGAGATATTTTTCCCCATGAATCATATCCCTCATCTACATGGATCTATTATATAAACTAGTCTATATATACCTTTAATAGAAACACTAAATATTCCATATCGTTACACATCAATGAAACTGGTTTTGAAATTTAGGAGAATTTTTTTGATAGTTTATCCTATATCCAAAATTTAAGCATAGAGTGAAACCTCATTCCACAAAGGGTGCTGAAGAAAACATTCTCAACTTTGACTACCTGTTTCCACCATGTGGTTCCTCATTTGTCTTTCTCTCCCTAATAATAGAAAAGGTTATCACTATACCACTAGGAATACCATTCCTCAGTGCACTAAGGGCTAAAATAAACCCTTCATGATCTTCATAGACTTTATTAGAGCCTCAAAAATATGTCTCTATTTTGAAATTCATAATTCAGAACCTCAACTTTAGTAAAAGGCTAATCTCTAACAACAGGGCCTTATGTGACTAATTTTCATCCGAAAGTGGAGAAAAGTGAAGTAACTCCATGAAGAGATCAAAATAGGTAGACAATAACATCATACCCTACTAAAGCTTTATAAACTATTGAGTTAAAAAAGATTCCATGTATCTAGGAAACAATTCTAAAAGAATAGATCCTTTAATGTCTCCAAATTTAGACCCTCATGTCTCTGCACCTAGTTAATGACATCACCCATCTCTTAGTGGGTCTCGAAAGTATGAAAGTGGCCAAATTATTCCATTGATCCCCTGGATTATCCACTATATAAAATATTCCCTCAACGATATTGATCAAATACTTAGTATCTTTGGGTAATCCAATACCCCAAAAGGATGGGGAATGTTGAAGCTAGAAATACTAAGCATAATCGACCATATTCCTATGTACTCCTCCACCTTGAACAAGTACTATCCAAAATACTCCAAGTTGAATTGGTTCTACTACCTAAACCACTAGAGAGTCTAATGGATCATTTTTAGTTGCACCCTCATTTATATATTGTGGTTGAATAGAAATATGCTCCCTTATGGGGGAATTATATCCCACTTCCCTAGGAAGCCTCGTAATACAAAAGTGAGTTGTCATTATCATAAATTCCATCAAAAACTTTGAAACCAACGAAATAGATTAAATTATAACACCCTCTAGAAAATCAAAACACACAAAAAAATATCACTACATAAAGACTCTTCCTAATAGAATACCCATTTCTATAAGGAACCCTCTTAGTACAACCCATGGACTAAGCCAAGTCTTTTATACCTGCACGTTAGTCATAGTCACATACATATAACAATACATATCACTTTTAGGTTCAAATAATTCAAATGTCAGTATAGATATATCATAGAAGCATAAATCACAAATTACAAATGAAATTTAATTAATTAGACTACTATGTATGACCATAATATAGGAAAATAATATGTGAACTGTAACGACCTGGACTCGGCCAGCCACCCGAATAGTGCCGAACGGGTCGGGTGCTACTACCTTAGGCGCACCTCCCCTGAACGCCAAAGGCTACTGACTAGTAGCGAGGGTCTGAATAGGTTTAGTGGGGAGGCTATATGCTCTAGGAGGAATTAAAGGTACTGGTCCAAGTGTTAAACTAAAATATGCAGCCGAAATAAATGATTCAGCAGACTTGAACCAGACCCATATAGCGGAATCATATTCAATAAAAATAAACAGCGGAAGCAATATAGAAACAATAGTAGCAGGAAGTAAACAAAACATCATGCCATCAATCAGCTACAATAACTGCTAAAACAACCAAGAATGCATCCAAGCAAGTCATACAAATCAATATATATATAACGGCGCCAATGGCTAACCTGCATTGGAAACAATATAAAGTAAACATGCTGATGCAAGAAAAAGAATAATAAACAAGTAACTCTAGTATGACACGACCTCAAGTTCCATGCCAGTATCCATGTCAACATCACTAAAGTCCATCTCCTGAGGATGACCCTCTACCTGCACACAATTTCATAAAGTCTACACGTGTCTTGAAGGGCCCATGTAGGGTGTGATACAAGTCTCAGTAGGATACCACCCAAAGGTGCGTACCTAATAAAAGTGTTTAGGAAGACATGATTATATAAGAAAACAGTAAATAGTGCAATGCCCAAAAGTAAACAAATACTTCACTGGTGCTCAGTAGCCACTAGGAAGTGTCACCTACTTCGGCCAACGCTGGAATCTTTGGTCTGTATCCTGACACCTCGTGCCACCTAACACCATGTGTCTCAAGTATCGACATCCCAAAGGCATTCCCAACCATCGTAACCTAGCTTGAAAGCTCAACCTGCACATGGCACAACATCCAGAGGAACATCGATACCTGTCCTCAAAAGATAACCGGAGGGACAGTGATGTCTGCCCTCAAATAACAGCGAGCCTCTGCCCCCAACTAGACCGCCTCAAATATGTCTCCTGAAGGCTCCTCACCTTCTATGTGGCTTCATATGGAAAGCACCCCCAAACCAAAAATACCTAACAACAACTATCGGGGGCCTCTACCTAGCGAGTGGCCGTACCACCTCATCTCGGAGTCTATCTGTGTGCACACTACTCAAAAGTACCCAGTGAGCAGTAATCACCTCAGTATGTCCCAAGACACAACACTTATGACACCTCGTGTCCCTGCGAACCTGTCGCTCAAGTCTGATGGCCTCTCCATCCAAGTAACCCGAGCCAAGCCTAACCTGACAGTCCGACTGCCTCAACTGACATCCATGACGCCCAATATCGTGGTAGAAACCACCCAAAGTAACCCAAGCCAAAGCCCCAAACTGTGATCCTCATCACTCAACAAATATCCAGGCCACTCCCAACACAACGAGCAGTTCAACATAGATAATATCACACCTTGCATAACTATACTCAAGCATTACTTGAAACATGCAATTACTAAACAATTAATTGCACTAAATTACGCCAAACCATACCAGTACCTAAGGTCTTAAATGACTTAATAAATTACTAGCATGATATAACAAATCAAACTCAGTAGTTTAATCCAACAGCAACAAAAGCAGTCTAAAATTGGCCGTATAACATTGGTCCAAATCATATGCATTCGGCACCCCCGGCTGAATTGCCCCAGACGAGCCATGACCTCTCACCCAACCTTACTCTAGCACAAAAAGGGTCAGGGAACACCCAGAGGCATGCCACAATGCAGATAATTAATTACCAACAAATAAACAAGGTTTTTGCTCAACACCCGATGTCGCGCCCAGAGGTCGCAACCCCAATTTGTCTACGAAAACATGAAAGAAGGTATGGACCACCCACCTCGTACTCGTACGATGACACTCCTTTGATTTCATCCTCTGAATCGGACTGAATCGTGGTAGATATGCATTTCTGTCAAATCCGATAATTCCATTCGGATGGAATATGCAGAGGAATGGTGAGGGATCAAAGACGAAGAAGGGTGCACGGGGTTAGCCTTTTCGATGAGGTCCCTCTGCCACTGACGGATCGAAGAATGGGGGTTGTATGGAGATTCTGGGAGGGTTTGAGTTTTTCTTGGTTTCTCAGATAAACCGTTTTTCCAAAGGGGAAGAAGAAGGGACTTCTCGGAATGAGACGCGACAACGTCTCGATCGGTCAAATAAAAAATAAAAGTACACGATGTGTATTTCCAAAGTACACGCTGTGTAGATGTGTTTCCGTACTCCGACTTAAGCAGAGTCCAGCACACAGGTTGGACCTTGTACACGGTCAACACATGGCCAGGGTCTCGTCCGCTACACAGGTCAAAGATACACAACATGTCAAGGAAGACTACACGCCGTGTAGATGGAAATTTACACCTGGACACCACACAACATGTACTTGGCCTCACACGGGTAAGGGATACACGATGTGTCTATAAATACACACCGTGTAGTAGGAAACTTCTACACGGTCTTCACACGGCATGTACTCGGCGAGTACACGGCCTGTCACTTGGGTAACTCATACATGACGTGTACTTAAAGTACACGGAGTGTAGTCTGGAAATTTCCAGAAACTGACCTGATTTTCCAGACTTCTCAAAAACCAGTCAAAAAGTTTAAACAGGGTTGGAATTTGACCCGTTTCTAAAAACTCGGGTTCTTACAAACTCCCCACCTTAACGTAGCTCATCCCCAAGCTACCAAACGAAACCAGGATATGGCATTGAACACGCCCATCCCAGTTAAACAACCCGGACTACCCCGGTCTCACGGTTCTGGCTAAATTCCTAAAAGGGTCTCCCCACCTTAGGAATTGCCTACTTGGTCTCAACCCGAACAAAGCCCAAAGAAAATCAAATAAACAAGCAAGGCCCAACAACCTATTTCCCAGACCCATGGTCCTCCCGTGACGCATCTTCACCCCTGCACCTCCTTGGCGCTCACGTGTCGCTTCCGACACCCAATGTAACCCTCACCGCATCGGTGTCCGCCTCCCTGAGGTCCTGCATCCAATAGATGCTCAAATCAGACCTGGTGTCATGCACCTCAAGTAACCCACATCCACGATGCCCCGATGCCCATGGCACCCCAATTAACCAGCATCCTTGATGCTCCTGATTCCATGCATCTCAAATATATAATAAAATATATAATGCATCCGATATGATGCAAATCCCACTAACTAGTCTCTAATCAGTCCACAAGTAACCTATTCAACTCATGCACTCAACTAGACACGCCTCAAGAGGCCATGCCAAAAGAAAGCAAAGAAACTCATGGCCACACCCACGGTGTACCTGCCACCATCGTCAGCTCTCCAGCCTGATCAATCCCTAGCAGCTCTACAGCGTGCACCTGGACTGAAGCCCGACTGCCTGATGCCTGACCTCCCTGCAGTGCTGCTCTAGTCTCTGGCCTCAGACCCCTCAGCTGGGTCCAATTATCTCTGTCATGTCCCCCGCGTGCATCTGAACTGTAAAGACCCGTAAATTTCAAGGAAATTTTTTTCTTAATTTTATTTGGAACTTTACAAGAACGCAGCCTCTGACGGCACCTGATTCCGAGGCCCGGTGTGCTCGGAATCATTTTCCGAAGTTTGGCTCGGGTACGTTCAGTGAACGGACGAGCGGGTTTTTCTAACTTCTGAAACGGTGCCCGGAATCGAATTCAGAGGGCACCGATGGAATCGAAGCGCCGGTATTTTCTTAGAAACGCCTCTTCCGGAGTTGCGTTTGCTCGGGTGTGGTTTTTAATTTTTGGGCTTAAAGTTAAGAAATAAAATAATTGTACGACAAACTTTATTTTATTTCACTTAAGCCACTTGGAAGCCACTTGAAGCCACTTAAAGCGGCTTAAGCTGAGTTGATGCGGATAGGGTGTTATCCAAAAATATCCTACCCTCTTGGTAGGATATTTGTGAGGTGGGACCCGCACGAGCCCCACCGTTTCTTTTCCGCTAAGTAACGCACCCGCGAAAACCCGTCATTATGAAGTCAACTGACGCGTTTTCTTTTTTTGTCTTAACTCACCATTTAATTGGGCGGTTTTATTCGTAAATTAAATGGTCAGTTTCTTTTTTTGAATTAATTCTACGAATTAATGGGTTGTTACTTACCTCTTTTTCATTTGTTGGCGTAATAATAAAATAAGACCAACGCCGACTTTTGGAGGATTACCCGTTGAGAGGCTTTTGACAGAAGTTCTTGTGCCTTCACCCTTCTTCACGAAGAACGCGAAGAATGCGAAGAACACGAAGAACGCGAAGAATGCCAACCTCCGACAAAGAACACCGAACATGCGGAAATCAACGACGCGACGCCGTGTGCCGCGACGCCGACGTTTCCTTTCCTGCAACGTTCTTCTGCAACGTCTCTTCCTCCGCAATGAAATCTTCGATCAGCTGTTTGAGGTAAGAGACTTTGGGTTTCTTTTAAAACTCCTTTGTGGTTTTTAACAACGCACGGATTTAATTATTATTAATTAAATCTTTTTGTTCTTGAACCTCGGAGTTTGTCGATGCGACACCCTTCCGCGACGACGCGACGCCGGATACCGCGACGACGCGACGATCCCCACTTTCCGCGAAGAACGCGCGTGCGACGACTTGACGAGGTAAGGGTTGTTGTGAAATAATTTTTTTCCCATGAACGTTTCTTTTAAATTAAAGAACTGGTTTCATAAGGACAATTTTAATTTATTAAAATTGTTGTTTGGCGTATTGTTTTATCCTCCCGATTGATACCGTCTAACGCGGAGGGAGCGGGCCAAACGAACACGGCCTGACAACCCTCCGCCGTTCTACGTGGTTGTGCGGATTTGGCGGGCAATGACAAAACGTGACACAAGGGCAATTTGATGAATCCTCAGTGAAGAACGGAACCCGGGAGGAGCACCGGCGCAGACGGGAAGGAAAACGGACCACCGGAGCAACTCCGGTGGCCCGCGGAAGCCTCCGGCAGCGCCCCGGTGCGCCGCCGGACAAGACCCCCGTGGCTTCATCCGCGACGGCGGCGGCGGCCAGCGGACCCGCAGCCGCGTGGGTCTGGCCCTCACGCACGGGACACGACTATTCCGCGTCCGTTGACTCCAGCGCGACCCTTCAAGGGCCGCGGCTTCCTCAACCCGCGGGGGCGGCGCCCCGCGGCTGCCGCGCTCGGCCGAGCCGAGCCAGGCCGGTCCGACCGGTCGGGCTACGCCCTGGCCGGACCGGACCGGGTCCAGCCGGGTCGGGTCGACCCGGTTCGGGTCAACCCGGTTCGGCCGACCCAGGGGGGGGGGGGGGTCGGGCCGGGTCGGCTCGGGCCCAGACCCCCCGTCTTCGGACCGATTAAGTCTTTTGCCCGTAACTTGAGATACGGGCCTCCGAACAACGCGTCGTCAACGGCAACGCGATCCTTAGATCGAGACGATCGTTTCGGTATATTGAACTCAAAATTTCGGAATACTTTGGGTTCGGCCGGGTTGGTTCGTACACGAAACCAACCGGGCCCTCGGAGCAGAAACGCTTATATCTTGAGCTACGGACGTCCGATTGACGTGCCGTCGGCTTTGGTGGATTCCTCTAAGTGAGAAGGATCTTTTGACATACTCCGCCTGAGGCTTGGAAGCAGGTGGAGTACGGTCGGGTTGGTTTTGCCTTAAAAACCAACCGGGCCCCTGGGACGAAAAAGCCAATAACTCTCAGACCGGGCGTCCGATTGACGCACCGTCTGCGATGTTGAGTTCCTGTTGGCGATACAGAACTTTTGGATACATCAACTTCGGAATTTGTGTCAGTTGATGTTCAGACTCTCGGCTCGTGGAGCGGACCCTCCCGAACGAGATTACTGTGTGCGGGAACCCTGGAGCTGGCTGCAACTACTGCAGTGACGACGACGACTGTACAGAGATCCTCAGTGGATTCGACTGCGACGATGATGAAAAATAGTACGGAAATCCTCCGTCTTTTCGGCCATAACTACTACGGTACATCTTGGGATACATCAGCTCCAGACTACATGTCAGTTGATGCATCGACCTCTTAGCTCGTGGAGTGGACCCTCCCGGAACGAGCATGCTGTGTGCGGAAAACCCTAGAGCTGGTTGGGACTTGACAACTGCTGATCGAACGACTCGGTGTGTTACGGATAACACGACAGAGGTACTCTTGGTTGTAGCGGCACATGGGAGCGCTTGGTTGTAGCGGCAGACCCACGACAGAGGTGCGCTTGGTTGTAGCGGCACAGGGGAGCGCTTGGTTGTAGCGGCAGACCCACGGCAGAGATGCGCTTCGTTTTAGTGGCACAGGGGAGCGCTTGGTTGTAGCGGAAAACCCACGACAGAGGTGCGCTTGGTTGTAGCGGCACATGGGAGCGCTTGGTTGTAGCGTCAGACCCACAACGGAGGATCGCTTGGTTGTAGCGGCACGAGGGAGCACTTGGTTGTAGCAGCAGGCCCACAGTACCCGATAGGTGGAGAACTACATCAGTCCAAGGTAAGAGGGAAGCGCTTGGTTGTAGCGGCATAACCACTGTACTTGATGGAGAAAAAGTTACCCAATAGATCTGTGTTCAACTTCATGATCGATCCTATGTGGGTCATTGCGAGGGTTAGTACCTACAGATCCTTTGTGGGTCCGATGGCTTAGATGAATCAGTGGTTACATCTGATCATCTCTAACGCCATACGAAGAAGTATCCTGTGTGAGCTGAATCTTGGGTTACTCTCCTTTGTGGATTGTGTTGAACTATCCTGTGTGGATTTACTGTTTACCCTCCTTTGTGGATTGTGTTGAACTATCCTGTGTAGATTTACTGTTTACTCTCCTTTGTGGATTGCGTTGTGCTATCCTGTGTGGGTATACGTTTTTCTTTCCTGTGTGGACTGGGTTGTGCTTGGGCTCAGATGTTGGAGCCGATCGGGAATTGATGACTTAGGTATATGTATGGGAATATACCTAAGCAGTGTCGGTTGTTGCTTCATGATTTCATCTTTCCTTTGTGGTTTATCCTTTGTGGATTTCAGGAGACCTTCGGGGGTCTCGGGGTCCCTACCGAGTAGCTTATACTCACCCCTGCACGGGCTTTGCCCGCACTTCGTTGTGTTGGTTGCAGACGACAGATAGCGCTGATCATGGTGGAGGCTTGTAGAGCAGGACGATACCTAGAGGTGGACCACTGGGCGGGATGTACTCGGAGCGGACGGCTGGACCGAGGAGCTGTGGAGGATATCTGTGCTCACCCTTCAGGTGGGACTTCCAGAGGACGGCTCGACGCTGCGGCTTTTCTTTTTAGTTGCTGTTTTTCCCTTTCAGTTGTACTTTACAGTTGAGCTTGTATTTCTGGCCCCTTTTTCTTTCAGCACATCTTGTTACAGTTTTTACTTAGTGTTTACTTTTCCGCTTGCTTAATCTGTGGTGCTTGTTTACTTTTCAAAGGCAATGCCTTCCCTTTTTTTCGGGATTTACGCCTTAGTGCTAGTCGCCAGCCCCTGGCCTATGGAAGGCGGGCTTGGGGTAGTCATGGCACGGGCCCCGAGGACGGGTCATGACAAATTGGTATCAGAGGTGGTCGGTTCTACCGCAGACTCTGATATTTCTTCTATGTGAAGCAATAGTGTTAAGCGTATTGAGTGTGGTTATCAGTCCAGGGAGTCCAGTGTTGGTGCGGCGGCCGACGTATCCGTACACCAAGACCCTGACTTCTTATTTCCGACTTAATGCACGAAAACATTGATTGCATATGTGTTTCAAGTTTTCTTTGTGATTACTTGTGTCAGATCACTAGGTATACTGTTCTAACTGTGGCGCACTTGTTTCTTTTCAGGATGGCCCCACGACGGCAGCGAGCTAGGGTTCCGAGAGTGGAACGTGATGACAGCCCACCGAGCGACGGGGCCTCCGCGTAGGGATCCTTGTCAGCAGAGGAACCGATGGTACCTTTACCCGCCGAGCCACCAATGCTTCCCGCCACGACCGCTAACGATGCACATCGCCTTGTAGCTCTGCATGAGTTCCAGCGCCAGCGACCACCCAGGTTTTGTGGGGAGACGGACCCCCAGGCAGCCGAGGACTGGCTGGAGGCGGTCGTACGAGTTTTCATATTAGTGAGGACACCAGCAGATCTTATGGTGGTCCTTGCAGCGAGCCTCCTGCACGCAGCAGCGGGCCGATGGTGGAGCTTGATGCTCCAGGTGCACGACGAGGCATCTCTTCTCTGGACGGACTTCGAGAGCCTCTTCCACTCAGAGTTCGTCCCGGCCACCCTCCGTGCGGTGCGCATTCAGGAGCTACTACAGCTGCGGAAGGGCAGCATGACAGTGGCCCAGTACTCGGCGAGATTTACTGATCTCTCGCGCTACTTCACAGATATGGTACGGGACCCGTTCTTCCGGGCCCGGACCTTCGAGCAGGGACTAAGGCACGAGATCAGGGCTTCGATGATCTCCCTCAACATTCCGACTCAGGCATGGGTGTTGGAACGAGCCCTCTTAGTGGAGAGTTTCCTTGCTGAGCAGTCTCCAGCAGCAGGACCCACCGCTTGCCGGCATGCGGCAGAGTCCTCTACAGCGGGCAGTAGACAGATGACGCAGGGGTCTAAGAGGACTAGACCTGTGGGTGGTCGACAACATGACTCGGGATAGTTTGTGCGAGGCACTCGGGGTAGAAAACGACTTTCCATGAGAGGGCAGTGTTACTCCTGCGGCGAGATTGGTCACATGGCTCGTGACTGTCCGACCCGCCATACGAATGACCAGAAGATGAACGAAGGACCCCCCAAGCAGAGGCAGAGGTTCGATCAGGGCGGGCCGCAAGGAGTAGGCGGCCATGGCAGGGGAGCTGGCCATGCAGCTGGAGGTGGACGACGCTTCGGGGTGTTGCCACCACCACCACCAGGAGGTCCACCCCAACCGCAGGGAGTTGGTGGACATGCGAGAGCTCAGCATCAGGCAGCTGAGGCCTTTGATCATGGAGCTCCGGGAGCAGATGGACAGGAGCGGAACTAGTGGATACGTCCTTTGTACTTCTAGTTCCTTGTTGCTGTTGTGTAGTGTCTTTGTATTATGAGCTGCAATAGTAAAAGACGCTTACCTTTGTGATGTTTTCATTCCTGTCCTCTTTTATGTTGTTACTAAGAGGTCCCAGTTTAGACTGTTGACTTGACCCTCACTTGTGAGACATCTACTGGAGGAGACCCAGTTACCACACACTGATGCCGACAGTGTGACTCAACCCTTGGAGGTGAGAGTAACGGTTGGATCTCTTGGTAGTAGCGTCGAGGCCTTACGACGTCATCCTTGTTATGGATTAATAATATCCATGTCGAGATTGACTGTATTAGGAAAAGGAAGTGGTTCGTCCAGGGGATGAGACCAGATTTCTCTTATCAGCAAAGAAGAAATCTTAGCAGCTCTTGTGGGACCGGAGATGGTCCGGGCCATGACAGAGAAGGTCCAGGTCATCCAGAAGAAGATGAGGACAACTCAGAGCCAACAGAAGTCTTTTACAGACAGGAGGCGGAGGCCACTAGAGTTCGAGGATGGGGACCACGTCTTCTTGTGGGTCTCACCTCGACATGGATTACAGAGATTTGGCCGAGGTGACAAGTTGTCTCCACACTTCATCGGACCCTTCCAAGTCCTCAACAGGATTGTCAAGGTGGCTTATCTCCTGGCTCTACCACCACAGTTGCGCCGGGTGCACGGCGTTTTCCACGTATCTCAGCAGAACAGACACGTGCACGACCTGACGCAGATCTTTGACCATGGAGAGATGGTCTTTGATGTTGGGAAGACTTTTGCGGAGGTCCCAGTGGAGATCGAGGATCGACAGGAGCGGGTCCTACATGGATGATCGATTCCTCTAGTGCACTTCAGATGGCAGCTCGGGAACCTCCAGGAGAGCACTTGGGAGCGGGAGGCTCCGACGCGTGCTCAGTACCGCCTTTGTATTCCTAAGTTTGTAGTAAAGATTTACGGGGATGTAAAGCCATGTGGTGGGAGTGATGTAAAGACCCGTAAATTTCAAGGAATTTTTTTTCTTAATTTTCTTTGGAATTTTACAAGAACGAAGCCTCTGACGACACCTGATTCCGAGGCCCGGTGTGCTCGGAATCATTTTCCGAAGTTTGGCTCGGGTACATTCAGTGAACGGACAAGCGGGTTTTTCTAACTTCTGAACCGGTGCCCGAAATCGAATTCGGAGGGCACCGATGGAATCACAGCGCCGTTATTTTCTTAGAAACGCCTCTTCCGGAGTTGCGTTTGCTCGGGTGTAGTTTTTAATTTTCGGGCTTAAAGTTAAGAAATAAAATAATTGTATGACAAAATTTATTTTATTTCACTTAAGCCACTTGGAAGCCACTTGAAGCCACTTAAAGCGGATTAAGCTGAGTTGATGCGGATAGGGTGTTATCCAAAAATATCCTACCCTCTTGGTAGGATATTTGTGAGGTGGGACCCGCATGAGCCCCACCGTTTCTTTTCCGCTAAGTAACGCACCCGCGAAAACCCGTCATTATGAAGTCAACTGACGCGTTTTCTTTTCTTTTTTCTTAACGCACCATTTAATTGGGCGGTTTTATTCATAAATTAAATGGGCAGTTTCTTTCGTTGAATTAATTCTATGAATTAATGGGTCGTTACTTACCTCTTTTTCGTTTGTTGGCATAATAATAAAATAAGACCAACGCCGACTTTTGGAGGATTACCCGTTGAGAGGATTTTGACAGAAGTTCTTATGCCTTCACTCTTCTTTGCGAAGAACGCGAAGAACGCGAAGAACACGAAGAACATGAAGAACGCCGGCCTCCAACGAAGAACGCCAAACCTGCGGAAATCGACGACGCGACACCGTGTGCCGCGACGCCGACGTTTCCTTTCCTGCAACGTTCTTCTGCGACGTCTCTTCCTCCGCAATGAAATATTCGATCAGCTGTTTGAGGTAATAGACTTCGGGTTTCTTTTAAAAATCCTTTGTGGTTTTTAACAACGCACAGATTTAATTATTATTAATTAAATCTTTTTGTTCTTGAACCTCGGAGTTCGTCGACGCGACACCCTTCCGCGACGACGTGACGCCGGATACCGCGACGACGCGACGATCCCCACTTTCCGCGAAGAACGCACGTGCGACGACTTGACGAGGTAGGGGTTGTTGTGAAATATTTTTTTCCCATGAACGTTTATTTTAAATTAAAGAATTGGTTTCATAAGGACAATTTTAATTTATTAAAATTGTTGTTTGGTGTATTGTTTTATCCTCCCGATTGATACCGTCTAACGCGGAGGGAGCGGGCCAAACGAACATAGCCCGACAACCCTCCACCGTTCTTCGTGGTTGTGCGGATTTGGCGGGTGACGAAAAAACATGACGCAAGGGCGATTTGTTGATCCCGCAGTGAAGAACGGAACCCGGGAGGAGCACCGGCGTAGACAGGAAGAAAAACGGACCACCAGATCAACTCCGATGGCCCACGGAAGCCTCCGGTGGCACCCCGGTGCGCCGCCGCGGCGGCGGCGGCCAGCGGACCTGCGGCCACGCGGGTCCGGCCCTCACGCATGGGACGCGGCTATGCCGCGTCCGTTGACTCCAGTGCGTCCCTTCAAGGGTCGCAGCTTCGTCAACCCGCGGGGGCGGCGCCCCGCGGCTGCCGCGCTCGGCCGCTCGGCCGGGCCGCACCATGGACGGACCGGACCGGGTCCAGCCGGGTCGGGTCGACCCGGTTCGGCCGACCCAGGGGGGGGGGGGGGGGTCGGGCCGGGTCGGCCCGGGCCCAGACCCCCCGTCTTCTGACTGATTCGGTCTTTTGCCCGTACCTTGAGATACGGGCCTCCGAACAACGCGCCGTCAGCAGAAACGTGATCCTTGGATCGAGACGGTCATTTCGGTATATCGCACTCAAGGTTTCAGAATACTTTGGGTTCAGACGGGTTGGTTCGTACACGAAACCAACCAGGCCCTCGGAGCGGAAACGCTTATATCTTGAGCTACGGACGTCCGATTGACGTGCCGTCGGCTTTGGTGGATTACTCTAAGTGAGAAGGATCTTTTGGCATAATCCGCCCGAGGCTTGGACATAGGTGGAGTACGGTCGGGTTGATTTTGCCTTAAAAACCAACCGGGCCCCTGGGACGAAAAAGCCTATAACTCTCAGACCGGGCGTTCGATTGACGCGCCGTCTGCGACGTTGAGTTCCTGTTGGCGATACGGAACTTTTGGATACATCAACTTCGGACTTTGTGTACGTTGATGTATCAGCCTCTCGGCTCGTGGAGCGGACCCTCCCGAACGAGCTTGCTGTGTGCGGGAATCCTAGAGCTGGCTGCAACTGCTGCTGTGACGACGACGACTGTACAGAGATCCTCAGTGGATTTGACTGTGACGATGATGAAAAACAGTACGGAAATCCTCCGTGTTTTCGGCAGTAACTACTACGGTACATCTTGGGATACATCAACTCCGGAATACATGTCAGTTGATGCATCGACCTCTTAGCTCGTGGAGTGGAGCCTCTCGGAACGAGCATGCTGTGTGCAGAAAACCCTAGAGCCGGTTGGGACTTGACGACTGCTGATCGAACGACTCGGTGTGTTACGGATAACACGACAGAGGTGCGCTTGGTTGTAGCGGCATAGGGGAGCGCTTGGTTGTAGCGGCAGACCCACGACAGAGGTTCGCTTGGTTGTAGCGGCACAGGGGAGCACTTGGTTGTAGCGGCAGACCCACGACAGGGGAACGCTTGGTTGTAGCGGCAGACCCACGACAGAGGTGCACTTGGTTGTAGCGGCACAGGAGAGCGCTTGGTTGTAGCGGCAGACCCACGACGGAGAAGCGCTTGGTTGTAGCGGCACGAGGGAGCGCTTGGTTGTAGCAGCAGGCCCACAGTACCCGATAGGTGGAGAACTACAGCAGTCCAGGGTAAGAGGGAAGCGCTTGGTTGTAGCGGCATAACCACTGTACTTGATGGAGAAGGAGTTACCCAATAGCTTTGGGTTCAACTTCATGATCGATCCTATGTGGGTCATTGCGAGGGTTAGTACCTACAAATCCTTTGTGGGTCCGACGGCTTAGATGAATCAGTGGTTACATCTGATCATCTCTAACGCCATACGAAGAAGTATCCTGTGTGAGCTGAATCTTGTGTTACTCTCCTTTGTGGATTGTGTTGAACTATCCTGTGTGGATTTACTGTTTACCCTCCTTTGTGGATTGTTTTGAACTATCCTGTGTGGATTTACTATTTACTCTCCTTTGTGGATTGCGTTGTGCTATCCTGTGTGGGTATATGTTTTTCTTTCCTGTGTGGACTAGGTTGTGCTTGGGCCCGGATGTTGGAGCTGATCGGGAATTGATGACTTAGGTATATGTATGGGCATATACCTAAGCAGTGTCGGTTGTTGCTTCGTGATTGCATCTTTCCTTTGTGGTTTATCCTTTGTGGATTTCGGGAGACCTTCGGGGGTCTCAGGGTCCCTATTGAGTAGCTTATACTCACCCCTGCACGGGCTTTGCCCACACTTCGTTGTGTTGGTTGCAGACGACGGACAGCGCTGATCGTGGTGGAGGCTTGCGGAGCTGGACGGTACCTGGAGGTGGACCACTGGGCGGGACGTACTCAGAGCGGACGGCTGGACCGAGGAGCTGTGGAGGCTATCTGTGCTCACCCTTCAGGTGGGACTTTCAGAGGACAGCTCGACGCTGCGGATTTTCTTTTCAGTTGCTGTTTTTCCCTTTCTGTTGTACTTTACAGTTGGGCTTGTATTTCCGGCCCCTTTTTCTTTCAGCACAACTTGTTACAGTTTTTACTTAGTGTTTACTTTTCCGCTTGCTTACTCTGTGGTGCTTGTTTACTTTTCAAAGGAAATGCCTTCCCTTTTTCCGGGATTTACGCCTTGGTGCTAGTCGCCAGCCCCTGGCCTATGGAAGGTGGGCTTGGGGTAGTCACAGCACGGGCCCCGAGGACGGGTCGTGACATGAACCTCAACTACCCTCTCCTGGTACCGAACCTGAACCAACTCATGATGCCACAATCTGTCCTGGTCCCTGCCTGCTGGCTGTCTGAGATGGCTGCCTGCAAAACCTATCCAGATGTCCGACCTATACACACGCTCGACACTCCTTCGGGGGCCTATCGCACGGAGCCCGAACATGTCCCGTTTGTCCACACTGAAATAAAATTACCACTGAACTGCCACAAGGTGGTCTAGCTGAGTCCTTGGCCTGCCCGCCCTGCTGGAACTCATCTCTTCCTAACTTCCTGCTGTCCAGACCATCACCTAAAGCTATCACCCTACCAAAACGAGATTTCTCTCTCTCATTTACCTCAGATATGAGTGCCTGGTTCACCTCCTCAAAGAAGGAACCCATCCTGAAGATGTTTACTTGAACCCGAATAGCGTGTCACAATCCATCCTCAAAGCGCCTCACCCTAGCTGCATCATCGCTCACCATACCAGGTGAAAAACATGACAAATCTTTGAAGGTAGCTGCATAGTCCATAACGGACATATCTCCCTGCTGAAGACTCAAGAACTCCCGAGCTCTCTCCGCCCTCAGCATCTCTGGGTAAAAGTGATTGAAGAACCTATCCTCGAAGTCATTCCAAGCGAGTCCCTCATGCCTACGAGCCTGTACCTGTACGTCCCACCAACGCTTCGCCGGTCCTCTCAGCATGTACATCGCCAACTTGACCCTGCACCTTGGAGGCATCTCCAGCTGCTCGAAGATCATCTGCATGCTCTCTATCTAGTTCTCTTCCGCCTGAGGACCACCCTCACCCTGAAAAAGCAGCGGGTGCTGTGAATGGAACTCCCGCGTCAGATATGCCATAGAAGGCTCTGTACCCTGTGCGCCTCTGTCAATCCCCTATAAGACACATACCAGGATAGCTCGGAGGTACTTGTCAAGCCATGGTCCGAACCCTACCAAACCCGGCTGCTGCCCTGCCTGCACTGGATCCTGAACCTGATCCTGTCCCTGAGCCTGTACCTGCGGCTCATGCTCTGCCTACACCGGATTCTGAACCTGATCTTGCAGTACTGTATCTTCTCCTTCCTGATGCTCCATCATGTTTTGAATGAGTAACCTGCTGAATACCATAAATGGTTAGACAACCCAAATATATATATATATATATATATATATCAATATATTCTACACAGATAAGGAAATCAGTAAAAGGCAGTGCATAACAACTACCCTTACTCCCCCCAACCGCAACCCATGCCCTCAACATACTGACCTCACGACCTCCTTACCCACCATCAACAAAGCCATGTACCAATAGTACCTCGGTTCGTGCCTGTCCTAACAACCAACGTTGCCTCAATCCCGACGACCATGTTTCCCAATCCTGACAGTTACACTGCCTCAACCATAGTACCTGCCTGCTCTCATAAGAGCCAGACCCATATGTCCTGCACATTCAATTCAACAAAATACAAAGCATAACACACACATTGAAATAAAAAAGCAATTCTATCAAAAGTTTAACCTATTAACATTTCAGAGCATACATAGCATGGAAATTTGATTTTATTCACATGGTATTATCACTTCACAAAGCATATGTGCAGTTATGAAATTGAAATATCCTAAAATGTGCCTATCAAGAGCCAAGAAAGCAACCCTTTCCATACCGGCCAAGGTTTACATATCATAATCAATAACATCACACAAAAAGTGAGCCACCGAGGTGGAAATCATATCAACTGTAATATGAGAAAAAAAAATAGCAATTCCTGCCCCCAGTAACTCAATCCATCCCTCGTACATGGGGCTGCAGGCACCCAAACACAAGTTCAAAAATCAAGTTCCAACAACAACCTATCTCCAGTCTACCATATCCCAAATAGTAAAACCAGCAGAAATAAAAATAGAAGTCTCAAACTCATTAGTAGCCAACAAAGCAATGCTACTAAATCCTTGTCAAGAACCCCCTCTGATACCACTTTTTAATAACCCGAACCCGGCCTGCCACCTGAACAGTGTCGAATAGGTCGGGTGTTACTACCTTAGGCGCACCTCCCCTGAACGACAAAGGCTACCGACTAATAGCGATGGTCTGAATATGTATAGTGGGGAGGCTATACCCTCTCGGAGGAATTAAAGGTACTGGTCCAAGTGTTAAACTAAAATATGCAGCCGAAATAATTGACTCAGCAGCCTCGAACCAGACCCATAGAGCGGAAGCACATTCAATAAAAATAAACAGTGAAAGCAATATAGAAACAACAATAGAGGGAAGTAAATAGAACATCACACCAACAATCAGCTGTAATAACTGCTAAAACAACCAAGCATGCATCTAAGAAAGGCATACAAATCAATATATATATAACGGTGCCAATGGCTAACCAGCATTAGCTACAATATAAATTAAACATGCTGATGTAATAAAAAGAATACTAAACAAGTAACTCCAATACGACATGACCTCAATGTCCAAGCCAGTCTCCATGTCAACAATACTAAAGTCCAGATCCTGAGGCTGACCTTCTTCCTGCATGTAATTTCATAAAGTCTACACACGTTCCGAAGGTCCCGTGTAGGGTGTGAGACAAGTCTCAGTAGTATACCACCCAGAGGTGCGTACCTTTTATAAGTGTTTAGGTAGACATGATTATATAAGAAAATAGTAAATAGTGTAATGCCCAAAAGTAAACAAAGACTTCACTAGTGCTCAGCAGCCACCAAGAAGTGTCACCTGCTTTGGCCAACGCCGAAATCTCTGGTCTGTAGCCAGCCACCTTGTGCCACCTGACACCATGTGTCTCAAGTATCGACATCCCGAAGGCACGCCCATCCATCGTAACCCATCTCGAAAGCTCAACCTGCCCGTGGAACAATATTTAGAGGAACAACGATACCTGTACTCAAAAGATAACCAGAGGGATAGCGATGTCTGCCCTCAAATCACGGAGAGCCTTTTCCCCCAACCTGACCACCTCAAAGCTGTCTCCCGAAGGCTCCTCACCTTCCATGTGGATTTCTATGGAAAGCACCACCAAACCAAAAATACCTAACCGCAACTATCGGGGGCCTCTACCTAGCGAGTGGTCGTACCACCTTATCTCGGAGTCTATCTATGTTCACACTACTCAAAAGTACCCAGTGAGTAGTAATCACCTTATTATGTCCCAAGCCACAACACTTCTGACACCTCGTGTCCCTGTGAACCTGTCACTCAAGTCTGATGGCCTCGCCATTCAAGTAACCCGGGCCAAGCCCAACCTGACTGTCCGACTGCCTCAACTGACGTCCATGACACCCAATCCCATGGTAGAAACCCCCAAAAGTAACCCAATACAAAGCCCCAAACTGTGATCCTCATCACTCAATAAATATCCGGGCCACGCCTAACACAACGAGCAGTTCAACACAGATAGTATCACACCTTGCATAACTATACTCACACATTACTTGAAACAGGAAATTACTAAACAATTAATTGCACTAACTTACGCTAAACCATACCGGTACCTATGGTCTTAAATGCCTTAAAACAATTACTAGAATGCTATAACAAATCAGACTCAATATTTTAATCCAACAACAAAAAAAGTAGTCTAAAATCGGTCGTATAACATTGGTCCAAATCATATGCATTCGGCACCCCCGGCCAAATTTCCCCAGAGGATCCATGACCTCTCACCCGACATTGATCTAGCACAAAAAGGGCCAAGGAACACCCAGAGGCATCCCAAAATGTAGATAATTAATTAAAAACAAATAAAAAGGGTTTTTCTCAACACCCGATGTCATGCCCGGAGGTCGTAACCCAAATTTGTCTACAAGAACATGAAAAAAGCCATGCACCACCCACCTCACACTCATACGATGACACTCCTTTGATTTCAGCCTCTGAATCGGACTGAATCGCGGTATATTTTTATTTCTGTCAAATCCAGAAATTCTGTTCAGATGGAATCTATAGAGGAATAGGTGAGGGATCAAAGACGAAGAAGGGTTCATGGGGTTAGCCTTTCCAATGCGGTCCCGCTTCCATTGACGGATCAAAGAACGAAGGTCGTATGATGATTCTGGGAGGGTTTGAGTTTTTCGGGGTTTCTCGGATGAATTGTTCATCCAAAGGGAAAGAAGAAGGGACTTCTGGGAATGAGACGCGATATTGTCTCAATCGCTCAAATAAAAAATAAAATTACACGATGTGTATTTCCAAAGTACATTCCGTGTAGATGTGTTTCCATACTCCGACTTAAGCGGAGTCCAGCACACAGGTTGGATCGTGTACATGGTCAACACACGGCCAGGGTCTCGGCCGCTACACTGGTCAAAGATACACAGTGTGTCAAGAAAGACTACATGCCGTGTATATGGAAATAAATACTTGGAAATCACACGACATGTACTTGGCCTCACATGAGTAAGGGATACACGACGTGTCTATAAATACACGCTGTGTAGTAGGAAACTTCTACATGGTCTTCACATGGCATGTACTCGGCGAGTACACGGCTGGTCACTCGGGTAACTCATACACGACGTATACTTAAAGTACACGGTGTGTAGTCTGGAAATTTCCAGAAACTGCCCAAATTTTCCAAACTTCTAAAAAACTAGTCAAAATGTTTAAACAGGGTCGGAATTTGATCCGTTTCTAAAAACTCTGGTTCTTACATGAACCCACATGACTAATCATAGTGCATTAATAAACCCAAATACCATAAATTATAAAATCAAAATTGGACTTAATATCAACAAGAAACTATAATATTACATTTATTAATATAAATACCATCCTATTAAACTTTAAGCTCCGTTATATAAGAGGTGTCCAGGAATTTACATGGGTAACTTACCCAAATTCCACACAACCTATCTTATTTATACCTTAAACCACACATATTCAATAAGAAAAGAAAAATAAAACCTCCCTTTGATACCACATTATAATGACCTACTTGAATTAATTGGTTTGAGGTAGAGTTCAAGATGACCTCATGTATATTTTCCAGTACGCAAGAGTATTTCAATGAGTGGAGAGGGTCTAAATGTTGTCATGGGGAGACTCTACCTTATATAATAATAACCATTCACAAGAATCAAAATGATAATAATTAAACTCTATAATATCATGAAATAATCTAAATGAAAATAATCCTTCATTAATAAATGAAATCCGAGTCATACAATATAAACCAAAAGACCCCATACATTTTAGGTAAACCAATGTATGATAAACAAATAAAATAAACTAAAACACTGTAGTAATATTACAAGGTCCATCCAGACATCAAATCCATCCTCCAAGATCCACCTTCTTATCTCCCTGATATAGGGCTCTTTACCACAATTGGATCCTTAACCATTAAATTTACACATGTATTAATATTACCAGACATGGTGTGAGTATAAAAATAGTAGGACACCTCTGATGTCTCATACGTCATCACATATTGGATCTGGTATATAGTCCAGTATATGTCTCATATCAAGGCCCATATCCAATCAAGACTTGGGTTAGTCCACAAGGTCTTAATACCCTTATATCAGCCTTAGGTTAGGATACAAAGTTATCATAACCCTTCTTCTGTTGTGTCTACACACAAGGCCACCATACCCCATACTCTACTTTGGGTCATGACAGAATGTCATCATACCCCATACTCTATCTCATGTTAGTCCATTAGGACATCATAACCCATAATCTATCTATATGTCCCATCATCATCATTGACTCCACATTTCACTAGTATACGCCCCCCTCTAGGGGATAACCAAGAGAAAAAGGTCCGTCTATCACCTTGATATGAGATAAAAACCTTCACAAGACAATAATTAACACACAATATGGAATAATATAAAATGGGACAATCATATCACCCAAAGAATAGGTCTCAAAATACACACACTGACCATATAAAAATCACTCTACGAATAGGTATCACAGGACACTCACACATGCATAAGAAAACTGTATCACACATTGGTTATCATAGAAACACATTCACAATGATTCCAACCATGAAATAAAATTTCATTAATAGGAAGTAAATTGAAGGTACTTACTAACATTATTATGTTCATACTATGATCCAATAAGAGAAGATTCTAGTCATATAGAGATAGAGAGAGAAAGAGATAGTGAGAGAGACAGAACATCCTAATAGTTGTTTGAACAAATAGAGGTTTCCTAGGATACCTTTTTAGAATCACTTAATTGAACTAACTTAATATGATAAGAAAGACTAGGGTCATGAATGGAGATATAAAGTAAAAACTACTTCCATAACTCCCCCAATTAATAATAAGTAATTTCCCATTTGAACCACTCAAACCACATGAATTTTGGTGGTCAATTCATCTATTTCCTAAATAAAATTAAATATCGATCACCATGGAGTTGTGATTATCGAAACCCTATAATCTCAAAAAAATTATTAAAACATTTTTAACATAATTATAAACACAATCCAATGATCTAGTGGCCTAGTGAATTTATGTGACAAGGTTTATAATTCATTATCATAAAACTAAAACATAATTTTTTTTTCTAATCTCCTTTGTGAGATCCTAAATCACATTGATATTATAAAAATTCATAGTAAAAAAATAATAATACATAGACCAAATGGGTTATCTATAAATCCTAGTAAGGTAATACTCATAATAAATGATCCTAACATATGAGTTAAATGGAATAACATGATATCATAGAATAAAAAGGTTATGAATAGTCATATAAATGAATGAAATAAAAAATAGAATCATAAGATCATAGAATAATAGTAATGTGGAAACATCATAATACATGACATTATAAACAAAATTCAAGGATCAATATCAAGAAATCATAAAATTGTAGAAATATTCCCATAATGTATTAGGTTTATTCCCTAATAACATACATATCATCTCATGGGAGATAAAAATTACCCAATGTATTGCATAGATATCTAGGTGAATCCATTATAACATGTACATTCATATGTTTGGAACATAAGGAAATAATTAATAATTCATAAGTGTAAGTAAAGACCCATGAAAAAGGAAATGGGTTACTTAATATTGTCTTAGATCATGAATAAATGGAATATCATTAATATTTCCATAAAATATGGGATTAAATATTTTTTTGTATATTCAATGGGGAGTAGATAAGTATAGGTCATGAAAATAAATTACATGTTATGTGAATACATAAAAAGGGTGGAAAAATGGGTTATGTAATGGAATTCTTAAGTGGGGTTTTGTGGAAAAAATGGTCATGATTATTTAAATAAGGTAAGAGCATAATAATTTCTACAAAACAAGAAATGAGCCAAATTGGTTTTCTATATGAAAATGACTATTTTTATAAACCATGGATGTTTAAAAAATTTTCATTTATCGGTACTGAAAATGTGGTAAGAAAATAGAGAAGTTCACTTTAATCAGCTCTTCTTAACATATGGAATTAATAAGTGAACATTTAAAACATGTATATACTCATCAGGGAAAGGTTAATTAAACTATATATATATATATGTGTGTGTGGCATATATAAATAATAAAAATGAAGTATATAAGAATAATATAGAGATATAGTGATGTAATATAGATAAATCATAAACAAATGAAAATAAGGAGTGGTTGAGAGAGATCCCTTACCTCAGGTCTGGATTCACTCAAAAATTTCACTTAAACTCCTGTATAACAAAATAATATTTATTGAATAAATGATTGTGAACCTTATTCAAATATATTTGTCTTATTATCATTTTTTGGTTATTCTATAGTCATTTAATTGAGATATCAATTCTATTTCCACATTACCAAGGTCGTTCATGTCATGCATCCAAGGTCTCATTAGTTGTGAATGATTATGGGAGTTCTTTATAAAATAGTTCCACAACTACATAATTATAATGGTATAGAGTTAATTAATTTCTATAAATCTAAGAGGATCATAGTTTTCAATATTATTTTAAAATAACGTTACTTGTTTCTAGGTACTCCTCGACCTTTTTGGACCATTTTTTGGTTGGGGTTTGTCTCAGGTTATTTGGGGTGAAATTTAAAAAAATTTGGAAGATTTTTAGGAATGCATGATTGGCACACCTTTTTTCTAAAACCATGTGAATCCCTAGTGAAAACCATGAAACAATAGACAAAAATGGTTATCATGGTTGGTTCATGGTTCTAAAAACCATGTGCCCACATAGGAGAAACCATGCACTATAGAGCACGAACACATAATTAGGGAGATCATTTTTTCTATTCACGCAGACCTCTCTAGGAAACTGTATGCGCATGATTATTTTATTTTAAAATTGTATTTTAAATTTTGGATCCCCCTGGTTTAACCCTCAATCAACCAACACTCAACATAAGTCGTATTTTTTAGCTAGTAAAGATCTCTAGGGGTGATTTTGGATCCTCCAAACCCCTCCTTTGATGAATCAATGTGCCAGTGGAAGATCTGATCTCCCTCTATTAAGTGGATATCCTCTTTTTAAATATCCCTTGATATCTCCTTTCTTTATCCTTGGATTTTTATGGATGTATCATCACATATTTTATTTATATAAACTTTTATTTATGGAATGTTAATTATATTTTTGATTTATTGATCAACAATTCCTTTGTTCTTTGCCAACATTCCCATTTTGGGTATTGATTAATATATTTAGATAACTAAAGGTTGGTGGTTGAGTTTGAGATTTTCTATGTAATTAAAACCTTGAATTTATTTATTTGTTTTAAATAGATTTAAATTTATATATACAACCTCAATTCAAATTAATTTTATTATGAAATTTAAATGGCATGGATTTTAGGAAAACCCCTAAATTCTAATGGAATTAGATTTTGGGGAGTATTTTGAAAATTATTTAATTAATGAAATAATTTTAGATTTGATTTTTGAAAATGGATTAAATTTAAATGATGAAAACCTAGATTGGTTTTGTATTTAAAATGAATGAAATGATGAAAAACACATGTTTTTGGTTTTGAAATGTAATTGGTATATTGAAACTAAATATTTGGGAAATTGAATTTTAAAAGGTGATTGATTTAAAAAGATATTATTTTTTCTTTTCATACTAATTGATTTAGATCATGTGAGCCTTTTTAGTTAGTGGGTTATTTGGGACAAGAATTCTTGGATATTGATTCCCAAGTAATGTATCAATAATGAAAATTCTAAAAAAACCTAGTTCATTAGATCTTATCCCCGATGTGATATGGATGAGTCCTATTCAGCATGATCCTAAGGGATGTGTGTATACATACACAGCCGTTATCACTGATATGGAAAGTGTGAGGATCTTATAGCCAAATAATAATATACATCATGGCATATGACCATGGTTATTTTTGTTATTATTTTTATTATATATTCCATTAATTATAGAGTTATTTTTCTTCATACAAGATGATTTATATAAACTATTTTATATAAATATTTCATTTATTACATTTTTTAAATTCTTAATTTCCTTTGAAAAGAATCATGTTTTGGTTTAAATATGAAAATGAAATATTATTATATGCCATTTTTATTTAAATCGAAAGAATGAATTGGTTTATTATTATGAAATCTATTATGGAAAAATTTGTGAGACCCTACTATGATTTATAGATCACACCCTACATTTTCCTTTTGACAATTAAATATTTTATTATATTTGGTCCGAGAAATGGGAAAGATCGACTTGGTGGTGGTGAATGTTATCCCTTTGAATTGTTGAGCATACTGACTTGTAATCTTTTATCTCCTGTTATTTTGTGAAAAATTCATCCCCTCTTTTATCTTTTATGATTCAAGGTGATAGTTTCAAACTCATGGGGATCAGGAATTCAATTTGGGATATGTATGTTCTAGATCGGGTATCGAGGTACCAGGGTATCAAAGATGGTTCATGACAAGGTGGTATCAATGGTATGGTTTTACATATTTTCTTGATGTTTATATGCAGTTTGGGATATTTTTTAGGGACTTAGGGGGATGTTACGAGTGAGTTCCTAGCTAGATATCATCGTAAGAAGACATAAGTCACCATGGGTGGTATAGGAAAGTCATATTAAAGAATAATTTGATCTAATTATTATTTTTTTCCTTGAATTTGGTTTAGATGGGTTGAAATCCAAATCTCAATGTATTTTTTGTTGCGATTGATTTTCCTATTTCACTTATTTTATTTTTTGATCTAAGTAATATTATGATGTATTCAATGTTATTTTATAATGTTGTGTAGCATCATGCCTATGAAAAGACTTGTGAATAAACCCTAGTAAGAAGATTCTGATTAACTAAAGAAAGTGGATCTTCTCATGGACCAAAATATTGTTGATATTATTATGCGTATTGTCCAGGCTCTGGGAAAAGCACCTACAACTATTCCTATTCAAGATCCAGTTATGGAACATTAGAGGGTTGAATCTTGTAATTATTCTCTGGAACTGCCTTTATATAAGCCACCATCATTTAAAGTCTCTAATGATCCTCAATAGGCTGAGGTTTGGTTGAGAAATATAGAGATACAATTTGATTTCTTGGAAATACCTGATTAGATTAAGGTGAAATGTGACACCTTTAAGATGGAAGGACCTAGAAAGAGATTGTGGGACTATATGGTGATTGTGAAGAAGCATGAGGATTTATATTTTAGTGACTTTATAGTTATTTTCATTTATTATTTCTATAAAGAGTCTATGTTTATAGCTAAGGCTATATTGTTTTTCAAACATGAATAGGTTGTTAGGACTATGATAGAGTATGTGAACTTATTTGCTAAGATTTTTTATTTTTTACCAAATATTTTAAAAAATGAGAAGATGAATACTTGATGTATCTATATGGGTATTATAACTAATATTCATTCTCAGGGTTTCTTGCTGATTCTTGATTCTTATACTAACTTTCATAGATAGAGCATTGATGATTGAGATTGACCTGTATAGTATGTTAGGGTTGATGGGAGATTATTTTCTTCCCAGTAATGGTTCTATGAGTTCCATTAAAGGGAATATAAAGTTTGATGAGTTCTTGGTTTTTCTTGATAATATGAATCTTATAGACCTTCTGTAATTCCAAGAATATTTCCTTTGACATGCTTCAAGTGTGGAAATCCTGGGCATTATAAATTGGTTTTCATTGAGGAACCCAAGGCATTTAGTTCTTGTGGACACTTTTGACACTTGTAGATATTCTATTATATCTTTTATGACCCAAAGGGAAGAACATTCTCATTATCACTTAAGTGTAATATGGTGGAATTATATCCTTAAGGAACAAAGTGGTTATGACCAAAAGCATTTGAAATGATGATTCTTCACACAGTGGATGAGTCTCCAGTAGATGCTGATATAGGTCCAATGACTATGAAATTTACCATCAAAATAGCTTCATATTTAGCGACTTCTTTATTTGATACTAATGCATCACAATCATTTTTATCAATTCATATTATGAACTAATTAAATATTCCTATATAGATTTTGTCTTATGTGATGGATATTACTACACCCCTCAAATGAAGAGAGATCTTTGTCTTCATTGTCCTACATATGTTTTATCTTTATTACATATCAATTTTAACAGGTTTTTTATGGTTTTATATATGAAACCTCTTGATGATATTCTCAAGATGGATTGGATAATTTCTAATAAGGCCTGAATTGAATGTTATCTTCGATGTGTCTCCTTTCCCATGCTATATGAGGTGTGTTATATCTTTCAGGAAGAGTGAGACCTGATGTTTATTAGAGAAAAACCTTCTCATTTTGATTTTTGAAAAATAATATTATTGTTTTCTTTTGACCTAGAGTGTTAATATTTGAGCGATGATATCCCTACAGTTTTTCTTGAGTTTCTTTATGCTTTTCCTTCAAAATTATATAGATTTACAATGGTAATAGAGGTAGAGTTTTCTATAGATTTATTATCCGGTAATAAACCAGTGTCTATTTTTTTTACCACACAAAACAAGATAAAATGAAAGAGTTAAAGATTTAGTTGGAAGATCTATTAGAGAAAGGCTTTGTATGCATGAGGGTATTTCCTTGGATGATTATTTTTTTTCTTTGATTAGAAATATGATGTAACACTTAACCTTTTTGTTGATTACTAAAAAATAAATTGAATTAAGATGAAGAAAAACTATTCTTTAGCTTAGATAGATGATAAATTTGGCCAATTGATAGGTGTGAAGTGATTCTTAAAGATTGATCTTTGATTTGGTTAAAACTAGTTGAGAATAAAATAATATGACATTTAGAAAACCTCATTCGGTAGAAGTTATGGGAATTATTTGTATCTTTCCATGCTATTTGGTCTAACCACAGGTCCTATAGTCTCTATGGATTTGATGAAAAGGATATTTCATGATTATCTTGATATGTTCATGGTAGTCTTTGTGAATGACATCCTAATTTACTCTACATAATCGGAGGATCATGTGTGTCATCTAAGAGTAGTTTTGGAATTTTTGAGCAATCAGGAACTATTTTCCAAGACATTGAGTTGTGATTTCTAGATTTAGGAGGTGAAGTTCTTGGGACACGTGGTCTCAGAACAAGTAATCTCAATTGTCCCTAATAAGGTAAAAAGTTCTTGGACATGAGAGAAATTGAAATTTGTGTTTTGAGATTTGGATAGTGTTGACTGTTCCTAAGGACAAACAGGGATATGTGGTTTTTTATAATGCATCATGTTCAAGTTTAGGATATGTTAATATGAAGGGTGATCATGTGAAGGACTATGGTTCTCAATATCTCAGGCCAAACAAGAAGAATTATCAAACCACTGACCTTGAAATTATAGTCAGGATGCATGCACTTAATATTTGGAGACATTATCTTTTTGGATAAAGTTTCACAATGTATTTAGACTATAAGAGCATATTTTATTTCTTCTCCCAAAAATATTTGAACCTTTAGCAGAGGCATTGGTTGGAGTACCTGTAATATTTTGATTTCAACATTTCCTATACCCTAGGGAAATAGAATGTTTTTTCTGATGCTTTGACCAGGAAACTTCTAACCTAGGTTGTAAAAGAATCATCAGAATAGTGTAACTTGAAGTTTATTTTTGAATATATTAATTTAGGTGTCTAAGAGGAATAGGTAGAGGTTATATTGGAAATTGTTCATTTGAACTCTACTCTTCTCAAGATTATTCTTTAAGAATAATATCTTGATGATGAATTTTGTAGCATTATGAAATCCCTTTATAATGTACAGAATATTGTTGATTTATTCTTTACTAAGGAGGGTTTCCTATGTTTTCAAAACTGGTACATTTTACCTTTTCTGGTGAGAAAATACGTGATGGGGGATTTCTTTAATTCATAGTATTCTGTGCACCCAGGAACCACAAAAATTTTCTATGAAATGCGACGATGATTCAAGTGGAACGGTATAATATGGGGCATTGCTAACATTGATTCTCATTGTAATACCAAACAAAAGGTCATGGTAGAGAAATAGATACCTTCATGTTTTCTTCAGACACTTCCAATGCCAACTTAGAAGTGGGACAAGATTTCGATGAAATTTGTGGTTGGGTTGATGCATACCCTGCAGAATAATAATGAGATATGGGTTGTCATCGATCGATTGACCAATTCAGCTCAATTTATACCCATTCATGATACAACCAAAATTTAAGGGATGAGAAATCTCTATATGAAAGATATTTCTCCTTTTCAAGGAGTTATATCTTCTACAGTATATGATAGAGGTCCTCCTTATACCTCTCATTTTTCGGTGAGTCATCCAGGAGGTGATAAGATCTCAGGTTTATTTTACTAAAGCATATCATCCATAGATGGATGTCCAAATAGAGAGAGCTATACATATTCTTGAAGATATTACCTGTACATACATCTTTTATTTTGGTGGCGTTTCAGATGAACTATTTATGAATAGTTGAGTTCACTTATAACAATATTTACTAGTATTTGATTAGAATGGATAATTTTGAGGCCTTTTATGGAATGTAATGTAAATATACATTATGTTGGTTAGAGATCATTGGAACTTCTTTGGTTGGAGAAAGTATGGTTCAAGAGATGATGGAGAAGATTCAGTTGATTAATCAGAGAATATTGGCTTTATAAATCCAGAATATGTCTTATGTTGATCATTATTGAAGACTATTGGAGTTCTGTATTGGTGATCAGGTGTTCAATAGAGTTTCACCTTGGTTGGGTCACCCACAACATAGGAGGCAAGGGAATATTTCTCCTCAATTTATGGGACCTTTTGAGGATGTTTAAAAGGTGGATAAAGTTTCTTAAAAATTAATAATTAAACCATGTTTGAAATTGTTACATAATGTGTTTAATGTATCGTAGATTCATAAGTATACTTCTGATCCTTCTCATGTTTTTTGTCAGATAGATCTTGATGTTGAGCCTAATTTATTTATGACTAAGAAATTAGTCAGGATAGTTGATTCTGAGATTAAGGTACTTCATGAGAGGAAGATATATTTTCCTATGTTCTATGTCAGTATGGTTCTAATTCCCATAAGACATGAGAAAGGGAGGTACTAATGAGAGAGCAGTGGAGTTATCTCTTTTATATGAAAAATTATTGAGAGGATTTTTGGGGACATAATGTTTCTATAGTGGGAAGGTTGTAACATAAAATTACTTTTTATTAGGTTCCCTCAAAATTTATTTTGATCATTCTATATTGGGGTTTGTATTAGGTTGTTTGGGGAAACATTTGGAAATTTTGGAGGCTTTTTGGTTCGTGTGCAGTTGGCACACAGTTTTCCTAAACCATGCGCATCCCTAGTGAAAATAGTGAAAACTTGGATAGTGAGGGTTCACACCATTTTTATTTTGTTTGTAAAACCAGGCACCCACCTAGTAGAATCCATTATTCCATTAATAAGGTAACATCATTAAGTCACACAGTTTTTTTAACTATGTGACCCTCTCCAAGAAACTGTGCACACAAGATTGTTTGATTCTGAATTATTATTTTAAATTCCTGAACCCATTGGATTAACCCCTAGTCTACCCCCACTTGATCTAACTCGAAATAATTATCTATTAAATCTCTATTTAGTTGATTTTATCTCCTCCAAACCTCTCCTTTGTTGAATTAAAGTGTTGGTGGATGATCTGATCTCTCTCTGATAAGTGGATTTCCTCTTGTTTAATCCCTTATGATATCTCCTTCTTTCTTCCTTAGAGTTTGATGGATTATCATGTATTAGATTTATCTAAACTCCATTTTATGGGATCTTTATTAAAGTTTTTATTTATTGAGCTCGTATGCCTTCGTTCTTCAGTGGTGTTTCCGTTTTGGATGTTGATCACTAGATTTACTTGATTAATGGTCGGTGATTTCGTTTGAGATTTTCCATGAAATAGAAACCTTGAATTTATTTATTTTTTTGAAATATATTTCAATTGATTTATAAAATCTTTATTCAAAGTTATTTGATTATGAAATTGAAATAGTATGGATTTTGGAACCCCCCAAATTCCAATGGAATAGGAATTTGGAATTTATTTTGAAAATGATGGAATTGATGAAATTATTTGAAATTTGATTTGAGAAAATGGATTAATTTGAAATAATAAAAACATATGATTAGTTTTTATTGAGAAGGAATGAAATGATGAAAAACAAATGTTTTTGGCTTTGAAATTGAATTGGAAAATTGAAACTAAAAATTTGGGCAATTGAATTCTAAATGATGATTGATTTGTAATGAGACGATTTTCCATTTTTCTATAGATTGATTGAGTATATGAAATAATAGGTAGTTAGGGAGTTATTTGGGACAAAAATGGTTTTATGATTATTACCTAGAAATATATTGATGATTAAAACTATAAAAAACCTAGTTTGGTAGATCTTGTCCGTATTTGATGTTGATGAGTGTTATTCAGCATGAGACTAAGGGAGGTGTGTACTCATACTTAGCCATGATAATTAATATGAGATGTGTGAGGATCCTATAACCATAAACTAATGTACTTTAGGGTAAATGACCATGGTTCTTGTTGAGATTATTTTGATCATATATTCCATTTATTATAGATTTTTTCCCTTTATTCCAGTTGATTTATATAGACTGTTTTATATAAAATGTTTATTGAAGAAACATTTTAAATGATTTCCATCCTTTGAAAAGAAGCATGTTTTGTTTTAAATATGAAAATGATATATTATTCCATTCCCTATTTTATTTAAATTGAAACCATGATTTTATTTATTATTAAGAAATCTGTTATGGAACACTTGGTGATACCCTAATAGGATTTATATCTCACACCATATATTTTCCTTTGACTGTTTATATATTTTATTTTTCTAGGTTTGAGTAAAGGGGAAGTATTATTTAGAGGTGGTGGATGTTCATGATCCTTTGGACCATGGGTTGTTGTTTTCATCTTGGGATAATTGAATTAATTCTTATTACCATGATGATATACTTCTTTGGGTTTTGTTATACCTATTTGGTTTTTGATACTTTTTCCCTTTAATTTTTTATGCATACTAACCAGAAATATTTTATCATCAGCTTTTTTATAGGAAATTTGTTCCTTATTTGATATTTTATGGTGCTATGTGCTAGTGGTCAACCCATGGGGATTGGGAATTCCCTTCAGGATATGTCAGTGTTAGCTCAGGTATAAGGGTACCATGGTATCTGGGGTGTTTTATGAAAATTATTCATAAATAATTAGTATTTATAGATTATAATCATTATATACTTAGTTAGTTTTGTTGGGTTTTCCAATCATAATGAAATTATATTATTTTCTTTAATATTTTGGATATATATTCATTCTAGAATATGAAAAATATAAAATATGAATATTTAGTTCATTTTTAACTGTTATATGTGTATTTTAACTTTCCATGAAGGTGGTAATGGAAAATGGAACACATCATCCATGGAGGTAGTGGACTAACCATAACATGGAAAATGTTTTTTTAGAATAAAATAAGAGAGGAAGATAGACAAGTGAAGGACCCTGGGAAACCCTGAGAGGGGAGGGGTGAATCAGGGTGTCAACTTTTTCTTTTAAACTGACGGATCTCGTTCCCACGTTGGTAGAAACTAGTTATCCTATATGATTGATATGAGATCAAATAAAATATTCAATGCAAAGAAATGACACATCACTTTTTACTTGGTTTACCACTAAGGGCTATGTCCAAGGAGCATACACCGACAGGTTTTAGGTCATACCAAATTCCACTATTCTTCAATCGTTGTGGATTATAATGGTTTGGGAATAGTCACTCTGTCCCAGGCTCACTGCCTTCACAACTGTTCAGGGATAGCCTACTACGTCCCTTGGGTCACTCCCATTGACTCCCCCTGGCTCACTGCCATAGGTGAAGTCCCACTTAGTTTATAGACGTGAATGTATTTTCATTATTGCTAATGAATACATCCTCTGTTGTATGATGATGCTCTGTTGAAGTCCATCTTCCACCCGTATACTAAACTCACATTGCACCAAAGGTATCGGGAAAACTCCCAGGTTTCATGCAGCCCCAAAAAGACTAGAGAGATTTAATACACACCTGGCGTGCTTCTCCAAGCCGGTGCGCAAGTTTTAAAGACGGCGTGCAAGTTCACCTCTACTACTTGCAAGACACTTGCTTTTTCAACCTCAAACTTGTGCGACACACACTCTTTTTCACCCAAACCGGTTTTAGTGCGCAATTTTCAACTATCACGCTTCATCAAATCCTGGCATGTAAGTGTCACCAAACCACCTGTGAGACACCTCCTTCACCAACTCCAAATTTGGGTGACTCACCCCCTTTCTTTCCCAAACCACCTTGGACGCGCAACAAACAACTGTCGCACAACTTCTACATGCGTGACCCACAACCACTTACGTGACCACTACACCTGCATGATGGGAGATCTGATTTTCTCTAAGTATGAAATTCGATATGAATGAGGAGGGTTGAACTTCTATTTATAGGCATTTGGATACCCTGCGTGATGGTGCACAAGTCTTCCCTCGGCGTGCAAGTTTCGACGCACAAGTCTCTGCCGCGTAAGTCACTTGTGCGACCAAACATAAAACTTGGGCACCCTTCTCCCATTACCATATTTTCATGTTCTGATATTGAAAAACATATAGTGCACAAGTTTCTTATTCTTTATGTAAATGGCACGCAAATCTCTTTACCAAAACCACTTTTCTCCATTTTTCAATTTTCAGGCCCAAAAATTTGGTAAACACTGGAAAACGGTTCCACCTTCAATACTGTTATCTATTTGTTCTGTATGATCACTTTTCTGGAAGAAATTCTGAACTTCCACTGAGGATTTACAAAAAACACAAACCATACTCTAATTCATTCAAAGAAAGACCATGGTTCCAACAATCTCCCCCTTTGGGTTTGTTGGCAATCAGTAAATAAATTCAATAGAGAACCAGCCATAGGAAAACCAAAAATGCAAGAATCAACTTTTCCAACACTTGAAGTCTACATGAGAAATGATCAGTGTAGAAAACAATATGAGAAGCATGAATTGGGTTCCCGTGTTTTGGAATTTTCAATGACTCCTAGGAAAATCTCTTACAGTGTCATAGAAGAATTACACATCCAATGTATTCCTTCGCATCCTTCTCACCAACACTAAATTCTCAATGTGTCACAGAAGCATTACATGCCTGAATTTATCCCTTTCTCCCTCATTTACAATAAACCCAAATACTAGTAATTGTTCATTGTTCATCTCAAACCATACTCCCCCTGGATAGTATCTCCCCCACAAACCTGCATCACATCCATAAAAAGATTAAAAAAATTTAATATAACTGGGGAGAGGGGTATTTCATAACCTCCTTATGCACTGGGAGGTGGCTGAACACTGAGGTTCAACTGATGCTTCCCAAACACAACTGCTAACAGTGGCTTGGTCAGGATATCAGCCACTTGCTCATCAGTTCCCACATGATCCATTCTAATCATGCCTTCCTCAACTTTTTCTTTGATAAAGTGATACCTTATTTCAATATGTTTTTTATGAGAATGATGAATAAGATTCTTTGTAAGATAAATTTCTCTATTGTTATCACAGTAAATTACCATTGGTTTCTCCACCTCATCACCAATATCTGTTAGTTGTTTCTTCATCCACAACATTTGAGTGCATGCCTTTGTGGCAGAGATATACTCAGCTTCAGCAGTACTAAGAGAAGTACTTTCTTGTTTCTTGATAAACCATCCAACACATTTATTCCCTATATAGAATTATACACCACTGGTGGACTTTCCGTCCACTACATCGTCAGCCCAGTCAGCATCATAAAATGATGATAATTCACTGTCTCTTCCTTTAGCAAAGTATAATCCACAACTATGAGTACCTTGAATATACCTCATGATTCTTTTTACTATTTTCATATGTTTCTCCTTTGGGTTACTATAAAAGCGGGCCGCTAGACAGATTTCAAAGTAAATATCTGGACATGTTGCTATCAGGTACAGTAGGCTCCCAATTATCCTCCTATACAAAGTGGGGTCAACATATGCTACATCCTCATTCTTTACAAGTTTAGTTCCAATAGTAATCAGAGTTGATATTGGTTTGGAGTCCTGCATATTAAACTTCTTCAGCAGCTCTCTCACATACTTTTATTGAGAAATGAATGTGTAATCCTACCTTTGAATCACTGGAAACCCCAAGAAATATGTGTGCTCCTCAATCATAGACATTTCCAATTCTGATTTCATGTGATTGGAAAAATCATCCACTAATTTACGCCTACTACCACCAAATATAATGCCATCAACATAGACTAGAACCATGAACTGATCTTTTGGAGAATTCTTCACAAATAGATTGTGGTCTACTCCTCCTCTTTTGAATTCCAACTTCTTATGATACGAGTCCAGCTGGGAATACCATGATCGTGGTGCCTACTTTAAACCATATCGATCTTTCTTCAGTTTTTAGATATTTGTTTCATTAGTACCAAGAAAAAAACCCACTGGTTGTTCAATGTAGACTTCTTTTCAAGTAAACCATTCAATAATGCTATCTTGAAAACCATTTTACATACATTATATCCTCTTTGGAGTGCCATGTCAAGGAAAAGCCTGATTGACTCCAGTCTATCCACTAGAGCAATGGTTTCTTCAACATCAATGCCTTCAATTTGGGAGTATCAATTATATACCAGTCATGCCTTGTTTCTAATAACACTTCCATGCTCATCAAAATTGTTATTGAAGATCCATTTTGTAGCAATCACATTGTGACCTTCGGGTCTATAGAGAAAATCCCATGTCTGATTCTTGTCAATCCGATCTAACTCTTCATTCATGGCTTTCACCCATGATTCATCCTTTGCAGCTTCTTCAAATGAGGATGGATCCACAACTGACAGAAATGTAGATTTTGTGTTATTCCTCATCATCCTTGTTTGAGTGGATTAACTCCTATCCCCAATTATGTTAGATGGATCAATCTCAGCTCTATGATTTCTCCTGTGTAGTTCAGTTGCATTCTCTCCATCCACAATTTCTTATTCAGATTTTTCTTCTGAGTCAACATCATGATGTGATTGATGAGTGTTTTTTACAGCTTCCTATATTTCTGTGTTTATATTTTCTCCATGTTCACTTTCTTCCTCACTTTCTATCACATCAACATATGACATCCTTGAATCATTTGTGGTTTTCTCTTTAATTATCTTAACATCAATGCTTTCCACAATACTTCCTAATCGCTTGTTGAAAAACTTGTAGGCTTTTCTATTCATTGATTATCCAAGGAAAATTCCTTCATCTGTATTGTCACCATACTTCCCTTGATTTCCTTCTTTGTTCCTAATGAAGAATTTAATTCCAAAAACATGAAACTATTTCTAAGGGGGTTTCCTTCCATTCCACAATTCATATGGTGTCTTCGTCTCTCCCATATAAAGTCCTGTTTGATTTTAAATTTATACTACATCTTGAAAAACCTCTTTCGAGTAATGTTGTGGAATACGATTCTCAATCAACATAGTTCATTCCATGTTGTTCACCTATCGATTTCTATGTTCAACAACTCCATTTTTTTGTGGAGTTATCACAGTATCTACCTAATGTTGTATCCCATGTTTCTCCAAGTAATTTTCAAATTCAATGGACATGTATTCCCCTCCATTGTCAGATCGCAACACTTTGATTGTTCGTCCAGTATCATTCTCTGCGATTTGCCGATATGTTTTCATGCATTCAAGCACTTTTCATTTCCTTTGAATGACCATTACACATTCCATTATACTATAATCGTCTATAAAAAGGACAAATTACCTTTCTCCATGAGTTCTGACAACATTTATCATCCCGCATACATCTGTATGAATTAGATCAAGAAGATGGGATGCCCTTTTCTTCTTTGGCCGATATGAACTACAAACCAGCTTCCCACAAATGCAATCATCACAAGACTTTTCACGCTCATGATTCAGGTTTGGAATGTCCATGATAATCCTCAATTTTGATATTTTCTCCATGTCTTGTATTTCTATATCCTAGTCTCCGATGCCACAAATTGTTTATTTCTTGAACAGTCCTGTAACAAACATTTTCTTTACTATGAACCTGATAGAAGTTGTCTTCTGTTCTGCATCCCTTAATAAGTGAATTGCCTGTCTTTCCCTTGATAGTGCAGCCATTCTGATTAAAAGTAACTATAAGCCCTGAGTCACAGAGTTGACTCATGCTGAGTAGATTATAACGTAGGCCATCTACATAAAGGACTTCAGTCTTATTTAGCTCTCCATTAGCTAATTCAGTACTTCCACTACCTTTGATTTTCAGATCTCCATCATTATCAAATCATACTGTGCCATCAACCTTCCTTTTGATATCCATTAATAGGCCAGCATTACCTGTCATATGAGATGAACAACCGCTATCCAGAATCCAGGTACTGTTGCTTTTTTTTAATCTTTGAGGGACACCTCTACAAGGTTGGATTTCCCAGTTCTCTTCTTTTCTTTCCATAAGACATTGGATTGAGTATAGAGCACTGATTTCCTTTCAATTATCTCTTCTGTTTACCTAGGTTATTCATAATTGAAATATTCTTTGAGAGGAGAAAACCTGTTTGAAAGAGGAACACTGTCTTTCTGATGAGATGTGACTTGTCTGTAACTTCGGTATGAGGTGTCCATGTCCCTTCTCTGCCTGTAATTAACATCCTTATGACCAAAGTTAGAATAATGAAAACAATATCCATAGAAATAGTTTCTTCTATAAGAATTAGGATATGAATTTATTCCCCTCTGTTGAAATCCTATATCTTCTCCATTCAGATAGATTCTTGCCTCTTCGTAATAAGACAAGGTGTGGCCCAAATATACACAAAACTGACACTTCATGAGAGGAAATGTCTTCTCACTTACATTTATCCTCATTTCTTCTTCTGTGGGATAATAGTATGAGGGATCCTTTTTCCATGAGGCTCGAGGATAAACTTATTTTCTTCTTTCAGATTGAATTGGGGGTTTCTATTTCATCACTTCAGAAGACTTTCCCACATCACCCAATTTCAGCTTGCCTTTATTTTGGTCACCTTTATTTACAGCATTTTAAGATTCCACCTCACAACCAAGTCCTCTATTTTTCATGAGGGCAGGTCTTTGATCATTTAAAATATTTTCAACTCCATTAGAGACACATTTTTCTCTCTCCAACAGCTCGACATCTGATAAACTTCCAAACTATATTTTCATCCTTGATTCTTTTGAAATTGATTCAGTCTCAAGTTTAATCTTAAGAGTAACAACTTCCTCCTCAAGACCCTCATCAACCTTGTTCTTTTCTACTAGTCTGGATGAGAGGTCATTGATGAACTTTCCATACTCTTCAATTCTCAACTTCATATCCACTACATCAACATTGATTTCAAGGATTTTATATTGTAATTTCACAAATTCTTCGAGTCATTCAATTTTAGCTTCAAGCTGATCATCATATTCAGTTGATTCCTCTACAATTGATTTCCACTTATTGCAACTCTTACATTTCATCTTAAGATTTCTAACAACATCCTTAAGTTGTAACTCAGGATTACCACTTGTTTTTTAACTGATTGTCTCCACCATTTTCTTCTGATTTTTCAATAGTGGCCATCATGGAAGCATGGTTTCCAGTTTTAAACTCTGGTTCTTCTTCTTCACATAATTCATTATTATCATCTTACTCTTCATAGAAAAAATTCTTCTTCAGAACTTTCTTTCTATATTTGAAGTATCCTTTCTTGAAAAACCTTTTCTGAGGCTTCTCAATGTTTTCAGGATCACTATCATCATCATCGATCTTTATTAAGCACTGATAAGCAATGTGCCTGACTTTACCACAACAAAATCAAGATAGAGGTAACTTCCCTTTTAATTTCCTTTTTCCCTTCTGGAAGCTCTTGGAAATTAGAGAAATAATTTATTTTTACTCATCGTCTTCACCACTACTATCTTTTGAAATTTTCAGTTTCCCCGTGGATTTCTATTCCATTTCCTTTCTTACTCGTGTAGTAGCATCTTCGGGTTTGACTCTCATTTCATATGCCACTAGGTTGCTCAACAGATCATCCAAAGAAAGGTTAGAAAGATCTATTTCCTCAAGGGTTGACACCTTTTCATTGTACAGGGGTGGAAGTATTCTTAATATTTTCTTCACAATGTCAACGTCTTCGATTTATTCACCAAGACCCTGAATTGCTCCAACCACTTCAGTAATTTGATTGAAGAAGGAGTCTGCATTCTCATCAGGATGCATCTTCAGATCATCAAACCTATTGTGCAGGACTTGTAGTTTTGCCTCCTTCACTTTGATATCTCCTTCATAAATATTTTTAAGTTTATCCCACATGGACTTTGCTGAGGTGAAACTCACCAGCTTTAGATAGATCTGACCAGAAAGTGCTGCGGTGAGAGTATTCTACACTTTAGCATCAGTATCAAGAATTTTCTTATTGGCATCCGACATAGCTGGCCCTATTGGATCAGTAACATGTATACCTTGGACAGTGGAAGATATGACTTCCATTACAATGGATCTTAGATGATATCTCATTCTATTCTTTGAGATCTGGAAATTACTTCCATCGAAGAGAGGGACTCCCCTGACATTGGATGACTTTTCCATAATGGAATATTGAAAGATCAAACATCAGTCAACCTTGTTCTGATCCAACTTAAAGGACCCTGGGAAACCATGAGAGGTGAGGGGTGAATCAGGGTGTCAAATTATTATTTTAAACTAATAGATCTTTTTCCCACATTAGTAGAAACTACTTTAACATATATGATGGATATGAGAACAAATAAAACATTCACATGCAAAGATACGACACATCACTTTTTACTTGGTTCACCACTAAGGGCTATGTCCAAGGAGAATACGCCAACAGGTTGTCAGTTGTACCAAATTTCACTATTCTTCACTCTGTGGATTACAAAGGTTTGGGAACAGTCACTCTATCCCGAGCTCACTACCTTTACAACTGTTCATGGATAGCCTACTGCGTCCCTCAGGTCACTCCCATTAACTCCCCCTGGCTCACTGCCTTTGGTGAAGTCCCACTCAGTTTATAGACGTGAAGGTATTTTCATCATCTATAATTAATACATCCTCTATTGTATGTAGATGCTCTGTTGAATTCCAACTTCCACCTGTAGACTAAACACACTTTGCACCAAAGGTATCGGGAAAACTTCTAGCTTTCGTGCAGCCCCAAAAAGACCGGCGAGCATCAATCCACACCTACCACACTTCTCCAAGCCGACACACAAGTTTTAAAGACGGCGCACAAGTTCAACTCTACTACTTATGCAAAACATGATTTTTAAACCTCAAACTTGTGTGACTCACACTCTTTTCTACCCAAACCGGTTTTGGCACACAATTTTCAACTGTCACACTTCTTCAAATCCTGGCGCACAAGTGTCACCAAACCACCTGCACGACACATCCTTCACCAACTCCAAACTTGGGTGACTCACCCCCTTTCTCACCCAAAACACCTTGGATGTGCAGCAAACAACTATCACACAACTTCTACTTGCGCGGACCATAACCACTTGTGCGAACACTACACCAACGCAACGGGAGCTCTGATTTTATCTAAGTCTGAACTTCAATACGAATTATTAAAGGTTGACATATATTTATAGGAATTTTGATACCCTACGCGACAGCGTGAAAGTCTTCCCTCAGTGCGCAAGTTTCACCACACAAGTCTCTGCTGCGTAAGTCACATGCGCGACCAATCATAAAACTTGGGCGCCCTTATCCCTTTTCCATATTTTCATGTTCTGATCTTGAAAAACATATGGAATGAAAGTTTCTTCTCCTTCAAGAAAATGGCGCGCCAGTCTCTTTTCCAAAACCACTTTTCTCCATTTGTCAATATTCAGGCCCAAAAATTTGGAAAACACTAGCAAATGGTGCCACCTTCAATACTGTTATCTGCTTGTTCTATATTATCACTTGGCTGGAATACATTCTGAACTTCCACTAAGGATTGACAACAAACACAAACCATACTCCAATTCATGAAAATAATGACCACGGTTCCAACAATAAGATATATTAAATTAATATAAAAATAATAAATTATATGTTAAAAAATGATATTACCATACTATCATAGAGAAAATATATATGATAAAGTAGAATAATAAAGAATCAAAAGATAAATTTTTTAAGAATATTATCTAATTAGATTTCCTCTGTTAAATTTCTTTTTAAGGCACCTTGAATTGGTCATTTGATAAGACAAATGATTATAGGTATTTTGGGGAGAAATAGGTAGAACATTTGGTAGAAATTTGGTATGGTATAGACAATAGAACGTGTGAGGATAAGGGTAGGTGAGAGGTAGTATTTATAAGTTTGGGAGAGGGGTGTTTTGGAATATAATAATCATTTTTTATTTTATCTATAAACTATAAATAGTAATGATTATTGTGACTAAATACAATAATTTATAAATATTAGTATAAGAAAACAATTTATTACATCATCCATGACACATTTCATCATGTATTTTTCTTATTATGGAAATTACCATATTTTACTATATTCTACTATTCAAAAAAAAAATTGAACTAGTTTATAAAAATAAAAAAAAATTACCACAAATATTTTTTAATTTTTAGATTTAAAAAATAAGATTCATTTTTTTAAAATAATTTTATAAAAATGTGTAATTTAATTTTTAAATAAAAAAATCATTTATTAGAAAAATATCAGTTTTGATATTATGTTCAATTTTCTGACCCTTTGAAACATTACTTACTGTTTCATAAAAATATATTATCATTATAATATAACTTAATATTATTTTATAAAACCATTTTATAAAAATAAACTTTCTTTTAAATTTTTATAATTATCATAAAAATAAAAATAAAACATATTTGTCTTACAAAAATCTAAACACTTATTTTATCATTTCTAAAATATTTATTTATTTTTAAAATGAAATGATTTTTTTAAATTTTAATTTTATAAGATAAAAAAATATTATATTAAAATTACATAGGTGAGGATACTATTCTATTTTCTAGGTTATTATTCGGAACTCTCAGATTACTATTCTAATGGTCTAATTTGTAATGACCATATGGGTTTTCTACCCTTTTTAAATACCACATATTTAATTCATTGATCACTAAATTATATTTTATATCAAGGTTATATATATATATATATATTCATTTTTAAACATAATATTTCTATACTAATATTTAATTTCATTTATTTAGTGTTTTGTGCAAGTGTAATTATTCTATAGGACCAGGAATATCCAAATTTTAATATTATAGTTATCATATTTTCAATTTTTGTCTCATTTTTGTAATATTAATTTTTTTATTAAAATAAAGGCATGAAATGGTTACCCATTTCATTCCACAAATAAATTTATTCAATAAATAAATGGTTACAATAAAATCATGAGGTGTAAAGAGCTTACACAAATATGGGGATTAAGGGGGATACATGGTAGTATTTTAAATAGTAATAACACAAGAGTTTAAGCTGCATAAAACATGACCTACATCCAATCTAGACAAGAAGGGGAAGGACACACCTGTTTAGAGGACCGTAAGCATATGCCACTAATGAAAACAATCGAACATTGAAGAACGTCTGAAGCTAAGAAGATGAAGACTCAATCCTGTAAAAAAAAATTGCTAGGAAATCGAACCAAATGACTGTCTGGAAGCAGGCCGATTGTTTATCCCCAAAAAACAAAAAAATCCCTAAAAGAGTTGGACACTACTATAAGGTCAATCATCTCAAAAGAAAATAAATGACTAAAAATTCCACTTCAATAGTAGAAGCATCTGACATCACCTGAATGAAAGGTTGTAACCTCAAAAATTCCTAGAACACTACATGTTAGCTAGTATGTTGTTTGGAAAGTAAAATAAATAAGTGGACCAAGGAAGATATACACATTTTAAATAAGAAAAACTGTAGTAAAAAAACTATCACCATAAGTTCAAATCTGCCTCACTATGACTAGAATAAAATAGAGCCACACCATAAGTTAAGAAAACCCTTAGAATCAGGTATCATCGCCACCAAAGACAAAGTACAAGAGAAAGCCGAGAGGTCATAAATCTTTAAACAGACAGGATCAAACATCAGTACAAAGAAGGTTCATTCCAAGGGAATAAATTTGAAGTTGAAGTTTATGTTCTTCTTAAACTCTTCCACCACACTTAGAAACATCCAATTTCTTATTTTAGGGTAGGTATTAGAAGACATTTATCCATTTTTTTATTGATGAAAGGAAAGGAAATCATTATCATCCATCCAAGAGACAAGTTCCTCCGAGAAGTCTAATTTCTCTTCATGTGGGTAGGCATCCATATAAGAAGGGTCAATTTTTTGGGTCATTGTCGGTGTCATCATAATCTGTTGATTCTGAGGATTCATATGAATGATCAATAGGAATTGAATTTGGGGGTGTATAAACCACCATTGGAAGTGGTAAATATTCAATGGGTTCTTTCCTAGAGGCATATAAAGATCTGGTAACAATAGTTATTTCAGGGTGAGAGTAGTCTATATGCTTCATCATTTTTCTAATATTTGGGGTGATGTATCCATCAATGTCAACCATTGGTTTTTTTCCATTCCTTTAACTTGATTTTAAGTAGGATTAATCAATTTGACTAGATTGATCATCATCCTCCCATGAAGATTCGTTATAATTAGATAGATATCCAATTAGCATGGAGATCGATAATTGGGAAGCTTGTTTAAGAAAATGTAGTAGTTTTCCACACAATCTAGTCGAGATTGGGACAATGGGAGACTCAAAGTATGGGTCCAAATCTGGGGTCCATTTAAGAACCATCATGTAATAACCCAAAAAAACCATGTGTGTTTTTTCAAGAGTCTATAGTAACAAGACTCAGTTGAAAGAAAAAATATAACACTGGATGAACTCAAAATCATGATGTGAAAGGATGAAAAGCTGATGTCTTCGAGAGAATATCTTTTGTATTTCAAATATGGTCTACATTTAAGAAAATTCCCAACAAGAACAAATCATAAATCAAATTCAAGGAGGCTTACCTCATTTTTTGAGAAGGAAATAACTTATTTCCCTTGATGAAGAAATTTATTTGGATTGATGTTAAGATCAGGGACCATAGAGTTATTAGTTCAAGTATCGACGTTCTCATGGGATATTTCTACAACCACATCAGAAAAGATCTTAGAGATGAGGTGGGGTTTCTCGCATCTCCCATTGTCGGGATTATAGACCCCTACTATCTATTTCACTTTAAATTATTATGACCACATTTATTCTATAAATATAACGTTAAAATTAACATAATAAAATTTTGTCTGCTTTATCATGTGGTTCATGTACTTTATATAATACAATATTTCTAAATATGACACGTTAAAATTGATAGAAGTGAAATTCCATTGATAAAAATTGAGGTCGTTACATTCACCCCCCCTTAATAAATTTCACCCGCAAAATTTCAATTCTCCCAAAAAGATTAAAATAGTTGAGGGTAATTATGTTTTATTAATTCCTCTAGTTCCCATGTTTTCTCTTTGTACTTATGGTTCCACCAAATTACTTTGACTGGGAGAGTATTATTATTAAGTAGGACACTGTCTCTATGGTATTAGATCATCATAGGTTTCTCCTCATAAGATAGACCATGCTCAAACTATTCCACCATTATATTAGTTACATGAATGGGATTTGGAAGGTATATACTATAGAGGGATACATGAAACATGTCATGTACTTAATACATGGTAGGTGGGAGTGTTAATAAATAGGCCACATCTCTAATGTGATCATGAATCTCAAAGGGGATGATTTGTATGAGACTTAGCTTTCCCATCTTCCCAAATCTCACGACTAAATTCAAAGATATATGTATAATTTTTTTACCCCCAACATTAATCTACATATATCTCCAATGATAATCAACATAACTATTATTAGGAACCAACCTTATTACATTACATAATCATTAATTTAATCAAGAATAAAAATCCTTTTTACATTGAGGATCATTTCATGTTTAGAGATTTGGAGAATTAGGACAATACATTCATAACATTATGCATTATTACAGAGTGGATACCATAAAAACAGTACTCATTCCTTCCAAAATTTAAAACATTCCAAATACAACATGATTTAATTGATAGATCTTAAAACATTTAACATGGATTACTTCAATTTATTACACATCCTTATAACCTGTGAAAATCATTTAAAAACTTGGGATGATCACAAAAAGCTTAGTAAGGTATATAAAAAATAACACATTAGTCCAAGAATACTTGTAACATTTGAAATCACTTTAAAAAAACATGCTTGTCACCCATATATACATACTTTGTAAAAAATGAGATTTCCAAAATACATAAGAACATAAGTAGAACCATAAATTTATCTTGGGGCATTACTTACATAATCATGTAACCCTCTCGGCTACCTTATAATTTGTAACCCTCACGGCTACCTTACTATTTGTGTAACCATCACAGTTACACTTGGAGTAACCATATGGCCGACCGCCAACATACACATACCCAATGAATTGGAGTGAAATATAGGTCCCAAAATTAATCATAAACAATTCCAAATAACCAAAAAATAACCATACAACATGAATAATAGCATAAATATATTACTTTTGAATTTTGTAAAACAGAATTTAAAAAGAGGATTTTTAAAAAAATCCCCTTATAAATATCATAAAATTGAAGAGAGACTTAATAGAGTGGGTGGAGTGTGTATATATAATGTAAATACACATAATAAAACATAATATAAACATAAATCATCACACAAACAATTTATATAGCACATAAATAATGAAGTTGATAGTTAACCCAAAGAATAGAAATCTGGTTAAGAATTCCCTTACCCCAGGCTTGTCTTACATAAAACATGTTTAAACATCCTGTATAATTGTTAAAATAGTGTTATTAGTATTTCAAAGAAATATTTTATTGTTTATAACATCTTATATGATCATTTTATTACATCATTTTACCCTTTAATTGTTCTTATTTTTCTACTTGCACTATTTTTGGGTGAGTTCTTTACACGATTTCCATGATTGGATCATGACGAATGTTCTTGTCGATGGGATGTGAAACTAAAGAATTGGAATGGAAAAGTATTTACATATTTTTTGTACTATAATTTATACCATTTATCAATTTTATGCTTTATTTGAGGATGATACATAAGTTAAAACATAAATTATGTTTGTTTAGATCATTTTAGTGGTTCTTTGATAATTACAACCTCATTTGGTCTTATAAATTAAAACATGAGTATAAAAGAATTAAAGAACCATGTATGAGACATAATAAATATATTATAACCTGGTTCAACTCTATAAATGGTTGAATGACCAAACTTTAAAGAATTAATGTAAATTGAAATCACATCGTCCACGATGTCTATAATTCAACACATCACATACAATGTTTCTATTCCTCGAATAAGTGGGAGAGGAGAAGAATATTGATGATGAATTTTCCATGAACATGAGAACTTACAGAATATACATGATTATGGATAATTAATACCTCTTTTTTAAGAGGGGTGATGAAATAAGAATAAAAGTAAGGAATCTTGAAATAAAAGAAAACATGATAAATTTCTCATGAAAATTCGGAAGCCTAATGACGTCTGTTGAAATTTCATAAAAATAGTTTGATGATAGAAAAAAGATATCTCATAAATATTACATAATATGGATAGTAAGAGGAAATATAGAATGAAATATCTTAATATAAGCCAAAGGGAATGAAAAATAATAACATAAAATCAATTAAAAGAAAGAAAATAAAATAGGATGTTACCTCTTGATCTCTTCTCCTAGATATCCTTCTTAAGGGCTTTGGTTTTGGTCTTTTGGTGAGACCAGCAACTCTAAGACATAGGGAAGATCCTTGGAGGGATTACTGGGTAGAACATAGACATATATCAAGGCTTGATAGGTGTGCAAAGAATAATGGAGTGAGAGTGGTATTTATAATGGAGGAGAGGGGTTATTTTTCATTATTTTAATCATTATTATAATATTTTTTTCCCAAAATTATGAATAGTCTTAGTTCATGTGACCTAAAATAGTAATAATGGAATGTGAGTTTGAACCGAGTGACCTTATATCAATTATGATGTCATAAATAGATTTTTTACTGATAATTGGATTATACGGTATTTTATCAGACTTTACCATTCATCAAAAATTTAAGAATTTTAGAAAAATCCCAAAAATCTTCCCTAACCATTTACTGAGGTGTATAACTCAAAAATGAAGTCTATATTTTGAAAATAATTTTCTAAATATTATTAATTTAATTTTTCAAAAAAATCAATCTTAATTAAAAAATTTACAATTCAAATTCTATAAATACTTATATATCACGATTTAAAATTAACCAAGATATAATTATCATAAAGCCTTAAGAAAATAAAATAATAATAAAATTTAATATTCATTGGGGTCATATTACTATTCATAAGAGTATGTTACTATTCACCAAAAAACATGTTGGTTCTAATAGACTCTAAATAACATACTAAATACAATTATAAATGATAGTTTATTAAACTTCATAACATAGAAGTGGAAAAATTATGTTTTAAAGTATAGTTATAAATATCTACTTAAAACAAAGTTCCATGCAATTCTATTTATTTTTAGAAAAACTTGGGGTGTTACATTATCCTAACCTTCTAGAAATTTCATCCTCACAATTTTATTTAGGTATTAACCAACTGAGGGTACTTTTCCCTAATAGCATTTTCAGACGCCCATGATGCTTCTTCAATCATGTGGTTTCTCCAAAAAACCTTTACCAGGTGGATTACCTTATTCTGCAATACCTATTCCCTTCATTCAAGAATCTGAACTCGTTTCTCTTCATAAGAAAGGTTCTATTCTAGCTGAACGGATTCTGGGATCCAGACATGTGATGAATTAGGAACATACTTTCTCAACATCGAAACATGAAAAACCTTGTGTAGCTGAGGAAAACTCGGAAGCAATGCTATGCGGTATGCGATTGTTCCAACTTTCTCCAAGATTTAAAAAGGACTGATGAACCGTGGAATTAGATTCCCTTTATTACCAAAACACATCAAAATTTTCCAAGGACAGATTTTAAGAAAAACATGGTCACCTACCTCGAAAGTGAAGTCTTTCCTTCTGTTATCTTCATGAATTTTTTGTCTGCTCTGAGATATCCTCATGTGCTACTGGATCATCTCTACTTTCTCAGCCACTTCTTCTACTAATTTTGTCCCCATCAACATTATTTCACTGACATCATCCCAAAATGCTGGAGTCTGACACCACTTCCTATACAAAGCTTCAAAAGGTGCCATCTGTATACTGGAATGAAAACTATTATTATAAGAAGATTCAACTAAAGAAATATTTTGATCCCAACTTCTCTGATAGTCCATTGAACAAGCTCAAAGCATATCCTCTAATGTTTGAATCTTTCATTAGGACTTCCCATATTATCGATGATGAAAAGATGAACATAAATTTAACTCTTTTCCCAAAGACTTACAAAGTTTCTTCCAAAATTTAAAGTGAACCTGGGATCCTGGTCATATACAATAGAAAGTGGAACTCTATGTAACCTGACAATCTCCTTGAGGTACAACCGAGAAATCTGATCAAAATACATTCTATATAGAATAGAAAGAAAATGTAAAGTTTTACTCATCCAATCCACAATAACCCAAATTTCATTGTTACCTAGAGACGTCTTAGGTAGTCCCACCGCAAATTCCATGGATAAATTCTCCCACATCCACTCTGGTACTAACAATGGCTGAAGCATACCCTTCGTTAACTACTGCTCTACTTTAACTTGCTGACAAGTCAAACATTTCCTGGTAAAATAAGAAATATAACTTTTCATTCCATCCCTCCAAAAATACTCTCAAAGGTCTCTATACATCTTAGTACTTTCAGGATGAACCTAAAATGGTGAAATTTGAGCTTCACACAACAAATCATTCTTCAACTAAGAATCACAGGGCACACACAACCTTTTTCCAAATCTTAAAAAACAAACTTTATCAAGGTTAAATTATGTAAGCTTAACCATTTTAACCAATTATACCTTTTTCTATAGCTCATAGTCTTCCTTCTGGGCACACATAATTTTGTCTGACAATGAAGACTGCACTGAAACCAGAAACAAAATAGATGTATTCCATGAACCAGAGACATCTAAGCCAAAATTCATCAAATCATTAATCAAGTGATCTTGTTAAAAACATAGCATGGTTAATGATTCATGATGTTTCTAACTCAAGGCATATTCCACTTTGTTTGCTTTCCCATAATGGTAATTGATCATGTAATATTAATAATTTATCAGTTCAAGCCATCTTCTCTACCTCAAGTTTAATTTCATCTGAGTTAATATATACTTCAGACTTTTATGGTTAGTATATATTTTACATTTGGTTCTGAATAAATTATGCCTCTAAATTTTTAAATAAAAAACCACAGCTTCCAATTCAAAATAATGTGTGGGATAATTTAAATCCTAAGTTTTATGTTGTATCGAAGCATAGAAAATTACCTGATCATTCTACCTAAAAACAAAACCATGTCCCATCAAAGAAGCATCACTGTAGATGAAAAAATAACCATTCTAGGAAGGAAAGGCCATGTGGAATTCCCCAATCTCTTTATCAGTTTCTGGAAACAAATTTCACATTATTTAGTCCAAACAAATTTAAACCATTTCCGTGTTAACATAGTTATCGAGATAGATAACTATGAATAGTTCTGAACAAAAATTCGGTAATATCCTACTAATCCAAGAAAACTATGAATCTTTGTATCATTTTTTGGTCTTGGCCATTCATAAACCACTTTAGTTATGGTAGGATCAACTATTATTCCACCCTTATTTACAATGATCCTAAGAAAAGAAATCTATTGCAACAAAAAACACACTTTTTTGAATTTTCCATAGAGTTTATTTTCTTTTAGGGTTTGTAAAACAACACTTAGATGTTTTTCATGATCCTATTTATTTTTAAAAAATACTAGAATGTCATCAATAAACACAACTACAAACTTATCCAAGAACTCATGAAATAATCTATTCATAAGATTCATGAATACAACATGTGCATTAGTTAATCCAAATGACATAACAACAAATTCATAATGCCCATATCCAGTACGAAAGGCTGCTTTCAGGATGTCATCCTCCTTCACCTTCAGCTGATGGTATCTAGATCTCAATCCAATCATAGAAAAGTACTAAGCTCCCTAGTTCTGATCAAATAGATCATTGATATGAGGAAAATGATACTTGTTTTTAATAGTGATGTTATTCAAAGATCTATGTTCAATGAAAAGTCTCATAGAACCATCTTTCTTTTTAACAAACAAAATACGATCACCCCATGGTGATGTGCTATGATTAATGGAGCCATTGTCAAGTAGATCTTGCAACTGATTTTTCAATTCAAGATGTTTTATTTGAGACATATGATATGGGGGTTTTGAAATTGGCTTAGCATCAAGAACTAAGTTAATTGTGAATTCGACTTTCGGATCATGTATGACACTGGGTAACCCATTGGAAAAAACATCAAGGTATTCATTTACCACTGGCACATCATTAATATGAAAAGTTTCTTTGTTTACAATAATATGAGCAAGATAATATTCATTTCTCTATTTCAACAGTTTCCCAACTTCCTAATATGTTATCAATTTTATGTGTGCATTCTTGTATAAAAACTAAAACTATTTCTAAAAAACAACTTCTTTAGCTCTACAGTCAATCTTAGCATGATAATCTAAAAGCCAATCCCTTCCCAGAGTGACATCTTACTTGACAAAGCAAAAAACAACAAGGTTTTCAGGTAATGTATTTCCATATTACACCATATAAAGATTCTTATAATTTCTCTTTTCTATAACATTTACCCTTGGTGTTTTAACAAAAAGTTCTGGATTATTTTGTTGAGGTTATATTTCCAATTTATCATAAAATTTCTCAGAGATGAAGGAATGTGTAGACCCTATATCAAAAAAACATTAGCAAAATATGAGTGAACAAAAAAAGTACCTAATAAAACTTCATTGGATGGCCCGATATCTGATAATGTAGTCGCAAAGGATCTCACTACACCTTTCTACTTGAAGTCTGGATTCTTTGAAACATTCGTATCTCTCTTTGGGAAAGCATTTTCATAATGAACTATCTCTCCAAATTTATAACATTTTATACTTTTCTTATCAGGATTAGTCTTTGGATCATTTTCATTACAATCTCGGGACATATGTCTAAATTTACCACATTTAAAACACTTCCCAGTTTTTCTATGACATTCCATAGGGTGCTTCGTACCACACTTTTCCCATACTAGAAAATAGATTCTCTTACCATCAGATTTCTTTGGTTGATTCTTACCCATTTCTCGCCATATGGACCTCTTCTTCTCTTTGTTTCCAAAATGCATGTGATCATCAAAAAATTCCACATATACCCTCTTAGAACATCAGAAATGTTTATCATATCTTTTTAATTCAATGGAGTCCAATTCCATTTGATACCTTGGCTTCAATCCTGAGTAAAAGCTATTGATTTTTTCTATAAATATCCAGAATAAGGATTAGAGCATACCTTGCTAGTTGGGTGAATTTCTCTTCATACTCAACTACTTAATCTTCCTCATTATATATCAATTCAAGGAATTGCTTCTCCACCATAAGTCTGACCACCTTAGAAAAATATTTTTCAAGGAATAGACTTTTAAATTCATCCCACTCTATGGCATCAAAATCCTCTCTACCCATGATATTCCTTACCATGGAACACCACTGATCCACTTCCCCTTCAAAACGATAAATTTCAAGACTTACTTTTTGATTTTATGAACATCCCATAACATCAAATATCTTTTCAAGGGCTTTGATCCATTATTCAACTGCTACTGGGTCTGAAGATCCATTTAATGCCGGAGGGTGCTGTCTCATAAAATTTTCTGCTATTGTCATGTTCTGTTGTGGTAACTCTATTTGTTCTCATTCATGGATTCCACCACCATTTATTTCTTGTGTTAGATAATCCATTACTTTCACAAACTACTAAATTCAAAAACCTACCATTCTGGGCTATAGATCAGGTTGGATGTCATTCTCTCGGTGCCTCTCCTCTTCAACATCCCTGTTCCTTCTTTTAGAAACCATTATGAACAAACATATATTAGATGAAGAAACATGGTAATATTTAAATGCTATAAAAATTTCAAATTAATCATATAGTAAAAATCATTTAATTTCTTCTTTTAACATAATTCTAACACCAAAAGTAATCTGAACCATCCTATGATACCAACTATAAGGACCTGATTTTATTACATTACATTATCTTGAATTTAGTCAATAATTAAATTCTTTTTCACATTGAGGATATTTTTAGGTTTAGATATTTAGTGAATTAGGACAATTAATTCATAACATTATGAATTATTATAGAGTGGATACCATTAAAACAGTACCCATTCCTTAGAAAATTTAAAACATTCCAAATAAAACATGATTTCTTTGATAGATCTTCGAACATTTTACTTGGCTTCCTTAAATTTCATACACATCCGTATAACCTGTAAAAATCATTTAAAAACATGGTATGAGCACAAAAATCTCAATAAGGGATATATAAAACACATTAGTCCAAGAATACTTGTAATATATGAAATTACTTTCAAAAGACATGCTTGTCACCCATATATACATACTTTGTAAAACATGAGATTTCCAAAATACATAAGAACATAAGTAGAACCATAAAGGTACCTTGGGTAATTAAATACATAATATGGTAACCCTCTCGGTTACCTTATAATTTGTAACCCTCATGTATACCTTACTATTTGTGTAACCATTGCAGTTACATTTCGAGTAACCATACAGCTGACCTTCAACTTACACATACCCAATGAATTGGAGGGAAATATAGCTCCCACCCTTCATCATACACAATTATAAAGAACCAAAACATAACCATATAACCTGAATAATATCATAACAACATTAGTTTTGAATTTTTTAAAACAAAATTTAAAAAAATGATTTTTAATGAAAATACCCTTATAAATATCATACAATTTAAGAGAGACTTAATAGAGTGGATGGAGTATGTATATACACTGTAAATACACATAATAAAACATAATATAAAAAGAACCCATCATATAAAAAATTTAAATAGAACATAAATAATGAAGTATATAGTTAACCCAAAGAATGGAAATCATGTTAAGAATTACCTTTCCTCAGGCTTTTCTTACTTCAATCTTGTTTAAACTTCCTGTATAATGGTTAAAAAAGTGTTATTAGTATTTTAAAGAGATATTTTCATGTTTATAAAATCTTATATGATCATTTAATCACATCATTTTACCCTTTAATTGTTAGTAATTTTCTCCTTGCACTGTTTTTGGACGAGTTCTTTACATGATTTCCATGATTGGTTCATAATGGATGTTCTTGTCGATTGGAAGAGAAACTCCAGGATTGGAATGGAAAGGTATTTACATATTTCCAATACCATAATTTATGCCATTTATCAATTTTATTTTTTATATGATGATGATACATAATTTAAAACATTAATTATGTTTTTTAAGATTATTTTAGTGGTTCTTTGATAATAACAACCTCATTTGGTCTTATAAATTAAACCATGAGTAGAAAATAATTCCAGAACCATTGATGAGAAATAATAAATATATTATTACCTGGTTAAACTATATAAATGATTTCATGACCAAACTTTAAAGAATTAATATAAATTAAAATCACATCGTCCACGATGTCGGTAATTTGGAACATCACAGATAATGTTTTTATTCCATGAATAAGTGGGAGAGGAGAAGAATAATGATGATGAATTTTCCATGAACATGAGAAAATTCAGAATATACATGATTTTTGAGATTTCATCCCTATTTATTATGAGGGGTGAATAAAGAAGAAGAAAATAAAGGAACATGAAATTAAAGAAAAATTGGGAAATTTCTCACGAAAATTAGGCAACCTAAGACTTCTCTTAAAATTTCATAAAAATAGCTTGATGAGATAAAAGGAATATTTCATAACTCTTACATATTATATACAGTAATGGGGAATATGGAACTATATATCCCAACATAATACAAAGGTAAGGAAATATAATAACATAAAATGAAAAAAAGAAAGAAAATAAAAGAGGGTGTTTACCTCTTGATCTCTTCTCCTTGAGATCCTTCTTAAGAGATTTGGTTTTGGTCTGTTGGTGATACCAGTAGATCTAGGATTTGGGGAAGAGAAATGGGAGGATTATTGGGAAGATCTTAGGAATGGATCAAGGCTTGAGAGGTGTGGGAAGAAGAGGGGAGTGAGGGTGGTATTTATAGTGGAGGAGAGGGGTTAATTTTCTATTATTTTAATCATTATTATAATACTTTTGCCCAAGATTATGAATATTCATAATTTATGTGACCTAAAATAGTAATAATGGCATGTGATTTCTAACCAAGTGGCCTTACATCACTTATGATGTCATAAATAGTGTTTTTACTAATAATTTGATTATAAGGTATTTTATCGGACTTTACTATTCATCAAAAATTCAAAAATTTCAGAAAAATACCAAAAAGTTTCCCTAACCATTTTTGGACTTGTAAAATTAGAAAATGAAGTCCATTTTTTTAAAATAATTTTCTAAATATTATTAATTTAATTTTTAAATAAAATCATTCATAATTCAAAAATTATCAATTCTAATTCTATAACTACTTCTATATCATAATGAAAAATTAACCATGATGTTATTATCTTAATGCCTTAAAAAATTAATTAATAATAAAATTTACTATTCATTGGGGTCATATTACTATTCATATTACTATTAATAAGGGTATGTTACTATTCACCAAAAAACATGTTGGTTCCAATAGACTCCAAATAACATAATAAACACAACTGTAGATGATAATTCCTTGAAATTCAAAACATAGAAGTGGAAAAACTATGTTTTAAAGGATAGTTGTAAATATCTACTTAAAACAAAGTTCTATCGATTTCTATTTATTTTTATAAAAACTTGGGGTTTTACGACTATTTTTCAACTCTAAGCTTCCCTGATGAGTTGCAATTTTTTTGACATTTTCTAAACATTCTTTAATCATTTCAGGCCCTAACAGCTTGCATTCACCAACATTATCCTAGTACAAATGTGTTCTACATCTCTTTTTATAAAGGGATTCATATAGATCCATTTGGATAACTGAGTGGAAGTTATTATTGGATGATAACTTGACTGGAGGATGGTGTTGGTCTTATACTCCATTAAAGACACCAGAGAAATATCTCAATGTGTCCTCAAGTGTCCGGATAATTAACATAGATTAGCCGCTATTATAAGGGTGATAGGTCATACTAAAATTCAACTATGTGTTATAATCATTTTATATACTTTTCTAGAATTCTGATGTGAATCTTAAAACTTGATCTGATACAATTAATAGTGTTGTTCTATATAGTTTTACCACATATTTAATGTATACCCTAGTAATTGGATTGAGTGATAAGTCCCCATGAATAATAATGAGGTGAGAAATATTTATAACACAATCCAATACAACCCATAAGGGTTTATTTTCTCTTGATTTATTTAAAATACATGTGACAAATTCTATGGTGATAATTTCAATATAGGTATGGGTAAGGGTTTCATCATACCTTTGAACTATTTAATTTCAGTATTTAATTTTTGGCATTCCATGCACTTCAATGTATATTATATGATCTCATTCATCATATTGTCCCACAAATAGAAATTTTAGAGATATCAATATATATGTGTGCTCCCTGGGTATCTAGAGAAGGTCTAACTATGTATATCATTCAATAGATCCTTATTTACCTCTATGTTTTATGGTATAAATAGTTTTGATCAAAATATTATATCTCCTTCATTAATTTTAAACTTCTAGGATTTAACTTTTATCATACCATCTACCTTCTTATATATTTACACATAATCTCTTTGATCATACTTTATCTTCTCCAGAATGGATGGTTGAGAAATCATTTGAGCTAGATAGGACATTGTTTGTTCCTTTATGACTTTCATGTCTATCCTTTTAAAGTCTAAGAATATTTAATCCTTAATTCTCATCATTGATAATGTTACATGTTTTTTTCTTTTTCAATCATCTAACATTTTATTTTCCTTCCCAGGATGGTAATCAATTGACCAGTCATAGTCTTTAATCAACTCTAACCTTATTCACAAGAGAATATTAAGCTCTTCCTATGTGAATATATATTTGAGGCTCCTATGATACATATATATTTTACACTTCTTTCTATATATATAATTATGCCAAATAATCAATGAAAATATCACTACATCCATATCCATATCATGTAATGGATAGTTACTTATCATGAATTTTAAACTCGATTAAGGCATAGGAAATCACTTAATCATTTTTCATCAATTAACTACTCAATACCTTATTTAAAGTGTCATTTTATGTCATCAAATATTCCCCAATTTAGGGTAGTGTAAATATTAGTGTAGTGATAGGCCTTGTTTTCAATTCCTTGAAGCTCTATTCATATTCATTGGTCAAGAAAAACATCAATACCCTGTGATTTAGCTTGGTTAGTAGTTTTGCAAATCATAAGAAGTTTCTATAAAATATTCAATAGTACCCAAATAGTTCATGGAAACAACATATATATATTAAGTATTTTTGTCTAGGACACTCCTCAATCACCTTTCTCTTAAAAAGGTCCATAAATATCCCTTTTCTAATGATAACATGCCCCAAGGATGATACTTCCTCTATCTAAAACTCATGTTTACGTTACATCACATATACCTTCTCCTTTAATAAATTCATTAGTAGATTATTCAAATTCACATCATGCTCCTCCTTACTTTTTATATATATATATTAAAATATCATCTATGAATACTACAAAATTTTTTTCAAGGTAATATATAAAGACTATTCATTATTTCTATGAGGATTGTTGGAGCATTAGTGTGTCCAATGCTTATTATTAAAAACTAATAGTATTTGTTCCTTGTTCTAAATGATTTATTGAGAATATCTTCATTCTTCACCTTTATTTATTTATATCCTGACTAAATATTCACCTTATAGAAGTAATACGACCCATGTAGCTGATTGAATAAGTCATCCATTCATGGTAGTGGATACTTGTTCTTTATCATGATCTTGTTGAGTTTATGATAATAAATGTAGTGGTGAATTTTTCAATCCTTTTTCATGAAAAATAGGACCTACACACCCCATGATGAAGAACATAGGAATATAAAACCATTTTCAAGATTATCTTGTAACCACCCCTTCAATTATTTCAAATCAATAGTGGAAATTATGTAGGGAGTCTTGGATATAAGTATAGATCCATGTATATGTTCAATTGAAAACTCAACCTCTCAGTCAGGAGGAAGATAAAGAAACTCTTTAGGGAGTACATCAATATAGTCCCTCACAATGGGCATGTATTCAAGCATGATTCTCTACTTTATCAAATCATTTGAGCTAGATATTATTCCTTATAAGTCAAAAATATCCATACTTGAGTGGAATATTCCAAAAGATATTTATCATCCTCTTTATACTTGTACATAATTGAGGGATGGATTGGGATATGAAGAGTGATATCCTTCTCCTAACAGTTGATGTTGTATTTATATAGGGATAACCAATATATGTCCAATATAACATCAAATTATACTAAAATAAGTATAAAAATATTTTTTTTCTTGGTTTGGTCCACAAACATTGACTGGGATGAGTTATATACTTGGGATTAAATAATTTTCATGTTTTATATTTTTATAGATAACTCAACCCCATGTTTTATGGCGGTGTTTGAATAGTTCTACCATACTTTTATAATATGAGAGAATGTTAATAAATATAATCATATAGAACATTTGAAGTTCATGAATGTATAATGAGAAAACCATTGACTATTTGATCTGGGTTAAAGTCAATTAATATATCCAAAAGAAACTTAGGGATGAGAATACTCAAACTATTAAAAAAAATATGGAAACAATAAAATTAGAAGGAATAAATTATAAATGACATGTATATACTAACTTATCAGTCTTTATGTTTTAATCTATCTTATCTATGGTTATTTTCCTATTACATTTTCTAACCTAACAATATATTCATATCCATAATAATGGTATGTAAATAACTTGTGAATTTTCAAAATCATATCCTCAATTATTATGAAACCAGGTTTGTAGTAAGGCCTCTTTATCATGAACTAGGTACAGGTCGAGTTAATACCCATTGAGTCCTTTTAGGGTTATTACCCCTTGGTACATATGTTCTCGATCCACATCCACTATTAGTATCTAGAGAAGTATTTCATTGATTGGAAACCACCCAATCTATACTTTTCCAAAATTTTACGATGTTTTAATATACTTATACTTAACCCTAGGGTTTTCACTAATGTTTTCTTATCATAATCCCAAAAAATAACTATAACTTTATCTAATACCAACTATAGTGACCCAAGCCTCTTTGACATATTATTACATGATTTTTAATATAAATACCCCCCAAAAAAACTCAATGATCTAAAGGCCTAGTGTCTTTGGGAGACTAGGTTCATAATGCATCATCATAAAACCAAAACATATCATTTTATTTTAATATACATAGTGATATAATCAATAATTTTAATATTCTAGATTATCATAGGAAACCTGTAGAATTCAAAAACCAAATTGGTGAGCTATAAAGCCTATTGAGGGAATAATCATGATAATAGAGCATAATATATGAGTAAAATGGAACAACATGATATAATGTATGGTAGGGATCATGAATAATCATATGGAATAATGAAATAAAAAAATGGCACAATAAGGTCATGAAATTATAATAATGCGGAAACATCATAATACATTACATCATATACATAAGTCATGGATCATTATCAAGACATTATAACATGGTTGATAGAGTCCCATAATTGGTTTAGTTTACTCCATAATCTCATAAATATCTTCTTAATGAGAAATAAAAATTACCAAATGCATTGGAGCACTACCTAGGTGAACCCGTCATAAAATAAACATTCATATGCTTTCCAGATAAGGAAAGAGTTCATAAATCATATTAATAAATAAATACCCATAAAAAAGGAAATGGGTTTGATAATATTATCTTGGATAATAACAAAATTAAATATCATAAATATTCCCATGAAATATAGAATTAAATATATTTTTTCAAATATCATGTGGGAGTATATAAGTATAGGCAATAAAAATAAGTCCTAGTTAAGCGAATACATAAAAAGTGTGGAGATAAGAGTTTTGTAATGGACTTATTAAGAATTATTTTAAGAAAAAGGTTAATGAGTATTTAAAGAGGGGAAGAGCTTAATAATTTCCATAATACAAAAAATGAGAAAAAATGGTTTTATATATGAATTTTTTTTGAAACCAAATATGTTTAATGATGATTCATTTTACGGTACATAAAATAAGGTATAAAAACAGAGATGTTCCCATTAATCAGCTCTTCTTAACAAAGAAAATTAATATGTTAACCATTAAAACATGTATAAACCCATTATGTAATGGTGAATTAAACTAGGTAAATAAGTGTGGGAATTATATATATAATATATAATATGAAAATAATAATAATATAGAGACAAAGTGAGGTAAATGGAGTGAAATAATAACCCAAAGAAAGTAGGGTTGCTTAGATAAATCCCTTACCTTAGGACCAAATCCACTCTACACTTTCACTTAACATGACGAATAATAAAATTAGATTTATTAAATACATGATTTATATACTTATTAAATTTTTTTATTATCATTCTTGTATGTCAGTTGAGTGTCATTTAATTGAGATGTCATTTCTATTTCTATTATCCCAAAATCATTTGTGTGATGCGTCCATGGTCACATTAGTTGTGGATGATTGTGGGATTTCTTTATGAAATGGTTAAATAACTCTATAAGTATAATAGTATGGAGTTATTGATTTTAAATAATTATAAATGGTTCTTTTAATCCAATATTATTCATAAATAATCATGATTTATAGAGAATAATAACTATAGGCATAGTTTATTTAGGTGGGTTTTCTAACCATGATGAACTTATTATGTTTCATTTAATAGTATGGATTTATATTCATTCTAAAATATGAAAAAATATAGAATACACATTTTTAGGTCATTTATAACCATTATAAGTGTATTTCAACCTACCATGAGTATGGTAATTGAAAATGGAAGACATTAACTATGGAGGTGGTGAGCCGACTATAATATGGACTACATTTTCATTTTTAGAATAAAAGTAGAGAGGAAGTAAGATTAAAGATATTACATTAATATAATAACAATTATGTATATTTAAAATAATGATGTTATCATGCATTCATGGAAGAAATATAAATGATAAGGTAGAATAAGAAAGAATCAAAAGATAGTTTGGTTATGAATATTGCTTCTATAGATTCCATCACTTAGACTTCCCCTTAAGGCCATGGATTATTATTTTTATGTGAGAAAGGATTATAGGGATACAGGGGAGGTATTTGGAGAGAATTTTGATGATACTTGACAAGGTAAGGATGCTATAATGTGTGAGGAGAAGGGAAAGTGAGGTGTAGTATTTATAAGGGTAAGATAGGGGTATTTTTTAATATAATAATTAGTTTTAGATTATTTAAGCTCAAATCTATAAATAATATTGATAATTGTGACTAAATATAGTAATTTATGCAATTAATGTTGGGAAAATGGCCACTTAAATCAGATATGACCCCTTTATACACATATTTTTTTATTATAATGCAAATTAATATAATTTTTCATATTTTAATATTCAAAAAAATAAACTATATTAGAAAAATACAGAAAATTAATGCAATGATTAGATTAAAAATTCTAATCATTTTTTTGAAATTAATTTAATAAATATAAGAAATTTAATTTTTAAATAACATCATCATTTATTTGAAAAATATCTGTTTTGATATTATGTTCTATTTTATAACGTTTTGAAAAATTATTTATGGTTTGATAAAATTATGTTATCATTATAATAAAACATAACATTATTTTATAAATATATGTAATATAAATAAACATTCTATTAAATTTTTATAATTATCATAATGACTAAATAATTATTTTATAATTTTTAAAACATTTATTTATTTGTATCATGATATAAATTTTTTATAATTTTTTATTTCATAAGATAACTAAGTATTATTTTACAATTAAATATGCGAGGATACTATTCTATTGGACTAGTTACTATTCCTAAAATTATGATTACTATTATAACCATCAAATTACTATTCCAAGGGTAAGATTTGTAATGATTATATGGGTTCTCTAACTTCTGCAAATATGTCACATTTCATTTATTCTTCATTAATTTCAATTTTATTTCAAGGTTATATATATTTTCACTTTAAAAATGACCATTGCATTACTAATATGTTGTTTCATTTCGACAGTTTTATTTTTGAGTGAAATTATTCTAGGTGATCTAGAAGATCCAAAATTTCATATTATAGTCATCTTATTTTTTATTTGTGCCTCATTGTACCACTTTCAATTATTTTGGCCGTATTTTCCCTCTAAATGTCATTTCAAATGACTATAATTAAATATTGTTGTTTTCATCATGTGGATCATATGATTTATATAATTCTACATTGCAAAATATGAAACATTTATATAGTCAAAAGTGAAATTCCATTGATATAATCTTGGTCGGTATAGTGATACCCACCATGGCCATAGTGGGTTTGATCACACGGATCCCAGAGGATCCACCATGATAACCACCAAGGTATAAGATGAATTCTTGGGGTATTTTGACCCCCTCATGCCTTCCACCATGGTTGGTGTGGCCATTTGGGTCATGGATTATAGGGAGATTCCATGTGCCTCACACCTAAGGCCATTCCAAAATAATGGGAATGTTGGTATCCCCATTTGACACAAGTGGATTCTGGGAATAATATGGATTCCACCATGGTATGGTCCTTCTTGTGGTGCACCTAATGTGCCTAATTTATACCCAAAGACACATAGAAGCATTTGAATCATCCTTATCCCAAGGTAAACCATTACAAGGCTCAAAATTACATACCTATAAAAATGAGTATGTCACAAAATTATCCATTTATATCCCTTCACTTTCAATCACATGACCCAATAATGATACTTTCTGTAGGCAGAAATCACATTTACTAAATTTGGTATATAACTTCTATTTTCTTAAGGTTTTTAACACACTACTCAAATGATCTTCATTCCGTTCCTTTATCTTGTATTATATAATAATATCATTTATAAGGACTACCAAAAATTGATCATGTTAATATATAATAACAATATTCCTTAGATACAACGATATAGTTGGGGCATTGGTAAGTCCAAATTGCATCACTATAAGTTCATAATGGCCATATCCCATATAATGTGTTGTCTTGGTTATTTCCTCATTTTTGACCCTCTACTCATGATATCTAGATCATAGGCCAATATTTAGAAAATATTGAGCACCTCACATTTGATAAATCAAATCATCAATATGGGGTAGATAATACTTGTTCTTTATAGTGATCTAATTAAGTTCTCTATAATTACTACAAAGAAGTATTGGCCCATATTTCTTCTTAATAAAAAGAATAGGTGCACCCAATGATGACACACTTATTCAAATTAATCTTTTATCAATATTCTCATATAGTAACTTATTTAATCAGTAAAATTCAATCAGGGTCATTTTATAGAGTATTTGAAATAGGTTGTCACAACCCCCCAACCAAAGATACCACATGGATGGAGAAATATAATGAACCACTAAGTCCGAACACTAGTAGGACCTGGGTTGGGGACTAGATCCGAGGGTATAAATATCTCATTAAATAAGTGGCATTACCCTTTATAATAATATAATATTAGGAGATGAGATGAAACATGCACAAGAAACTCAATGAAGTAATATAAATAAATCCAAAACCATCCCACATTCATATATAAATTTAACTGATACAAATAAAAGTACCCAAATGTAAAATACCCCAAAGTAAAGCTAAAGCTTTGATATAACAATTATCCAAAGATCTGATCTAGTAATTCCTTTCATTGTCTATGTAGTCCTCCTGGAAACCTAAAAATAAGTTTATATATGTAGAGTGATCAATAAAGTATATTCAGTAAGAAAACAAATGTCTCTTATGAACATGTGAAAGAAGCTTACTAATGCATCCGTGAGAAAACAGTAGATCCAACAACACCTAAATAGGTTAATATACATACCAAACTCACCTATAAATGACCACCAAATAATGAAAGCCATGTATAATAAGATAATAATAATATTATTGATAAAGGGTACCCCACACCGATTTACCACTATTTTTCCACTCTCAAACCACAACATTATATTCATTGGTGCTCCCATCTCATCGGAATAACACATACCACTGCCCAAAACATGGTCACAAAAGATAAATCATTTAGAATCATAATCCATCTCATTAAAACCACTTCCATAACCATTATAGTAAGGTATCATGAACAAGATGTCTATCAACCTTGTTTCCTCCTCAAACCATGCATAATCCCCACCATAAGCTGCCCTATAGTATGACCATATCACATCCCACCTAAAGGCACCTGGGCCACTTCCCCACAACATGGTCATATAAAATCTCACCCAATGACACCTTGGCCATCACTGATAACATTAACAATCCTATGGCCATCATAGCCCATGAATATCTATTCTCCTAGAAGAGAGAGAGGTAATGAGTTGGTATCTTGTCATCCATCCACATCAACAGGATGTTAGAAAAAACACCCCTAATGTGAATATATGGGTGTCATTATATAATTCTCAATACAGGTGGAGATTTTATAAAAATAAGAAACAATATAAAAGTATATATATAATCCACGAACAAGACTGACCCATGGGTTCAAAAAAAACTAACCAACTCACAAAACTACTACTATTTCTACCACCACTAAATCTATAACACCACCCAAAAAACAAGCCACATATTACACGACTAACCAATTTTATTATCCAACCCATTCATTTCATTATTTACCAATCACCATATTTAACCACACAACTCATCATTTATTTGTCCATCAACCAGTTTCATCCTATTAACCTAACCAAAACCAGTCATTTAAATCATTATTAAATATTTATTCCATCACTACTCAGACATCTATCACAACACAAAAACACCTCACAAGAAGCTCATCATTCCCATTGAACCATAACCTCACTTCCCCATAAACATGAACAAACAAACCATCCTCTCACTAACCTAAAAGAAGAAAAAACAAACCATCACCTCCCTTACCCAAAAGAAAATACAAACAAACCATCACCTTGCATCCCCAAAATCATGGACAAACCAACCATTATCTCACCGCCCCAAAAACACGACTAAACAAACCATCAAATCACTACCCCAAAATCATGACAAAAAACAATCACCTCACTAGCCTAAAAGCATATACAAATAAACCATCAACTCACCACCCACAACACATCACAACTACACATCACCGCCCCACAATAGGGCCAAGAATTACAACACATCACATATCATTTTACACATTTAACAAAGGGAATTTTATAAGATTTATATTTATTTTTTTGGGTGTTATCATACAAGAAATAAATCCAATATAAAACATTTTATTAAATAAAATATAAGTGGTTAGCCAATTTTTATTTTAGGTTGACATCACAACAAAAATGATTCCCAAAACTCATTCCAAATTAGCATAAAAAAATACCCCAAAACCATGATTTCTAGTGGGTAATTTAGGCTATACAATCAAAAAATCACATTAATATCAAAGCTATAAAAGCAATAAAATCATTTCCTTTTCCCATTATATTTCATTTAACCGATTAATTTATCTTGATTAGGCTAGCGTAAACTATACCTCATACATAAAAAAGAGTATGACCTTCCCACATGATACCCAAAAGTGAAAAACAATTGATTCCCTACCTCATTGAAAATTTATCCAGCATACTACGCAACGTAGGGTGAAGAAGAGAATCTAGAACACCAAAATTACAGGAGAAATCCATGGATAAACCTACACCACATCAGGGGTTATAAAAAACATAGACCAAAACACAACTTAGGAAAAAACTACACCACAGTAGCGGATCCCCATGAGAAGAATGGAATAAAAATTACCAAGAAGAAAAGAAGGTCTTACCATCAATCACCAAAAGGAATCCACCAGAACCAATGAATCGAAACAAGAGGAAGAGGGTTAGAAGATCTCTTTGGGGAACCCAGGGTTCCTCTAGAATAATATAGAGAGGGATAGGACCGAATGAAAAAAATTGAATGAAATGGTTATAATATGACTTGAATCCCATCAGTTTCATGTCATGTATTATATTTACGATGTGAAATCCACGATTCTCCAAAAAATTATAGTTCCACTAAAAGTTGCATTACCTCAAACTTTAATTAATTACACATCGTGAATTGAAATTTCATGATGTAAATCCATTTTAAGAACTCTCTAATTTCCTGAATACAAGGCATAAAACCAGTCAACTATACATGCCATGAGTCACTAATTCTTGTTGCGTACCACATTCCCAACATGAATTTCATGTAGTAGCTCTGTTTCACATCTAAACCACCATGAAACCTCCTCTAACCTCCCCTAAAACCCCTCAAACTCCCAATATTGGAAAATTAATTGGACCAAAAAGTAACATACCATTACCTTAAATGAATCTCAAATGATTCTCATCCTTGAGAATAAAAAACCAAGCCTATAAGGAAAGGGGTTTAATCAATTACCCCATGAGATATTGATCAAGGATCTCATCACTCCTCAATACTGCCACCAACCAAACATGACAATCGAAACACAAAAAAAACACATTGTACCTCTACATCACAAACTATAATCAGGAACAACACTGCATCATCAGGTACCAACCATATCCAACACATTTACACATAACCACTCTAGCCTCTACACAGACCAAACCATCCACTACCACAAACAACACACAACACCATAACAAGCACATAAATTGGAGAATTCCATCCTCAATGTTAAGATACTATCCACTAAGGGTAGAACTAACTCAACCAGACAAGTTTAATCACATCACAATATAATTTTCCTCTATTTGGAATCAGTTACTCCCCTTTAATTTGTATTATCTTTATCACACATCACTCATCATGGGAAACAACACATCTCATAACATAAAAAGATTCAAACATAACATCATTAGAAAAATAGAGAAAAGAAAAACTCAAAATAGCTCTGGGTATTGGGAAAGAATATGTGTCTCTCTCTCCCAATTACTCTTCACCAAGACAACATTACTCCACAATACATGAACCAAGGGAATGGTTCATTCATATAACACTTTATATTGAAGATCCTATATCTCTACTAGCCACTACATGAACATTACATAATCCCTGATATCAAACTCTCTATATCTAGTAATATTGGAGCCATCATAAATACATTGATGAAACCGGGACACATAGAAGACATCATGGGTCCTCTCCAACCGTGATGGAAAATCAAAACAATAACCCTCCTCTCCAACTCTACCAAACACCTCAAAGGGACCAACAAACCTAAGAGAAATATTAACCCCGAAAAAACCTATACTTCCCACAATGAGGGGATACTCTCAAGAACACATGGTCTCTAACCTCGAAATACATGAGCATATTCCTATGATAAACATTGGATTTATGATTTTCCTATGATTATTTCATTCTATCACGAAATAGATGAACCTTATCTATTGTTCTCTACACCACATAGAGACCAATAATTATTGCCTCCCCAACCTTTCTCCAGCATAAGAGAGAATGACATGACCTCTCATACAAAGACTTAAATGGGGACATGTAGACGGATGATAGATAACTGTTATTATAAGAAATATGAACCAAGGGAAAGTGTTATTCCTTGGATCCACCAATGTATAAGATGAACACCAACAATATATCCTCCAATATCAAGATAGTTCACTCTATCTACCCATCTATTTTAGGGTGGAAAGTAGTGTTGAGGCATAAATTAGTTCTGAAACCATGTTGAAATCCCCTATAGACTCATGAGGTAAAACATGAATATTAATCCAAAAAATGGACCTTTGAACATCATGAAACCATTACACTTCATACACATACCGCATCCCCAAAACATCTCTGACCCTAAACTCATGGATCACTAGGAAGTGATCTGATTTCATCAACCAATCCCCAATCACCCATATAACATCACAAACTCCCTAATATCAGGGTAACCCTATAATGAAATCTATCAATATGTCCTCCTATTTTCACTTGGGAACATCCAAAGGCTACAATAAAATTCCATTAACACAATTCTTGGCCTTTTGCATCTTGGAAGTCAAACACCTTCTCACAATCTCCGCCACTACCAGTTTTATCCTGGGACACCAAAAATATATCCTTAATCCACAATGCATCTTGGGTACTCTTGGGTGTACCACCGATGGTGTGTTTTGAAACTCATTATGGACTCCCTCATGCATCACCACCAAAATAATAGTCTTCATTGAAATATCATCTAGTTTCTTCAATCCTTCCCGAGCATTACCATAGTTAACATGATCACACATCACCTCCATGTTTGAGTCTCCTCAATGAGACTCTTCCACATGCTACATCATAGAAGACATCACTGTCATCTAAAAAAAACCTCTACCCTGAACCATTGATTCATCTAAGAGAAATGATTCCAACTTATCTCTCTCTCTCCAAACATCCCAAGACTACTTGTCACGAACCGGATCTGGTCGCTACCATTAACGACACCAAACCCGGACCATGGAAAGGACCGAAGGGCGTTCCCTATCCCCACAGGCTGGAACAAGTTCCTGGGTATCAAACAAATCTGGTTTGGGAACGATTTACCCGAGTATGAAAGCATAAATCATAAAAAAACAATCAATTATTAGAATCTGAAATTTTCATGCTAAACAATTCTTAACAAAACCAGATCCGAATAAATATGTTTAAAGACACTACAAGTGGTCTAAAAACAAATAATGACAACTTAAAGACATCCCCATGGACTCCACATGACAAGGGGATCATCACACGCAAGCCATCCCCGCAACTCCGCCCCAATGTTGGGGACTAACATCCCGAACCGCCATCACCCTTAGCCTTCCCTTTACCTGAGTCAAGCATAAGCAGGTATACTTACACCCAAGGGGTGTAAGTAGGGTGTGAGCCTAAGCCCAATAGGATACCACCAGTTGATTCCAAAGAGTATGCAATACAATGTGAACAAAACAAGCAATTTTAATACACAAGGTGAAACAGTGTTAAAATTCAAAGAAATGCAACTTTCAAATGAAAACAGTTTTCAATCCAAGAATTTCAGAATGTTAGAACATTAAATAGACATGTGAGATACTATAATGTACTTCAAAAAACAACCCACAATAAGGGTAAATACCAAAAATCCTATGAGCATCAAAATTAGGAACACCCCTAAGCACTAGGTTGTCTCGAGCCCTATGTACCTCGTACCTCGGTGTAGAGTAACCATAGAAAAATCCGTTCTCGTGCACGAGCCACTAGTAGGGAACATACCCATAACCTAGTGGTCCCCAATAATCATCCAAATAGTTTAGTTAGAGTTGTCTTTATCCAGATGCTAAGTGGAACAGGGACAAAACCCATCTGATCCACTAGCCGTACTAGTACAAATCTGCCCAACCTAAGTACCCGAGATTCCCCTTTTTGTGCTCAAACAATTTCAGCAAACAACACACATCCTTTTTCATATAAAATATCACTACTGGTCACAAACAAATTGTACAGTAGCTACACACATTTTATACCATTTAAAACACACAATAAAATAATTTTATTTCCAATAAAACAACCTCTCAAAACATCACATTGTTTTTCACCCAAAGCTCTTTAAGATATCCACCTTTCACACTATGATAACACTTTTAAGTTATTAAAACAAAATTTCAGTTCAAAACCATTTAATGAAACCAAAAATTCAGTTATGGGGCATCCCAAAATTAACCAATAAAAGATTTGAATGGAAACCCCTCAATTTCACCAAAAATTGGAACTTAAAATTCATTTGCATTATAAATGCAACTAAAACCAATTTTTACAGAAACATTCAAGTGAAATAAACATTATAGTACCATGAAAACAGCAAGATAATTCACAAAAATTGCACACACAATGGAATCACCTACCAAATTAACAAAACCCCTTGAATCTTCGTGCGAAAATCAAATCGCACCCCCGCCGCACCAAGAGAGAACTAGATCAAACCTAAAACCACACAAATTGGCCATGAAAGCCCAAAGTTAAACCCTAGGTTCGAAATCCTAGTTTCTGGACATTAGTAAACTCAATTATAACCGAAGAAACCCTAAGAACAATGAGTTAAACCCAAAGTAATTTGAAAGAGGAAAGAAAAGGGCTAATTTACTTGAAGTATCTTGAAGTAATCACTCCAAAACTCCAGTATCTGAAATTTAAAAGATCCCAAATTTAGGGTACGTTCGAACAAGATGTATTATCTCATTTAGGAACTAGAATGGAGGAAAAAGATTGAGAATTGAGAGAGTTATGAAATAAATACTTTACCTCTTCAAATCTGAGAGATTTGAGGAACCCTATGAAGATCGGCACACAATCGCGATTCTAAAGAGCTCCAAATGGGTGGGAGAGAGTCAGACGCGCGGATGGGTTACTTGGTCATGATTGAGACTTGGAATCACCGAAAAATCCCAAATATTGAATAAGTTATAACAAAATCAAATTGTATTTTTAAAACAGGAATTGGGCTTTCGGGTAGGCCCAACCCCTTAGACAAAAACCCAAATAACCCCTAGTTATGGATTTCTAAAAGCTCCAAATTACCTTGGTGGTGTTAATAGGTTAGGGGAGGTCAATTAGAAATTTGAATGGATGAAAAATGTTGGAAAATGAAAAAGTTATAAAAGATACAAAATTTATTTTTTAATCTGGAATTGGGCTCACGGTTTGGCCCAATTCATGAATACTCATCTATTCCTCCCTAAAACCTAGGGAAACCCCCCAAAAAAGAAAGGATGTAAATTAAATGAAAAAAATACCTTTAAAATATGTCTTGTATGTGACACTAATGGACAATATCTTTCATCATTAAAAATATTTATCAAATGTTCAATCTATAAACTACATTACTAAAAATTTATGACATTCAATCAGACTTAGAATAAAATCAATTAAGTATTAAATCTTTCATAAATAATTTTAGATATCATCTTACTATTATTTCTATCGATCATGATATATTTTATCTAAATATGATCTTTCAATAAAAATTAATTATAATATAATTCATGCATTTACATGAACATGACCATGATGTATTTCCTTCCCACCATGATATAATTTACTTCAACACAAAAAAAAATATTTTTAACACAAACACATCTTATTTTTACCTTTATTACTTGTTTTTATCAATCTTAAACTTGTTCTAAAGTCTCATCATATTTACCCTCTTTCAACTTATATGAAATCATATATGTCAACATGGGACAAAAAAATAAAAACTCTCTCTAAGTATTATTTAAAACATATTTTTGGAAAAAAAACATTCATTTCACAATAGGTTACATAATAAGTAACATATTTTGAATATCAATCCACATTTTTTTGGATATCCTCTAAAATAATTTAGTAGTAACTCTCAATTTTTTAACACTTTATAATAAATCACAACCCTTATTCTCAAGATCATATATTATGACCTCATGAGACTTTGAAACATTGATAAAAATTATTAATTATCTATTCCATACTTATATTCAAAGAGTTTCCTTAAAAATACTTCAATTATAATTAAGATACAAATAAATCTCACATGATCTCTATCAAACAAGTTTATCTTTACACCTATTCCACTAATCTAATCATATGCAATATGAATAGTAATATACTAGATCTATCATAGAGAATGAGTTATTACGAGTCATGAAGTATAAAAGTATTGTATAACCAACTCATATATTAATTATTCATCAAGTATTATGTAGTAATAAAGGTGAACACATCACATTTCATTCACTTAGAATAATGAATGTGTTACAATCCCCTTATCCAAATATATAAGAATATAACATGTCACATACTAAGGTATATCGCTACATTTCATTATTATATCTCAAATATGAGAAAAATATTATACTCTTAATACAAGTGGAAAAATTAAAACACAATTAATCAACTAGCAATGACATAATCAATAATTTACCCAACCAACCACTAATTAGCTCATCTTCGGGGATAGTGTAAGATGGATATCAATGTAAAAAGTTTGTATTGCTTCATATCTTTTAATAATTGGGTGATGGGGAATAAATATAAAACATGAACCCCTTGAATAAAAAATACATAGTTTATTTAAATCCATGTTGTATACATTATGGTTCATATAATATATAAATCACAATGGGTGTATTATGAGAGAGTTAATTATCACTATATAAAACCTATCTTACTCCAATATTCATATTTAATTCCAAACTATAATACTCCATGATGACTACTGATTTTGGATAACTCAATATCATACCTTTATATGTTAATTATCATTAAAATTTATGTAATATATATTGGAAACATTATCAAAAGATAAAGTGGCGACTACCTGTTATATAATGTGATAAATTTCATATATTATTAAACATGGCTGTGAATATAAACTAAAATGTACATAAGAAATTATTTTTATATAAAATATGATAGACCAATAGATATGACTTATGTATATAACATTTTTATAGTTATTTTAGACTCATTACATCATTATATATTTCCTTCCCAATCTCAACATGACCATATGATAGATCAACCTAAAAAACTCTTTTATTCGGGTAATATAAAGAAATACATTTTTATTTGAATAATGGTGAGATGAGGATTCATAATACTCATGTTAAAATCTTTTAAAATAATTATAAAAAATTATTCACTTTATAACATCAAAACATTATAAAGTTAATTATTTCAATTGTCTTATATATTATGAAATTGTATATTCTCTTCATTACCATATTTGTACTTTTCATATTTTCAAAAAAATTTAAGAACATTTTTTAATATATTTAAATGAAACTAACTACATTTTTTCATTTTATAAAAATATAAATAAATCTATTTTAGAAAATACAGTGAAATTCACATTGGATTAACTTGGAATAATCATTTATTTATTATGATTCTAAATTATTTAATTTTAAACATACTTTCACTATCCACTTAGAAAAATAATTTTCTCACAATATATATCAAATAAAGAAACTATTTTATGTTAGGAAATGACATTTATTTCCATTGATATAATATTGAACAAATAAATTATTAATAAATAAATCAAATTGTTATTATATATGTTTAGATAAATATTCTAAAATAAATATTTTTATTCTATAAAATATAAAATTATTAGGTGGTGGGAACACTTTCCCTTATAATTCAATAAATAATATAGATAAATGCTTTTATCCTAAATAAAAATTATTTTATTCTTACCTTATTTTAAGACAACTTATAGAATTATATCACTGAAAATATATATATATATATATAAACCATCATCTCATACTATTCATGATTTTCATTGTAGATAAATAATATCTCTAATCACATATGAGAAAAGAAGATGAAAATTCACTTAATATATTATGATAATTTTGATATTTGATGTAATCCACCGTATTCACCTCCATGATGTACCAACACATTATTATATCCCTTGAAACTTCAATATCAATCTATTAAATCCTCCTTAATTTCAAAATTATATGTATATATTTTTTTAAAATGGGTTATTATATAGTTAGTATCACGTACCCTTAAAAATATAAGAATTAATTTCTATAAAATTTATACTTAACATGTATTATCGATGGAGTTTATAACAACCATTTGGGTATTCTGTAGATTTTTCCACTAAACTACAAGGTTTACCTCGTAGAAATATATTTTTTCATAGAATCCCCTTTCTCTGTCTTCAAATAATTTTATGTGGACTCTCCTTGAAATCTATTTTATTCCATCTAGACAAAATGATTGCTCATTTATTTTTATACCATAATTATGGAACCTAAGAATGAATCACTTATTTCTCAATAAATAATTCTAAACATATTTAAGAGAGTGGGTACAATTTTATTTTATTCATTCATGTTTTAGTTAAAAATGAACTACCTAAACCTTTCCAATAGTGACTATTGAATGATATTTTTGGTGAGGTCAATCCTAAGAAATATCCCCAATCTGTATAACTTAATTAATTACCTATCATACTGATTATGAGAGATGAAGCCAAAGTACCCTTACACATTTTACACTAAAATAGTTCTTATAAAAAATTATATATCTCATTTTAATGTTTCCACTGATAGAGCCCTTCAATTTTTTCTATCATCCCAAAATTTTCAATATTATTTTTTTAATTCAATTTTTTTGTTCCATATAAACAATATTCAAGGTATATAATTCAAGATAATATTTACTATCAATACTATAAAAAACATCCTAATCTTTACTAGCTTCATTATCATGAACTTCTTTAAAAAAATATACAAATAATTATCTTTTTCTTCATGTTTGAGAATAATTCCCAATTTCTTAAAATGGTATATAAAGTCTCTTATATTATGATTATAATTAAATATGATTGATCTCGAAGATAAGTTTGGTGATGATTAATGTTTTTATACAGTTTCTGTTTTCTTACAAATGGTATCATTATTTACAATAATTTGATAATTAATTTTATTATATGTGTTCCCAATAACGTAATACCCTAATTACTTTAACAAAAAATCCTTTAATGTTCCATGATATTTATTTCACTGGATCATTGTGTCAAATTTGATGATTCTCTTCTCTCTTAACTATTTTGGTATTTTATCTTATTAATCACATCATATACGACTCTCATATAATTGATTAAATAACTACTTATTAAAATCCACCATACAAAATATCCAAAATTTATTCCCTCTATATCCTAACTTTTATGTTTTACTAGCTAAGTGAAACTTAAATGTTAAGCCAAATACAACCACTTAATCCAATTAGGGTCACTCGTATCCCACTTTTCTTAAACCTAATAATTCTGGAGAACCTGTCTTTAGAAGTACCTTCCAATTTAGATGGTAAATGTATTTATCGGTGTTAACTTTGGAAGAAATATAAAAACTAGTATCTTTTAGTGGTTTTTAAAAAATTTGATCAATTTATATCATTCATTCCCTTTATATATGAATTATTCTAATGATATAGTTTTGTTATCTTATTCCTTAAATATAATTAATATCTTCCAAACATATCAATGAATACAACTTTACACAAATATTGATTTATGTTATTTACCCAAAAAATAACACCTGATTAAATTCACACATATCCAAATACATCACATGCATATTGTACATGACACTATTTCATGTAATGATTTTTAATCATATGAAACCAAAATCTCCACAAGTTAGATTATAGTGAGATAAGTAGCTAACACATACGTTTCTAGATAGATCCTAAATCCTCGTGGTAGTGAGAAGTCTAGCCAAAATCCCCAAAATCTATAGATAAATTCAAAAGGGATATCTTAATTCCAATATAATATCAACACATAATAATTATAAATCATAATAAACCTTTATTTTTAAATTAATAACCCACAAAAGAAAACATATTCATGGTTGAATGTAAATAAATCTTATGTATTTCATTTCATATAACTCTGTTAATTCATAGTACGACATTTTTAAGAATCAATTTAACACATTAGACTAAATCATACATTCATTTATAATATAAACATTTTATATTCATGGATTAAAAAAAGAAGGTAATAAAAAAAATTAATTAAATATTTCAAATATTTTGACTAGAGATGATTATTTATGAAAATTTTAGAAATAAAGAAATTAAAAACACATTATAATTTAGAATAAAATTATAGACATTCCATAAATAAATATATATAACCATTTCAAATTTATTTCAATATTAACTCTTTTATATTAACAAATTTCATGGTATTTGTTATGAAATCCTTTATATTCTAAATATATGATATTTAAAGAAATTTAAACTCTCTAATATCACATATATTTCATGATTCCATTTTATATAACTTAAATATCACATATTTTACATTATTTAAACCTTTATTAAATCTACTAAAAATAATTTTTCTATGGTATAAATTAATTTACAAATAATTAATTTAATTTGAATAATTAATATTATCATTTATGAACTCATAAAAAATATGAAAGAAATTAGATATAGCCTTATTTTAAAATATTTATAAACTTTATAAATAAATAATCCATGAAATTTTATTTATTTAAACATAAATAACATATAAAAAAACATTTTAGTTACGATTTAAATCCATATTCAGATTCAATAAAAATGATTTTTATAAATTTTCAAAAAAAAAATCTTTATAAATCATAACTTTTACTATAAAAAATATCATAGTTGTCTCCATTTTTGGATGAATTATTAAAACATATAAATTTGAATAAATGTGGTTGTTTTGTTAAACTAGAATATAGTTTTCAAATAGGAATCTAATTCCAATAAAAACCTTGATCATTTTATCAAAAGCAGGACATAAAAAATTTATTATTTTGATTATCTATTTTTTAAAAACATTTTTCATGAATTTTTTCTTAAACTATAGTTTAATTTTATAATTTTCATAAAAAACACCGATTTTTATTAGAATCAAATTATTATTATGAAAATATTAATAAAACATGGTCGTTTTTCATAAAACATGTCTTGGTTTTAGAAAAACTCATTTTACTAGATTCATTATATATTTGAAACTTAAATCCAATTACAAAAGAAGATTATTTGATACCAAAACTATGTTTTAGTGAGGAAAACCATTTACAAAGGGGAGTGAAAACCCACCAAAACCGCATTTTTTGGATTTAATCCATCATTTAAATTGAATACAATATAAATAAATAATAAAAATCTTTCTTTCATGAAACATTATTTCATTCTTCAGAATACATTGATTATGATCACTAAGAGTAAAGTGTTATGCTATAATAAAGGTAATCCAAAGGCTATTATGAATCTACCAATGCTTCATAAGGACTCCCTACTCTTATGGGTCCACTAGAAGGTTAGTTAAATAAAAAATATAAAATGATATCTATGGTTCAAGTATATTCATGAATAATGTATCACACATAAATTCATTGTTTTAAATGATTTATATAATAATCATAGACACTACATAAAGGCTACATCATTATATCAAATAATTCAAAAAATTATACTTACAAATCATTTAGTTATTCCAATTTATTTTGAAATGGTTAAACTAATAAATAACTTATAAATAGTTTTAAATGTTTTCCCAAGACCAGAATAAATAACTATAACAAATAAAAAATTCATAAATTTCTATAAACATCATATAATGAAGTTTATAGTAACTCATGATAGATTTTTATGAATTATGGCTGATCATTTTTCCTATATTATCAAATAATTCATGCACTACCTTGCATATAACCATAACATAGTAACCATATCTTAAGCTAGATTTTTATCATTACAAACTATGATATTAATAACACCACCATGTAATGGTTTTAGATTTATTTCATATTTATATCATATAATATGTCTTTAATTACAATTTATTGACTATATATTATTATTCTAGGAAGTTATTTACTCATAAACAATGTTACATAATCCATAATCTTGATTTGGAAACAATGTTTTTTTACTCAAAATGTGGAGATATTTTCTTCTTATAGAACACTTTGTGTCCTTAAAAAACTATAAATCCCTGTTTCATATATTCTCATACAGTAATTTTAATATTTTTAATCCAATATGGGTGGAGTTCCTCTTTTAATTTGAGTTTGAGATCATATATACTGTAGGAAAAGGGAATTTGGTAGAAAAATGTTGAGTATTAAATCATATCACAATGTTCTTTTTGGAGAATGTGAATAATATAAGATAATGAAAAACATTATGGCTTAAATTTTGACTTGGATGAGTTTTCATATGGATATTTTCATTTTCTGATGATGGTTTACTAAAATATGTTTTATCGGGTGAAATATTGAAGACATGGAGACATTGAAGTAGAAGTGTAAAAAAATTAGTTGTTAATGTAAATTATATCGATGGTTGGGTAGATAATGAGGAACATCGAGTGTATTTAAGGAATGATATTTTCTTTTAAAATCATACAGTTTTAGGTTTTTTGTGAGTTTAATATATTACCTTTTCCAATAAATCAGGTTTTGAAAAATATGTATCATTCTTTGAATAACTAATTAGGGTGTCCCTAATTAAAGATTCCATTTGAAGAATCTGTATCTAGATTTCATATATGTCAACCAAATAAAAACTGAGTAGTGGGATCTAACTTGGTCATTATAGAATTTGAATATTCTTTAGTGTACATTGGAGGATGGCCATATATACTTTTATGATTTTTTACTCCATGCATTAAAATAGAATAATTCTTTTTAGGTCATGGTTGACAGATTGATTAAATTTTCTTATTTATCACTAGTTATGGAATCGATCCAAATAAATGTTTTATCAAGACTTAATTTATAGGATTTACTAAATATTTAGTGATTTATATGGATAATTATTTTACATTATGACCAATGGTTTTCACTTTGGGTGTAGAGGGTACTATAACATTCCTTATGTGATTATTTGTATCTTAACATTGAATTTATCCCACAAATGGGAGGTAAAACCAAGTAAACAATTCATACATTTGAGGATATTTTGGGTATATATGTTCTATATTTTAGTGGATAATTGGTGAAACACTTTACACTTTTTTATTTCACCAAAAATATCAACTATCATTCATATTTTATAATAGAACCATTTAATGCACTGTATATAAAATCTATAAAATTCCCCTTATGTTTTGTTGACATTAGATAATAGGTGATTTTTGGGTCATACATGGAGTAAGATACAATAAAGTGGGTATAAATAATTTAATAATAAATTAAGGTAACCTATAATTTTCAAAAATAATCTTCTAATAGGAGGAGTAGGATGCTAGAGTTTAATATAGACGACCAAGTGTTTTTTAGAGTAGCACCCTGAAATGGTTAACACATTTTTTTGATATAGTATAATTTCTAAGATTCTTTTAAAAATTTTGTGCTATTTGAGAGAGTCTGTTATATAGAAAATCATTTTCCACTTGCAGAAAAATTTTATTGACTTGATGTTGTATTTAATACATCGTAACTTCATAAGTATCTTTATGAGGATTCCTATGTGACTAATTTGGTTAATATTGATATTGATAACTATATAACATATTATGATTGGTTTTTAGAGATTCAAGATCACCAAGATAAGGTGTAACGTAGATGGGTTATTACCATAATTTATATTCTATGAAGGCATTTATTTTTAGAGAAAAGTACATGGAATGAGAGTTATAGATCAAGGTTCAATATATTGAGTTATTTTTATCCTCTTCCCTTATAATGTGGAGGGATAGTTTGAAAATAAATTTAAATATGGGTGGTCTATTCATGGATGAAAATTATTTAAGTGAAAAAATGTGATGGTTTTTTTTTGGTGTTTTCTTAGACTTTAAATTTTAGATTTTCAATAATGAAAATCATTTTCTATGTATCTAATATAGAGGGGGTATTTTTTTTAATATTTTACTGTGTCTGTTTTATGTTCATTTAAGATGGAGGTGGAAGACAAGGAGATAAATTTAATGATTAATCAATCCCGACATGGAAATCACATAGTGTTAAAATAAAAAATGTTAGGATTAACTTCAGTGATAGATGAGATTATTTTCATGGTGGGTAATTAAATTTAGATGACATTGGTAAATATATCATCTAAAATGACTTTATATACACAACCTAGTTCATAATGTTACTGAAAGTACCAATGGACCATGCAGTGACCCCATAGTGGTGGTGGTGGGGGGGGGGGGGGGTTAGGTGTGATCTTTTTTACCAAATTTTATTTTATCTTTTAATTCCCCTATCAATATTAAATTTCCTATCTCTGTAAATAGGTATGGATATATTTTTTTACTCTCAACACACACCACCACATACTGTGCATATAATTAACAAGAGACAACCAAAACATATAATTTTTACAACGATGGGTGCTAGTGTTGGAATTTACTCCCTGTTGTTTTTAACTATTTCCAAGACACAAATTCTCACAATTAATATTACAGTGAATACAAGTGTGTGTGAATGTATCATACACATAACAACACACATAAGGGTTTGGCATGTATCATTCACTACCCTTTGTTAGGTATCATCTACTTCCCAGACATTATACCGTGATTTTATCTTCCACTTGAAATTTCTTTAGTCTCATGAAATAATGAGATTGTATTATACTGGTAATCTAAATTTATTTAATTGTCCTTCATTGTCACCTTGAATAATATATTCCTTCTTATTTGTTTGTCAAAACATAACTATAATAAAATATTCTTTATTAATGAACAGGTCTTCAGAAACCTAAATGTAATCAGATAAATTTCATGCAAGTCAGCCTTGTTCTTCAATTCAATCTCATTGTTGTGTTCTATCAGAACAACTCAATATTAAAAGAGTATTGATTGATGATAATTACAAATAGTTCTTGTTAGTATCTCTATAAATCATCTTATATGGAATGAATATATCATAAGGCTTCTTATTTTCCCATTCTTATTATTTTAAAAAAAATTATCTTTCCACAATGAAGAGAATTTTCTACTTAAATTATAATCAGGATCCCTCTCTCAGATACTATTGATATTCTTTAGGAATTTAATACCAATACCTCACTATTTTTATTCTTATTGTAAATCTATTTAATAATCAAATTATATCATGATTTTTTTTCTTAATTTAAATAAAGAAGCTCTCCATAATTTATTGAAGTGTGATATACCCATTTAAAATGGTTAATACATCCATATTTTATTCAGAAAAATCCTAATCAAGTATATCACCATAAAAAACACTAAAAAAGTCGTTATTTTCCCATCTTCAGAATAATATATATATATATATCTTCTAATTCATGATTCCATGCATGTTTTCAAGCATAGAGCTTTATGATGTGAAACTAAATTTACCACAAGAGTACATTCTATTTTACAAAATAGCATTTGACTTGTTATTTGTCTTTATAATTCATCATGGAAAAGTTTTCCCTTTATTGGATAAATATCATCCCCTTAATTTTATATCATGAATCATAGTCACATTTTTTATGTTAATTTCACTGAAGTTCCTACATCATTTGATTTATTAAGCATATCATGTGGTATGATATAAGTATATCAAATTCTACAATTTCGTTATTTTTCATTGATACTCAAAATTTTTCCCAAATATTTGATCATAAATAAGAAATATAGTTATATATATATATATATATATCAATTTTACAGTCATCAAGAATAATACATATTCTTAGAAAAATTTACATATTCCCAAAAAAACATACATATCTTTATGAGTTAATTGACTTAGCCTAATTTACTCTTACTCTTGAAAAATATATTATGAAAGTATAAATCTATCATATTTACTATGAAAAAAACTTTTGAAAATATATTATGTATTCTTTAAAAACACTTACACCTCAACATGTGATTCAAATATCATAGGAATTGTATAAGATACATGACATATGTACATTCTCAAATTATATTGAAAATTGTCCCACATATTCCATGAAAAATAATATGCATCATAGTGATTCTTTACACTTCTCCATTTTCCCCACTTTCTTGGAAAAAATTACATATAAAACCAAAATTCTCTAAATAAGCCCACAACCTATTCAAAATTCTTTAGGGAATATCTTATCACTTAAAATAAAATCAAATGACTTTAAATAACATTTTTAATAATTAGAAAATTCCAAATATCTCTAAAAAAATTCAAAATTATTAAAAATAATATTAATATTCATTTTGATTAAATTAATAAACATTTACTACCACTCTAATTCCAACAGTAAATTCCAAAATATTTAACCTTAATCAAATTAAATTCTTCACTAATTACATAAAAAATAATGTATAATAATAATTGTATGATTCCCCTATAGTTTAAATATATTTTTCATACATTAATCACCACTATTCAAGATTTACATTTCCTGACCAATCCAACTTCATTTGAAAATATTATATAAAACACTATTAATAATCTATCAACACTTTCCTTTAGTTCTTTACAATTAATCTCATTAATCATCACATGTGTGTGATAACTTCCTAGAATTTGATTATATTATATCTCTATGCAGTATCATCATTATCTTCCCCTTTTCTATTTGTTTATAATTATAAAAAGATCATACACTAGTAAGATAAAAACTCTAAGTTGCATCGTACTCCTCATTTATGATCAATACATGTGTAGCTTATTGTTCATTTTCATTGGTATCTACCTTTATCACCAAATTATAGTTTTTATATTGATTTTAATACTTATTTTTACATTAAATAAATATAAATAATCAATTGGGAACTTAAATACCACCCACTATATTTGTTTTCAATTTCCATTTTTATTTAAATTCATTTTTTATTCTCCCCTTTATAGATAATAAATACAATGATGATAATGTAAAAGTTTTCCTCATCTAATGATTCTTACATGATATTGACATAACATCTTTTCCCCTTTAATAAAATTTACAACCTAAATTATCACTTGAGTTACAGATGATATAACAACTCTCTTAGAAATGAGTCATAAATTAATCAACTATATGTCTATATGATCTATCTCGATGTGAAAATTAATATTGATTATCCTTGAAATAAAAATCATGAATAAATATTTCAAACATGTGATACCAACTCTAAAATATATTTTAGGGCCTGTTTAAGTAGATTTATCAAGAAAATTATAACCTTAACTCATCTTATAAAAGCACATTAAAAATATTCAATAGTAATAAATTCTCTCAGCCAAATTAACTTAGCACATTAACCCTGTTTGTAAGAATTTTTGAAAAAATCATAACATAGATTGGAAAACTGATTATGAGAGATCAACATAAGTGTTTTCAATAACTGTAAAAAATTTCCATATTTTTATGAATGAATACCATACGATTACTTCTATTCTTATCATATCCCCCATAAGGGATACACTCTAGCATATCTTTATCATGTGTAGTGCTTTAAAAAAACCCCAATAGTATGTTGATATAGCTTGATATTTTTAATGAGTCTTTAAGAACTCTATGATGGATAAATTCTCCTTATCATACAATAATTATAACATTCATCAAGTTCTCCCCTTTGACTAATCAAATTATTTTCCCTGTACATAAACAAAAATAAACAGATATGGGAATAAGGTGATTTTTTTAATTTTAATCTGAATCAAATAAACATGGTAGAGACTTATTCCTTAACCCATAAAATCCTTTCTTTGTAGATCCATATTTTTTATAACTCTTTATACCTAACCCAATTTTATTTTTTTAAATCTAAACTGCTTTGAAAATCTTGATTTTTTTGTTTTCAATGTTCTTATTAGATGGAATATTCTCTTTCACTTTATAAATCAAGGTACTTTAATCCTTTAATGTATGATCTAATTCTTATCTAATTGTAAATGTGATAACTAAATAGTCAAACAATCCTTTGGAACATGCTTACCTAAATTATTGTGTGTGGAATCCCTCTTCACATTATTAATCTTAGTATAAGAAGTTATTGATTATCTCCCATTGATTACATACAACACATTATATCATGGTAGGAAATTTGTGAAATTATTATCTATATTCTGATATAGGTTTCACCTTCTATATTGTTTTTTTAGAATCCTTCATGTTGTGATTTTTAGAAAACATACCTAAGTAATTTTTATGAATGAAATATATTAATCAAATCCTTTTATTCCCATATTGGATTAATTATTTATTTGATTTTATATTTATTCTTTTAACACTAATCTTTGTAGCATATTTTCAATGTTCCATGGTGTGAAAACTTATTCTATAGTAGAAGCATCTATACTTTTCCATGATATCCTTTTCAGTTTTATTTCTAGGTATAATTTTCTTATCTTTCACATTTTATTTAAACCCCAAGGTATACATGTCCAATTTTATTATTTTTACTTAATTTTATAGCATTATATTCACATTAAAATATTATTTGTGATTTATTTATCCATACCATCAATCTTCATAAATTTCAATACTTTTTTTTAATTTTATTGGAAGTTATCCAATAATTTAAATATATTTCAATTGGAATGATTTATCCTTTTATGTGAAATATGATTTTGAACAATCAAATTAATTTTTTAATTAATTTATTATCCCCCTAAATTCAGTCCTTATATATCATTCATAAGTTTAAATATTTTATCAACTGCCTATATATAAAATATTTCCCAAAGTGAAAAATAAATCATCTTCTTTTATATTTAGTAGTAGTTTGGCTATGATGAGACACATTTTGTTTTTGGGTGAATTTCTCATTCTTTTGGGATCTTATAGTGGATATTTATTTCTTTTATATGATAAAATATATTTTTAAGTGGTTATGGAATTATTATAATTTCACCCATTTTTATTAATATTTTAATTTTTAATATTTTCTATCAGATGAAACAATATTTGTATAAATAAAATTTTTTAGTAAAAGAGTTAAACTTTTACATGAGCACATGGTAGATAGATTATTGTATGATCCCAATATATTATTTACACTAACATGAATATTTTTAGAAACAAGATTTCTTTAAAAGGAAATTGTGGCCACACTTCTCTTATCATTTATTTGTGATTATTATTCCTGGAAATTTTTTGGATTTCATATATTAACTTACAAATCGAGGAAGATTAGATATATAATGTTCTTGTGATCTTCAAATCATATCACCCTATAATCACAATCACTTAATATATTTTTATATTGATCATCATACATATTACTCTACTCTTCTGATGAAATTTCAGGAACTTATACCCTTTTCACATTGATCTATAATTGAGTATCCTTAAAATTAATTATAGTTTCTTGGGTTTCTATTAGTGCATAGATATTTTACTGAATAAAATTCTAAACCAATAAATTCTCACAAAATATTCATTTAAACTCTTCTATATCTATGAAAAAATTTTCATTAAAAAATAATATAGCATATTCCATGGATTCAATATGTTTTGTGATATTATTTTACTTGTAAATATTTTTAGCCAATTATTTCTCCATATGATCAACATATAAGCATAGTTATTCTTTTTTATAGAATATTACCTTGATGAACCAAAAAATATAAGTGAAAAATTCAATGTGAAGTTTGTTAAGGTGATAATTGATATCATAGTAGATTTATCAATTTTTTTAATGGACTTATACTCCTCATACTCTCCACAACTAGAGCATGATTCATCTAGAGGATCATAATCAATACATTTAAAAAAAATTAACAATTGGATTAAATTCCACTAATGGTAAATTTTTATTTCCATTAATGATATTTTTCTCTTTTTATCCTAATTTTATTAATATTCTTTACTGTTTTCATCGAGACATCCATTTTATCATTGATAGGGATGGAGACTATATTATTTATACTGGAAAATTATGAATTTTATTCAAATATTCACTTCATATATTTCATAAAAAATCTTGGAAAGACTATATATCCAATAATAGTGAACTTGGATTAGCTTTGGTACAACTTAGAAGTCCCAATAGATTATCTAGTCATAAAAGAGTGGAGTGGGGGTGAATCGGGTATTATCTTTATACTGAATATTATTTTATATTTTAATTACCATCACAATATTAAAATAAAAATCTCAATTAAGGGGTATGGATCTATTAATGTTATCTCAACACTCATAATAACATGAAATGTAGATAATAAACATTATACAATCAACATGAAGGGTTTTTCACAAGCTTGGACCATCATTTGGGAATATACTCCTTAGGTTTCACTCCCTTCATGAAACATACTAAATATATTAATATTATAGTTATTGAAATTTCATGTGAAGGTATCATCTATTATACAACACATATAATGGTTAGGAAAGAATTATCCACTTCCCTTTGGAAGGTATCATCTCCTTCCCCAAAGCTATCTCCTAACATCAGCTTCCTCCTGAAATCTCTTCAGTCCCTAGACTATAATTGGCTTGGATTATATTAGTAGCCTCTAGTTATTTAATGGACATCCAAGAATTACATGAATTATATTTTAATTTTGCTTTATATTTCACAAAATAACCATAATGATATCACATTCATGAATTAATAAGTCTTCAATCACCATAATTTAATCAATAACACAACATGTTTTTCATCCTTGTTCTTAATATCAATATCACTGTAATATTTTTTTCACAAAAACACAATCATATAAGATTATTGACTAATAATTAGTAGAAATAACTCTTATCGATATATATATCAATAAAATTTTAAAAAAATATATATTATAGGATTTAATTACATATCCTTATTATTATTCTCAATTTTTTCCCTTCTACAATGTATAGAGTCTACTGATTAGTGTATCATTGGTCTCTCCCTCTCTCTCTTCAATATTTTTGATATTCATTAGGATTGTAATAAATATACCTAAATATTTTTATGTTTTTTATCCTTATATTTAATATTACTAGAATATTTTTAGATTTTTTTCATAGTTAAAATATGAAAACATAATTTACAAAAGCATGATCTCATCATTTAAATTGATAAACGTTTATAGTTTTTATTCTCATAAAATCCTAGTAAAATAAAAAACCATTTAATATGATAATATGCTAAAGATTTTTTCCTTCTTCAAAAACACAAAAAAGAAACTTATATTTTAATCCATGATGGAACACATGTTCACTGCATATAGTTTCACAATGAGGAACATCATTTTTTGTGTGAATAAATCTCATTTTACAGAATAAAATCCATTTTTATTTATCTTTAAAATGACATGGAGCATGTTTATCTCTTCATATCATGAATATAATCCCTTTAATTTAACAACATAAATACAAATCTCATTTGTGATGTTAATTTCATAGAATAATAGTTCTCACATTGGTTGATTTATTAAGTATATCATGTATTTTAATATATGGATATCTTATTCCAAGCTTCCCATATTTGTTTATAGATCATAAAATTTTTTCCCAAATGTTTGATCATACATAAAAAAATTTCTTATATGTCACTTCTTTGGGGTTCAAGAATATTATGTATTCTAAGATAAAAATAATGCATTTACTAAAAGATATTATATATTTATTGAAGATTATTAACATAACCACATTTTCTCTTCCTATGGAAAAATATATTATCCCAATATAAAAACATATTATATACTATAAAAAACCTTTTAAAATATATTATGAATTCCTATAAAAAACACACACATAAAAATGTGATCCAAATATCTTATGCATTTCCTGATATTTTGAATATATCTTTATTATCACTTACTGTAGAAAAATATCTTATATCTTCTTCTGGAAATATTATGTTTCATAGTTGTATGTCAAACTTTCCCAGTTTATACACATTTGAGGAAAATTTTATTTATGAAATTGGACTTAATAAAATATACTCAATGCCTCATCCAACTTCTCATGGGAATCTTAAGTCTCTTGAAATAAATTACAATGACTTAAAATAACATGGGAAATTATAATAATAATTATAAATCTCTCCGACATAATTCCAATGTCTTTTGTAGTATATGTATAGTAATTTTGATTAATTTAATAATCCTTCACTTAAAATATAATTATATTCCTAAATTTTGAAATAATAAAACTTCAACTAAGTGATATTGTCCACTGATTATAGTAAAATACATGCACAACAATCCTTGGATGGTTCCTATATTGTCTGACCCAAATTTTCATACATTAATCACAAATCTTTTTATTTTTAATTATCGAGTTTCTACAACATCATTAGAAACTTATATATAGAGCACTTTTCTCCTACAATAACCACTTTCCTTTAGTTCATTTCAATTTAGATCTCTAATCATCATATGTTCTAGATTCCTTCTGAGAATCTGTTTATATAAGAACCCTAAGAAACAATATTATGTTTTTCCTCATTTACATTCATTTATAATGATATGATTCACATAACTTTGTTATGAAAAAATCCTAGCATAAATTTAACCCTCTTTTTCCATCAATAAATGGGAAGCTTCTTATTTATATTCATTAGGATCTTATAACATCGCCCAATTAAATTATATACATACTCTTTACTAATATATTGAAAAAAAATAAAAACAACCAATTGGGAACTTCAGTTACATAGTGGTTCTTGAAGAATACATCATAGTTTATTGGGGTGATACTAAAAGAATTTAGGGAATATATTAAAAATTGGGATGTATACAACATAAATAGTTTAATAAAAACCAGATCATGTTGAGTTGTGATTTGATTTATGTGTTATGGTTGGTCAAAATGAAGAAGGTGAAAATTTCATGATATTATGTCATGTTTTTAAGAGGTTTCATAAAATATGATTTTGTTTTAGTCATCACACCATGTTAATATTTATACATCTTTTCTTTTAAATTGATAGGCAGAAGTAAATTATTTGGAATAAATGAAAATAGAAAATTATTTTTAGATTGATATTTGAATCGTTAAAACACAACATGGTTTTAGTGGATATGTCATTATTTTGGCGGGAATTAAAATTATAGAACCAAAAAATACTCATTATTTAGTATAGAAACCTATATAAGACTTTGTATCATACCATATTTTGAATAGTGGATATTTTTGATGATCCTTAGAATCCATGGGCTGAATAAAATTGAGACTTGATTGTAAGTGAGATTTACGATCTTTATTCTTATGGAGGATTGATAGAATATTCATATTATTTATTATATTAGGAACATTAGTGTTGACGGTAGAATCGGGTGGATTCATATCATTGATATGGATTTATAGATTAACAGAATTAAATTTATCAGAAATCATAAAAATAACTAAACATTGATAAAGAAGTGGATTCTAACTTCTCTTTTTCTACATTTTTAGATAATTTAAATATTTTTATTAATGATAAGATGCATAATTTATTATATTCATAGGGAATTAATTATATATAACTAAATGAATGTGATATGTGTGGGAGTGGGATTTAACTAACATGGAATAACAATTTTAATTGAAAGATAGTAAAATTGGTATGACATGGGAAGGTAAATTGATATTCATATAATGTGAATAAGAATAGAATAAAGGGGTATGATGTAATGGGAAATCAATGGATGTTTAGTAAATTTCATTAATTCTAACATGGTGTGGTAATGTGGCTATGAACTATTATATTGTTTTCTAGAATAGTGTTCTAAGTAAGTGTTTTGTGGTGATTTGTTGTAATATATGATGATTATTAAGGTGTTATGTGTTTATGAGGTGGTGGCCTAGAAGATAAGGCGTACTATTTAGGTATGGATCAGTTATGTTGAATTCCAAAAATATATAGATTTCATGACTGATTTTGGATGACTAAATGGAGGATATTGGAGGTAGTTTTCATTGATATTTTGTGATTATTACTTTGATATAAACTATTATTATATATTATAGTTAAGGTTGTGACATGATATTCGAGAAGAATTTTTTAATGATTCTTTTGTTATGTTTCAGAACTGTGTTAACCATATTTGTAAGGATTATGAGGTTGTTGTAGATGGTATATAATATTACCTTATTTTTATGCGATGTAAGGAATGTGGAATTCTCTCTTGTTGATGTGGGAGGGGAGTGTGGTATTACCTCAATTGATAGAGTTGTTGTTATTGTATTTGTATAACTGTATAGTTAATTTTATTATTGTTATATGGTCATCCTTATAGTGAAAGATAGTTTTTTTAGTTATAGATACTATTGGTAGGGGTTTGGATAGTGACAGATAATGATTGATGCGCTTATTGTGGTGTTTTGGTTGTGGTTTTTCTGATGTGGTTGAGGTAATGGATGAAAAATTTTATAGGTTTTTTATTATAAGGTTTCCTTGTTTTTCTATGCTTAAATGTTTACTATTTATATATACCATTCATTGAGGCTTTACTATGTCTATTTAATTGACACATGTGTAGTTGGAGGAAGAACCAACAAGGTATAATTTTTTAGTCACACCGTTATATTCTATTATATTTTATACTTATAGGATTATGTTGAGGATGATGTCGAGTTACATTAGTTCGGACCTGAGGTGATCTTGTTCGGAGTGAATTTATTAGTTTTAGTTTTTGATATTGGATTATGGTTTCATTTTAGTTATGGTGGTTGTCTATATTATATATTAGGATTGGTATAATTGAAAGTGTGACACACAATGCTACATAGAATATAAACTGATGGCTCAATGACTCGACCCTGTGACCATGCCTCAAACCCCATCCCACCTAAACCACCCACCCGACTGTGGGGGAATGTTTTATATTTTATATAAAGATAATTATTCCAATATTTATGATTTATATACTTGGTGATATTTAACACCTAGCCTATTAGAGGTAGGCTTTGAATCTGTCCTGTGCTCCTGAAAATACCAGGTTGAAATGGATCAAAACCCAGTTCAAAGTGGGTTCATCCAAGCATCTTCTAATGATCAAAAAGTTACTACTCCATTTCTAAGCGTGGAATCTGATTAAAGTAGGATGTCTAGATAATCAAGGTCAGAAATTGGATGAGGGTCTTTGATGGGAAAAATTATTGATGAGACCGAACATAATTGAAAGTTGAAAGATGAGCCTTATTCGGGAGTTTTTTGTTTTAATCGGCATGCTATGTGTTCGAATATGGCCATGTTGGGTTAAAGAAGCATGATAAGGAAGAAAATATGAGACCAAGTGAAACCAAGGCAAAGATAAAAACTAATCATTAAAATTATTAAATTGGTATGAGGCCTAGACTCCTCTAAATCCGATCTTGGAAATGACATTTTTGAAGAAGAAAAACTGATTTAGTGAAACCTGTAGCTGAATCTAGTTCAAGACACACTTAATCAATTGTCAAAGTTTGTTTGATAAGAAGTCAAGGAATGATGTTGATCAAAGGTTCAGGAAAAAAATGAACTCGTTCATCACTTGAGTTTAGAAGAGAGCTCGAATTCAACATTCCCATTTCATTACCTGCATCACATGATGATTTGATAAACATTTCAGTGAAGAATGTTGAACAAATCTAAGATGAAAGAGTTTTTGTTCATAGGTTTTTATTCCTTGTATAGATCTAAGATGGTCGGACCTCAAACCTTTCCTATCTTATGTCTATAATGTTGAATCCTGATTCATATGATGTATTTGATAAAATTCCCACATCAACAAGCTACTCCTCAAGGCCAAAATGTAAGGGCACAATGAAGGTGTGTGTCAATGAAAATAAAATAAAAATAGAATAAAATTGAATAATGCACAAGAATTACATGGTTTAACAATTTTCCAATATCCACAGGAGAAGGGTTTGTTTCTCAATTCTCTCTTTTTTGGATAAAATCTCGGAGTATCACCCAATACACATTACTTGTTATTATCCTTAAATTTATAAAAGGAAAAATCAATGTTCAAGGGTTGTTTGGGTAGTTCATATACCATTGAAATCTTCATGTCGCCTGCTACTATACACAAAAGCGGCTGCGAGTCTATGGTTTGATACCCACCAATGAAAACCCACACCAAGCTACTGCTGATATAAGTTTCTTCCCATGATCTCTTCCTCTATAAACTCCACACCATATTGGGAGTGGCCACCAAAAATCTCCCCCTCATGACCAATATGGTATAAATACCAGACCTTCAGTCTCCTTCAGTCATTGAAAACATAATCATAAAATCAAACACACTTCTTCTCAAAAGGTGATGTGTCACTTGCACTATCTTTAATCAGGCTTGAGCTGACTACGGTCTCCATAAAATGATACAAACCATGAGGCTCTTTCCTTATAATAATCATTTCATTATCACATGATAATTCCAATACTCCACCCACTATGAAAATATTTCACCCTTTCACATCGAGCCTACATAATGATATTAAGTCCCATCTCATCATCAAAATGAATTTCACATCAACCAGTTTTCATAATCCTCCACCGAGTGTCTTCAATTTCACTATCCCAACTCCTATAACCTTGCATGTTGACCAATCACTAAGTATCATTGAATCTCTCACCTACTGAAAAGTATGAAAGACACCCTTTGTGATATATATGTGTGTTGATCTCCTTGAATCCAAAACCCATCCATCTTCCTTTGTATTTTGAGCCTGCTCGTTCTTACTTTATAAAAACCAACATTCCTACTTCATGTGATTGTATCTTTTTTAGTAAAGACACTACACTTATCCCCATTGAACTCTCCTATCTGAGTGCGAGATTCCCATTTTCATCTAGATTTCATCATCTCCTGATGAGTCTGTGATGTTTGCAACCTTATCTTTGTCTTTCTCATTCACACCAACATACCTTTTTTATCTCTCCACAGTCACTTTAATTGTGATGATTTTTATCACACTACAAAAAAATGATTTCTCTAGGATCATGTCCTCTTGATTTTAGATTCCATTCATTACCTCATTATTTCCTATGTCGGCTCCTCCCACGTTGATCATCTCACATCACCATGATTTACTCACCTGAATGCATCATGGGTCTTTAGAATGCCTCTAAATCATGATGAAACTCCATCACCCAATCCAAATTCCATGGTTCCTTCTCCACAAGTAATGAAGTCATAAGCATATAAAATGAGTTTGGTAGAGATGATAAAATCCAAAGTGCTTGATCTTTTTCTTTAACCTTTACACTGATCCATGATAATTGTGTTAGAATTCTGTTAAATTCATTAGAGTTATCCCAAAAATTTGTTCCCTATTCCATACATAATTGGTTCAATTTATTCATTAGGGATAATTTTTTAGTGAGAGACTTCACCATATATCGTGGATCTAACTTATTCCAGACCTCCTTCAGTGAGGTCACATCCAACACCGAGTACATTACATCGTTCTCGAGACATAGATGAATTGTGTTGATGACCTGCATCTCGAGATCTTCCCAATCATATTCATTGGTTCTATCAGGCTTTTCTCCAATCAATGGTCTGTTCATTACTTGAAAAAACAAAATATCTATCACTGTGATTTGTCACAAGCAAAAATTATTCCAACAATCTAAATTTTCGATATAAAATTTTTGTATTTCACCGCCTCCAACCATCATCGATGTAGAAAAACACAATTACTACCATTGATGTAATTCCATTACAAAACCACTTGATTGAGTGTGAAAATAATGGTACACATATGTCTATAATGGTTGAAATATTGGGAATTGACTTCTGGATTGTCAAAATTCGACACCAATTGATCAAGATATAACCAAAACAATGTCAAAAGCTGAGATCGTATGATGACGTGGTGATGACATAGAACTAATGGGGTGCTGACATGGCATGCCAGAAGAACTTCTATAATCTCACTGGCACTGAAAAAATACCTTCTTCTCAAACAAGGTGGTACTGTAGCACCGCGATTTGACCAGAGATTTGACTGAGCCAACCAGGCTCGTTTCACCTCATTTTTTTGATGTTACTAGCTCCATTAGAATCGTCTCATCATCGTATTCAAAGATCTAGCCTCATAAATATTTTCTAACCAACTTCAATTTTCCAATCACTAGAAAAATCACAGCCACTCTATCGATTTGAACTCCCTCCATCTGATTCCACTTGTATGGGAATAATGGATGTACATGGCAATAGAAATCAATAAAAAATAGAAGAAAAACGAAGAATGCACAAGAATTTTTTGGTTCGGTAATTTGGCTAAATCTATGGGAGAAGGGGTCATTTCTCTATTCTCTTCTCTTTGGATAAAAATTGGAGGGTCACCCAATAAACATTACATGTGATTAGACTTAAATTTATAGGTGGTAAAAATCAACGTTCAAGGGTGGTTTGAGTAGTTTATCTACACCTAAAATCTTCCCGCCACCTAATGCTGTCCAAGAAAGCTGTTGCATATCCATGGTTGGATTTCCACCATCAAAAACCCACCCAAAGATACTTCTGATAGAAGTTTCTTCCCATGACCTCTTCCTCCCCAGACTCCACCACATATTGGGAGTGCCCCACACATATCTATCGTGACAACACCAGCCTTCAACTAAACTACGAGTCAAGATACACCAAGTTCAACCTATCTAAATTGAGTGTAGAAACATCCTAATGATGAACCAAGTCCATTCCCACATAAAATTCTTCTTCACGTGATACCACTAGCCCTTGAAACACCATCTCTGTCCAACTCAATACCTAGATTAACATGACGATCCTAGCTTCACCACTGCACACTAAATCTCAATGATGAGTCCACACAAGACTTCCCCACACCTAAATTTATTCAATCAATCAACTTTATACTATCCCTTGAAACACTATCACTGCTCAGGTCCTTCACCGTAGTCCAATGTTTGTTATGCATGACCCATATTGATTCCACTACCTCCATTGCAAACAGATTTTGAAACATCTTCTGTTTCATCCCTAAAAAAATTCTTTTGATTATTTTTGTTTTTTCTAGTGTGATTGGATTTTATAACATCCCAAAAATTCTATTTTCCATCCAAAAGAATCAACATAAAAGGGGTTCGACCAAATGATCAGTAATATCCTTCATGTACCTCTTCCCAATAGATTCTTAGGCCCAATCTCACCAGACACGACCCAAGGACCATTAACATTTTGGAATCCCTCTTGAAAACATGAGACCAACCTAGTATAGGGAAGGACAGCCTGAACCAAATGGTACCTACATCATGTTCCTCAAAAAAGGCTTATAAAATTTTCCCCTAACACTCATCTTCCACTATAGTCACTATGCGGTGAAGTGCTCTCACTCTGATTCTTCCATAATGTATAGAAAGATCAATAAAGGTAACACAATAGGGTACATCCAATTTTCATTTTTTTACCAAATAAGGACTTGGTTTAATGTATAAATTTGGTTTAGGGGTGAACGGAGAAAGAATTCCCTCTTCACAGGATAAATTTTATAAAATTTTTCTTCTAATTGTAATTTCAATTCCAATTAATGTTTTATTTTATGAAATTATATTTTCTTCCTCTATTTTTTTGAGTTTTTTTATTTCATCCTTTGTGTTGTAAAAGTAATATCTCACTTCAATCATCATGTAATATTAACCCAAGGCTTGGTCCCTAGGAGAGTTCACATGAGCACTCAAAGTCTTTATCATAAATCTTTCATTTCTTATTTTCATCCTTAACACAACATTTAATTAGAGGGAAGTATATGGATGATCATAATTTTATCTTCCCATTTGGTTCCTCATTCTCCCATCCATCAGACTTCTCATCATCCCATCTCTTTGTCTACAATATATACGATTAGAGAACTGTGGATACAAGGATGGACAACATATGATTGGATCTAGGTGAAGGACGGTTGAATGTTTATGATTTTGGAATGTACATAATATAAAAATGTGGAGGAGGTGACCATGGTATGAATTGGGAGGTCTCTCATGTGTTCTTAGTCTCATTATTTAGATATAGGTAAATAATCAATGATTATTTATGACCTGATTATTTGGTGAGAAAAATTTTGGATATCGAAGAACCTAGGTGATCACATCTAGAGCCATTCCCCATTAGCTTAAACTTTGTGTGTTTGTTTATATAATTTTATTTTAATTTTTGAAAATTAGAAACCAAAAAAGAAACTATTATATTTTTCCATGCATTAAAACATAGAAAAAACAAAACAAAAATACAAAAGTGAATGAGATTAGAAAAGAACCGAACCGTGAATCCTTGATAATAACCTTGATCAGTCCCACTAGACTGCATTATAGGTTTTAAAAATATTCTATATGAGGCCTATGACAACCTTTCTCATAACTGACACTGTTTCTCGGGACACTACTACAAAATATTTCTTTAACAACAATAGAAATGGATTTTTTTAGCATTAGAGAAATGATAACTATTGGAGAGAGATTAAAAACTATATTCTTTTATGAGTTCTTCTAAAAGAACCAATAAATGAAATCTTTATCAATGCTTAAAAAATTCCTCATAAAGGACCCATTTATTAGCATTTAACAAAGAACTTATAAAGGGGCATGTTGTAGTGTGATGAAACAACACACTACAACACTAGTGCGGAGTGCTGTGACAGCACACCACACCACCAAAAACACAACTAAAATAGAAAAATAAAGTACCAATAAAGAATTTAAATGGAATAAAATTTGTAACACAAATATAAGAAAAAATACTATATTATAGAAATTTCACACATTGGTTTATATAATTACAGAAGTACAAATTTTTTCATACATTAAAAAGCATCATTGTTCCATTATCTTTTGATCCTAACCACTTATTGATAAAAAAACACACCTATATAAGAAAAAAATTCCAATTTAATAATAATAATAAAAAAATATAATAAAAAAAGTGTTAATTTTAAACTAAACATTGATTCATATAAGAAAAATTGTGTATTTGATTGAGTCTTGGTTGATTCTTTCACATTACACCATTTATTGTTAGTCATTAAGAATTAACTCTGTGAAAATTTTCTAAATAATTGTAAGATAAAAATGATAAAGAAATTAATTATGTAATTGATGATAGAATGATGAGAAAACAATCTATGTTCGTTTTCTCGATTTAGTAGATGTGATGCATGTTTTAAACTAAAATGACACTCATATATTGAAACGACACAATTTGAGTCATAATGGTCACATCGTGTGTCAGATTGAGGTGTGGTTGATTACTACAAGTCTCAAATGACTTCTGGATCATTTTACTAAATGATTAAAATAATATGAATGTGTTTTCTTGGTTTTAAGTATGTCACTTGTATTTTTTACTAAAATGTTATTTTAAACTGTAAACACACACTTTGAACCATATTGGTCACATCATGTGTTGGTTTGAATTTACACTATTTACTACATATCAAAAATGTTTTATGGGTTATTGTCTTAAATTATTAAGACAATCTGGGCATGTTTTCCCTATTTTCAATCAGTGACACCTTTTGAAATAAAATATCAATTTTAAACTGATAAAAATCACATTGAGTAATACTGAGCACAACATATATTGGATTGAGGTGTGGTTAATTATTAAATGTAAAAAATGACCTATGGATCACTATATTAAATTATCAAAACAATATTACTGTGTTTTATCTAATTTGAGTAGCTCTACTATCCTTTTTACTAATATTGATGTCAATTTTAAATAAAAAACACCCATGGAGTCATATTGGTCACACTGTGCATCATATTGAGGTGAGGATGATTTATGGACGTCCCAAATGACTTATAGATATTTTTAATAATGTATAAAAACAATCAAAATGTGTTTACTTAGTTTTAAGTACGTCACTTTTTTTACTAAAATTTTATTTTAAACTAGAAACACACAATTTCACTCATACTGATCACATTGTGTATTGATTTTATGTGTGACCAATTGATACACATCACAAATTAATTATGAATCAAATTACTAAATCATCAAGAAAATCGGAAAATGTTTTCTCCATATTCAGTAAGTGGCACTTTTTGAAATAAAATGTCGATTTTAAACAAATAACAGACACAGTGATTCATACTGGAAATATCGTGTATCATATTGAGGTGAGGCTAGTTATTACACATAAAAATGACTTATGGATCATTTACATAAAGTATCAAAATTATCATAATGAAATTTATTAGTTTTTAGTAGGTTAGTTTTCATTTTTACTAAAATTGATGTCAATTTTAAATAAAAAGTCAAAATTGAAGTCCTGTCAGTCACAATGTGTGTAATATTGAGGCAAGAAAAATTATTACAAACCCCAAAAGACTTATGGATAATTTTTATAAAGTATAAAAATAATCAGAATATGTTTTCTCAATTTTCAGTATGTGATTTTTTCTTTTTATAATAAATGTTGTCAATTTTAAATAAAAAAGAATAACTTGGAGTCGTACAAGTCACATCATATGTCATATTGAGTTGCAGTTGATTGCTACACATATCAAATGACTTTTGTATCATTTTCTTAAATTATAAAAATAGTCAGAATATGTTTAATCTATTTTGAGTATGTCAGTTAAAATCTTTTCTAAAATTAATGTCAATTTTAAATAAAAAGAAGTTGTTGGAGTTATATCGGTTAAACTATGAGTCAGATTGAGGTGAAACTGATTCCTACACATCCCAAATGACATATTAATCATTTTTAATAAAATATCAAAACAATAAAAATGAATTTTATTGGTTTTGAGTCTGTCACCGGTCTTTTTTACTAAAATTTTATTTTAAATTGGAAACACGCTCTTTGACTCGTACAGGTCACATTATGTATCTGTTTGATGTGAGATCGATTCTTAAACATCAAAAATGATTTATTAATCGATTTCCTAAATTATGAAAAAAACGTGACTTTGTTTTCATGGTTTTCAATGAGTGACACTTTTTTACTAAAATTTCATTTTAAAGGTTTTAGGGATTTGGATCCTCTATCGAGAATCCAAATACCCTCTTTGTGGAATCCTCTAATGTACAAGATATTGTCCACATTGAGACCGAAATGAAATGATTGTGATCTATCAATGAAAGGCTTATCTTTGGAACTATTGATTATGTGTATTTGATATCCATCCTCATTATCTCATATGCCAAACATTTATCATTCCATTTTGTTGTTTGACACACATCCTCCATCTCTTGTAGACATGAACCTATATTTCTTGAGATACTCTAAGAAGAATTAATTCATGTAATGAATAATTCTTAGAGTTGTAAAAGAGATATAAAGAGATGGGAGATAGCTCTCAAGGAAAAAAAATGCAATAATAATTGTTTGGGAGATGAAGCTGAGGCGATTTAAAATTGTACTATATTCAGTTCTCTAAAACGGGTATCATCTCCCATTTGGGAGAATTACACCATCAGTACTTGTTATTAACTCATGGCCTATTGAAGGTGAGATTTGGGGGGCATCGACATTATTGTATGTGATTAAAGGGGTATCATCAAGGGCATGTTATGAAAATATTTTATTGTTTTTTATAAAAATAAAAATAAACATTATATTATATATCATATTAATCATATTTACCGATGTATTTTAATTATTCACCATAGAAAATAATTTTTAACCAAAAAATAATATTTATACTCTTACTTAAATTTGATTTCCTATTTCAAAGTATTAAATAAATTTTATTAAATTTTAAATCTAAATATTTGGGATTAATATTTTAAATAAATGAAAATAATATATAGGATAAATGGTTGTTTTAGAAAAAAAGTATTTCTTTATCAATGGATGCTATTTATTTATTTATACACATCACATATTTTACTTATAATAAATTACTAACCTATACATAAGGATTACATTTTTATTATGAATATTTTAATGGCCCCACAGACTTTATGTATACCCAATGACTATATATATATATATCAAATAAACATATAATGACCACTTTAACCTTTTACATTCCTATATATTTCCTTATAAAATTATCTCAAAATTTTTAATCCGATTTTTTTTATTTCTTCTATAAAATGCCTATCATATTTTTAATAAATTTCATTCATTATATAGTTATACTTGATGATATGATTTTAATGGGAAAACATATAAAAGAACATTTAAAGCATAAAACCTTTTTATTAACTTCTATTTATTTCCCTTTTATAGTTTTAATAAAAAGGTCTTTAAATTTTTCTTATAATTTATTATTATAATAAGGTTTATTACATTTTATATTGTAATATTTTACTATAATGAAATAAAACATTGTTTATTTAGATATCTATTTCATGTGAAACAAGTTATTTTATTATAACACACTTGAAAGACATAAAAGGAAAATTCATAATAAAACATGGGATGCTAATTATCTATCTCCTAAAACAAATTCACCATTAAAAATCCATTACTCAAATGATAACATATGAAAATACTTTTATTTCATTACATCTTCTCATTCCCATGTCACTTCCTCATGTTTCTGATTTAGGAACAAAACATTGACAAGTTTTGTGGCCATGTTTCATCATACTTTATATCAAAGATTCATTATCTTCACAAATTATTACTCATAAGAGAGATCATGCCCTATTTTTAAAACCTTTATAATCATAACTAAAACTGGATGATGAATTTAAACTATTGAATGAACTCTAGAGAAATATATTTGTATAATATATTTGTAAAATATATTTGTATAATATACTTGGGAAATATATATTCGTATAGTATATATTTTTGTATTGTATAATACATATATATATATTATTTGTGAAATATATATCTTTACTTGTGTAATATATATTTTTATTTTATATATTTTTGTTATATAATATATATTTGTGTTTTTAAAATATATATTTGTAAAAAATATTTATATAATATATAAATATATAAAATTTAACATATATATTTTTTCATATAAATATAATATATATAAATATATAACAAATTTGTACTTTTTAATTGTATACATATAAATTTGGGTAATATATTTGTATAACATATTTTTATAATATCTATTTTTATAATATAATTGTATAATATATTTATATATTATATTTAAATAATATATTGTTATAATATATTTGTATAAAATATTTGTATAATATATATTTTTATAGTATATATTGGTAAAATATATACTTGAACCACGAGGCAAATCCTACTTAATTCAGCAGACTAATGGAAACTATGTTCATCTATAAACTTGATATGTGTCTATCTCTTTCTAAGGTCAAGTAACATTCAAATGAAATATCATCTTTAATAATTCCTTTCCCCATAATTTGAAGATCTTTATCATCAACGAAATGTAAATTTATGAAAAAATTAGATACATAATAATCCATGCATCCCTTCTTGGTTATAGAGTAGAATAAAGTCTCATAGTTAATGATCCATGATTATAATGGAATTTTTAGAATCAATAATAAACTAATACTTCCTTCAATGTCGTTGGGATGAGAGGGTAGCACAAAATCGGTAATTGATGATGGTTGTGGGGTAATATAATTATATCCCCATCTCATTTCAACCAAACAACCTCAATAAAAATTATTGACTATAGAGATATACCAATGGTAAAGAAAGAATAATGATAAAAAACACAAATAGATCTCCCAAAATAGTCAATCAATAAGTTAGGAGGATGAGGAGAGATTAATATACATCGGATTGTAGCTTTGAAAACCTTGAGAGAAAGTATAGATATTGAAAAAATAGAAAACATTCAATCCTTGGATTCATTTAAACCTTGAATTGTCTGAGTCTTGGATTTAAGTCTTGAAATCATTCGATCCTTGGATATGAGTCTTTATTTGTGATTTGATTCACTAAGGAGGAGTGCCGAAAGAAGGTGGCTTCCGCAGAGAGCCTTGATATCATGATAAATTCATGACTGGTTAGAGTTATTTAAATATATTGGGACACTTCTATCAGCACTCACAAAAGGCATCTTTATCAGTGCTAATTAATTAATTTCTGATAAAGGATTTATAAATATAATAATAATTATAAATAACTTTTTCAGAAAATATATTTATATACTTATATATATATATATTTAATAAATATATATAAATATAAATATAATTATTATATTCATTATTTAAATATATTAATTATAAATTTATAATTATTTATTTATAATTATTTAAATAGTTGTTTAAAAAATAATATTTATATCATTATACATATTTATAAATATATTTATTTATATAAATATATAATAAATATATAAAAAAATAAATATATTAAATATATCAATTATTTAAATAAATTTTTTATAATTTTATAATTATTTAAATATATATAATTATTTATTTATAATTATAAATATATTAATGTTTTAAAATAGTAATTATACATTTATAAATATATTTATTTATAAATATTATTTTTATATTTTTAATATTATTAATAAATATTTATTTTTAAGTGTATGCATGTTAAAAATGAGTGAAATTGAGTAATTAAAAATGAGTACACTTTAACAATATCAAAAATGGATATGTTTTGTTAATTACATATAAATTATTAAAAAATGGATATATATTGAAAGAAAGATGAATATATATTGAAAATATTAAAACATAATAAATATATATATATAAAATAAATAATAGAAATTGATTAAATCCCCCAAAAAATATTTGTGTGTGTGCATGCGTTGTATATAAAAATTCATTAATTAAGCATATGTTAAATCAATATAAAAAATGTTAGATCTCTATTAAATTGAAAAATAAAACAGAATTCAATTATGTCCACTAATCAATGTAATTAGTCAATATTTTTAATTCATATAAATTTTAACTATAAACCATTATTCACTAAATATATAATTATTATATAATGTAAAACATAAATATTTTTGTATTATATAAATAATATTTATATACATTCATATATATATATATATATTTAATTTATACTATTTTTTAAGATTATGAATAATTATTTAATTAATAAAATGTTTAATATTTTTATCATTTTTCTTATTTTTAATTTTTATTTGTTTAATTTTCATTTTACATTTATCTATATATTTAATATATATTATTTGTAATTATTTATAATTTATATATAGTATAATAAATTTATTCCTTTTTATCAATAATTATTTCATTAATGTTTTTTTAATTTTTTTAATAAACCCATTTTTATTTTATATTTATTTAATTATTTATTTTTATTCGGCCCTTTATCAACTGTAAAAGAGTTTTAATAAAAGATCCCTTTATGGGTGCAAAAAATAAATCACTAATAAAGGGTTCCTTTTCTAGTGCTTTTTTCTAGCACTCATAAAGACCAGTGCTATTAAAATACTAATTTGTAGTAGTGAGAGTGAGGTTGGAAACTCATTTTTCTTAATTACTTCGTAAATAATTTTTTATTTTCAAAACATTTCATAAAAAATGGATCCTATCTTACCTCTAGAAGACACTATTGTTTATTTTCCCTAAAAACTAGGAAGTGGTTCAAGACTTTTTGCAAAAAATAATTTAAGGAGATTATTTTCTACCTTAAAGAAATCTCGAAACATGTTTTTTTGGAAATATTACTAAAATAAGTTAAGGATTGTTCACATTTTTTACCTGAGTTTTTTGAAGGAGTAACAGTGGCACTGTGTGAGCTTCAAGGAGAATAAATCATCCCTTTAAAATTTGTGGATGATTCCCAGGAGGTTTAATAACAACAATAGTTCCCATTTCTTACCCCATACACACATGATGTTTTTAAAGTGGCATCACACCAAGAATATATACTACATATTGGAACTAAAAAATGGTTTGATCTAAAACTGGATTCATCTTTTTCACATTTTATTCACACTTATTAAAAATTTGACCTCCCATGTACTATAAAAGATGATTAATACTAATTAATAACTACCTTGGATAATGATGATGAAAATATCAAGGAACTCTATTTGGAAGACAGACTTGAAGATCCCCATACAATAAGTGGTTTAAAAGACTTCTGAGGAGCCTTGAGCAAGGAGGATGATCATAAGGATGGTTCACTAGTGGGAAAGAATATATTTTATGTTAATATGTTGATTTTACACAATATAAATTATAATAAAATTACTCTTGATTTTACTATAACAAATCATAGCCTTTTAATAGGTCTTGGAGAATTTGGATGAGGCTTCCATGGAAGTGTAGGTAGCCAGAATCAAGGAGAATATGGTGTTGGAATTTTAAGACAAGGTTGTCCAGCATAATGATGTTAAAGTGGATAGACCCACTCAAGGGAATAAGGAGGATCATATTGAGGGAGTCAATAAATACTAACACGTGGCCTCATATATTATCCTAATATCCCCATATTAAATGTTGTTTTAAATTTCGAAGGGGTTTTACACACTATAATTTATTGAAAATGGATACCTCTAGAAGAAGAATAAATTTGTGAAGAGCTATGGAAAATAAAGAATGTGGTGGTTCTTTCTAAAAAATATCCATCCACTACAATATTGGGGATGATCCAACTATTTTACAACTATAAAAAAGATAGATTATAGTGCCTATTAGGTATTTTTACCCAATATTATCCCCTATTTCTCTCACATTTAATTTCATTTCAGTTTAGGCATTTTATTTTTAAATAAGTAATTAAATTCTATTTTTCCTATATTAAATAGAGTGTGAAACAAAAACTGATGCATTATAAAGACCATTTGAAGCTAAATAAAGTGATAATCACATCCCACAAATGATATACATTCAATGTAATAACATCAGCCATGTTATCTCTTTCTATTACACTCAACATCACTAAACTATATTTTTATTCATTAAAATTGAATAAAAAATACTAAATTTTATTGAGGATTTATTTAAGACCAATTACAGGGGATTGGGGGCAACTAATTATTGATTTTATTTTCTATTTTATTTTTCCCTATTTTTAGTGAGTATATTTTTTAAAATATATATATAAAAACATAAAAAAGCTATTCTCTGTATAAAATTGTTTTGTATAGTTTGTGAGTGTGTTTTTTAAACATTATTTAAGCTGAATTGGAAAAATAAAAATTATTTTTGAAATCCAAATTGATTTTTAGGGAATTTATAAAATTATTGAATCTGTAAATATAAATTTAACGATCATTGTTATTTGTTAGTTAGGATATGATTTTCAAGAATTTCCATGATCTTTTACTAGATATTGAAGTCCAACAACCACTACTGGATGACCTGATTTTAATTCTCATCATGTGATGTTTCTTAAACATGTTGAAATCATCGTTATGATACCCTCACTTATTGAGAGGATCTAGGAATTTTGTTATGAACTAGAACTTTTATTCTCCTATAAAATATTTTGAACTCATAAGATACTTTAATCAAGTTTGTTAAATTAAATTGGATAACTATAATTTATCCTTGAAACCTACCTTGAGAATTGACCATTATTAAGAACTTAGATAACCATAAATATCTTTATAGATTTAATAGGCATTTCAAGACAAATTATTCCTTACCTACCTTCCCACTAAAATAAATTTTTATGAATAATTCAAGTCTAAGTCCAGGGAAAAGGGATTTCATGTGATCTCTAAAGAATAATTGCTTATAAATGAAAAAGTGAGTGGTGTATCATCATTTTGGTGTGATTTGAAGTGGAAAGATGGAATGATTTACTGTCCTATATTTAATTCAATTTTTATCATATTCTTCTAAATAAATGTTTATTAAAAAATGGATGTGAGATTAGAACATTGAATTTTTCCCTGTTGTGTGATACATGACCCTAATTAAGAAAAGGAAATGATCACTATTGAAAACTAATCATTTTTAAAAGAAAAAAGATTAAATAAATCAGAATAAGGAAAATACATTTATTTGATTCATTGTTATGACTCATGTATTGAAAAAGGAAAGCAACAAAGGGGATTATGGGTTACCAATTTTGAAGGAGAAATTAAGTAAAATATCTTTATAACATACCTTGATAAATCATCTACTGTGTTTATAGAGTAAAAAAATTCTAATTTTTACCAACTATTATTTTAAAAACATTATAAGAAACCTCAAACCATAGAAAAATATTCACAAGGCCTCAGGATTGATTGTGTTTTCATGTTTCACATTGTGGAGAGATTATAAATTTTATAACCCTATGGTAAATATTCACTTTACATGTATGAGTATCACTCCACATAAATAGATAATCATGAGTGGAGAGTGAAAATCAACATCATGTGAGGTAGTTTGTGATATGGTTTGGATGGTTATTTAAGTTTGAATATAATGGGAATAGGATAATTTCTTGTATTATAATTAAATTCATGTATGAAGCATTATGAATTTTTTGTTGGAAAGAACAAAAAGAGTTCCCTCACTCATAATTTGGTAGTTAGAATTTTATATGAGCATAACTTTTCATATCATTGATTAATTCTTCATATTAAATTAATTTGAACTAAAACTCCCTAAAATGATTTTGGCTTCTATTTTCAAACTGTGGAGAACTATTTTATGAGTCATAAATAAATTTTCATAAACATTATGATAGGAAAATAAAATCTGATTTATTTTTGTGATTGTAAATTGTTACGTAACCTTATTTAAACTGGAAATTCAAAGATAAAGTGTTTCTTGAGAGTGAAATAGTTCACGATTTGGGGAGTGATCAAACATCACTTTTTCAGAATAATTAAATATAAGTCATAGATTTTATCTACATATTTTTGATAAACTCTTGAAATTTAATTTGTTTTTGTTACTTTTTCTCATTTGGGAGTAAACTCTAAACCCATTTTCCCTTGTATTTTAGATAAAAAATATTCAAGGACTCTTTAGGAAATATAGAATTTAATTTTACAATTTTTTCTCAACATTTTATTTAAAATTATTGACCATTTCATGAAATAGATATTAATTTTTATGTAGAATTTTAATTATAATTACATGCTACCTAATTTTATTTTCAATGAAAAATACGGGTCATGTAGAGTCCAAAATAAAAAGAGGTTAAAATTTCATCAACATGCTACACTACCTTAGGGTCAGATGGACAACAACACTCTCACCTATCATGAATCGGTCTAGTTTAACTAGACTTATCACCCAATCCAGCTCACAATAAGGCCTCAACACACCTCCCTGTATTCTAGAGTTTGTGAACTAGAATTAATGGCGTAAAATGATACAATGGGTATACTATGACCTCAAATCAGAGTGTAACAACAGTAGAAATAAATTAAACATATACACAACCATAGATGGACATCATATTACACATAAATAAATAACAGAAACAAAATAATTCTATAATAAATTTAATACAACATACTGACACCTGAAAAAAACATAAAACAAGGGATAACCCACTAGTCTGATCACGCAAACAAAATATAAGAAAATATAATAAACAAATGAGGAATAAAAACTACCCCTAGACAAACCACATACCCAATCTCCATTACTGATGAAATGCTCCAACATGAAACTTAGACTGAACAAGAGAAAATCCAGATCGATCATTCAATATTGAGCATTCGATTGATTTACTATGACCTGTTCTCAACTTGAAAGTAGACATAAAGTATTCACACACACTGAATTTCATGTACAAGAGGTGATAAACAAATCTCAGCTGGGAAACCCCAATGGTGGTCCAAAATATGTTGTCATAAAACGTTTATGTGAAACACAATATTTCTAGCATATACGAATAAAGACTACAAGAATAATAATAAAAAAAATACTAAAATTAATCTGAAAATTGATAAACCAATAAAAGAAAACATTGAACCTCAGTTTCTAGCTTGACACCCAATGTAAATCCACCCACGTTATGGGCCAATATAGAAAAATTATAAGATGAATCTCACCCATCCACAATACCCAGTGTATCCACAAGATAAAGAAGGAGCTCAAAATATACAATGCAAGGATAAACATGAATACAAGACTCTATAATCTCCTAATAGGTTTCTAAAACCATGAACTACACCTAACAGAATTTATGAATCCAATATTATGATCTAAACTAGAGATAAGAATTCTGGTTGACCTAGGTAGTACCTATCCATAACCCAAAAATCATATAGTTATAACTAGGATATAACTGAATCATCAGTGAAAAAGTACTTGACTAGGACCAAATTCAATAGCAGGCCCCAAGATCATAATAACTTCTATGGTCTGCTACCCCTATCTAGGGTGATCAACTATGTTAAGGGGGATTTACTCATCTATATAATCTATTTTCTTCCTATACCTACCTCACAACAACTAACATATGTAACAGAGTATCTGAATCAATCTAATGGGAAATACGTGGTTTAATAATATCCCCAAGACCTCCTCTCTCTTGCAGTCCTAAACAAGAACAGCCTAAAACCTCAAATATATATTCTCAAGATCTATGGTCGTCCAACACATGAAACCATCAACCAAAACTATTGATACTATCATCAACCATCTCATACGCCAACTAGATATAAGGGGAACCCTATATGGCCCCTTAATCCAAAAAAACATGACACCCCTCAGGGTTCCTTAATCCCATTCAAAAATCAGTCCAATAAGATTAAAAAAACCACAATTTTCCTCCTAACACAAAATTTATTCTCATACAACATCGATCCCATATGGGAATCCCAGACCACCACCATGCCTACAAGGGATTTCTCAACAGCCAACCTCATCACCCAAAAAATACCAATAAAAATCCCTCCCACTAAGTTATTATTCAAATATAAATAGTATAAAAATCTCAAACTCCACTCAATAACAAAATTTTATACCCAACGTCCTAAGATGACATCCCAACTCGAAGTCTCTTACCAGTTCAAAACTCAAGTAATGGGATCTAAAGATCTCATATAATAAACTACAAAGTCCTACATTTTGGGAACTATTATAATGAACCCCAAATGAAACCCACCTAGAATCCTTATTATAATGTGAGAAAAAATCTTTAAACCCTCACTCAAGGCTCAAAACTTAGAAACTAATACTTACGAAGATTATAGACCAAAACCTCCAAGGAATCCTCCCATTATAGATTGAACCATCCAAAACACTATCCAGATGACCTCTACATGCCTATTAGATTCCACCATCATGATATACATGAAAAATATTCTTATATTAGACTACTCAGAAATCCAACCCCAGGTCCAGGGTGAAAAAATAGAGGAACACCTCATAGGAGGGGGGACATGATTTGTACCTTGAGTAAAACATATGTACCTCAAACAATCCTCCCTGGCTGTGTATACCAGTCTAACTCAGAATGTTATTTCCAAAGTACATGACATTTCTACCCCATACCCACCATGTACCCTACATGGGGTACCTACTTGTATACCTCATCCCTACTCTATGTGCACAACACTCGACCATAGGTCATGCATTTAACAAACACAGAGTGTCTCCCACATGGGGTATCTATCCAAGTAACCTATAGGGGTTTAGAAAAGTACCCTAAATTGTAATAGGTAATGTATTGAATAGGAGATCAGGCTGTGTACAATGCATGACCTTGTACCCTAACACACAAGGTGTTTGTCCTTGCCCCCAACGACACCCCCTAGTGGATTTACACGACATGTCCCAAACACTCACATTGTGTAGCACTCATATTCAACCCTATTCCAAATATTAAGAATTAATGACATGTGACTCAAAACCACATGTCATGTGATTGGGTTTGCTGAAGTTAAAAAACCCTTGAGATCCTTAAGAATGCCCAATTCAATTAAAAAACACATCAGATTAGTCCTTTAGGGGACCCTAAAAACACAAAAACAAGATTAGAACATAAAAATAACCATAATTAGGGGATTTACATAAAAATAATAGAAAACATACTTTTGGGTGTAAATGACGATATTTCAAGCTCAAATCCACGCCATGCCACAACCACACCTCAATCCAAGCCCAAAAAAGCTCTCCAGTGTGATCTCCCTCTCCATCTACCTCTTTTCTCTCTTAATTGGGCATGAACCATAGTGGGGGAGCTGTATACCCACAAATACAATGTTGAGGAGGAGAAAATAAAAAGTAAAATGGTATAAGAAAAAGAAAAAGAAGAAGAAAAATAAAAAGAAAAAGAAAAAGAAAAAGAAAAAGAAGATAAATAAATAAAAAAAAAAAGAAAAAAATAAAATAAAAATAAAAATAAAATAAAAATAAAAAGACAAAGAAAAAAAAGAAAAAGAAAAAAGAAAAAAAAGAAAATGAAAAATAAAAATAAAAAAATGAAACTGAAAATCAGAAATAAAAATAAAAATAAAAATAAAAATAAAAGGGAACTCGAACCTGAAACCGATGTCTATGGAGAGTATACATATTACATAGAAAAAACCCCTCATTTTAGACTCAACCGAGTTGTTAGAATCTCAATACGAGTCTTTAAATAAAATATATCACTTAACTAACACACATAATCAATTAATATTTAATTAATTAAATACTAAATATTCCATAAACATTTGAACTGCTTCAAATTCAACCAAACTCAGGTCCTTGTGTAAACAGTCTATTTTGGGACCAATAGAGTCATATAAAAAAACATTCTATAGTCCTATGACAAGAGAAATTACCATTTTACCCTCTAAAACCACCTAAGTGAAAAAACATCAAATTTTACATTTTGTTCTAAAACTATCACAACATGGTTTGTGACAAACTCACCACTATTAATTCTTATCTCACCAGATAATCATAGGTGGTCAAATGGATACCAAGATTCACCCCAAACATAGTTATTCCATTACTACCATGATCCTCCATTGACTGATCTCATAGTATCCATGACTTTCCCAACATAATTGTTATTCATCCATGACCAATTTAATGATCCTCACCATAGAAGTATCCTTATCATTTACCCTCTATCAAACATTAAACTATACAAATGATGCTCTTTTCACTACCAAACATAATAGATGGACATGGCTAAACCACTCACACCATTGTGCCAACATGGAACACCAACCATTTCCCATTCCCAAATCACTAGGAATAACATCCTCCACACTCAGAAAAACACTTAAAATAATGACCACTGCCAATGAAGGCATATGGTTCTCTATAAATCATAAGGATTTCCTCACACACCAATGTGGTTTCCCAAAAAGATAGACCATACACCACTATCTTCCTCATGGAAGAGTGATTATTCAAGAACATCTCATTGGATCTCATACTCAAATGATCCATGACCAAAAAATCATAGGCTAACATGCCTAAACCACTAGACAAGATCCTCACGTAGGTTAGATCCCAAAATCCGAAGAACCATTGATTCTCCTTTTAAAAAATAGGACATATACCTTTTAATAAGATCAATTAGATGAAAAATCTCTACTGGGGTGTCAAACCAAAAACATGATCACCTAACCATGATACCTTTACACCACCAGAAGTGTAACCAGAAAAAATCAGTCTAAGAATTCAACTAAAACTACCTTATCAATCTAACTAATAAACCAAGAGGACTATCAGTGGTCTACCTCACTATCTTAATTCAACCTCATGTTGATCCAAAATACATCTCAAGTAAAAAATAACCACATAGAAACTCGTGTCCAATCTAAAAATATATTATTTATCCTTTCCGCCATTGATCCAACCACAGTATCAGGGCTTCCAAATTTTGAAATATCACACACGACCCTCCATGAATCCCTTGTTAAAGGAAATTTACTTCTATCACCATTTAAAGACTCACAACAATACCTATATAGAATTACATTAAAAGAAAATAGATGTGGTTCTGTTGAGTAAAATTATATTATAAAGCTATATGGGACCATTCTATATAGGCTGTTTCTGAAAATTTAAACAAATGAACCTCAGTTTTATGACAAACCATACACATATAGGTATATTTCATGAGGATACTATGATCCTATCATGATTCAAGAACACTGTAATCATTCCATCTGACCAAGATCCAAAATCCCATAAATAAAAAAAATCCACAAACACAAGTGCCTCACTCAAGGTGAAAATCACACAATTGTAACATCAACAACCAAAAACATCTAAACCATAACCATGGTAAACTATAATTCCTATCAGAAAAGGTGTTCTTGATAATATTTTCTGATATCCAACACAAGATTGGACACATTCATAATTCTCATGTCTACCAACTCCCTAAATATTAAGATACATAAAAATAATCCTTAGATACCATTTTTTCATGAACCGGTTCAGGTAAACCTGACCTGTCTCCTGATCCAGCTTGCAAAAAGGCCTCAGGCATACCTTCTTATAAGCCAGAGGTTGTCGACTAGTGAGGAAGACCTAAAATAATATAGTGGGAGACTATACCTTTTTATCGTAGTGATATAACATTAAAAATAAAATAAACACATACACAACCATAAATAGACATCAGAGTACCCATAAATAAATAAATATAATGAAATCTTGATAAAATAAATAGAATGAATCATATAGGATCATGAATAAATAATAAAACAACAGATCTCCCACTGTGGATACCACACATATAGAATAAGATAAAATAAAATAAATATATACGGCTATACTATTACTCAGATCCAAACAACATACTCAGTATCTAAGAATACTGAACTGCTATATCATGAACCTCATACTCCACATGATCAAATCTCACTCAATCTTGAAAAACCATGTATCCACCCAATCGTCTATATCCCCTCCTCAAACTAAAATAATCTATAAGATATACATTCACACTAAATTTGATGTATAGGGGTGAGAAATAAATCACAATAGACCCCACAACAGTGGTCATAAGATCTAATATCTTAACATATGCATAAAACATGTTATATTTTCAGGATAGAAGAGAAAAGACAACTAGAATAAAGAAACAAGATATTGAAATTAAACAAAAAGGGATAAATAAGGAAAGGAAAATACCAATCCTTTGGTTCCATCCTGACACCCATGTAAATCTACCCCCATTATCGACTAAGATAGAGGAATTATAGAACACGGCTAACCCAAAAACAAAATCCCGCTCATTCTCTAGATAAATAAGGAGATAAAAATGAACAATTCAATGACAGTCACACATTCTGTACCCTAGGTTCTCATACTACGAATTTCAAATAATTAAGTGCATCTACCAGGCTCTAGGACTCTAATAATATGATCCGAACAAGTGATAGAAACTTATATCATCCTTGGGAGAACATATATTTTTCATAGAAGTCCTACAGTACCAGTTAGGCTATAGATGACATGTGATAAAAACATTGCCTGACTAGGCCAAATCTCAATGCCATTCCCCATGAGTGAAACAACCTCCAAAGGGCACTAACCCTAGCTAGGGAGATCAGATATACCAGTGGGTCCACACTCATCCAAATCATCCATTTTCTCCCCATACCAACCTCAAAACAACCAACCAATAGAGGATAGCCTTTAAATCAGTATCAATGTAAATGGTTAGTCTAGTAATATCCTAAAGGTCTCCTCTCTCAACCAGACCTAAACATGATCAACCCTAAACCATCGAACAAAAATCATAGGACGTAGGGTCAGCCAACACCCAAACCCATCCACCAAAACTAATGAAACTATCACCAACCATCTCATAGGTCAACTGAATATGGGGGAAACATATATAGTTCCCCAATACATAATAAAAATAGGACACTCCTTAGGGTTCCTCCATAAAATACAATCCTTAGACTTATACCATCAAAGAATCCATATCTAACCTCAGGGAACATAACCTATCCTCAAAAAAATGTAAGACGAATATGGATTCCAAGACCACCACCATTCCTATACGATTATTCTAAACATCCAACCTCTGTATCAAACTGACCATCGATAAAAAAAATCACCTATATGAGCATTCTTCAAATAGGTCTATCAAACCTATCTGAAACTCTACTCAATGACACCCAACAATACTAGACATCCCATGATGCCATCCCATCCAAAAGGATACTACTAGTATTGACCTCCATTGATAGGGTATAATGATGTCTTATACGAATCTACTCATTTCCTCCTTTTGGGAACCATTTTTAATAACCCCCAAGAAACCCACCTAGAATCCTTAGAATAAGGTGAGAAACACACTCCCAACCCTCACCTATGTCTCAAAACTCCCGAAAAAACCCACAAGAGAATTATAAACAAAAACCTCCAAGGAATCCTTCCACGATAGTAAGAAACATCCAAAACATCATCCAAACAACAATTATATAATGAAAGGATTTAACCATCATGATCTATGTGAAAAAATAATTAGAATGTACTACTCATAAGTCAAATCCCATATCAGTGGTGAAAAAATTTGAAAAACATCTATAATGAAGGAGTACATATCGTGTACCTCAAGTACATGATGTGTACCTTAATAAATAATCCATAGACATGAATAATAGACTAACCTATAATTTGATTTTCAAAGTACACAGTGTCCCTACCATGTAAACAGTGTTGACCCTATAGTGGGTACCTACCATTGTACCTTATCACTAGTTGGTGTGCATAATTCCCAACTACACTTTGTGCACTGAACACACATAGTGTGCCTCCCACATGAGGTACCCAGACATATACCTTAAAAGTTGTTAGGATAAGTAACCTACATGGTTTGAGGTCATTTTACTACACAAGGGATATAGCTATGTACCATACATGATCATGTGCCCAAGCACATGGGTGGTCTAGTCATTCCCCCAATCACACCCTTAAGTGGAACTATATGTGTGTCCCAAACACACATATAATGTAACCATCATATTAAACCATACAAAAAAATAAAACATGACATGTGAATCAAGAGAACACATTGTGTGCTTGTGTTTTTTCTAAACCAAAAAACCTTATGATCCCCTAGAATTCTTGATTCAGACAAAAAACACGTGAGATTGGCCCTCTAGGGGACCATTGTAACTTGTTAACAATATTAAAAAATAAAAAACTATAGTAATGGTATTTATGGAAAAAAATCAAAAGAACTATCTTTGGACATAAAACTCTGGCTCTTCAAGAACAGATCCATGCAACACCACCACTGCACTTTGATCTAGGCCCAGATAAGATGCATGGGTTGATCTCTCTCTCCCTATCTCTATAAAATCTTATTAAATGTTTTAGGTGTTTTTACTATTTACATGAGTATCCAATGATTGGATATCATTTTATGTTTACCATGGTGTTTTTCATATTTTTTGAAGGTTTCTCAGTATGTTAATAGTTTGAAAAAAAACATACAGCTAAACCATGAATCATTTCTAGTAGCCCAGGTAGGGGTGAATGATTTGCACACTATTAGAAAAACCATGTAGAAAAAAAATACAACCTAGATAGAAGGGTTTTTATAGTTGGATCATGGTTAAAATAACCATTCAGTTATACTATATAGCTCTTTCAATGGCTCTATTTGGGGCACACAGTTAGGAGCATCGTTAGTACTAACCATGAAACCTAAACTAGGAAGCTGCGTGGATCTGATTTAATGCCTTTAAAATCATTATTAATATCATGAAACATCCCCAAATTAAACTTAATCTCCCCCCAATTGAACCTAAATTGATCCATTGGATTTTGGGATCCCTCTAGATGTGTTTTGTCTCTCATAACCTCATTTCTTGGCAGACTGAAGTGCCGATCAAAGTGATGATCCTCTTCAAATGAGTTTATTTCGCCTTGGTCTTTGATCTCTATTAATATTTTCATTCCTTAATCATAGTGGGTATGATGTAATTGTGTATCATTATTCCATGGTTTTTGAATTGGAATTGTGGATTTATAGTCTTTTGACTCTTCTCTAAAGATCCCTCTTCCTAGATCCAATGATTTTCAATGAATGAGAAACATCATGGATTCATTGTAGTTTCCTTCCAGATTTCTAAGTGGGTGTTTCTATGATTTTAATTCGTTTTGTATCTCATTTTTTCTTAAGAATTTATATATTTTTTCCTCCTACCAATGCATGTTCTATAATAATTGATCTTGAATTTCCCGGTAAAATCCTCTTTATTTTACTTTTAAATTAATTGAACTTGGTATGGATTATTTATCATGGTTTTATAACTTGGTGAATGAATATTTATTTCAATTACCTTTTAAATAATTTTCAAGGTTAACTTGTGTAAACTAAGGTATTAGTCCAGATTTCGATTTCTAAAGTGAAATTAAATAATTTGAATGAAATGTGTTGAACCATTTGGTGTTTTATAAATAGTTTCAAATGCTTTATTTTTTGAAATGACCAAGAACCATCTATGAATGATTTTACCTTTGTTTTGAAATAAGTATTATTTGGTTATTTGAAATGAGTGATTTAATCACACATAAAGATGGGGTAAACCAATGTTTTGGAATGTATTCAATACTTTTAAAATTGTAATACAACCTTTGAATTCATTAGGGTTGAATTAAAATAAATGATTATTTTAATGGTCTGTTTGGAATTATTTTTATGATATGTGAAAGGAAGCCAATATGATACCCTTTTGAATGTTTAATTTTATAAAAGGTTTTAATTGAAATTTATGATGCTTGATGGAATGATTGACACATTATTATAATCCCCTCATGTAAAAATATGTTATTGTAACTTGTTTGATTCTTATAATTACCATTTTTGTCTATTGAAAAAGGTATTATTTACTTTGTAAGAGTTATAGGGTGAGAGTGATATGTGATTTGGGGGATGTTCCCATGATTGAAATGTCAATGGCTTGAGCCCATGATTGATATTAATAAGGATCACCATGTGATCATTGTAACTTGATTATATCACTCCCCTAGTTTGACTTGTAATGGAAAACTAAGTATATTGATGGAATGATATAGATATATTCTTCATTAAAATAATCACATCCTATCTAGTGGATCTTTAGAGAACATGAATGGTTCAGGATATGGGTGTGTGGCCAGAAAAGCAGGTGTGTATGGAACTAGTTTGTATAAAACCTCATGAGACTAGATGTGAACCCAACAATTAATCATGATGATTTTTTATTAGATATTCTATGGTGGACTTACTATCGTACCTAGGTTTTAGCCTTGATATCCACATATATGATACTTGACAAATGAAAATGTTGGTTGTCTCTACATGGAACCAAAGTCTCCTTACATGATATATTTATTTATTTATAGTATAAAAAATGAATATATTTTATTAATTCTTGTATAGATTTTTATATCAGGTGATATTTCTATATTTTCTAGATTATCTAAATTTATCTTGTGATTTTTTTCAGAATCATTTTAAGAAAATTGACTGTTTCTTAATTGTGAAATTGAATGTTTTATAGGTTTGGTTTGAGAAATTATTTTCATATATTTAATACATTTTTTATAAAATAATATTCATAATCAATTTATTGTTCAACTCTTTTAGAATATTAGAATTACATTGTAAAGTAAATGCATAAAATCTTTGGTGGAATCCTACTGGGCTCTATAGTTTACACCGAGCTTATACAATTTGGTGTTTGTATCTATCTTATACTTATTGTAGGTGATCATGTGATCCTATTCTTATTTTATGCCTTGGACTTTGGTTGAATGAGGATGGGTGACCTGAGACATTGTGGGTGGTCATGAAACACTAGGATATGGGTTTTTGACATCATTGTTTTATTTCTATTTTTGTATCATCTCGTTGTACATTATAAGATTATATTGATGTATTTTTATGTTGATATTTTCAAAATTTAATCTATTTATTTTAATATTTGTTGGTATAAATCATTCCCAAATGTCATTTCATGATGCCTAGGTGACTTTTTCCAGATAGTGGAGATTTGTAATGTTGTTTGGGTTAGTGTCGAATTGGCTCAAATAACGAGTAGATGGTATTCTAGGTTGGTTTGTTAAAAATGGAATCAGAGGTTGTCTTTGATTTAAAGGAACCTATTATCCTTGAAATAAATTATGTTATATGTGGTGAGTCATGGTATAAATGAGATTAATAATTTTTCAGGACTCAAGAGGTAGTTTGTGAGTGAGTGCTTCATCACTAACTCCTCATGATGAGACTTGAGTTAATAGGGATGTAGGTACTTTAGAATTTATTTTTAGTTGTTAGTTTTCTTATGGAAAATGATATTTATATTCCCAATGATACTACATTTGATTTTGGGAATCTATTCTGAGTTTTAAAATAAGAGAAAAAGGATGACTGCACCCACATCATGTTTTCATGGTCTGTTAAACTATGATGAATCAATGTGACTGATTTAGAAATCCATCCATGAATATTTGTGAGGATTGATTTTGGTTTATCAAACTATACAACCAAGCCTTTAATAGTTATAACCTAATTCTAAAATTACCTTTATATCCATTTTATTATAGGCTACTTATCTTATGTGAGGTTAGTTATGAGGGTTATGGATGTGGTTTATTTCATGATCTCGTTTGGTTATATCATCTTTAAAAAATTATGGTGGATTTAAAATCACTTTTGAAAAAGAAATTATGGGATAATTTTTTTTCTTGAGTTCATTGACAATTCTTTCAATTACCAAAATGGTTAGTTCTAATGAAATGTTTGATTGGGAAAAATATGACATTCAAAGACTAGTGTGTGATGTGATAAAGAAATATTTAAGAAGGAATTTGGTTAGAAATGGGTTTGAAATATAAATGGTTTCAATAATGGGAAAATAGGATTTTTTTTGAAACCATAGAATAATTTCCATGAGTTGGTGAAAGATTTATTAAAAAACCATGATGGATTAAAACATGATTTCTTATTTTAAAAGTAAAGATTAATTTTTTATAAATGGTGAAATATTGTTTGTTTTGAAATCAATAAAGATTTAATAAAAGTGGGTTGTGACTTTATTTAAAATGTTTTTTTAATTTTATTATATGACTAAGTTGATATTATTTTGTTTTGTGAGGTCTAGAAATATAAACTACGAATTATTCCATGAAAGATATAATGTTCATTCGTTAGTCCAGTTTTCAAAGTAGTCCTTCATGTTTTCGAGAAGTGGAACCTATTTTCAATGAATCTACCCAAAAATCACATAGAGTGGTGGAGCTAGAGTCCTTCTATCCATTGAACCATATATTTGAATTATTGGATAGTAATCAAAATTACTATAAAGGCGAACATGGTTCTCTTGAGGCAACATTGTGGTTTGAATAAGTTGATGGGATCTTCGATTATCTCAAGACTTCAGATACTATGAAGATCAATATATTAATTAATTATTTAATGGACCTGGTCAATATTGGTAGGAATCTATGATTATATCTTGAATTTATGAAAAATATTCTTGGGAATTTTTCCATTTAGTCTTTATTCAGTGGCAGTCTCTAAAGGAGGTGAAGAAGGATAATGTTTCTGAGCTATTGTGTTTTGGTCAAGATGAGATATCAGTTTCAGAGTATGCCAAGTGATTCTAACAATTTTTATGATTCATACCTAGGATTTTTGGGGATCAATTCAATTAGGATATCTTTTTCTGAAAAGGTCTCCACTAATACCTTCTAATCAGAATAACAGTATCCTAGCTGATTTCTTATCAGGAGACACTCGATTGGGCATTTTTAGATAAAGTTGAGATACTAAAGCGACATGAAGGGAAGAATGTACCATTATTTGTTAAGAAATGATAACCATCTTGTAAAAAGAATAGGCCTATTGTGTGCTTACAATTTGGATCACATGGTTATCCTAATAGGTTTTGTTCTAAATCTCTGAGAGTTTGAAAATGACGTATCCATTTGGGTCACCTTAAGAGGTTCTATAAGTTGAATGATCAGAAAAAGATTTATCAGTTGGGATTATTAGCTCCTAACCGCAAGGTAATAACTGCTTTAAGATAATAGGGCTCCAGATTTAGGACATAGAGTGAATATTTTTATAAAATGGAGTAGATTCCATTTACTAGTTTCTAGTTGTGATTGATGTTGATCCAGCTTATAGTTATCAATGGTAGATTGGAAATTTCTTGAGTTTTACCTTTGAATGGCTTTTTTATTTTCATAACCACTTTCCTAAAAAACATTGTGAATGAAATCTTATGATCCTTAGTTTGGGTCATTTTGGTATTAATAATATGGATGTATTCCCTTTAATGTGACCTATGTGGTTATGCTTTGTGGATGTGCACTATTAAATTATTAACATTACATTTTGGAGTGACTTTAGTTATGTGATGTTCGTTTCTCTCCTAGTGATGGATTCAAATATTTCATTGAGAAACTTTGAGATTTTTGACTTGATTTTTCTTCCTTAGTGTTCCCTTGTTTTTTCCTTCACGGTTAGATCTCAATTTTGATATGTTGGATGATGTCCCTTGTGAGAGTGTAGAGACCTATTGTAAAATGACCTAGATACTTGATCTCTTTCTGGTTGGACTTGGATAGACCATGTGAATATACTCAGGTAAAAAGGATGATGTGGATTTTTGATAGACATGGAACATGGTTGTGCTGTCATATGATTTTATGAGCTCATTGAGAGGTGTGGCTTGATGTTGAAAATCCCAGGTTACCATCAAGTACTTACCAAGGGTATAAATCCTTGTTAATTCTATGCATTTACTATGGATGTTTGATCTTAGATATTTTACTCTGGTAAGTGGTTAAAGTCTCTTATTTTGGTTGAAGAGGTGTTATTTTATTACGTTCCACCATTTTGATTAATATTTAAATAGTGGTGATACCTATGTTAGGTCTCCAGTATTTCCCATGTTTTGAGACATATGATGATTATGGTGTGTTGATCTTGTAGTTATGTGTGTGTTGTTAGAATTTGGATGAGTATTTATTTTGGACCAAAACTTCCCACCACACATGATGGTTGAGGGTGTTCTTCACGTGTCATATTGTTCTATCTTTCATTCCAGAAGATTTACGAGGACACAAAGTCCTATTATTTTTAGGTTGTTACATCATATTACCTGTTTTTAGGGGTTTTTATCCATTTATTTGAGTATCAAAATATTGAATATCTCCGTGGATTGTTTCATGTGTTTTTTCCAGTCTTTTTTGAAGGTTTCTGGGCCTGTGCATGGTTGGATCATATTTTGAAAAAGCATGCATACAAACTGAAAAACATTTCTAGTAACCTAGGTAGGGTAGAAAGGTTAGAAAAATCCATGTATCGAAACCATGAAACCTATATGGAAGGGGTTTCATGTTTGGAGAACAATTAAACTAAACAAGTTGCCTTACCATGAATCTCTTCAAGTGGCTCTGTTTGGGGAACATGGTTAGGTTAATGGTTATTATTAACCATGAAACCTAACCTAGGAAACCACATAGATGGGATTTAATGACCCAAAATCTTAATTAAAACCTATAATACCTCCAAATTAAACCTAACCCATACCAATCTAACTTAAATCAATCTATTTTTTTGGTATCCCCTAGAAGAATTTTGTATATCCTAACCTCATTTCATGGAAAATCAAAGTTTTGATTGAAGTGGTGATACTCTTCTGATGATTTCCTCTATCTATGGTCTTTGATCTCTTTTATTATTTTAAATCCTTATTCCTATAGGTTATGATGGATCATTGTTTAATTTTTCCATGATTGATTGAATTTGAATTGTTGGTCTAGAGGCTTTTATCTCTTCTCTTGAGATACCTCTTTCAATATCCAATGATCATGAATGAAGGAAATACATCTTTTATTCAATGTGGTTGGATTATGAATTTATAATTAAGTGTTTCTATGATTTTACTTTTTTTTATGTAATTCAATGTTTCTAATGAATTGGTAGATTTGTTCCTCCTTCTAATGCATGTTCTATAATCATTGATCTTGAATTTCCTTGTGAAATCCTCTTTATTTCTATTTTAAATTAATTGAACATGGAATGAGTTATTTATCATGGTTTTATAAATTGGTTAATATCATGTTTATTCTAACTCCATTTCAAATAGTTTTACCTATTTACCTTTTGGAAAGTGAGGGCTTAGACCCCGTTTTTATTTCTAAAGTGATTTAACTTGATTTGAATGAAATTAGTTGAACTTTTTGATGTTTTCTAATTAGTTTTAAATGTTTGAATTTGTGAAATGACAAAGAAACCTATTTGAATGATTTAACCATTGTTTTTAAATGGGTGTTCTTGGGTTATTTCAAATGTGTGATTTATTAACATGGAAAGAGGTGGTAAACCAATGTTTTGAAATGTATTTAAACCTTTTAAAATTATAATAATTCCTTTTAATTTTTAGGGTTTCCTGGAAATAAATGATTTTTTTAAAGTTATATTTGTAATTATTATTATTATTTGTGTAAATAAGTGTGTATGATTAGCCTTTGGAATGATGAATTGTATAAAAGGTTTTGATATTAAATTGATGTTTTTTTTGATGGCCTAGATGACACATTATGATAATTATCTCATGTAAAAATACCTTATTGTAACTTTTTTTATTCATACTAATACCATTATAGGATTTTGAAAATGGGTTTATTTAATTTCATGGAGTTTTAGGGTGAGAGTGAGATGTGATTTGAGGGCATGTTCCCATGATTTAAATGTTGAGGACATGAGCCCATGTTTTTTATTGATAAGGATCCCCATGTGATCCTCATAACTTTATTATCAACTAAACAATTTTTAATAGTCATGTTAACCTTAGTAGATATATGGGATAATATAGATATATGATTCATTAGAAAAATCACACCCTGTCTAGTGGATCCGTATAGAAAATTAAAGGTTCAGGCTAAAGACATGCATCTAGGAAAGTAGATTTGTTTGGAACTAGTTTTCTTGTGACCCCATGAGACCAAATATAAGAAAAAAAATTAGTCATGATGTTTTTTGATCAGCTATTGTATAGTGGAAACATTATCACACCAAGGTTGTTCCCATGACATTCACATATATGACACTTGATACATGAAAAAGTTCATTGTTACTATTTAGAACAATATTTTTCTTTCTGGATGGATTACTTCTCTAGACTAATTCATTTATAATTACAATAAAACTTGGATCCATTATATCAATTATTATTTATAGTTTTATTTTAGGTGTATATAAAAATATTTTATTCACAATCTAACCTTATCTTGTGAATTTTTTTCAAGTATTTTCAAGAAAATAGTTAATTTTTAAAGTTGAAATGGAAAGTTTTACAGGTTTGGTTTTAGAAATTATTTTTGAAATGTTTAAAACTCTTTTTTTAAACTAAAATTTATATTATTTTTTATTTTACATCTATTTTAGAATATTTTAATTACGTTTTTAAGTAAATATATAGAATATTTGGTAGAATCATTTTGGGATCTGTAACTCACACCCCACTTCTACTGTTTGGTGTTTATAACCCTCTTATTCTTATACAAGGTGATCATGTGATCATCAAATTATTATTTGACTTATTTTTAGGCTGGCTGATGATGGATGAATTGATACATGGTGGGTGGAAATAGGCCACTATGAGATGGTTTTTTGTAATTTTTTTTATTTCTAGTTTTGTTTCATCTTCTTGTACATCATATGATTATACTAATGTATGTATCTACTTCCATTTCTGTAGTGTACTCTTGTTATAATAATATTTTTTGAGATAAATCATTCCCAATGGTTATTTATTAATGTACAGATGATTTTCACCAAAATATATTACTGGTTTAGGCTATCATCCTAGACAGAGACAGACCACAAAAAGTAGATTTATTCCTAAATTGTGACAGTATTCTGCCAGTTCCAGTTTTGGAAATTCTTATGTCTCAACCAGATATTCACATAGTTATAGATCAAAAAATGTTTATCATTAAAAATCTTTTTAATCTATAGATTATATGAAACCCATTAGACAAATCTGGGTACCAAAAGTTTTTCTTACTAGCCTGTCTGGACCCAAGAAAAGCTGAGTACCAAAATCATTTTCTGTTTAAGCCTATTTTGTAGGAGACTTTCTTGAAGAGTCCCTATAAGAAGATATGTTAGTTGGATAGTGGATGTTTAAGACACATGACTAGATATTACTCATGTTTCAAAAGTTTCATCAAAGTTGATGGAGGAGATGTTACCATTAGCGATAACTCAAAAGGAAAAATCATCGTCTTAGGCCAAATTGGTAACACTGATTCAATTTTAATTTATAAAGTATTATTTTTTGATGGATTAAAATACAACCTGCTAAGCATTTATCAGTAGTGTAATTATGGTTTCAATGCTAAATTTGAATATGATTCTTACAATGTATTTGATTCTAAAAATGCTTTGGTATTTACTGCCTTGAGAAATAAAAATGTATATGCTGTATAATTAAATTCTTTAGCCAAACAAAAGGTTAATTGTTTAAATTATTTTCATAAAGAGTTTTGGATATGGCATAGAAGATTAGGACACTACAATGTTCATTCTCTTAAGAAACTGACTAAGAAAAATCTAGTTAGAGACCTACCTCAGCTAAAATTTCCATCAAACAAAGTTTGTACTCCCTTTCAAAAGGGAAAGCAACGTAAAGTTGCATTCAAATTAAAGAAAAAAGTTTTAACTTCTCAAACACTTGAGTTGGTTCACATGGATTTGTTTGTACCATCAAGAGTTTCACGTTTAAATGGGAAGAACTATGTTTATGTCTTAGTAGATGAATTTTCTAGATATACATGGGTATACTTTCTAGCTCACAAAAATGAAGATTTCTCTTATTTTATTAAATACACCGAGTCTGTAGAAAACTTTAGTTGTCTTAAGATTAAAACCTTGAGAAGTGACCATGGTCATGAGTTTGAAAATCATGAATTTGAATCATAATTATCACATAATGGCTACAATCCCAACTTATCCGCCCCTAGGACACCACAACATAATGGAGTAGTTGAAAGAAGGAATAGAACCCTTCACGAAATTGCAAGAACTAAGCTTAATGAGTATGACCTACCTTTTTATTTTTGGGATGAAGCTGTAAATACATCTTGTTATATTATAAATAGAGTCTTAATTAGACCTATTCATAAAAGGGACCATTATGAACTGTGGAATAATAGGAAGCCTAAAGTTAGTTAATTCAGATTTTTTGGTTTCAAAGTCTTTATTCTTAATACTAAGGATAATTTGACAAGTTTGCTTGTAAAAGCGATGAGGAAATCTTTCTAGGATACTATATATCTAGTAAATCTTATAGAGTATTTAACAAAAGTACCAAATGTATGGAAGAATCATTATAAATCAAATATGATGAAACTGATCCACATGAAGATAAACCTTCCCTTCAAAATCTTGAAGAAGATCTATCTATTCTAGACCTTAATTATAAAAGCAGTGAACCTGCAGTAAAAACAAGTAATTCTGGAAATTTTCCAAAACCTGATTCTATTGGAACCAAACCTATAGAAGAACCTGAACTCTCTAGTCCTACATTGACTAGACCAACTAGAATTCTAAAGAACCATTCTTTAGATGTTGTTGTAGGTAATATTGATAGAGGGACCCAAACTAGAGATTATTTAAGAATCCAGGTTGAACATCAAGACTTTATTTCACATTTAGAACCTAAAAATATCAATGATGCAATCAATGATAAATTTCAGGTAATAGCTATTCAAGAAGAATTAAATCAATTTGAAAGAAACAAAGTCCGAGAATTAGTTGACAGACCTAAGGACACTTTGACCATAGGCAATAAATGGGTTTTTAGAAATAAAGTTATGAATCAGGAAATATCATTAGAAACAAGGCAAGACTAGTTGCACAAGGATATAGTCAAGAGGAAGGAATCTACTATGAAGAAACCTTTGCACCTGTAGCTAGATTAGAAGCTGTTAGGATTCTACTTGCCTATGCTGCTCATCTGAATTTCAAGTTATATCAAATGGATGTTAAAAGTTAATTTCTAAATGGTTTTCTAATTGAAGATGTTTTTTTTGAACAACCACATGGATTTACTAATTCCCATTTTCCAAATCAAGTTTTTAATCTTTCTAAAGCTTTATATGGTTTAAAACAAGCCCCACGAGCTTGGTATGAATGACTTTGTGGTTTTCTTATTTCAAAAGGTTTTTCTAAAGGGATTGCTGATCTAACTCTCTTTATTAAAAGAATTTCCAAAGATGTTTTGATAGTACAAATATATGTTAATGATATTATGTTTGTATCTTCTAAAAATTCTTTGTGTATTGATTTTTCATAGATTATGCAAAATGAATTTGAAATGAGTTTAATGGGAGAACTCAAATATGTTCTTGGATTTGATGTTTTTCAAAATGAAAATGGTTTTATTTAAAATCAAAATAAATATACAAATGATATTTTAAAACGTTTTGATTTTGATAGTATTAAGAAGAGTGATACACCTATGAGTACTATTTGTAAGTTGGATGCTGATGAAACTGAAAAACCAGTGGATCAAACCAACTAAAGAGGTATGATTGGAAGCCAACTTTACCTTAATGCGATTCAACTAGATATTATGTTTAGTGTGTGTATGTGTGAAATATTTCAAGCTAATCCAAAAGAGTCACACTTGCTTGATGTTAAAATAATTTTCAAATATCTTAAACATACTACTAACTCAGGATTATTTTAGCAAAAAAGACAATCATTCAATTTAATAAGTTATTCAGATGCTGACTTTGCTGGTTGCAAGTTAGATAGAAAGAGAACTTCTTGAACATGTCATATTCTATGATAGTCCCTGATATCTTGGTGTAGTAAAAAGCATAACTCTGTTGCATTTTATACCACTGAATCAGAATATATTGCTGCTGGTAGTTGTTGTACACAAATTATGTGGATAAAATATACATTATCGGACTACAAATATCAGTTTAGACATGTATCTATAAACTGTGATCACACTAGAATGATCAATATCTCTCAGAATCCTATATCTCACTCTATGATGAAACATATTGATGTAAGGCACCAATTTTTGAGAGATAATTACCAAAAAGGTGATATTACTCTTAAATTTATAGGCACTAAACATCAATTAGATGACATTTTCACCAAGCCTTTATGTTCGGATAGGTTAAGTTACATTAGAGATGAGTTAATAATGATAGACTTTGACGAACCAAATCCTCACCAATAGAAATCCTCACTGATATAAATCCTCACCAAGAGAAATCCTCACCGATTGAAATCCTCACCAATAGAAATCCTCACCGATAGAAATCCTCACTGATAGAAATACTCACCGATATAAATCCTCACTAATAAAAATACTCACCGATAGAAAATCTCACCGCTAGAGACACCTCACCACTAGACACCTCACCGATAGGTAAACCTCACCGTTAGGGTTCTCACCAATAATTGTCACTGATATGCCATCCACTATCTATTTTTTTATTTTATTTCTTTATCCAAAACTCTTTTTGTTTTCAGTATAATTATTTTTATTACATTTGGATTCCTAAATGATAGAAACTAAATCTTAGTCTCATTTTAATCCACTGCAAACTCTCCTCTCTTCAATCCTCACCTCTCGAACCCTCGGATTACGCATAACCCTAAGTTCTTCGATTGGAGATGGAAAGAACAAAACTCCCGACAGTCAGGGATGATAGCGATGCACCAAGTGTGAAGAAGCATAAAATAGGACTTGAAGGTAGTGGTAGTGAAAGTAGAACAAGGTCAGAGAAGCATGAAATGAACCCGAATTTGCAGAATAGAGAATTATTAATCAAAAAGGAACTCAGTGAGGAATGGATCTTGCCTATAAAGTCATTGATTCTAATAGTTTTGGAGGAACATGGTTGGATTGACTATTTTGTAAACAACAATGGACCTCAATATCTAAAATTGGTTAAGGATTTTTATTCTTTTGTTCGTTTTGAGAAGTATGAAGAAGATAACATAATGGTTTCATTAGTGAATGGAAAATAAATTTCATTTTCTTCTTTTTAATGGGCTGAATGTCTGAAAGTCCCACATGAGGGTGTATTAGGGTATATCTCAAAGACAATACCTCATACTAGTGACATTTTTGACTATGAGGTTGCTTTGGAAGAGCTCACCGGTAGTGGAAGACAAAGAAAGGTAGTGGACACTGAGATGGATGGATAAAATTGGCTATTATTTAAATTCATCCAGCATGTGCTAAGTCCAGGAAGAGGGGACTTTGCAAATCTGAGATACCAAGATATCTACTTATTTCATTTTCTAAGGCATGGTGTCAAGGTAAATATCTGTAAGTTTTTAATGATCAAAATTGAAGATATTATCAGGCATAAATCAAAATCCAATGCTTTATTCTTTAAAAAGTTGACTTTAGTAATGATCAAGGTTAAATGAGTAGCTGAGTCTCAGGATGAGACAGTAGTTGTGAGGAATAATTTTTGCATCACAAGAACAATCTATAAATATATGAAGATTGATTGTAACCCATGGAGAATGCAATGGGTTATTGATGATGAGAAGGTGTATGATAATTTCAACCCCGTTGACCACTCAAATAGGCCAAAAGACAGAAGATATCCAGGTCTAGGACCTGATGAAAAGGTTCCTTAGTATAGTGTTGATACGGATGAGGAGGATACCTCTATAGCTGATGGAAGGGATCTAGACTTACCTCCAAGTCCAGTTGCTGATGTTTTATCATCTAGAAAAGAAAAAATGTTGGGAGTAAGCAATGAAATATCCCCTATTTATGAGGAAGACCAGACTGCTTTAGAGAATGTGGAAGAAGTATATGAAAATAGAGAACATGTTTCTGGTAGTTCAGACGAGTGTATTTTGAGCTTAAGTCCACTGATTGAAAATTATACTATGCCTGAAGAGGCTGCTTTGGCTGAGATGGCAGAACCTGCACTTATTTTTAATGAGATTCCTGTTGTCAAAATGGAAATGGTTGTGAAGGATTCTGAGGAAGACCTGCCTGATCAAGCTGCTACTGATGTTCATGTGAATGCACATATTGAGGGGGATGATCCCATCATAAATGGTACTGTTCCAGTAGCTCATGAGATTGAAGACTGGGATGAAGATGCAGGTTTTGGAGTTTTTGGGTTGTATTATCCTGATTTAGAAGATGAGACACCCATCAGTAGACTCCACGTAACTTATAATCTCTTTTTTGAAACTTTACCTAAGGATATATTAAGAAAATATTATTTAAACCAGTTGAAGTCTGATCTCAAGACCTATTTTATGGAAGAAATGAGAAGAATGGAAGCCTCCTTAATATCATTTATTCAATCTATGATGACTGAATCCATATCTAGTGTATTAAATGAAGTCAAGACCTACCAGAATCAAGCATCAAGCTTGGAAGAAGAAACTGAATCTCTAAAGACATCATTTGTCTCTCTGTAATCTTATATGAGCTCTAAATCTCAAGCAGAAAAGAATTTGGCATTTGTAAAAAGCGTAGTTAGCCATATGGTGTTAGTTTTTGAAGAATTTAAGATTTCCATGGAGCATCATGTTAGCTCCTAGGACTCTCTTGTGAAAAATATCATAAGTGGGATGACTAAATCTTTTAAGGAAACATTGGCCTTTACTGTTTCACATCTAAGTACTACCTGTCCTTCTTTGGATATTGATCAGATTCGAACTATGATGAGAGAAGAGATTGAACAGTCTTCAACCAGTGGCTCTGTAGACTGTACTGCCTTGACCCAAGTGGTGACTACCAATAGGGATATAGGGAAAGTTGTTCATCATTTTATGAGAGAGGCCACTACTTCTCAGAAATAGGTAAGAGACAAAGTGTATTAATATTTCCAAAGGGTCTACACTAAACATCAGTTGAACAATCATTTCAAGCTTCTCTTAGAGAACATGAAAGTACCTCCAGTCACTCAATATTTCAGAGAAAAAGTAAGAAAGCTCTGGGAATTGACTCCTACTCTGGAAAAGTTTATGGAAAACAAGGATGACTTTATCTCTACTGTGGAAAGAGGAGGAGGAATCATTATGGACTTTAAGAATCTGTTACTGCCATTTTTTCATGTCGACAGTACTCCTATCATTATACCTCCATATCTGCCTGCCTCTGCTCTATCTTCCTCCATTCCTAAGATGAAACCAGCACAAGAAATCCAATGTTTCTCTCCTATGATTACCTAGAGGGCTCCACATTATAGGCCAGGCACTGTATCAGTAGTTTCTCCTTTGATTATCACTGGTGTTCCTAATCCTCCACCTACATCTACCCATCCGGAATCCTCTTCTAATTCCATGGGAAAATCCAAATCACATCCTGAGGAGGTGGATTGAATAATGGATAGGATATTTGATAGGAATCACTTGTACTATTTTTGTCTCAATTCTGTATTTTTCTGTATTTTTTCAGCACGAAATATATATATGATCTTATTCTATTTTATCTTCTCTTACTTCTCTTATCCATTGTTTAACTACTTTTTCTAATCACAAAGGGGGAGAAATATGAGCATGAGTTGCATGAGCTTAATATATATATGAGAAATATTAGCTTAATATATAGGGGGAGAACTATGAGCATAATATTTATGATCATAATACATTTACCGATGGTATATTTGTTTTATAATTTTACCTCTGATATAGTTTTTTCATACCTTTGATATATTTTCACGTAATACTCTCTTCTCTGATACATTTGAAAATGTCATTACTCACACTAAGAAATGAGACCCAATGTATTTTATACTGATATATTAATGATTAGTTTGGATTATAAATCCATCATTTTTTATTATAAAAAAGGGGGAGATTGTTGACCTCACCTATTTTTATAATCTGAATTATGGTTTAATATATTTTTATAATCCTATCTATATGATAAATTATGTCATCATACTTTTGAGTTGAAAAAAATATCAAAATAATCATTGGAATATGTTAATAAATGTTTATCTATGTTTATACATGCATTGAAATAACACTAACTCAATGTGGATATGATTTGCATAGAACAGATAAGTGTTAAGTTTTTGAGACACTGATATAACTCTATCGATAGAGTAAGTCCACCGGTATGCACAAGTCTATCAATACAGGAATAGTCTACCGATAAGCAAAGATCACTGATAGATAGAGTCTACTGTTATAATAAAATCTACAGATATGAAGTCTACCGATATAGACAGATAGAAGGCTACCTATATGAAGTCTACCGATATGGACAGACAGAGCTACCGATACAGAGTCACTGTCACTAATACATAGTCTACTATTATAAAGAGTAATAGCTACCGATACAGACCTAATAAATCAAGTCCACTGATAAAAACTCACTGATACAAATATCTACTGATGGAAACCACTCACATTTTCTCTAAAATATAGTTCTATTTTTTATTTAACAATGATCATATTTGGTGTTTCTAATGAAACTAATAGTAATTAAGGATAGTTTTTGGCATTTCATGAACCGTACCTAATACCTTTAAAAAGGTTATCATTCCCATTTCTAGAGCTGAAAGTATATATGGGAACCTCAAAATACTAAAGACATGAATCTATAGTGGTCGCTCAGTCTTTCCATACACATACTAGACAATCTTCTGGAGATACACATGAATTTTCATGCATAGAAGAAGAAGGAAGAACTCATACTGAATCTATAGAACCTGAACATTCAAGGAGTAAAGAGCTTCAACGATTTCACCTACAGTCAAGATGATCAGGCTAATCAACCTGAACCTGGAAGTCAAATACTAAACTGACACTCTATTTTCTTGACTAAAACCAGAGAAGGACTCAAATCTTTATCTGTATCAATCCATGGAGTTCAGAGCTTCACTCAAAACACATAGAGAATTCTAAAGTCATCTCTATTCATTTATCTCTATTGTGTTTCATTTATTTACATTTTGAGTAGTGTGTGTGATCTATATTTTTAGGCACACACTATCTACTATCCTGAACTGTAGAATTTCTAAATCCTCACTCAATATTTCCCTTACACTCCTGTATCCCACTATGCATAGTGGTAGAGTTCTGAGGATCTGGACAACCTATGAGCAATTGTTATTGTTTCTTTCCTACGTAGAACTGTGGTAGAGGTCTAAGGACCTGGACAGTCTAAGTACTATTGTAAAACCCTGATCTAGGGTGTGGATCATAGTTTATATAAAATTGTTTGAGAGGACTAAGTGTTAGCTTGAGATTGAACCTCTTGATTAAAACTATTGTGCTTGATTATTTTGGTTGAAACTATATTGAATATTTTGTTGCTAAGTACATTAAATACAAATCTATTTTAAAGTTACTCTGATAGTTAAACTAGAAAGTGTTTATATTTATTATAACCTAGTAGATTAGTTTAAAAAGCTAATCTAATCTTCAGATTAGATTAACTGAGAACTAATCAACCTCTTGAGAACCTAACTGAACCTTTACTATATTACAAATTCACTACAGTTTAAATTGTTATTTAATTTGGGGGATTTTTAATATAAATTTTTTAACATAAATTTTTAATTGGAACTCAATTCACCCCCTATTGAGTATCCATTATGACCAACAAGAAGACAAGAAGTGAATCTTGAAATGTGTAAAATAATAAGACTATTAAACAAACAATAAATAAAAAGAAAAATGTTGTGAACAAAAAGGATACTATGATCCAGAACCCATCCAAGTTGCCAATTTCGAATAGAAAAGAACGCTTAATAAATTTGTGTTATATGTATGAAAAAGTTTCACATAGTTGAGATGTGAATGACAAGACTACCCTGAGATATTCCCTATATTGTGAAATGGAAGAGACTTCAATAAAAAATAGTGGCAAGTCATGTGAATATTTTTAGATGATATAGAATGTGAAGAAATGATTCCTAATTATTTGGAAAAATCAACTAAATTGTTAAAATAATTAGAGGAAGCTGAAAAACATTCTAAATCTAATGGAAATAAAGTGGATATAGAAATCAAGGTGGAAGAGATATTCCACACAATTTTAAAGATAATTTGACTAATATCGGAAAAAAGGATTTCCAAAATTGATAGTAATATCTTACTTTGAATGTTATTTCTGATAAATGAAGAGGTACCGACTTTCTTCTTTATTATTTAATGTGTTTCGACCTAACATGAAGGTAATTAAAGGAGAAGTTTAATGTTATCACTGATGTAAAACGTGAATTTATTATATTTTTTGAAGTATACTGACCTCCATGAAATGGAAGAAAAGAGTGAATAAATTAAATGGGAGAATTATTAAGAAGAATATATAATTTTACTAAATTCTAGTAAATTTTAAAATTCTGGAAATATTTCAAACCTAAAGGTTGAGGTATGAAAATCACATTTTCATACCTTTCTCTTAATTTTGTTAATCATATCAACTATGTGGGAGTTATTGGTTAATGATAAGAAGATAAAAAGGGGGATTTATTTATTTTCATATGATATTAATGATGTTTTCATTAAAGTGTTTTTAGATTTTTCATTTCATTAAAAAATATGATTATTGGAAACCCCTTAATTTTGAATTAGGAATTTTTTAGTACAATTTCACATGCATGTAAATTTATGGACAACATGGGAAACATTGCTTGTATCTTTTTTATTTTATACATTAGGTTATCCCATGTAGGCTTAATGTTTTATAAATGTGGTTTCTTTTCAAAATAAAACTGTATGATATTGTTAATCTATTTGAAGTATTCATTAAATAATTATTTAATTTAGAAGAAAATGTTCTGAATATTACATGAGATGAGAATACCCCACTTATCCTTTGAATTTTATTATCAATAAGGGGTAGAAATTATTTAAGCACACATATTTACTTTTATAACATGAAGATATATTGATAACAAAATAAAAAGGGGTCTATTTTCCATCCCAATGATGTTTTTGTTTTCAATCACGTGTCAATATGTGTTTGATGAGTTTATGATGAAGTTGTTATGCTTAGAAAATTGTTAGGGATTCAAAGATATGCATTGGATTTCAAGATTTCTCAATTATCCTTGATTTTTTTTGATTATCGGACTAATATTTAGTTCATTGATAAATGTCAATATTGATGAAAAAAATTTATAATAAAGTTTGGAGAAGAAAAAGAATTGAATGAAGGGTATGTAAAATGTACTTAAATGAAGGCTAATTGAGTAAGGTTTGGAATTGTATTATATAAAAAATATTATTACAATTATTTTCTGATGGGAGTTATAAAAAAACATGGTTAACCATAGGCCATCCAAGGATGACATCAACCACTATTGTGGGACCTCAGGAGTCAACCATGTGGGGGAAATTGACTTGGCCAGCCCAAGATGATAGGATATTTAGTGTACCAGTGCATAGAAATTTAAATATTCTTATTGGTGAGAACCTAAATGAGTAGGTGGATATACACACATGCATATAGTAGGAGGTGATGAGCTATAATATAGGGTGGCACGACTATGTGTGGTGAGTGTGTGAATATTGTGGGTATTGAACCTCGCTGTCGGCTAGAGCATATGGTGACCTAGGTTGGTTTATATATGAATCCCCAACTAGGTGAAAGTTTAATGTGGGATAGAATAGTGGTGGACCTATTCATCCATCACTTTAATTTTATAGAAATATTGTAGATATCTGATTTGATGCACGAGAGCCATCCGGTCTCAATGGGACTTCATCTTCCACCTTCAACCACATCAAGAGATAAAATTCATTTGATTTATTTATGCTAAGGATTCCATGATCGTGATGATATCCGTATTATTATTTGAATAAAAATATTAATTTACATTCATTTAATCCTCATATTATATGAATACAATTATTTTAAGAATAATGAGCTATTACTGAATAAAAAATTGAGTTGAAGGGGGCTGATAATGAATCATTAATGCATGCATAAAAAGAGCATGAAATTATTATCGCATGCACATTATGTTACCACCTTGAGGAGAAACTAATAAAGAAAGAGTTGATTCCATGTTTTTTAGTTCCAAATAATAAGGAAACATGTTTTTTGTGGAAATATTTAAAATTCCCTGATGTTCATAAATTCTAACATCAAAATTTACATGATATAAAAATCAAGCTTCAAATTCAGTAAGAGAGTATAAAAGAGGAATTTCTTGAGTTTTATAAATACTATGATTCTATTATATGAGAGGATTCTTTTTATTGAATATATATTGTGTTTTCTAGAGAGATAGATCCTGCATGAACTTCTCTTTCATGAATAGAATCTTTGAATCTTATGATTATGTGAGGAATATGAGGAACACTATAGGGATCCAAATTTCACTTATCATAGTTAAATTACATTGGGAAGAACTATTTCTAGGAAGAAAACCAAATTTCATGAAGATGAAAACTGTAATTGATAGTGTGATACTCATACACTAATCCAGTTAGTTGTACATGATACCCTTAAATGTTGAGACTGAGATACCATCTACCCTTATGAAAATGTAGTAGATAGGAACCTTGAGGATTTTCACATATCCATTGCATGAAGAAAAATGATGAGAACTACACCCATTTTTGTTTTCACAAAGAAAATAGAATATGACACCCTTGATAACATTAATATACACAAACAATTTATGATAGGTAGACAATGGGTGGTGTGAAGAAGGTAGTGCATATATACATGTTCTTGGGAATGTATACATCATTGAGATACTTGAACCTTATTCACAATAATTCAGCACATGCATGTGATTATTAAACACATGAAAAATATTTCATATACACAAAATAGAATTAAAGATCTAAAAAAATAATATTAATAAATCAATGTGTTAGGGTTCCGCATGTCATTCACCATGCATATTGTGTGTATGATATAACTAGTTTTAGACCTCAATAATAAATTTGATTGATTTGTGTTATATTATTCTTGCATAAAATATAAAATAACATGTGTGCACTACTTTCACGCATCAAATTACGGACGAGATTTCATAAATCAAAAGGAATAATTCTTTCTTGGGAATTTTATACATTGATGTAACTGATCATACTTTTGTGATTAGAATCATTGAGAATGATCTATATAACTATTTATTGGCATTTTAAGGCACTTTATGTGTTTATGATCAATTTTGATTTTGAAAGATCAAAGAGGATGATCAAAAGATCACCCTATAGGGGATAAATCCTTAAAGAAATATAGAAGTATCTTGGATGGATATGGGAGAAGAGGAAGTATTTCAGTTATACATGGTAGTAAAAGATGTCTCTTAGTTAGATTTGGGAGTAGGAGAAGAAATTATGTTTATATAACCAACCAAGGAAAAATGTTTGTATTTCTAGCAGTAGAACTCGGGCCAAATTGAGGATCCAATATAAAGGTGTATAACTAGTTACATCCTGAACCACTATAATTGATAATAAGATTATAGTGGATAATCCATGTTGGGGGGTATAACCAACATTGAAAGGAATTTCTCTTTGTATTAAACCTTCTTAATAATGCATGTTTCTCTCTCTATTGTTAATAGTGTTAACATGGTGAGATTGAGTGATATCACCAAGTGGATAAAGAACGTTAACAAGTTCAAGTGGTATAATTCAAAAGTAAAAGAAATCATTAAATGGGTATACCACTTATTTTACCTCCCTATCAGTGGCACCTAATCCGGTATGGGGTTCTATAGAAATTATAATTTTATAGCTTCCCATAATGGAAGTGAATCTTCAAGGTTTTCAAAATCATATTTAGATAGTGCTCATGGTCACACTCAGATCTTGAATAAACCTTGATATCATCCATGAATAATATAACAAACGAATCAATATAATGGTGTAATATCTAGTTCAAGAAATCTATAAAAACATTAGGAGTGTTAGTTATGCCAAATGGAATCATAAAATATTTATAGTGGAAATACTTTCTCTTGAAAGTTTCCTTTTGAATATTTGACTCCTTAACTTGGATATGATGATAACTTGACTGATGATTTATTTTTGAAAGACACATTACCCCCTCTAACTGATCAAAAAGTTATATAATACATGGAAAATGATAATTATTCTTAATCATTACCTGATTCAAAATCCAATATGATATATACAGATAAAAAACCATATTACCTATTTAAATAGAGTATGGGGGATGATCACAGTGAAACACTAGGATGTAAAAATAGATTTTCTAATAATTCATCCAATGGACCGTAATCTACTTCAACTCTATTGGTGCTGCACGATAAGAGGGTATCTAGATTGATTGAGTACCCAACACCATATCGATGGAGAAATATACCACTTTGGAGGAAGATTGGAGCTTTCATTTGGGAAGAAATTGGAGAATTATTTAACAACCAATGTAAGATCAAAAAGAGGGGAAGAATCATCAAGATCAATGGAAGTAGTAGACATCAAACTCTTAAGCTCTGGGAAAAAAGGCCACACATGACCAGAACTTAGGTCCCACTCCCCATATAACACCCAAGAGCTCACATCGACAGTAGATAATGTAACACATATATGATAATTATCAATATTAAATTATTGTGTGCCTAGAAAACACATAATTATGATTATGTTTAACTAACTCAGATCAAGAACTTGAAAGTACCAGATTAAATCTGCATCAACTATTGCAAGAGATAATAAAGGGAAACAAAACCCTTTCTCTTTCCTCTTTTCAAGATGAATTTTTAGCTCCATAAAAAAGGATGTGATATCTATTGGAAGTTTTAACACATCCAAAAACAATAAGGTATAAATTAGTGTGAGATTCCTGTATGAAACAGATCATTTTCTTTAGAGGGTGAAACAAATATGGCACCTCTCTCTATAATCAGGCTTACATCATCATCCACTAGAAACTCATCTACTACATGAAAATGATTCGATCTAGGGTCCTCTGATTGGATTAATGTTGAATTTGAATCTTACAACCATTCTATAATGGAATTTGGAGCTGAAGATAAATGTCCATTATGAAGCCTGGAAAAATCATGGAATAATCTTTATAGATGATCTCAGTGGACATAAACACTATAGCTCTTCAAAGATATAGGGAAACATAATTGAGTTTTATAAACCTTGAAACACTGGTATCGTGTTAATGGAAAACTATTAGTCATTGATGATGGTGTGGAAAATTTTACTATTGAGAACCACCTCTACCACACTTGCGACTCTCATTACACTTCTTCTTCTTCTTCCCATTTTGGCTACTAGAACTTCCACTAGGTTGAAGAGAAGATCCAAAAAAACCCATCTTGCCTATAATATATAACTCTTGATTCATATACTTATAAAATATATCAATGTAGGTTGAAAGAATTAGTATATATAACTATGATCATATTTTAGGAAGCATGCATTTCAGGTATTTTTGAGCCTTTAGATGCTCATTTATCACCACCACTGGGTTAAAAAACTGAACTCTACAAAACCTTTTATGTAATTTTTCACTAAATGATATCCCTACCGTAGGGAGTAGAACTCCATAAAATTTTTCATCATCATATATTTTTGGAAGAAATAATTAAATAATAGGTTTTAGAAGTCTTTCCACTATAATACCACCTATGGGTTCACGCGAACCATATAATACAACTAAACTTTTCTAATAAATATGAGATTAAACATTGTTCACTTCACCTTGACAGATTAGGGTGTCTCTAGGAAACTAAATACTTGATTGTTATTTTATAGCCATTCCTACACCTCGTTAGGATTAATCTTACACTTAAGGGATATGGAATTCCGATATAGTGTCAGACAAAATTTATCATTGTCTCATCCTGATCCTAATTGTGCGTCAACAACATGGTTTATAATAGGTGGTGTATTCTGGTATATGGTTCAAATTTCCTCATGATAGAATCTTGGAGATTCTAATCAAGAGGAGGATTCCCTTTAGTATAATTTCCCACTTCCATATCCTAAGTTACCCTTAGAATAATTCTTGGAGGCATGATTCTATATACCAAAAATAGTCAAATATAATAAGATAACAGAATAACCTCAATTTGAACTCAAGAAAAAACAATTAAAAACTGATATTTAGATTAAAACCCAACACATGAGGATCAAAACCTAATATCTCATTGTTACATGTGGATATTCATGATAATATCTGGCAAGGAACTCATCATAACCTACCTATAAAGTCCTGATAATTCTATATAATCTCTATCAATTTCTCAATACTAAGAATTACCTAGATCTGATAGTAAGTTGTCATAACCTAGACCTAAAAACCCTCCAACATGTCTTTGAATCATATTGCACAAGACATGATGGGAATTCTTGAACCCCATGGTCTAAAAATAAGAACTTATACATCTAAAAAAACTAGAGGGAATGATGTTTCCAACCTAAGACAAGATACATGGCCTACCAAAGAGAAGTAAAACTCAAAAAAATATGCCATAACCTAGGAGAGCAATAATGGTAGTGATAAAAAAAACCTAGTAGTAAAGAAACCAAATTACATGTCTAAAAACATCCAAAATGGATGGAAAAAAGTATCAAAAAATAATCCATGTGATATGTGAAAAAATTCCCATTATTTTAGCACCAGATACTCATACATAGATAGTATAAACCTCACCACCTCATTACAATCCCTTTCCCTTTCCTCTATCAGAAAAAACATGGTCTACTCACTTCGAAGAGAGTGTATAGAGTGTGAGGTAAATAAGATCACTTGGATCCCACCTAGGTGTTTCACAACAAGTATATGTAAAAAAATACCAATATTTTCAGTATAAAAGAAATCATGGAATTTTAAAAACTTTTCACATTTACATAAAATGCATGGTAAATCAATTTACCATTTTCAATGATCTAAAATAAATTTAGATAATACAGTTTTAAAGAATATTTTGAATAATTATTTTAAATTTATAAAATATTTAATCATATCACTTCAAATCAAAGCAATGAAAGTAAGGAACAATATATATCACCCCAATTATTTAATAGGTTGGACTAGCTAGGTAACTCATACCCCAATAACAATTACAACTAGTGTACACTCAATTCCCTAGAGCCAATGAATCATTGATATTGGGACATAAGAATACCCAAGAATATGGAACCCATTATGATGTCAAGACCAAGTTCATAGAGATAATGGATCTAAGATTTCAGGATAGAGGAACACCCTAGAAAGTGATCCCCCTATGGTGTTTAGAGACAAGGACCAATACAAAAATATTCCCCTTGGTACCCATGGATCATATGTGCTTCAATTATTTTACCATTTCAAATATATTATAACATTTCATAATACAATTCCAAAAAAACCTTATTATACAAAACATTCTTTGAAAAACCATTTCACAATGCTTTGAAAACTATATTTCATTTACAAAAACATGTGTAAGAACACTATTTTATCAAAAAACCATTTACGCACACATATCATGAAATTAAATAATCATGGAAATCAATATTTTGAAAACCATTTAAAAAACCAAGAGCATAAATGATTTATCAAATGTGGTCAAGAGACAGAACAACCTACCTCAAATAGAGGTTATGCATCATCAAAAATTGGATCCGCATGCTGAAAGTAAAGGGAATATACGGGAAATAAAGTGGAGGAACTAAATAATGCTTCCCATAACTCAGAATCATGTTTTAATAATCAAAAGGATTGGTAGAAAAGATATATAAACACATACCAAAAATACTATTTCCACCATACCACAACTGACATGATATTTGGCCTCTGGGAGGTGATAATACTACTAATATATAAGAAACAAAGAATAAATCATCAAGAGATCAATAGAACCAACTAAAAAAACATAAATTAGTTCCAATTCCAATACTAATGTGAAAATGGGAAAAGGTTTGACAAAACACACATAAGTGTTGACAATTACTAAAACTGGTATCAAAACAACACTTGGAGAAGATTGAATGAGCTTAGAACACCCAGGGGAAGCCTCTCTAAGATCATAAGTGTTTCATAGTTCCTTGAAACGTATGTTCTAGTTTTATGAATCACTATTTCTAGGAAGTTTCCATTGGATTTATTTATAGAACCAGAAACTTTCAACAGTTATTTATCCAAAGGGGACCTACTTTCCAAAGGCAGGAATTCGTAATGTTTTAACTTTATGATACTTAAGAATGTGCATTGTTCAAGAGGATGGGAGGTCGGAATCATCAAACCCTTTTGGAGGGATTTGTTGTCTACTTCGGGACTCTCCTTGTAAATTTAAGATATTTTCATGAATCCTTATTAATTCACCAAATATATATTAAGTATCCATTGAAATTTACAATAACTTATTAACATTTATAACATTTATAATCATTATTATGTATTCAGGGTTCTTCATTAATGGAGATATCTATATGTATTAGAGTTTTTCCATCAATGGTATCATCTAATATACTAATGGGAGATTCTTTTAATCATCATTGTAATGATACTGGTTTTTGAGCCACTTAGTGGGGAAATCTGGAATTTATTGTCATCCAAGGAGATGAAGGTTTGGTTTTATTTTTGGATCGTGCCCATAAGATGGGTTACCTACATATCCTTATGAAAGGAATTAGAACCCCCATAGTTTAGTGCCGCTTAATGGGACACATCATAACTTTTAAGGTCATGTGATAAGGTCCTCTAAGAAAAAGGTTCCTGATCAAAACATAGGGTGGGACTTATGTTGAATCATACCAAGGAACTTGGAAAAGATATGGTTTTCCATGTAATATCAAAACATTTTGGGAATATGGATCATGGAGAACAGGGTTGATTTGAAGTGTTGGGTTTGGGTGTCAAGGAGGCATCCTACATATCCCATGTGTGTGATAATCAAAGCCTGTTTAGTTTGATAAGTCTCATAGGAGATTATTGTCCTTTGACAGAGATGAGTTTGGGATTAATACCTAAAAAGGATCCCTTAATGATTTGAGGTTTAATTTGGGGATTATTTATAAGGAGGATGCCCAGATTGAAGGAATTATGGTTGGATTCTTAAAGAGGATGTCAAGTGAGCTCATGCCTTGAGAAGGCTTCCTACGTATCCCAAGTTGAACATGAATCATAGTTCTCGTAGATTATTTTTCATGGGTGTTTGTGCATATGTTGTAATCATTACAAATCACTATGCCCACATGAGTCAAGATCAATGTGAGAAACAAGGATACATAGAGGATTCAATAAAGGAACTTGCACCTTCAAATGTTTCCTCCTCCGCTGGTGGAAGAGGGCGCGTTGATAGTGGAAGAGGGTGGGGCGACCTGGGAAGAGGGCGAGGGGACAAGCCTTCCCTTTGTTCTCTTCACATTGTACAAGGGGCCAATCGAAGGAAGAAAGAATGAAGGTTAGGGGATTACACCAGGATGGCTGGCCATGTGCGATTTAACCTGGCATAGGAGTCAGGTGATGAGGTTTGAGGAGTTTCTTGTAGAGCATATCGACTCAAGGTACTTGAGGAATCCATAAGGAGACTCTAAAATTATAACATGTGAAAAGAACCAAGAGGAATAATTCAACTCAAGGAACTTCATTGAGCGTGCTGGAGTGTCTGAGATCACATTATTCCAATGTTGGAAGTTGTGCCACATAAAGGGTGTAATGGAAAATGTCATTGGCCAGATCCGAAATGTTTGCAGGGCGACTCTCCATTTTTCATGGGGGTCAGTGATGGAAGCGAAGAGACCAACATGGAGGGTTGGGACCATAGCCCGACACTGAACTCAAGCAAGGGTGCGGGGACACAGCCCCAACAGTTTCAACCAGTAAGGCTGCATAGGATCTCCGCCATAGTGCATCGTGTAGGTACTCTTCCATGGTGTGTCGTGCAGGTGCTCCGCCAAGTTGCGTCGCACAGGTGCTTTGTGAAGGTGCTATATGTAGGTGTGGTGGGTTGGTACATCGTGTAGGTGCTTCACACAGGTGTGTCCTGCAGGTGCTCTGCGCAAGTGCTCCACACAGGTGATCCGCATAGGATATCCTTATATCTCCATGTGTTTTATACTGTGATGGGACTTTGAACCATGTTTCCCCATTTAATTATATCTTCTCTCATGTTTTAGAGAGATAACTAAGAACAATTAGGGGATCTTGGTGATAGAGATACTCAATGGGAGCATTGGTATGTCTTCCATCTTTTTCATTCTTTGAAATGGGGAACCCAAGGGTCCTATTTGTAGGCATGGAGGGGACCTAGTCGAAAAGAAGTTGTCTACGTAGGTCCTCAGCACAGGTCTTCCTTGTAGGGGTGTAAAAATTAATTTTACATAGAGGTCCTCTATGTAGGTTCACCGTGTACATCTTCTATGTAGGTCCTCTATGTCAGTCACTTTTTGAAATTAGTCCATCTTCAAAGTGAGAAAAATTTTGATCCGTAAGTCTATTTGGGCTCCGTGACTAGTAAAATTGATGGAAATGAATAGATATACACTTCTTGAGATGGTAAATACACCATGTTTTCTCATAAGAAACTCAGAAATTATATTTAATGTGTCGAAGTCCTTTCATAATCGATCTTGGGAATCCATTTCCTACTTCTAGATGGGGAATCATTCCACTTATCCATCGGTATGGAGTAATATTTTGGCACATAGAAATCAAGACTGCATCATCTTCCTTCACAGTGAAAACATATTTACTCATACTTGAGATTTGTTGTATATTTGAGAATAGTATATTCACACTAAGGAAAAGTGCATGAAATCACATTTCATGGTGTCTTCAACATGCTAGATTATGTTAAATAAAGAGGTTTTGGGAGGTTAATTAAGGGTTTAAATGGATTCAAATTACACAACATCCTCAATATTCTGGTCCATAAAGAGGCCACCGATTGGCTGATAGATAATGAAAATTTGTATTGGATATGGTTTGGCCTATTGACTAGCTGGAGGCTACAAGAATAATGAGTATAGCATGGGGCTCCCCACCGGCTAGCCAGTGGCTTTTAGTATCCACTAAAAAAGGGTGAGGCATAATGAAATACCACCAAGTCACATCGAGTACCTATCAAATATTAAATAAAACCACTTAAACATAAATGAGACATGTACATGGACCATGATATTATAGGGTGTCTTGTTATGCTCCCATACACACATTTAATGATTTATATGGTGTGTCCCAAGCACACATGTTGTGTAACCCTCATATTTATCCTTATTATTGAAAAGAATAACACATGGTTTGTGAATCAAGAGAACACATCATGTATTTAAATTTTCCTGAATATAAAATCCTTGTGACCCACCATAACGCTTGATTCTGCCAATAAATAAACCAGAATTTGACATTTAAGGCCCCCTATAGCTCAAAAATAAGATTAAAATTTAAAAACAACTATTCTAATGTAATTTTAGAAAAAAATAGCCTACCTATGGGTGTAAAATGATGATGCTTAAAGCTTGGATCCATGCCACACCATCACCGCACCTTGACCTAGGCCTGAACAAGCTCCCCAGCATGATCTCCCTCTACGTACCCCTATCTTCTCTCTTGTCCAAGCATAACCCACATGGGGAAAGTAGATGCATATTCACTGATCCAAAAGGGAAGAGCATAAAACAAAAAGGTAATATGAAAATAAGAAAAAGAAAAAGAAAAAGAAAAGCAGGGAATTACCCCATTCCCAATACCCACAAAGATTTTACTAATCATGTAGGTAAACCACCACTCTAGTCTCAACCATATTGTTATAATATTAATAAAAATATTAGAAAATAATACATAATCAAAATAAGATGCTTGAATAATTAATAAGAAAATAATTAAATATTAAATATTATAAAAAATTCAAAAGCCTCAAAATTCCACCAACTCATGTCCTAGGGTAAAAACCCTATTTTAGGACCAAAATAGTGGTAAAAAACTTATCTGAGATACTATGGTGGGAGAAATTCACACCCCAAAAAAATCAACAATAGAGAGAAAATTAAAATTTATACTAATTTTCTAAAACCTTCATGATGTGGTTCATGAAACCCCTACTGTAAGTCTTACCATCAGTCACAAATGCACCAAGAAACTACCACATAAATTCTACTACATTGGAATTCATCACCATATCTATTGATGAAATAATTCATCACTTAATCTACCACAATAATCTACCGCAAGACACAAAAAAACTTACCTTGGTAAATCATGTGACGATGCGTAATCCAACCAAGAAACCTATTAATACTTCCATTGAAAATTATTGTAATAATACCCACTAAGAATCCATAATAGGTGAGTCTTATATACCACGATTAATATTTTAAACATGTTGTTATAAGATATCATAAATATAAAATAGCTACTATAATCCTTGAATGAATGTGTGATTGAGTAATCTAAAGAAAATAGGATAGTATGTGAATGAAATATGGTAGACCAAACATGAAAATATTTGGTTAAAATGGATCAAAATAGTATTTGAATTGGGTTCATTTGAGCATCCCTTATGAAGATAGAACTACTATTACTACGATTATAAGCATACAATCCAATTGAAGTAGAAAGTGAAGCTATATAAGATTATAAATAGACTGAGGTTTGTTGAATTAGGAAAATTCTTGATGAGACCAAACTAAAATCAATGATGATAGAGAAGACTTATTCGAGAATTTTCAATTAAAATTGTGTAGGACGAGTGTTCTAAGGTGTCTATGTTGGATTGATGAATACTTTTGAGGATGAATATTTGAGACTAATTGAAACTAATCCAAAATATACCAATCTATACATTAAAATATTTACCTAATTCTAATGATAAGACTTATCTAAATCTAAGCCTAACTAAGTCATTTTGGAAGGAGATAACCTGAGTTAGTGAAATAAATCCCTGAGTCAAGTCTAAGATGAACCAATGAAATTTTGAAAGTTTGATTGAGAGGAAGTAGTGGAATAAAATTGATGTAATGGTGCGATAAAAATGAACCGGTGTATTGTTTAAGTTTATCAGAAAGGCCGAATTCAGAACTACAACATCTTTATCAATGACCCCCAAACGTTTTAAGAACTATTAATTGAGGCCCATTGAACATATACAATATGGAATAATTATTTTTCATAGGATTTTTATCCCTGTGTACATTGGAGATGGAAGGAACTTGAACCTACCATATCATTAGATTTAAATGCTGAAGACTGATGCATATGTGTTTTGCGATGAGATACCCTAATCAACCAATAGATCCTAATAACAATGCATCATGATAAAAGAAAAATTTAACTAGAGTATAAGTCCAGATGAACCAAGATTGACCTATCATGATTGAGGGAAGAAAATCACTATTGAAGACCTGTGTCTAGTCCATGACTAAATTACATAGTATCTAGATTCAAGTTATCTATCCATCCCTTGATAAACCATTTTAGTTCAACTATATACCTGAATCAGTATGGAGATCCTAGTTTCACAACTACACACCAACCCTCAATGTTGAGTCCACACCTGATTTACCCAAACCTGCATCTATTCAACCATGAATATTGATACCAACATTTGAAACATTGTCCCATCTCACCTATAGTCCTATACCTAGTCCCAATTTCTACTCTACCAAGTTCATCAATATTCTACCATCTGAAGAATACATGTATTTGGAAAAATTTTATTCTTCATAACAAGAAAAATTTATATTGATTATTTTTTGTTCAATTTTTATTGAATTTTCAAATAACCCATGAAATGTGATTGTATATATAAGATGAACTTCACACAAGGTGTTTGACTAAATGAATGGGATGATCCACACTGTACCTCTTCCCTATAGTTATTTAGGAATGTGTTCACTAGACACAACCCATGTAAAGGACCATGCCCAATTATAAATATCAGTTGGAAACATTAGCCCAAAATTCTCCGTGGTAGTGTAACCTAAAAAACTTGGCATGTCCATGATCATCCTCACATGAGGATTTTAAAGGAAATTCCTAACACTCACCTTATAATGTAGTCATGATGCAACAAAGCATTCTCACTTTTATTATTCTATAACACATACAATGATCAATCGTGGTATATGAACTAGGTATAACACTTTTTAGATTAATTTAGTATATATGGTCTTGGTTTACTATATTAAATGGTATGATGTGTGAGTTGAAAAACATTTCCCCCTTCATGATATAACTATTCTAAAATTTTCTTTCTTCTTGTAATATCTATTCTGTTAAATATGCTATTTAAAGGAATTCTAATTTCATCCTCTATTTTGTTTTTATTTTGTGATTTTGTCCTCTTTAATACTAATTATATCATATTTTTATTATAATGGAATATTACCTTGAGTCTTGGTCCCAAAGGGTAATCACATGGGAATTCAGATTTTATGTGTTAAATATTTCATTTCATATTTTTATCCTTAATGAGATAATGAATTAAAGGAAAGTAGATAGATTATCATTATGTTCTATTCCTATTTAATGGTTAATTATTACACCTATCAAACTTATCTCCCTCCCTTATATTTATTTATAATGCATATTATTGGTGCAATACTCAAGATGATACTATAGTTGGTAAGTGCTACATCCCAAAACTATCACACATTGCGTACTCTAAAGAGTGATTATTCATTAATATATTAAAAATTTAAATTTTTGAATGTTATAATTTGATTTTTAAAAAATAACCTTCATATTTTATTTTTTAATAATGATATTATCTTAAGATTATTTTCTTAGTTTTTTATAAAATAGTTGATTTCTAAGGGAAAAGTGAAAAATGTAGTTTTTACCAAAAACTACAACTTTTATTTATATAACTTATACCTATAAGTTTATAAAACCTTTTAAAAGTTAAAATATGTGTTTATAGAGTAAAAATATATGTTTTTAAATTCTATTATTAAATAAAATAGCTAGGTTTAACATTTTATGAACTTAATTAATATTTTCCAATAAAAAAATGCTTTTGGTATTTTCTTCAGGTTAAATACTATTTTGGAAAAATTTGTTTTTAACTTTATTTGGAAGAAACAAAAAAGTTATTATTTTTATAAAAAAATATTTTATGTCATGAAAAACAATATCATTGAAAATTTTATCCTAAATATAATTTTTATTATTAAAAACCCAATTTTATAAAAATGAGTTTTATACATGCTAATGAAAAAAAATTACGCATATTAATTCCATTATAAGAAATTGAATTTATAGTTAAAATCAGTTTTCATAAAATATATAACGATTTAAATTTTATTATTAGGCATTGAATTAAAATTACATTGGTTAAAGATTAATTACCACGGTAAAAGTAAAATGGTTATTTTTAAAGATTTAATTTTATAAGAGTTATAAAATTTTTATCTAAATAAATTAGATTACTATAATTTAAAATATGACTCTAATGTGTTTTTTAACACATAAAAATATAAAAAACATTGTTTAAATCATTAATTAAAAGGACACAATTATAAAAAACATTTAATATATAAAAATTCAATTGTCTATAAACACAGTACTTCCTATATCTTATGTTTCGATTTCAAATATAATTTTCCAATATTTAGAAATTTAATTAGATTAAATGTATTGAATATTTGAATTAAAAAATTAAAAATTATTTAATATGGTTCATCTAATATTTTTAGTAATAAAATAATTACCATGATCAGTTTTTAATTCGGATTAATAAGGGTAGAATGGATAAATGATGTATCTAAATTTTTTAATAATTAAAATATCACCTAGAACTTATAAAAAGCATTTCTATTTGTAAATGTCATAAAGAAATTTCTCAGGTACTATTTATCCACCTAAATCACTTAACTCCACTAACCCACATAACACCCATGTGATTCAATTCTTACCACTTAACTTTAGTTTCCATGAAAATCCCCTCCTTTTCACATATAAAAGGAGCTCACTCCCACCCATTCCCTCATTTCACCCCACTCCAAAGAAATTGACCAGGAATAACCCTTCTTTATCCCTCTCTAATTCCCTCCCAAGGAGTTTCTAATTTTTTATGGAGTCCTCCCAATATTTAATAATCTACTTAGCATGGTAAGGGATTCCAATTCTACCCTTTCAATTTTAATTGATACTCATTTATTATAATACAATTTACAAATATTTTTTCATTTTAATTTCATAGTATTATCTCCCATTTTATATGTTGTTAATGAGAGAATACTTATCCCCTCTCATTATATCCTTTTTCTTTTTTCATTGTTATTCCTACATTAGGATCCCATTCCCCCATTTGATTATAAATAAAAAACCTATATTATAATGTCATCATGATTGTAATTAAATGGAATTATCACCCATTTTATATAGTAAATATGATATGTCCTATCATTAAATCATTTTTATAATCCATCATAAATCCCTAAAATCCTATTTTTTTTGAAATTAAATAGTGTATGGTTTTCAATTCATTGAAACCCATGTTTGGATACTAGAATGTGGATGTGGCTATGGCATATATGAACCATAGAGAAATCACCCCAAAATGGTTGGTTGAAGCACTGACTTAGCTATCCGTCAAATTCATAATGAGTGGGCCTCAGACTGTAATCCATGATAAAACCTCATATGGGATTTGATTTGGGATATTGACATGAAATTTTTGAACAATGATGAATGATTTATTCTACTCGTGAAAACTTTTGAACAAAATTACTACTTTCTTTTGATAACCTAACACTTCTAAAGTAGCCTTCACCACTACCTTGTCTTTATTTATTTAATATGTGTAATTATTTTTTAGATTGATAATACCAAATAGATTATATGTTTATTATATATTGTTTAACCATCAACCATCTATCTCTAGATGGGTAATGATCATGTTATCCTATTTATTGTCAAGGGGATGAAAACTGACATTCCACATGTTGTTATTCTAATAGGTATGATTATTGGAAAGTTAACTATATGTGGTTTAACCATACAAATTTTATCTCTATATGGTTTATGCTAATTATATCTCATTTACTAACATGGGGAAAAGTATTGGAATGCCTTATGTCATTGTTCTAAGAGAGATTATTTATAACAACTTGAATATGTATTGTTTAACCAACCACCTTCTATATCTAGATGGGTTGTGATCATGGTATACCATTTATCAACATGGGTAAAAGTATTGGTATATAACATGTTGTTATTATAATACATATTATTATTGGAACATTGACTGCATATTGTTTAACCATACACCTTTTATCTTTAGATGGGTTATGATAATGTTATCCTATTTATTGACATGGGTAAAAGTATTTAAATACTATAGTTTATTTTTCCAATACTAATGATTATTGTAAAAGTTTATTATGATTTTTTTATTCATTTTATCATATGTTTGGTTAATTATACTCAAAAAAGTTTTGGGTGGGGCTAACATTATACAGACCCTTGATGCATTAGTAGGTCTCATGAGACAAACATGTCTAGGTATTTTGGTTTATAGAATTTAAGAACAAGATATTTTCTTGAAGGTAAGATCATTATGTCTAAGATCATGGTTTCTTGGATTATGGTATAAAATTAGCAAACCAAAATTATGAATTTTACTAGTAAAGAATAAATTATTCTTATCCACGTGATCTATTTATTTTCATTTCCATCTATGGAATTATTATTCTCTCAGTTTAAACTGATTATGTATCCTTATTGTTTATTTATTCCTGCCATGTCACATATTCTAATATTGTGTTATGAAAAGATTTTTCTGTACGTTTCCCCTTATTGAGAATCTTATCTCTCACTTATTTTTTTACTTTTCCCTAGGAAACCTATAGGAGAACACTATGTAATTTGAGTTGATATGATGAAACGACTAATAATGTTGTCACAATATGTTCATGTTATATATTATGTTTTAAATTGAAATGTATGTATGTATATAGTATTATAAGTCTATTAATATATATGATCTTATTATAATTCTTCTATTTAGTACCAATAATGCAATATACCTATCGAATCTCAGTTTCTAGAGTCTATGATTTTATTGTTGGCATCAGAGCATGTTTAAGGACTAGATTTGGAGGAACCTACTTAGATAACACAAGTACCATGAAAATAATAATGATTTCATTGTAAAAATCTATAAATCCTTATAGGTATTATATTTTACAATTTAATATCATGATTTTTTAACAATAAAATTGAACCATCCTTTAATACATTGAGAAGTGAGTTGTTAATTAAGACACCATGTGGAAATATTATCGCAACCAAGGTATATCAGGGAGATCCAATTATTATTAATGGGTGTACCATATTATAAATATTTTTTATTATACCTATATATAACATTGAAATAATCCTTTTTATATATTTACTTTAAATTTATAATTAAAAAATTGTTTTATAAGAGAAAGAGATTATGAATCGAAAAGGTGATGAAAAATCTATTATTTTTAGATTGGAAAATTCATCACCTAAATCATGACTGAGTCCTCCCCTAGCATCTCTAGATAATAAAATTATATAAAGAGAGGAATATCAAGGGTGTACAATGGATATAGAAGATATCCTAAGAATAGAGGATATATCTATGGTATAATATTCCTTGATTTTTTTCCAACGTAATTACTTGGACATACACAAGAGAATGAAGTTGAGTTCTCCATTGAACTCATTCATGATGAAATGCCTATATATAATGCTCCCTATAGAGTTAAATAGGTGTAATTGGTAGAGTTGAAGAAACAAATGAGGTAGCTATGTGATAAGGGATTTATACACCATTGTGTTTCATTGTTGGGATCCTATATTTTATTTTTGAAAAAGATTGATGGTATGTTGAGATTATGTATTGATTATAGGGAGTGAAATTCTATTAATATAATGAGTAATGATCATCTACTATGCATTGATGAGTTATTTGAACAAATTAAAATACCCCAATACTTTCCAACGATTGATCTCCCCTTTGGTAATCATCAACTGATGGTGAATGATGATGATATAAAAAAGACATCATTTTGAAAAAGGTATGATAAATACGAGTTTATAGTAATGTATTTTGGATTAATTAATGAACCTTATGTATTTATGGATATGATGAATAGATTATTTATGTATTATCTTGATAATAATGTGGTGATATTCATTGATGATATATTGATATACTCTACGAGTTATGAAGAGAATAAGAGTCTTCTATAAATAATTTCAGTGACCATCAGAAAAAATAATTTTATGGAAAATATAGTAAGTTTTAATTTGGGATAAATGACGTTTTTTCTTGGCTATATTGTCACCAAGAATTAAATATACACTATCTATTCAAAGAAAAAGGTAGTAATTGAATTTCATGCACTAAAAAACCCAACCAATATCTGAAGTTTCCTTGTCTTAGTAGGATACTATTTAATGTTTGTTAATGGATTTATCTAGTTGGAAAACCTATTAACAAAATTTACAAATAAATTGGTTAAATTTTCATTATTAAGGAAATGTGACGAATGTTTTGAATAGTTTCATAGGATACTGATTACTAAACCAATATTGTATTTACCATTAGGTTAGGAAGGATTTGAAATATCTATTAATTCATCAAAGAAAGGACTTGGGAGTGTCCTTATGTAGAATGATTAGATGATTTTCTATATATCAAGGTAATTGAAATTCCTGAATAGAACTGTCTGATTCCTGAAAATGAGATGGTGGCCATAACACTTTAGTTATAAATATGGATTCACCCATGGGGAACGATATGATATATACATATATATATAAACCAAAAGAGTTTGATGTATATATTCTCTACGAAGGATCACAACCTGAGGCAATGAAGATGGTCATAAATACTCAAGGACTACAATATATCAATATGATACCACCGTGTGAAGGAAAATAAGGTGGATGGTTAATTGAGTAGGTTTTATGAATGTTTTGTAATGAAATGTACAATTGATTATTTTTTTAAATATGATTTATTGTATAGGGAAGGCCCCAGGACATCTCTCAAGATGCGTTGGTTTATTTTAGTGTGATTTTTTAATAAAATTACTAAAAAAGGTGGGGGTAGTTTGAAAACAAATTTAAAATAAAATAAATAAATTTAAAGAGTTTAAATGTTTATAAACAAGTGAATTTTAAATAATAAATGATTATAATGTGATCATTTATAAGTTACTACTATACTTGATGAGATCTTTGTTCTTAATTGATTATTAATTCTTGGTGTAATCCTTTCAATGAGGGTTAACCAAGATCTTGGGTTCCCAAAACCCCAAAAATTATGCTAATAGGAAAAATCCTTGACATAAAAACCATATAGGAAAATTACAACCCATTTACAAGACTTAATATTTTTTCAAGGAACAATGAAATCTAAAATATTTGGGAAAGAAAAGGAGTCATATGTTGTATGAACAACATAAGCTGCACACAGAAAATTACACATCGATCATTTATGAAATAAAAATATTTTCAATTAAATTCCTCAAAATATTTAAGATACATCTAATAGAAAAGTTCCAAACCAAAATATATACCAAAAAAATAGATAATTATGTGTTGTAACTTCCTATTATTGTGTGTATCTCCTTCGTAGTGATGATCCACTATTTAACTCATTATTGAGAGTAGGAGGAAGCTCGAGTAGAAATAATTCTTCATTCTTGATCCCCCTATGAGGATTGGGGCCTCTATAACTTATAAGATGATGAGAAGACTCCTCCTGGACTCCAAAATGGAAAATATTTTATTCTAGTTCAATTTTATAAATGAGGTTCACATGTTCACTTTTATAGGGAAAATTGTATGTAGTTTTGGGAACCCAGTTTTGGTTACAGCTCTTGTATCTCAATTTGGGACCAGTAAATGGAAATATAAGAAATTGTAAAAATACGAGAGTTGTTTTTCAGCATATGGAATATCTTCATGACAAATTTAGCGGCCATTATACAACTATCTTGTTAGATATTGTCAAAATATGAAACCTACCTTTTGAATTCGGGTAGATTCTGTCCCTTGGAATGATTGCTTTCTATGATCCCACGAATGGATGAACTGTGTTTGGGTTTCTTGATAAGAGTTTTACCCCATGATTTTTTTGGTTGGACCAAGAAATTTACTCCCATTTGAAGATACATATATCTTCAAATGTACAAAATAGTGGATATAAGTCCTTGGGCTTCCATGCAATTTGACTCATTTTCTTCTTGATCACCTTAGAGGCCTCCAAATAACCTATAACTACAATGAAAATATCAAAACAAGTAAAATTTAACCTTTTAATATTGATAAATATTAAATAATATAATAAAAAATGAAGTTAAATCTTATATTATATTTCAAATTTACAGAAAAAATCTGTTTAATACAAGGGAGTAAGGGTGATATAATTCATCGAATCATAGTGTGGTCACACCCCGACACCTAAAAATTTTCACTCCTAGGAAAATTTACATTTCAAAAAAATATAATTGGAGAAAGTATAAACTTTGTGAAGATTTAAAATTCAATGAAAATTTAATTCTTGATAGAAATGTGATCAAAGAGAAAATCACAATAAGGAGTTATTCTTAGTGATCATGGAAAAAGGCATTTCAAAAATTATATCAGAATAAAATTCTAAGAGATAAATCATAACAATCAGTGAAAATAAATAAAAATTTAATCATGTCACAAATTATCTAGGTGTGTGTGTGACAAACATTTTATGATATTCTTTCTACATTATATCAAGTAAATATAAGTTATTTAATATTTTTCTGCTTACATGATCCTTTACACCGAACATTCCCTACATCTATTGCAATAAAATTTCCAGACCCACTCACTTAATCATTCTTAGAATCCAATCCATAATCTCCTGACCTAGATATCCCCACATGTTTCACATTCATCACTCCCCTCAATGTTTATTTTTTTTTGTTTTTTTTGGTTTTTTGAGGGAATACAACTGTGGGATAACATGTACACATGCATAGGTCAATACAGTATCACAATGAAATACATCAGATAAAAAAACATATGGAAAAATAATTTTGGAAGGTAGATAAAAATTAACTTATCTTATATTTACCTTCTATTTAGTGTGAAATGTTAACACTTCATAGTTGGGGAAAAATATGTGTGGATAAATGAAGTGACCCAATTTTCCCGTAATTACTCACACAAAGGGTACCATTCTTGTCAAAGGTTTTAAAATGATACCACTATTTATATCATAAAAAAAGAACCATGTTTCAAATAAATTCACACTGCAGTATTGAATTCTTGCTGAAATTCACATTTCAACAGAATTTTTTCAAATGTTAGAACAACATGAAATATGAAAATTCCTCTTTACATTTCAATAACTTCCATGACAAAGTGGGAATCATTTTGAATGATAATTTGGGCATCAAAGAGTAATATTTCATCACAAAAGTGAGGGGGGGGGGGTAACAACACTATTCATCAGGAAAATAAGATAAAAAAGAAGAAATATGATGAAAATAATAAGTAATTATTTAATTTATCCATCCCCCACTCTTAAATTATGTAGTTAACTCATTTTAAAAAAAGGTAATGTGGTAAGGAAGTATAAAACCCAGTGCTTTTCATTCATAGATTGCTTCGTGAATATCAAGTTCCTCTACTAGGGACTCTAGAAGGGCTTCGTGAAAGAACTTAAGCAACTTCCCATTCATAGTGAAGGTTTTGCTTCATTTATTAATTTTGCACCCTAATGAAACCAAACAGATAAAAATTAGTAATAGGGTATGGGAAAACTAGTAGATATGAAGCTTACCTAGATGAAACTTCATCCATGCATTGAAAAGAAGGACCTTATTCCCAACGTGGAAGATGTTGGAACCACTTTGTGTATAGGTTTGTATTTGTTGTCAATAGTTGTCAATATAATATCAAAATGAAAGAGATCAAGAAGTACTCCAATAAAATGGAGGAATGGAAGCTCACAATGAAGGATATCATGAAGTACTCCGATGAAGTAGAGGAGTAGTGATTCAGACGATTGTTGTGCTGATCGTAAGTTCAAAGAACATGTGTCAAAGGTGATACATTGTTTACAACAATGACGAATGTGAGGAGTAATCCATCCAAGGATGATTAAAGCAGGATGGTGTTTTTAGATGAAGACCATGCAATTCCTCCTTATTGCATAAGAATCATGGGCTTTGATGAAGACCATGCAATTCCTCATTATTGCATAAGAACAATGGGTTTTGATGAAGACCATGAAATTACTCATGATTGCGTGAGAACCATGCTAGAGACTTATTGACGGATTGAATCCCATGGTGTGCATGAAGTTGATCATAACGGTTGATGAAGGAGGCAATGTGACAATGAGTTGACTTATGAAATGGCCATGCACATCACACTGTCATAGAAGATGATGGTACTAAAGCTGTATCCTTCAAAGAATACATATCACAATAGTGGAGTTTGTGATAAAATCAAAAGAGTTGCCGAAGGATACAGATCACCAAGAAGAAGTGCTATCGAGGTGATCGTGCTTGTTGACAAAGCAAACAAACGACATACAAATTTGTTGAAAAAAGAGATTCCATGGTTACATGTTGAGTTCAAGAGTTGTGGTCAATGATCTATGTTTGATTCAAGAACACCGACAGAGGAATGGATGATCTGGAGGTGGTACAAAAAGAGAAGATACAAGGTGGCGCCATTTTCCAGTGTTTTCCAAATTTCAGGGCCTCAAAATCAACAAATGAAGAAGAGTGATTTTGGCAAAGGGACTTGTGCGCCATACTCTTGGAGGATAGGAAACTTGCGCGCCATATGTTTTTGAAGATCAGAGCATCAAAATATGGAAAAGGGATAAGGGTCGCGCAAGTTTTGGTGAGGTCACGCAGGTGAATTATGTGCCGGGAAGAGACTTGCGCGCCGACGCCTTGAATGCATTATAACTTGCGCGCCTTTGGTTTTTCAAGATCAGAAGATCCAAATTTGGCAAAGGCAAGATGTTCGCGCAAGTTTGGATGTTGATCACGCAAGTTCCTAGCAGGGGCCGAGACTTGCGCGCTGATGGATGACTTGTGTGCCGCCTCGCAGGGGGTCCAATTTGCCTATAAATACTGGACCACCCCTCCTCATTTCTCACAGAGCTCAAGGCTTTGAGATTGTTTGAGCTCTCGTCACGCAGGTGGTTGAGCCGCGCAAGTGGTAGTTGGGTCGTGCAAGTAGAGGTTGCGCGCCAACTGATGGTTGAGCGCCCCAGGTGATTTGGGCAAGGAAGGATGTGAGTCGCGCAGGTTTCAAGTTCAAGAAGGTAGAGTCGCGCAGGTGCTTTGGAGACACGTGCGCGCCAGGTTATACTTGCGCGCCAGATAGAGACTTGTGCGCCGGACTTGAAAAGGAGATCCGAATATTGTTGAAGCACACCCGCCTTTCTGGAGCTACACAAGAGCTAAAGATTGCCTAATACTTTCGGTGCAAAGCGAGATTAAATAAGAAATATCAATGATACATGCATGATCTCATGCATACATGGTGAATTGGTTCTGACGAATTCCGAGTAAGCTGAACATCATTTATTGAGCAATCACATAAGTGATTGTGATTCAGGGAAACGAAGACAAGGGGATCTAGTGCATTCAGTCATTGCACTAAAGAAGAAAGATTGAACTATAAAGAGCATCAACTCTGAACCCTGATGTAAGCAAAGTCTAATGCTGAACAGGAGACAAAGAACATCAATGCACATTTATTGAAGATACCTTCATGTATATAAAATGAGTGGGACTTCACCAACGGCAGTGAGCCAGGGGGAGTCAACAGGAGTGACCCGAGGGAAGCAGTGAGCTATCCCTGAACCATTGTAAAGGCAGTGAGCCTGGGATAGAGTGTCTGTACCCGGACATTTGTATCTGCAGGTAGTGAAGCATAGTGTATTTAGGTATGACCGACAACCTGTTGGCATATACTCCTTGGACGTAGCCCTTAGTGGTGAACTAAGTAAAAATAGCTGTGTCATCTGTCTCTGTATGTGAATGTTTAATTGCTGATCATATCCATCATACAGGTTTAAGTAGTTCCTACCAACGTGGGAAAAAGATCCAAAAATTAAAGAAGAAAAAGATGCCACCCTGATTCACCCCTCCCCTCTCAGGGTGTCCCGGGGTCCTACAGAAGAGAAGATGAAGGATGATGCTGTCAGGATTAACCTTGGTTCTCGCTTTATAAATCCATGATTTCTAATATGAATCTACTATCATTTACTAAAGATTATAAATATATAACTAACTTTGAGACCCTTCACTAGAAAGACTAGATTTTCATTTTTTAATGGCCTAGTAGGCCCAATGCTCAATCTCAACAAGGAGGTGAAAAATCATTCCAAAAATAAGAGAATAGGGTGACATTCCAATGGGAGTTTTGAAAGAAATATGGTAGGCCCATAAGGAATCATTGAGTCTAGGACTCTAATATTTTCTAATGGGATTATTCCTTTCTTAGGAATTTGTTTTACCTATCTATTTGACACCTTGTATTAAACATTGGTCTTTGGGTGATATGTAATATACACTTGATGTGAGACCCCATAATGATGCAAAATAGATTGCATTGTTTGGTTATAGAAATGAGAACCCTGGTCACTAATGATGATCTTAGGAAATCTAAACCAACATAAGATTTATGTTCTAAAAAATGCTACAAATATATTGGAATCATATGTCTTTTTGGCTTGTGCCTTGACCCATTTTGATATATAATCAACTTCATATGAATGTAGAAGGTTACATAGGAATTGGTAAATGGCCCTATGAATTCAATTCACCAATCATAAAAAATGTCATGAAAGAGAAAGGTTTATTAGGGAATTTCATTTCATTTAGAGATATTCCCATTCTTTGACAGTTAGGACTAGATTTTTAGAAATCATAGGAATCCTAAAATAATGTTATCCAAAAGAGACTAAAATCGAGGACCTTATGAGTAGTCCATTTGGGTCCAAAGTGGCCACAATAAGAAAGAGTGTAGAAGAACATAAGGATAGACTAAAACTCACTATTGTAAAAACAATGCCTAAGGAATTGATCACTATATATGCACCAAAGGTAGGTGTCATCATAAATGTACCAACGAGACTCATGTTTTAGACGATTGTTTTGGTTTTGGTTGAAATCAGTATAAATGAAAGATGATACCAAATAATTTACAGTTTCACCATAACAAAAAATATCATCTTGTACTATTTATAGTTACTCATTAGGAATCATTTCATTTATGGGAATGTAGGGGGATGAGTCAATGTATAAGGATGAGAGGATCTTACTAATATGGTCATCCACCACATTCTCTACTCTGTTTTAATCTCTAATTTCTATATTGAATTCTTGAAGGAGGAGTATCTAGATAATGAGATGCAATTTGGATTCCTGTATCTTAAAGAGATATCAGATGGCTACATGGTATGAGAACAGAATGAATTTAGACTCTAGAAGGTTTGACCTGAATTTATCCAAGGAAAACACAATGGTAAAAATTATTTTTTTATTTTTGGTGTATTTTTCTTGGGTAGGGTCCAGTGTTTATGACGCATAGGCAATGACTTATGGGGCTCTATTGACCATTTTTTAAAATACTAATACAACTATATAGTTAGAGGCATCAAACATGAGCTCAAACGGTAAATCCCAGTAAGGTGGTTAGAATATCGAGGGTGATGTGACAATCATGTTTAATTTATTGAAATATTACTCAAATTCTATATTAAAAAACAAATTCTTTTTATTTTTTGAGTAAGTGGGGGAGGGGGAGTGAAATATTACCAAAGTCATGAATAAAATAACGGTAAAATCCAGCATTAACTAGGAAGGAATGCACATCCCACACATTTTTGGGGAATGGTAAGGAGTAAATGAAATCAAATTTTGATTTATCAACATGGATACCTTCCCCCAAAAATGACATGTAACAATACTATACCTTATCGCACCATGAAATGGAATTTCTCATAATTTAATGTGATATTATTCTCAATATAGTAACATATTACTGAACCAATAATACTCAAAAATTCATAAAAAGAGGATCCATAAATAATGAAATCATTCATGGAAACTTCCATTCAATTTTCTAGGTGATCCGAAAAAAATAACTATGAATCATTGGAAATTACCCGAAGAATTGTACAAAACAAATGGAATCCTCCCATAGGTAGATGTTCCAAATGGTAAAGTGAAGGGATTATTTTTCTAATCGTCAGTGGAAATATAGATCTAAAAGTATCTAGAATACCCATCATGAAAACAGTAATGGGACTTCCCTACTAGCCTCTCTTTAATTTGGTCAATGAATGGAAATGGGAAATGGTCTTTAGTGTGTTGGTTTATTTAGAGATAGTATATATAGACACACTAACTATTCTGCACACGAGTTAGAACCATTCCATTTTTTTTTCATTTTTAATCATTGTACGAATAGTTTTTTAGGAACTAATTAGACTAGACTAACCCATTGGTTGCTAGAGATGGGGTAAATGATTCCAGCAACCAAAATTTATTTGCATCCCTTTTGAAATCATCTTGGAGGTTTTTGTTCTGTCAACATTGTGCCTACCTCACTACTTTATCCTCATCATTTAACAATATATGATGTGTGAAAATTTATGGTCTAATAACAAGAATTTTAGAAAGTGTCCATCCCAATTCTTGTTTATAATCCATAAAAAGTTCAAGTAGGTTCAATTCATTCTCTTTAGGGATTGGACTAGCAATGATGACATGCATCTTGTTTCTATTATCAAGAAAAGAATAATTTAAATATCAAGGTAGTTGTTTTAGTTACAATTTTGGGGGATTTTGGATTTATAGGAGTGTGTGTGAAAGTGAGAGGGAACTAATATCATATAACTACTCAATGGTATCATCCTTAGATGAGTAATGAGATCGTAAAAGCTTACCAATATCATCAATGGTAATGTGATCCTTAGTGTTCAAAAAATCATCAATTAAAATACATGCATGAAATTTTTCTATATCCCTAGAAAAATCAATGATTGATTTATTATCTAGAATATAAATCAATGATGAAAACTTAGAAATGGGATCGGAGGATATAAAAGAAGTTTTTAGGGGAAATGAGCACATCAATTGAATTAACATGGAGAGATGAATGTTCTTCTAATGGGTGATATATGGCATCAAGGATGTTGGAGGGGATAATTTCATCACCAAAATCCATAGATAATGTACCATTGTAAAGATTAATTATGGTTTTGGATGTTTCCCAGAAGAACCACCCTAATATAATCAAGGCATTCCCATTCATTATTTTTTTATTCCATTTTAACACATAAAAATCAGTTAAAAAAATTAAAATTTTCACCCTCAAAAGAGCATCCATTAACACACCAAAAGGTTGTGATTTACTATAATGTATTAATTTAACAAAAATTCTAGTGGTATTCCATTACTCAACATGAAATTAAAAGTAAAAAAGAGAGAGTAATCACATTTATGGAAGAACATAAATCAAACACAACATTTAAAAAGGAATACTACCATATGGTGCACAAAATTGAGAATTTTATTGGATCATTTAATTTTGTAGGAAGTTATGGATCTATCAATTCCTAGATGTTCCAACACAATAACACCATTTCATCACCATGAATTTTCCTTTTATGTATACACATATTCTTTAGAAACATGTCATATCATGGAGTTTTCATCACGACATCAATCAATAGAATGTTGATCTGCACTTTTTTTAAAGTTTCCAAGATTTATTTATCAAGTTTAGTTTATTTTTTTTCTTGGGATGAAATTTGGGAAAATGGAAGAGGAATAGTTGGGTTGGTATTCTTATCGATAGACACACTCTTTCCTTTGGTGGTATTTTTATTAGGATATGGATTTTCTTCTCTTAAACCATTTTTAGTGGTTGGGATGGTGGTTTCCTTAGAATGGGATGACTCTAATAAAGGGTTAATTTATATTTTATGTAGTGTCCCACTACTAAGGGTGATAAAACAAACATTTACATTATTTATAGGATGGAATAGTTGTTGATAGGATTGTTTACCCAACCCATGACTTTGGATTTCCTCCATCGAGTTAGTTAGTTGGAATAATTGGGTTTTTAGATCTTTTATGGAATATTGGGTGGTTTATTGAAATTTGAGATTTTTGGTTTCCATTTGTTTCATTATTTATTCTTGGAAATGCTTGAGTTTTAATGAGTGTTGTTGGAAAGGCCTTTGTGGTGATTGAGGATTTCTAGGTGTTGGTGGATGAATACTCTTCCCAAGTTGGTTTCATAGTCATTGAGATTGGATTGAATACCACCTTTCTAAAAGGCTTGGTAATATTTTCACACAGGGTTGGATGGATAGTAAGGTTTTTACCTAAAGGGTTGGTTATAAGGGTGACCTGAAAAAATTACCACACAATTATTAGATTTTTCTCTCAATTGAAGGAATTTGTCAGAATAGTGGGTGTCATAATAACATATTCCATAGTAGATGGGAGGAGGATATTGGGATATCCCTTGGTAAAGAGAAATATTTCAAAGAAGGGTACTTACCTCTTTGAACATCGTGTCCAACATCTTCTCAAATTTAGTTCATTTCACCTCATAGACACCTTGAATGGGTATATTAGATGGTGAACTAAATTACTAAGTATAATGTGTCATGTTATTAATTAGATTTCTTGTAAAAATGGGGTCTTATCAACTAGTGTACCACCTACCGGTGAATCAATCATATTTCGATCAATATGAATTGAACCTTCATAAAAATATTGTATTAAAAGATTATTACTTATTTGGTGGTGTGGGAAAGTAAAAAAAATACCTTTAAATATTTCATAGTATTCATGAAGTGTTTCCCCTCATGATTGTATTATACCACATATTTTGTTTCATATTGTTGTAGTTTTAGAGTGTAGGATTTATTTTTAAAGAAAAAGTAATATCATATCTACCCAACCTCTAATTAGTGAATTAACATATTAAATCCAATATTCTGCAGTTTATTCTTATAAAAAAGGGAATTCACTAAGATTTACTTGTTCTTCATCCACATTTGTAGGTTTTAATGTATAATTAACAGTGTAAAATTATTTTATGTTATTATGTGGATCTTCTCCAGAAAGATTATTAAATCTTAGTAATAAGTGAATTAGACCCGATTTTGTTTCAAAATTAGGTGCCTCACATTATATTTAAATGTATGTAGGTCGGATATCAACATTAGGAGAGGTTAGTTATTTTAAGGTACTATTATTTTCATTTATGTTGTAAAATTATATTTCAATTTTGATGTTGGTTCTATAAGAAGAAGTTTGAAGGATTTTTAAGTGTGTTGATGTTTTGTGTGTCCTCCTTCAATGCATTGTTTGTGCTTATTGGCGTCGATGGTGTATGATCCTCTCCAATTGGTGTATGATCCTCTCTGATTCGTGTTCAAATGGAAGTATTTACTCTTATTAAGATCACATCATGCACATTTCCTAAAAAATAATTATTTTAGAAATCAACTTAAAAAATTATGGAATAAAAGAAGAAAACACATAATTACAAAATATGAAATACTTTTATAAAAAACAGACACTAAAAACAAAAGGGATCCTTGGAAACTGTTCCAAAATTTGAACGTGTTCTCATGAAATGACAAATTTATTATGTTTTTAAATATTATTTATAGTATAGAGAAGACCCTAAGTCATATCTCAAAGAGAAGTTGTAGATTTTACTGTGAATTTTAAATAAAATTACTAAAAAGTGTGGTTGAAAATAATTTTAGAATAAAATGACTTAATTTAAAGAGTTTAAAAGTTTACAAAAAAGTTGATTTTCAAGAATAAATAATGATTATTTGAATATTTATAAGTTACTACACCACATTAAATGTCCTTTGTTCTTAATGGATTATTAGGATTTGGTCTAATTCTTTGATGGAGGTTTTACTGAGATCTTGGGTACCCACAACCCCTAAAATGATGCAAATTGGACTAAAAGATGACATAAAAATCATATATCCAAGTTCCAGACCCTTAAAATGAATTATGTTTTGTTAAGGGACACTAACATATCAAATTTTTGGGAAAGAAGATGAGTATTATGTTGTCCAATCAAAACAACACAAGATGAACACTTAAAATTACACATCGATCGGTTATGAAATAAAAAGGGTTTAAATTAAATGCATAAAAAAATTAAGATAAATATAAGAGACCAATTCAAAATCAAAATATACACCCAACTAGTATATAATTATGTGTCTGAACTACCTCTTAAAGTGTGTATCTCCCTCACAATGATCACCCACCATTTAAACCACCATCGAGAGTTAGAGGACACTAAGGTGAAACTCCCACTTCATTATTGACCCCCCCATATGTGGATATGGGCCTCTTTAACAACTTGGATAAAAAGGATACTCCTATAGGACTCTAAAATAGAAGATCTTTGGTTCTGGTTCGAACATAAAAATGAGTTTCTCATGATACCCTTTTATAGCCAAAATGGGAAGTAGTTTTGGGAACACAGTTTTTGTTATACCACTTGAATCTCAGTTTTGGACAAGTAAACATGAATATAATGACTTAGAAAAAGTGTTAATATGTTTTTAGGCCTAAAAAAAATCTCTAGGGAAAATTTGGAGGCCATAAGGAATCTTTATTGGGAGATATTTTCAAAATAACAAACCTAACATTTGAATTTGGGAAGATTATGTCCCCTAGACAGATTAGTTCTTATGTGTCCCAAATGGATTAATTGGGCTTCAGTTTATTTAGAATATTTTTATACTATTACATTTTGGATCAGAACACAATATTTCACCCCATTTAGGGCTATGGACTTCACATAATGTACCAAATAGTGGACACGAGTCCTTGGGATTCCATGATTTTTGGACCATTTTCCTTTTGAATCATCTCCGTTCCCACCAAATCACCTCTACCTACAATGCAAATATCTAAACAAGTAAAATTTCCCCATTTAACAGTGATAAATATTAAATATGTGAGTAATACATGATGTTAAATGTTATATTATATTTTAAATTTACAGTACGAAATTAGTTTAATACAATGGTTTAAGGGTTCAAATAAAGCAGTGAATCATGGTGCGATCATGGGACCATGGATTTTTGACCACGATGATAAAAAATAAGGATTATTTATATTGAGATATAGTAAATATTGATATGTTGATTTATAGGAAATGGGATCCATATTTCCTTTTCCAATAAATTTATATTTTATCCTTACTTGAAAATATAGAGAAGTGCTAATTGGATGATGAGAACATTCAAAAGAATATTAATGCAGTAAATGATGGAAAATTGACATACATCATATATATAGATGGAGTGGTGATGTTTGGAAGGTGAAAATTTGTTTCATTCATAACAGAGATGAAAAGGGAACCGCTAAATGAATCACATTGATAAAATTTTTCTATACACCTTAGCAACACAAATATGTATAGGGATTTAAGAGAAATTTTCTCATGTGATGGAATGAAGTAGGAAATTGCAGACTATGTGTCCAAATTCATAGTATTATAAAAGGTAAATGTAGAAATAAAATATCCTAGTTGAGTCATGAAACCTTTCCCTCTACCTATATGGATGTGGGAAAATATTATAATGGATTTAGGAATTGGACTCCTAGAGACTCCATGGAAGAATGATGATATATGGGTCATCATTGACCATCTTACAAAGCCTACTAATTTTTATGTGATAAGAGAAGATCAACCCATTTTTATATTTTATTGGATCTATATAAAAGAAATAATAAGGATTCATGGGGAAACTCTGATGATTGTATCTGAACATGAACCTTAGTTCACTTCGTAATTCTACAAGAGTCCTTAAAGGGATATCATTAAAGAGATACATTTAAGCACCACTTATCAACCCAAAACTGAAGGATGGTCTTAAATACTATGCTTATATTTTAGGGAATTTTGATATCATGTTCTCTTAACTTCCAAGGTATATGAGATCATTTTCCAAATTATGTGGAATTTTTAAACAATAATAGCTTCTATTCAAGTATCCAGATTACATCATATAAAGTATTGTATGTAAAGACGTATCATACTCCAAAATTTTGAGAAGAAGTTAGATAAATAATGTTAGTTACCCCATAGCATTTATAGGAGATGAGTGTTAAATTACGAACTATTTGGGAATTATATTAAAGCATCCTAGAGCAGACAAAAGAGATATGCTGAAAATCATTGGAAAGAAATTGAATTTAAATTCGATATCATTTATTACTAAAGATTTTACCATGGAAGGGAATTTTATGATTTTGAAAAAGTACAAGTTAAGACCTAAGTATATTGGACCTATTTAAATACTAGAATGAATTGGAGTTATTGCTTCTTGATTGGATATACTACCCAAACTTTCAAAAGTACACCACATATTCCATGTTTCATTACTGAAAAAATATAATCCAGATCCAACACATGTGATCACATATGATGGAATAAATATTTTTTCAAACATGTATTATAATGAAGATCTTATCCACATTCTTGACACGAGAGAGTAAGTGTTTCTTAATTACACAACGCAATTAGTGAAAGTCCTTTAGAGAAAATTAGAACTAGAAGAGGTGACCTGGGAGTCTAAAGAAGCTATGAGGAAGGAATATCCAAACTTTTTTAAATATATGATATATATTCCAATTTTTAGATTGAAAATATTTTTGGGTGGTTAATATAATACCAGAGATACTTATGTACTAGGTAAATTATACATCCCAAAACTATAAATTAATGCATAATCTAAATGGCATTTAATCATTAGTATATTTAAAATTTTAATTTTTGAATATAGTAATTTGTTTTTTAAAAAATAAAATTCATTTTGGAATTCATGCTAAATATATTATCTTAAGATGTTTTCTATGATTTTTCCCAAAATAGATTAATTTTAAGTAAATAGTAAAAAATATAACTTTTACCAAAACTGTAGATTTTATTAATAAAATAAAGACTTAAATCTTTATAAAATCTTTTAAATTGTTAAATATGTGTTTATAGAGTAAAACCATACCTTTTTAAATTATATTCCAGAATTTTAAAACCTATGTTTAACATTTTATGATCATATGTAATATTTTCTAATAAAATATTTTTTAGATATTTTATTTTAATTAAATATTTTTGTTGTAAAAATTGGATTTGGATTACATTGGAATCCAAGAAAACATATTTTTCATAATAAATTAATATTTTTCATGAAAATCAGAATTATTTATATTTTTATCCTAAACATAATTTTTATACATAAAAATACACTTTTCTAGAAAATATTTTTTTACCCATGATAAAATTAAAATTGATTTTCTATACACATATTAATTTCATAGACAAAATGAAATTTATATTTAGAATCAATAGGTCCATATTATATAACTATACCAGTATAATTTTTAGGCATTTAAATTAAATTACACTATATAAATATTAATTACCAAGGTAAAAGTAAATAGTTATTTTTAAAGAATTAATTTTATAGGTGGTATATAATATTTGTTTATATAAATTATATTAATATTATCTAAAATATGAATTGATTGTGTTTTTAAACACATAATATATATATATATATATAAACACTCTTTCCATGAATAATTAATAGGAAATACTAATAAATAACAGTTAATATATAAAAATTCATCTCTGTATATAAATAGTTTTTCCAATATCTTATGATTTAATTTAAACAATAATTTTGTCATATATAGAAATTGAAATAGGTTAAATGAATCCTAAATTCATATTATACACACACAAAATTGGTAATAAGGGTTACCATATATTTTTTGAAATAAATTAACATGGTTAATTTTTAATCAAGTTAATAGTTGTAAAATGGGTAAATGAGGTGTCCTGATTTTTTAATAATTAATAGGCTAGTTATACCTTATAGATATCCATTATATGTATGAAAGCCATAAAAACATATTACACCTACCATTTAACATCCTAACTCTAATTTCTCAACTAACTCACCTAATACTAATGTGTTTCCATCTTTACGCCTTACTGAGCTTTAGTTTAAATGAAAAATCCCATCTTTTTTCCCTATAAAAGAATCTCACTCCCACCAATTATCTCCTTAAAATCCACCAAAAGGCATTGATATTGATGTTACCATCCCTCTACCTCTATAAATCCCACCCAAAGAGTTACAAAGGTTATATGGAGTCCTCCTAATATTTAAGAAGCTACATAGTAAGGTAAGGGTATCCAATTATTCTCTTCCCTTTTTCAGAAAATTTAAATTGTTATAATACCATTTCCAAAAAATTATTTTATTATAATGTCTTGGTATTATATCCCATTTGATATGTTGTTAATGGGATACTACTTATCACCTCTAATTATAGCTTATTTCTATACTATTTTTATTCAGACATAAGGGATCTCATTCCTCCTAACATTATCAGTTACAAAAAAAATTATTATTTCATCCATATTGTAATTATAAATAATTATCAGCAATTTGATATATATAAAATGATATTTTATTTCCTTAAAAATTTTATAAGCCATCATATTTCCTAAAAACAAAAAAATTGGAAATTAAAAAGTGTATTATTTTCTTAACAATGAATTGTTTTTCTGGATACAAGTAATTTGATATAGATATGAAACAAATGTACCTAAGGGTAATCACTATAAGAAAATACTGGTTAAAGGAATAAATCAACCATCACCCGGATGCATGATGTGTGAGCCCAAGACTATAGACCTATCTAGACACTCTTAGGGGATATTATTTGGGATATTCACACACTCTTTATGATCTATGATGAAGGATTTATCTTATTAGTGAAAATTATTGAACTCAATTACTATTTTCTATTGATTACACAAAACATATAAAGTATTGTTATCCACTACCTTATCATTATTTCTTTGATAAGGGTACTTCCTTTTACATTTATAATTCCCCATAGATTCTATGTTTATTATGTATTTTTTGACCATCCACTTCAAACTATAGATGAGTTATGATCATGTTATCCCATTTATTGACTTGGTTAAAAGAATTAACTTTCCATATATTGTTATTATAATATGAATAATTATTGCAATGTTGATTATGTATTGATTAACCATCCACATTCTATATTCTATTGGATTATGATAATGTTGTCTTATTTATTATCATGTGAAAAAATATTCACTACTAGAAAAGACACCAATACCCACGATTTTAAACCATGTGTATAACCCCTAAAACTATGGGTATAGGCTATACCCATGGATTTAGAAAATATGGTATGTTGAGTTAACGATAGGGATCTATACCCAGAGTTTCTATAAAAATTGTGGGTATATGTTTTAACATTAGAGAATCTATACCCGTAGTTTTTAGAACTGTGGGTATAGGTAGCTGCCTTCATTTGGTAGCAGCAACACCAATTCTTCCTCCATCTCCTAAAAATAAAATAAAACATGTAATATACATTCAATGAAATAATATTTTCTACATTTATCACCCAACCAACAACATTTAATAGTTTTCAAACCATATAAAATAATAAAACTTTCATATACATCCATAAAAGAAATCAATTCAAGTCATTACAGAACTACACATGTCTCCTTCCAGATAAGTCAAAAATGGAGGGGATAAATATATCCCTCATCACCAACAAACTCATACTCAAAAAAATTATTAAAATAATTATCATAATCATAATCAAGATCCTCACTAACAATATAATCAAGAGCAGAAACATCATCAATAACATCATTACCACCACATTCAGCTCGATCGCCACTAGGAACCTCATTGGCATCACTCAAGGAATCATTTAAAGAACACATCAATGATATATATGAATCATTAATAGTAGTAGTGTCTAATGGAAGTGATTTAATTATAAATAACATAGAATTAAATAATTTTTCAATGACCATTTTACTTCATTCACGCTATTGTTTACTAATTTCACGCTCCTCTAATTTTTTTTCCCCAGATACTTCTGCATGAGCGCTTTTCATCTTGGCGGGTCTAAGAAGCATGAGATGATCCTGATGAGGACTAATACCGAGAGGGGACAATGTATTTTCCTGGTTGACATCAAACTCTTTCTTGGTTCACAACACCTAATACCTAACCCAAATGATCATTCTTCCTAAAGTTTTTATATTTTTTATCATCAAAGGCCTCTATGATAGTCTGTTGAAAATATCAATAAGATATTTAATTAATAATTTTTTATAAATATTTTAAATATAAATAAAAAACATACAATATTTTCTTATGTTTGTGAGATTACTAAATATCCATACATTTTCTTTTTTACTTGAGAAAAATAATTTATCTCTAGGTACATAACATTCACTTTCTAATACAGGTTGATGCAAGTGACATTGATTAGTATACACATATTCAAAATATAAGCATTTTATAATATTGAATAATAATAAAAGGGAATAACTAATAAATTAATGAAAAATTTATAAATTTAAAAATGTGATAAGCATTGATTACAAATTCATATATAAAATCTAATCATAATCACATTATAATTTTAGGTACTCAATATGAACATTCAATAATATGAAATATGAATTATTAACATTCATTTCATAATATGAACTGTATATTATTTATTTCATGGAAAATTGGCCATTAGGCCTAATTATCCTCTATCCTTAAGGACAATTTGGCCTTTAGGCCCAATGAACAATTCATTCTCTAGGAAAATTGTCCATTAGTCCCAACGAAAAATTTTACATTAGGCATAATGGCCAATTGGACTCTAGGACCAATGTACAACTAGCCACTAGGCTAATGGCGAATTAGTCCTCTAGGACGAATGACTATTTAAAGGGATATTTTTTCCTTATATTAATAGGATTGATGAAAATAAGACATAAAATTCAAAATGATAATCTAACTAAATAAAAATATAACTAATGAATTTATTTAAATTCAGATTAAATTTCAAAGAGCTTCCATGATTTGGCATTGTAGTGTGCCCCAATGTGTATAGATAAGTCCATGAATATTTTTTCTTTTTTTTCTTTTCCTCATATCTTCCTCTGAAAAAATTAAATACAAGTAATAAGAATTAAATTTTATATGAAAACCATTAATGATTGGGAATATCTTAAACATATATGTCTTACATTATGAATTTATTTTTTTATTTTTATTTTTTTATTTTCAGGGAATATGGGTACACCATATAAATCAGAACCATCTCTGATATTCCAAATAGTATAAAACTAATTCTTGTATGATCTCAATAACTCCCCAAGATCCATCAACCATACAGTCTTATCAGCTTCACTATTGGGAAAGTTAAACCAAATCTATAATGAAAATGTTAATTCATATAAATACAATAATAATATTGATATAAATTTATAAAATTTTCTTACCCATATATGCTCCCATGATTTTTCTTTGATTTCATTAATAAGATGTCTCCATGAGACCAATTTCAATGGAATGATATCATCGTACTTGTATAATGTTTCCATGAAACTTCTACAATGCTTGAAATTTTTATCTACCATATTTTTTTGTTCATTATAATCCACCATTTTCTATGTATAGCGATTCAAGGTTTCCTGCATATTACTGTTCCCACAATGCCTACTAGAACATCCAACTAAATAAGATAAGAGGAAATTGAAAGAAGAATTATGTGCCAATATAATATAAAAAAAATTATGTGATATAATTTTAAACAATTATAAAAAAACCATATTCATGATTATCAATAGGTTCTTATGGATATGTGGGCTATCCTAGATTAGAACCCTCTATAGAAAGTGTCTGTTGCAATGCATGCTCTGGGTGATCTTCATTCATTGGAGTGGAAGTCAATGTAACAAACTAATCTGATTCTTAATTATTTTTAGAAAATATAAGTTGTGTAGACATGGAAGAATATGGGTAGTATGTAGGGGGATACATCGATGAATATGGATATGGTAAAGGTGGGAACATCCGTGGAGGTGGTGTATATGTGGTATGGGAAGAAGAGGATAAATGAGTTGATCGAGGAATGAGTGGGAACATACCTAGAGGCTCAAGTGGTGGATGAAAGGGTGTGGTTGATAGGGTTTTCGTTGGTGGGTTAGTATAAGAACTGGTATGATGGGTGCTCTATCTAGGTCCAAGATCATCTCCACTCGGACCCATGCAAGCAGGATGATAAGTCAACCCCAGTGGAACTGAATTTACCTAAAAAAATATTTGATAAAAAATTTTAACATGACATTAAATGCAATGCAGAAGTAAAATTTTACATTTATTATACTCACATAGTGAAGGGAAGGAGGAAACACATGATCACACACCCATCAATCATGATCAAATTGTCATTTCCTTTGAATTTATGAAGTATTTTTCATAATCTGTATAAGAACGAATTGTACATTTTATAGACTCATAATTTAAAAATCATACATACAACATAGAATTCAAAGAAGGATTATGAAATTTCATAACATATTATAGTAAAACCATGTTATACATTATTTAAAAACTGATTTTAAATGCAATTTTCTAAATTGAAATAAATTTAATTAAATGAAAAGAATCCAAAAAAATAATAAAACAAATATATCATTTCAAACTAAAACTAATTACGGTAACACTAAACTAAGAAACCCATATCAACATAAATTAAATGAATAGTGAACATATATGACTGCTTCTATATAATACCCACTACTACTGGATTTTCAACATCTAATCTCATAATGGGAAAATTTGAGTCATCAAATGTTATATTCTGGTCAACACTAATGGGGGAATCAGTGGTTGAAATTCTATCCCTAGGATCATGAAAATATTTCTTAGGATCACTTCATTAATGAAACTATAATTAGTTCTAAGATGATCTTTCACATAAAACACTTATTTTTCCTTTGATTACAAAATGTATGGTTCATTGTTAGGTAGTAATAGACTCATGTAAATGACACTAAATCCACATTCATCAATAAATTTACCAAGTTTCACCACTGAATCAAACCATTTACATTTCATAATAGTGAATCAAACTTGAGAGTAGTAATCCAATAAAAATATTTTCTCAATAAGTCTATAATAATTCATATCTTTCTATCATGGGTGACTATCTGTTGAACCATCATAAAAATATGTTATATATGTTAACATAATTCCATCATTATGTGTTCTCATTTTCACTGCTCGATCAATTGTGACAAATTTATAACCATTTTTTTTTAAATATTTGCATTCACGAACTAACGAATTTGAAAAAAAACCAAGGATCTTAATTCTTGATAAATAGAGTCAGTACGTAAACTCAATTCCTAAAATATATGTGAATAATACAAATAAGTGGATATATATATTTTAAGTTCAATAATTTATTGTTCTTACCTTTTACTTAAACCTAAAAAGAAACTCAATGCCGTGAAAATCCTATATCATTCTCAAAGGCAAAGATCAATGAACTGTACTTATAATTGTTTTATGTTCCCTATACAAAATTATAAAAAAATTATATGTTACATGTAAAATTATATAATATTAGATGACATAGAAATATATAAATTACTTACTTGATATATTCATTGATCAAACCACAATTAAATAATGCTTCGTGATGTTCTATATCTCACTCTTCAAGGATCAATGTAGACAACGTATAAGATCCAACAATTCATACTATTTTTGGAAGAGATGGAAATGGGGGATAAATTAACTCACACTGCTCATATTTATTTCTCATTGGTTGTTTATGTCTTGTGATCACATTAGACAAATACATTGAACAAAAATCCATAAATTCTTGAGCCAGATAAACTCTCACAATTGAACCTTTAAGATAATTCTTGTCTTAAACATATGATTTTTTTGAACATATTTCTTTCAGTTGGATAAATCAACTGAAAATCAACAGGTCCCACAAGAAGTGTTTCAGTTTTAATATATACTAATAAATACAATATGGACGTGAAAATAGAGAGTATTTTTCCCATTTTACAAAATATTAATGGCTCCAACTACTGTATTTTTATCAAGGATGAATTGGATAAACTTTTAGAACAAATTTCTTTAAAAAAATGGAATAAGTGAATCACTATAACTCTTACATTATGGGATAAAAAATTAGAAATAACTATTGGAATCAATTCAGAATGTAGGATGATATAATCAAGATTTTTTAGGGATTTTAGTTTCATATCTGTTTTATTGACCCATTCAGATATGTAACTAGAATAACCATCATGTACCTTGATATTATCCAATACAACCTCAAATTAATCTTTCTCTGATGGTGTCATCATATAAGAAGAATAAGGAACTTTCCATTGATTTTATTTGATACAAAAAGGATGCAGTTCTGGTTGAATACCCTAATCCAACAAGTCCTGATGAGATCGAAATTCATCATTGTACATTCCATTGATATTAATAATAATTGAAAGAAACATTTAACACATATTTTTTTTCAATGTGTATTATTTCTAGACAATGATGGTACAAATTTGTATACCAATATAGAAACTCAAAAAAGATACTTCTATTTTTCCTATTTCATTGGATTCAGGGTAAAATTTCATCACCATTCTAGATTTTTTCTGATCCATCCCTAATTTAAAAGTAAAATATTTTAATTAATAGATCTTATCAATAACTAAAAAATGTTGAGGTGGGTTTTTGGTGTCAATAGTATTATCATACCTCTGATGATTCTTCCTATTTTGATGATCCTTTGGAAATAATCATCGATGACACATAAAAATGAAACTATGATGATATTTAAGCCTTATCGATCATGGATTCTTCATACATACAAGAGATTATAGTTTTCCCATCATTCTCAAACAATAAATCATCTCATAATCAGGGAAATCATTTATAGTCCATAAAAGGTAATAAAACATTTGAAATATTTTTTTTGAAGAATCATTGAATTTTCACTCACCCATATCGCAAAGATGATTCAAATCGCTTATTAATGGATGCAAGTAGATGTCTATATAATTGTTGGGATCATAAGGTCTATATATTAGTATAATAAATAAAGTGAAAGTTTTTTTATACAAATCCATGGAGAAATAATATAAAAATGAATTAAAATAGTCCACATGATATGAGCATTAATCATTTAACCAAATGGATTAAAACCATCATTAGATAGACCCAATTTGACATTATACTCCTCTGCTAAAAAATCCCGATGTTGTGAATCAAATTTATACCATGATAATCCATCTATAAGATAAAGAAACTCATAATTACATTTAATTCTTTTAGCATCATATCATCACCTATTGGTTGAGATTTATATAGACATGAATAGATTTTGAAGTATGGGAATCAATGGAAAGCACCGAAAGACTTTCTATGGAACATGAAATGATGTTCCATCTTTATTTTACTTCCATAGAGAGGGATCATAATTTTTAGAGTCATTATGGTTAGCTATTTCCTCCCAAAATAAAATGAAATCTTTTTTTACAAGCATGAACTTATTAGTAGCAAATATAAGATGCTAAATTAAATTCCATTCCTTATAATGATTTAATGGAATATCTGTACCATTAGGAAGCAAGTCCTTTAAAAAGGAAAAAACATAATCAATGGTGATATTATAAATTTAATACTTGATATTTACATGATATAACTACATTAAAAATTCTATCTTGGTCATTTTAGTACATTTATGATTTACAGGAGTTTTGGTGTCATCCTTTAAAATTTTAACTCTCTCAACATCATTATTTTCAGTATTTTAATTATGTTTATTGAAATCATTGCCTTCTTTCACTAGAATACTATCTATCTTCTGATTATAAACAAATGGAAACCAATCCAATATCAAATTCTGTATTAAAAATATTTCTTTTCATTTATAAATAGTAGAAGATTGTCCCATCTCTCCATTGTGATAACAAACACATTTATTTTGAAATCCATCTTTCTTTATATGGTAGAAAACTTCTTCCCAGCTTAAAAATTGTCTTCCAACAAAATTATAGCATGGAAACTATATACAACCTCCATCTGAAGCATTATTAAATGAAAAATATATTTTTATTCAAAAATTATTATGAAATTAGTTTTAAAAACAATCAGTATGATACATCCAGCTTATATCCATTCTATTACAAGGAAAATATTTTATGTTTCAATAAACAACGTAAACCATAATTAAAAAATTCATTACAACCAATTTTAATTTGAAATTCATCAAATAATAAGAGAACTATAATATGGTATAAGCGATGACTATAAATAATGAATCCAGGTGGGTATCCCAGAAATTTAAGAATTAAATATTATAGTGGATAAATTGAATAACATTGACACTAAAATTCATATTATTCCCTTATACTCACTTATGTTTTAATAAACCAACCTTGCCTATTTATCCCTATACTCAACCTTTTCTACCAGACGGATTAAATTTCAATTTTGATAAAAAAGGGATAGAAAAAAAGTTCCAAATACATCAACTGACACAATGTAAATGATTTCCAGAAAATAAAAAAAGATATTTCATTAGGGAACCTAGTATGAAAATTTTCATATATTTTTCATTAATACATATGAAAAAAATGAAATAAAGAACATTGAAACAATGAATAATAACACAATGAAAAATTAAATGTATTACAAAACATAAAGACATAAAACATAAACATAATCATTATATTTTAAATACATCCAAAAATCCTATAAAACATCCAAAATAACATTAAGAAAAAAATATGACATTCTGTTTAAAAAACACATAAGAAAAACAACTATTTAATTATATGAAATCAAACAAAAAAATAAAAATCATATATAAATCACATTTATTCAATGAAAATATATATAGAATAATCACGATATCTGTTCTCTTTCTGGCATACCATATTCATAATTTTCAATTTATTAATGTTAGTGGAAAAATCATTTTTAAATTATTTGTTCATTCCACTACACTTTTTATATATCGTTTGATTATGGTTTATGAGAACAGAATCTAAAACAATCATATTTGAGGTAATTTAACAATAAAAAGGGAATATATTATATCTTTGACCCATTTTTGTGTCATTATTACATTACCATTTAATTAAAATATATTATTAATGAAAATGTGATTTAATTCACGATAATTTTAATAGAATGGGGTCAATTGAGAGTTGTAGTGAATATGACATTTTTAGGTGTGGTTGGGTGGATGTATTCTATATAAAAATTAATTAATGTGATTGGAATGACATTTTTTATGGAAGTTTCCCAATAATTACATAGGTATAAGGAAAAGTCATTAATTATCTCATCAACTTGTTTAATACATAAAATGGAATGACATTTATTTTTTAATAAAAAATGTCTCTTTAATGAGAATAATAATATGAATCTTTGATGAAACATTTATATAACAAAAAAATCATGTTAAAAACTATATTTTGTTGTATTTATTATCATTTTTGAATTATATTAATTTAAAATTATTTCTAAAAAATACACATCATAAATATACCTATTGGATACATGCATATAATATGACCATATATTGAATAAACATAGTCCCAATGACCATATTTCTATTCACATATATCAAGTGACCAAATTTACAATAGTATTATTTAATTTTGATATTCATACTTCAATATATTTTCGAAATTTTTAATCATTTTCATTTAATTATAAATTATTATATTAATTATATTTTTAATCCCTAGTGGTTGAAAACTAGGATTGAGTGATCAATTAAATCATTCTGAAACTTTTTTCCCAAAAAATACAAAAACTAAAATGGAAAATCATCCATATTTAATTTAAAATATTTTAAAAATATTAAAAAACTATAAAGAAAACAAATTAATTTTTATAAAAGTGACTAATGACAATGAAAATGGAGGAACAAAATAGAATAAAATAGAAGAGGGAAGGAAATATTACCTCTAAAAGACCCCAACAAGAAGTTTATAAAAATAGAGTAAGAAAACCATAATATGGGTGTAATGTTGCCTAGGGGAATCCAAATTTTCCCAAGGAGGGAAGGGCGAGACCAAAATCAATTGAGGAGGAAAGGAGGGATACCAAATCTTCTTGAGAAGGAGAGGTAGGATGCCAAATTCGACCGAGGTGGGAGCATGGGAGCATGAGAGGCTTAAGATTTTAATTAGGATAAGAGAAGGTTGAAACCAAGTAGGATTATAATATCAAAAACTCTATACCAATAGTTTTTAAAAACCTTTGGTATAGAACAACCTATACAATCTATTTTTTCAAAATCATTGGTGTAGTCTTTGATAGAAAATCTATTCCAACAATTTTCCCAAACCCTAGGTATAAATCTATTGGGTTAGATGGATATTCCAGTAGTGATTGGAATTTCCTATATAGTTATTCTAATAAAAAGGATTATTAGAAATATGAATATATATTATTTAACAATCCTCATTTTATATTTTAATGAATTATGATCATTTTATCCCATTAATTAACATGGTGAAAGGTATTGGAATTGTTTATGTTTTTGTTATCATACAGATGATTATTGGAATATTGACTATGTAGTGTTTAACAATAAACCTTCTATCTCCAAAGGAGTTATGATATTGTAATTATGTTCATTAACATGGGGAATAGTTTTGGAATTTTATATATTGTTATTCAAATACAGATGAATATTAGAAAAGATGATTATATATTGTTTATTTATTATATCATATAATGAATTCATTGGACTTAAACAAGTGATAGTTGGGGCCCAACATTATATATTGCCTTGATTAATTTATTGGTCTCATAAGATAATATTTTTTGGGTATTTTGGAACATTCCTACCTTGAATAAGATATTTCTGTGACAATTAGATCATGTTGTCTTGGCTATGGTTTAGAATTATCATTATCACATTATGAATTTTATCATTATGGAACCAATTATTAGTATCTATGCAATCTATTTATTTTAATTTTTATCTGTGGATATATTTTGTTCTCAGTTTTAGTTGATTATGGATTCATGTTGTTTATTTATTTATTTAATATCATATGTTCCAAGTTTATGTTATTAAAAGATTCCTATGTATGTTTCACCTTACTGATCATGTGAGATGACCCTTATTTTTTCCATTCACTAGAAAACCGAGAAGATAAATATGTGTAATTTTCTAGTATTTGATACGAGGGACAATAATTTTCTCATAATAGGTTCATATTGTATCTTTCGATTTCAAATGTAATGTATATATATATATATGTAGTCTTCCAAGACTACCAAGATCTTAGATCCCATGGTATATATTTAAATATAGACCAATAAGGTAATAAAACTACTGGACTTGGGTTTCTAGAGTTTGAGATGTTCCAATTAGAGCACATTGAATTGAAGGACAAAACATATGATTGGAGTTGGGTAAAGGTGCTATATTGTCTATTGCTATGATATTTCCATCATCAGAAACTATTAAAGAGGTGATCTTGATATGCATAGGGATATATTAAATGTGTGATTAGTCTTAAAATTTAGATAGTTAGGAGAAATCATTGATTATCTACGACCATATTGTTGAGTGATGACTATTTTGAATAATTGAAAACCTTTTTGACCAAAGCCAGTTCCATTTCCATTCACCATGAAGTTTTTATATTTTCTTATTCCACATAGTTTCCATTTTGTAAAATATGAATCTAAAAATGAAACTATTATCTTATACCTTTCATTGAAATATAGAGAAAAAACAAAGAATTGCATTATTGATTGATATTAGTTAATAATTATTCTTCCTTGAGAATGATCCTAGTATGTACCACTATAATATATTCTAGTTTTTATAATTTTTTATGAGAGGCCCACAATTACCATGTGCATCAGTAATACTATGATTGAGGTTTAGAATATATAAAAAGGATATCATGATTATTAATTGAATGAAGAAAATGTTTCTAACGGTAGTACTATTGTGTAATGGTAGAAATAAAAATATTTTTATGAGTAATGGTTACATAATAAAGTTCTTTAAGAATATTTAAATCATCACTAAATTTGATGAAAAAATAATAGGTATTTTTCAAATTGATAATACACATAATTTTTTTTGTTTCAGTATTGTATAAGTGAAAAATAATTGTTATAGAATACTTTTCTCACTTGTATAATAATGAAATAGAATGATTAAAAGGGATGGAGTTTTTAGACATCTTCCAAAATAAAATAAATAAAGAATATTTTTTTTGATAATTATTACTATGTTATAATATGGAATGAACATATTCACCAAGCTAACATTCAATCGAAGGATCCACTAGAATAGATTCTTATTAACCTATGGGGACCCATGATACATAAATCATTATAAGTATAATATTATGCCATTAAATTAATTTATGATTAAAGAAGAATGAAAAAATGTTTTTTAACAAAGATAAATTTCAATATATTAAGAAGTATAGACTATTTATAGTGGTATTTTTTTAAAAATAGATGGGATTTATCATTAATAAGCTATGATTTAATAGTAGAAAAGAATACAAATATATTATTTTTTAAAATTAAACATTATTTTTGATTATTTAATAAGATATCATTGAATATTGTTTGAGTAAAATACATCCTATATCCCATAACATATTATGGATTTTGTATGAAATAATAAAATAATTGTAGAGAAATGATGAACCATAAAGGCTGAACATGGAATATAAAATAATTTTTTGACGCTTGTTTTTTATAATAATATCAATATTTAGAATAATTTTTATATTTATTATTATAAAACACCTCTTGATATATTTAAAATATAAATCCTTCAGGGAAATTTTTTAAATATTTAGAATTCACAAACTTCTCAATGTAAAAACATAAAATATAAGAAAAATAAAATAAAAGGATAAATATAAGAGTTTCATAGGATACTTATCAAATACAACAAGTTATCAAATATATATTAAAAGACTAAAAAAAGTGTTTGATTAAATTGATGTAAATATTATTGAAAATTATATCATTTAGAGTTGTTAGAATATTAATCTTGATGATGATTCATATCTATATTTTTCCATAAAAATACATCCACAATAAATTCATGTGATGAGAAGATCTCAATATATAATGACATTTCCAAAAAAAACTTATAAATTTTATGAATCAAAAATATCGTAATAAAATTTGATGAAGCAAATTTAAGTAAAAAACGTCATTAAATATTTGAATTTATATATGAATACATGAATAATAAATAAATCACCCATACACACTATGCTTATATCTAAAATAGATTGAATATTTATTGAAGGAGTTGAGAATAAATAATGGGTGAGATAAATAAATGAAAGGATGGATCTAATTTAGATGAATGCTAATTAAGAAATTCTTCTTGGGTAAAAAGGGGAAAATTTTATTGATAACATGATGGTATTTAAAAAAAACTGAATAAAACAAATGATTTTTCTTTAAATAAAGTAGGGATAATGTGAAAAAGAGAATCTAGATTTGGGGAATTTGGTTTTGAGGAATAATTTTATCATTTTTCAATGTCAGAGTACCTAATTTGTTTTATATTATTTATTCTAAAATGAAATACACAGTGTACCAAATAAATAAAGAAATTTTCATTTCTAAGTGATGTTTTTGAAGAAGTCCACATTGAACAATGTGATATAATTATTTTTGATAATGATGGAAGAAGTGTGTATAATCTAAACAAGACCTTTTTTGTCATGATACAAATACCAAGGTCCTAGTACTATAACATTAGTGATAAATTAAATTCATCAATAATTATTTTATAATTTATTAAATCATTATATTCCTGTATATTTGTTGATTTTGGGGAATGTAACATTTTTTTTGAAATATTTGGAGTCCTCTAATAATTTGGATAATATCAATAAAATTTACTAAAGTAGGGATTTAATTTATTTATTTAATATTTTGTAATTTTATTTTCATGGTGTAACCTAAATTTATTTTTATTTATAATATATATTTGAAGAAAATTTGGAAACCAAGAAATTATTTGAAATTTAATAGGTAAAATAATGGTCATAATAGGTTTAACATACTATGACCTTTTTTCCAAGGGACTATATAAAATTTTACAAATTTAGTTAAACATAATGTAATTATAAAACTATGTTATATTGAACTATTTTTCTTATTATGTTATTCCTACCACAAAATAATTATAAATCTATTAACTGTGAGAATATTCCATGGGAGATGTACCAATTTTGAATGAATGGTATCCCATGATTATAGAGACCCAATCCTTTTACACATATTATTACATGATTTAAAATCCTAAACCCCAATTAATACAACAAAAGTATCTTAAAGTTAAGTGTCTTTAGAAAACTAGGTTCATAATAAATCAAAGTGAGGAGAAAATAAAAATTTTATTTTATCCTCTATAATGAGCTCATAAATATTTTTGCGCTTATTAATTTCATGAGATAACATGGGCAATACATATATAAATGGGGTATGCTAAAAAGTCCCATAAGGTAATAAACATTGTGTGGGTTAAAGGTATGACATGATATCGTAAAAAAAGTATCATGAATAATCAAATAGAATCATAACATAAAAAACATGTTATCATAAGATCATGGAATCATATGAAATGTGGAAGAAACATATAAAATAATATAAACATTATTCATGGCTAACTTCCTAGATAATATCACATGGTAGAAACAAATACCACAATAGATTATGAATTCTCCCTAATCCCAAAAATAATTCCTCATGAGACTAAAGATTTACCCAATTCATTGTAGATCTATCTAGGAGAACCCATCATATCATGTTCATGAATATGCATGAAATAAAAACTAAATCAATAATAAGTTATAAACATAATAATTACCAATACAATGAAAATGGGCTTTATAGTCTTGTCTCATATCATAATAAAAGTAGGTTTATTAAATACAGTATTTGATAAATGATCATAAGGCATGTATTACCCCATTAAAGGAAGGTAGAATAATATAGGTATGTATGTGAGAGACACACCGATATATATACATATATACATATATATATAATTTATAAGAAATATCATTAAAGATTTTTTATGAAAATAATTAAATTAAAAATATTAAAAATATTATTGAGAAAAATAAATTTTTTACATTAAAAGTCACTTTTAAAAAACTAGAAACCCACAAAATATTTTGGAAAAACATTTATTTAAAAATAAATTTGGAAAATTATAAATTAATATTCAAATAAAACAATGGACATGATGACAAATAATTTTTTATATGTCATATAAGTTAGAAAAACACTTCTTTAACATTTTGTAATAAAAGTCAAAAAGTGCCTCATTCGAAAAACAGTGGAATGATTACTTTTAAAAAATTTCCTAATGTAAAAAATATGTCAAAATTTCTTTAAAAAATCATTTTATAATGTTTAAAATATTCATTTTAATATTTTTTTTTCTGGAAAATATGGATTTTGAAGGAAAATGGATTTTTGACTGAAGATAAAAATAAAGTCAGATTTTCTAAAAACATATCAATCATTTTAAGAGCCTAGGAGAGAAAATTATCACTAATACCTGAAAATAACATAAATAACTGAAATATAATAAAATTAAAGTGGTTTGATAGACAAAAGTTAAATAATTTTATTCCATGGATATTGAACCATGAACAATCCCGATTAAATTGAGATTGAAGTATAAAGTTTTACCACTTTGGTAACATTTGAATCCTAACCACCATGAAATAAGTAAGTAAATATTAACTTAAAACAAAATTATGAATAAATTATTCATGATATAATATTATACAGTAATTACATACACCATATAAAATAAATTAGGTGTATAAAAGAGTATGTTTTGAGATGGAAACCCTTACCTCATGCTCGAATAATCACACTTTTTCTTTATATCCCTAAATAATAAGATTATTTTAATTATTTACAAGTTTAATAAATTTATTCTATTTTATTACCCCAAATATTTTATTTTTTACCATTTCATATTCAATTACTTGACAAATTAATTCCATGTCGGACGTTTTGATGATAAATGAATAATATGTCCAACATTACATTGGTAAGTTGACCAAAGTAAAATATATTTTTAATTAATAATATAAATAATGAATAACATGAAACAATAACCATTTTTAAAATAAATTATACTTTTAAAACCATCCATGAAATATTCTTACAAAAAATTAACTATTTTACAATCATGGAGATGGTATACCATACGTACGCATAAGTACCATTTCAATTTTTCACTGATAATAATGTAAATAAAGTGATATTTTATAATTTAAAGATGATAATTATATAATAAATTTCAAATTATATATTTAAATACAATTACATATATCAACCATTTTATGTGGTAATAAAAAATGAATCACATGTCTTCATGAGTTGGTAGTCCGCCATTCACATGAACAACATTACCATTTCCAATGGATTGTAAAGTAAGAGATTATAAGATATATTACCTTTATTGAATTATAAAAACATAATTATTATCAAATATAAACATTAAATTAATCCTTATTACCTTACATTTAAGTCATAAGTTAAAAATAATCATATCGCTTCATGAGCCATTAGTACGCCATACACAAGAATGATGTTATTTTTCCCTATGGAATGGAAATAAAAAAGGTATATTTGACAGTATTACTCCAAAAGTATAATTAAATAGTAAATATCAAATAAAATAACTATATACATAATTATATCCATCCATGAGAAGTGGACATGGAAAAAAAATTATGTTAGTCCACATGGCGGTAGTCTGCCGTACACACGATCATCAGTTTCGTTTCCCATTTGAGATAGGTTGATATGGGTTTAGATCATTAAATTAAAATAGAAACATATAATTATTTCTTCAATTATGAGGTAATTATATTATTATGGTTTAAAAAGTATTTTATTTTGGTTTAATAAGAAATAAAACAAAATTCTAGATATTAAACGATGCCTCTTCTTTGGAAAACTTCTTTAGTTTTTCTCCAAAACGATTCCTAGGTTATATTTATGATAAACGAAGGAATAAAGTATAATTTTAAGGAATTAAAAATATTATTTGGGTAGGTAATTACATATCCAATGGGGTTTGGAAGTGTGTAAAAGAGAGTATAGGGGGCATACTTTTATAAATAGGGGAGATGACCCATTTATAATTTTTGAAAAGAAAGAACTATACCTAAATTTTCCACAAGAATAAAGGATAAAAAATGTTCTATATTAGAACCTTATAATATAAAAGGTCAAAATATTTCCATTAAATAGTAATTATACACATTTTGGGTCATTTATAACCCTTATCTTTTTAGTTTAACCCTAAGTAAATCTGTTTTTACATTAACTGTAGTAATTAATTTTAATTTTATTTCTATTCATTATGGTAAAAAATTAAGTTTACCTTATTAGATACTATAAATTAATATGATTAAAAATATAGAATAAATATATCTATATTAAACTTATATAATTAATATAATTTAATTTAAAATTAATCATGAATAGGTGTCAATTTTTTTACAAAATTTGGTTTTTCAAGCATAAGATGATCTTAAAAGAAACATATGAAATGTAAACACATTGAAATTATTTTTAATATATATATATATATATTCTATAAATTTTATTTAAATCATTTCTCATTATGGGTTATTTTAATTAATTAAAATAGAGTAACATTATGCACTTTAATATAGTTCTTATAATTTTCTTTAATCATGGTAATAACTAAAATAATGTTATATGATAAAAAAAATATAATTAATTTTATTTAATATAAATAAATAATTATTATTTAAATTTTAAATAAAATTAAAATAATAACTATTATTTATGCTATTGAATTTATTAAAAAATTACAATTTTATAAAAATTAGTATTTTTCACTATTTAGTAAAAAAGTGATATTTTATAAAAAATATAAACAATTAACCCTAAGTTTATATAAATATGATCATTAAAAAAATTAATTCCAATTTATAAAATATATTTTCTAATTTTTTTTAAAAAATAATTATATTATTTTCTCACAAAAAGAAATAAAAATAAATTATTGATAAAAATGTATTTTTGATGAATAAAACTACTACTTAAAATTTGGTGACTAGTTAATTATAATTTCAAAATAAATTTATATTTGTTAGTAGCTTTATGTAATATTAATAGAGCAGTTAATAATATTTATACCCACTAATTTAATAGCTAGTTTAATATGACCACATTAATGTAATAATATTTTTGTAATATATTACGATTCATTTTAACACAATGTTACGTGTTGAATACAATATCGAGAATAATAATATTTTATAATCTTTGAGTATTAAATTAAACCCCATGAAGAAATTTATTCCTCACAATTTGAACTTTTTCTCAGTAATCTAGGGTATTATATTCAAAAATCCCTTTTTATAAAACCCACATTTATAAAAGGGTTAATTAAAAATCCACTTAAAAAGGAGAAAAGGGAAATATGAAGGTCATATGAAATAACAAAAAACAAGGGTTTCATTTTGGAGAACATTTTTGACAAGTAAAAATATAGACATGTAAGAAAATAATAAGTAATTATATAGATCAGTAGTGATCATTGATCATATGAAAGTGAATTATCATGAGAAAGTCAACATCTATAAAATAATAATTTTTTTATGAATTAAAAGACCATTAATTCATCAGATATATAAGTAATAGGATAACATTTTTGTTTCATGATCATTTCCCCAATTTTGAGGGATTATTTTAATATTAGTATATAAAACACCTAGAAATATAATTACCTATTATATTTTTATTTCATAAGAAAAATTTCATCATTTGGTTATGATTCGATCACATTCCACTTCACATCTTACTCTAAGTAATGGATATCAAATATGATTTTTTATTCTTAAAGATCTAAAATAAACTTATAATGGATCATAAGAAATATAATATTGTGAAAATCTATCCCTCCTACCTTTATTAAAACAAAAAATGTGATCACAAAGTAAGATAATACCCAAAACTAATGTGAATATATTAATCTAAAAAACTCAAAAACTAAAATTAAAGATTCTAAATAGATAATTATTTAAATAAATAACTCTATATCCAAAATAATCTCAATAAACTCAACATTAAATAAGGTTTTAACCACAAAGGTTATCTCATAACATTCAAGTTACATCTCCAAAAACATAATTGAATTCTTACAAAAAAACCCTTTACATCAAACTTAAAGGTTATACACATCTCAACCTAAAAAAAAGTATATCAAAATATCATTAATCACTGCAAAAAATATTTGATCAACTAAATATGCATTCATAAATTCATTTCAGTAAAAAAATTCATAGTAACAAGTACATTATTTAGGATAATTATAGTATCTTCACCCTTATCACCCTTTAGTTGTTGGTTCAAGCCCCACAAAATTTACGGATACAACGAGTTATCACCAGACATACATGTTTTCCTTTTTAGAAAACTATATTAAGGTAATTCCTATAATGATCCAAATAATATAATGAAGTTAATAAATATAAAATTAAATTTTAAATTAAATTTTAACCACTAATGATTACTAAAAAACATATTATTTTCCAAAAAATATAAACTTACCATTAAATCAACTTCTATGTAATTATTACCATTTAACATATTCATGAAAATACTTAAAGAAAAATAACTGCATAATGATCCTTAGAAGTTTCATGATTCTTATAACCAAAATATCGTCAATAAAAATAATTATAAATAACAATTCTTGGAACCACATATATAAATAATTCAATTAAATTATTTTTATTACACATTTCCTTCCTTGGAATAGGGTATAACCCTTAGTTTAGAGAAATGAGTCTGATAATTCAGACGTCCCCTATATAAAATACATCTAATTACATGGAAATTCATTGAAAAATTCTCTTTATTTAAACATAGAAAACATCTTAACTTCTATTTTATATATTATTCTAGGTGAGTATTCCCACATTCTCGACATTTTGGATGCTTAATTGTCTTTATCATATTTGACACATGAAATTCAATGTGACACCATCCATATTTTATTTGATGTGTTTGTAAATCCATCTATATTGTAGTTTTTATTTTAATTTGAGACAAATCATTTGGAATGATCACAACATATCTATCTACCATTATCCTTAGGTTTGGAATCTTATTAGGGAAAAAATTACATTTCCCATCACATTCGTTGTTAATATTTTTTCCTATATTTCCAACCATTAACTAAAAATATTATAATAAACAAGATTAGAATGCATTATTATACTAAATGGAATCCTATAATCTTGGGAGGAATAAATTATAAATGAAAATTACATCATTACATATTAGTATCTAGGTTATCCATAATAATTTACCTATTATATTTTATAACCTAATAATTTTCTCCAGTCTTTAATAATGGTTCATAAAGAGTTTCTGAATTTTTGAAACATATACCTCCAGGTTGTTAAACTAGGTATGCAGAATGTCCCATTTATGGGAACCCGATAACAATTGAGTAAATACAAACATATTTTCATTGTTATTACCCATAGCTACATATTTGAAAGAACCACATCTACTTGTATCATTTGCAAAAGGATGTAATTTCTCAAAAACCACTCACTCTATACTTCACCAAAATTCTTTGATATTTTTATATACATATGATTATACGTAGACATATACCTATGGTTATCGCTAAATTTCTCTCATCATAGTTTCCAAAGGTTAAATAATATTTTTAAATCATATCAATTATAATTACCCAAGCCTTTTACATAAATTATTACATGATTTATAAACATAAATATCTTTTAATACAACATAAGGATCATAAATGACTAGTTTCATTGTAAGACTGGGATCATAATACATAAAAGTGAAACTAAAATAAAAATTTTAATTTTATTCTCCAAAATGAACACCAAAATAATTTAGAGATCCTAATTTATATAGGATATCATGGGAAATATATAAAAAAACTGTGTGAGCTAAAAAGCTTAGAAGTGTAATAAACATGAAAAGGAAACAGAACATGTGAGTCAATGGAATAACATGATATCATAAAAAATTTACCATGAGTAATAAAATAGAATAATAAAATAAATAAAATGGTATCATAATATCATACAATCATAAGAAATGTGAAAAAATATATAATATGATATAACAAGGATTCAAGGATAATTTCTTAGAAAATATCATAATGTGGAGAAAGTCCAATAATGGATTAAGTTTACTCCCAAATCCCATACATGATGCCCCATGAGACTAAATATTTACCCAATGCATTGGAGTGCTATTTTGGCATAACCATCATAACATGTTCATTAATATAAATTCCATATAATTAAAATATTCATAAGGTATAAATATAAGAATTACCCATGAAAATAAAAATGGTTCATAATATTGTCTCCTGTTATAATTAAATAATATTTTTTAAAGAAGGAATTTTATAAATGATCATAAGGTATGTATTAACACATAAAATAAAGGGAGAATAATATAGGTATATTTTATAAATAAATATACATAGAATTTGAAGGTCGTATCCTTAAATTTTTTTCTCATTGATGAAAATAATCACTTTAAAATCATTAAAAACATTTTTAAGGTAAACAACCTTTCCGCTTTGAAAGTAACTTTTGAAAAACTAGAAATTCATAAAACAATATGAAAATATTTTTCACTAAAAGTTTCTTTGGAAACATATAATGGGTGTTTTAAATAACATAATGGCCATGAAAATGGTTAATTTCATACATGCCATATAGGTTAAAAAACATTCCTTCAACATTTTATAAAAAAAGTAAAAAATTATTTGAATTGAAAAACATTAGAAGATTACATTTAAAAAATTTAGTAAAGAAACCATGTGTAAATATTTCATTAATAAATCAATGAAAACTATTAAATAAATTATTTAATATTTTTAGAAAACATGGATTTAGAAGGAAAATGTATTTTTGACCAAAGAGAAAAATGAAGTCACGTGAATCATAACCCCCATTGAAATGGTCTATTAGGCAATGATCAAAAAATTCCTTCAATGGAAATTCAAGCATAAACAATCCTGATTAAAATGGGATTTAATCATAAACCATTTCTATTTTGGTAACTTTTGAATCATAACCCCCATGAATAAATTGGGTCAATTTTAACTTAGAATAACACTTTTTATTTATTATTAATTATATAATATGTAATGGGAAATTATATACACAATACAAAATAAATTAGGTTTATAAAATAAGATACATCTCAAGAAGGAAGTTTTGAGACAGAAACTCTTACCTCAAGACCAAATCATCACGTGCATTCCTTATCTTTCTGAATAATAAACTTATGTTAATTATTTAATTTGTAATAATTTTTTAAAATATATTATTCAATTTATTTTATGTTTTACCATAAAAAATTCAATTACTTAACAAATTAATTTCATATCAAACGTTTTAATGATAATAAACTAATATGTCCAATATCACGTTTGTAAGTTGAATAAATCCAAAGAGATATCTAATTAGTAATATCACTAAAAATAATAAAGAAAAAATTATTAATTTTATACATAAATTATAATTTAAAAACATATCATGAAATAGGGTTATGAAAAATGAACTACATTACAATCATGGAGATGGTAGGTTATACATATGTATAAGTGACATTTCAATTTTTTGATGATCATGAGGGAAAGAAGGTAAGTGTTAATTTATATTTATGTCTTGATAATTATATATTAAATATTATATTAGTTCTTTAAATACCCTTACATATTCATCCCATGTGATGTGGTAATAAAATAATGAATCATATTACTTAGTGAGGTGGTAGTCTGACTTACACACGAACAATGTTATCATTTTCAATAGAAGTTAAGTTAAGAAAGTATATGATATATTAATTTATATTAATTTTTCATATTCCGTTATTATAATATATAAAAAATATATTAATACTTATTACATTCCATGTAAAGTGTAGTTGAAAAAATGAATCATATCACTTCTCAAGGTAGTAGTCCATCGTACACACAAATGACATTAACGTATTCCCTACGGAATGGAATGTAAGAAGGTATATATGATATTATAACTATAGAAGTATAATTATAATATAAATATCAGAAATAATAATTATATTCATCATTATATCCATCCATGTGAATCAGTGATGTAAAATGTATTAGGTTAGTTCGTGAGGCGATAGTTTACCATACACATGATCAACGGTTTCATTTTACATTTGAGAGAGGAGGATATAGTTGTAGGTCATGAAAATAACATATAAACATATTATTATATGGGATAAATTTATTTTATTATATAATCATGTTTTAATTTTACATTAGAGAGGTGGAAGATTAAATAAAACAAAACACACGGTTAAGAACAATAACTCTTCTATATAAAACTTCTTTAGGATAACACCAAAATATTTTCTATATATGATTTTTGATAAAAATAAAAATCTAGGATAAGGGGAGATAAGTAAGTATGTGATATTATTATTTATTTTCTGATCTAATGGGTTTTAGAAGTGTGGGAAGGAGATTAGAGAGAGTTTCCTTTTATAAGTGCGGTAGAGGACACATTTGGATTTTTTGAAAATAGAGAATTATACCAACATTTTTCAAAAGATACAAGGATAAAAAATGGCCTAGTTTTAAACCTTAGAAGATATAAGTTATAAATATTACCATAAAATAGAAGTCATGAGCGTTTGGGATCATTTTTAACCTTCGTATTTTAAATTTAAACCATCTTCAAACTAGTTTTTAACTTAACTATGGTGACTAATTTTTAGTGCTTTTTACAATTAATTATTTAAAAAAATTAAGTTGAATTTATTTTATAATATAATTAAATTTATTTAATAAATTTTTAAAACTTACAAAAAAATAAGTTGTATGATTTAGTCTAAAATTAAACCCATGGGCGAGACAGAAAAAACTACGTTTCAAGAAATGCATTTTTTCAAGAATATTCTTATATTAATTTTATTAAATGTAGTCATAATTTAAATAATTTAAAAAAAATTAAAGGTATAAAATTTATAAATAATATTTAAATCATTTCTTAATATGGGTTATTTTAATTAACTAAAATGGAGAAATATTATTCACTTTAAGAAATTTTTATGAAAAAATATTTTAATCCTAATAATAAAATTAAAATAAAATTCAGTATAAAGATGATATAAATGTAATTAATTGGATTTTATATAAATAAATAACTATTATTTTAATTTTAAATTAAATTTAAAGAATAATTAGATTTTAAATTAAATAATTTATTTAAAAGAATTGACAATTTTATAAAAACTGGTATTTTCAACTATTCACTGAAAAAGTAATACTTTTTGAAAAATAAAAAACTTTCACCATAAATTTATATAGATATTATGATTTAAAAAATTTATAATATTTTATCATATACATTTTCTAATAGTGTAAAAATTAATTATATTATATTCTCACAGAAATCACTAAAAATCAATTTTTGAGGAAAACACATTTTTGATGAATAAAATGTCATTTATTAAAATTGAGTGACTGGTTAATTAGAAGTTATAATAAATTTGTTATGAGTATGATATTTTTATTCATTTAAAAATTTATTTAATCCAATTCATACCCACAAATTTATCAATTAGGTTAAAACTATCACATTTATAGAATAATATTTTAACAATAAATTGTGGTTCTTTTAAACAAAGTGTTTCATATTGAATATGCTATAATTAATAGTGAAATTTTATAATATTGGGTGTTTTATAATTATCAAAATTAGTTGAGCCTACAGTGAACCAAAATTATGCTTTGTTATAATAACCATGATTTTTCAACTAAGAAATTGTGAATTAAAAAAATACTAATTGTGTGGGTGATTTGACTAATTCTGACTAATTCCTCATGTGATAATGAGCCTATAGTATCCAATGATGACCAATTGGTAGGTATAATACAAAACTCAACACAAGTAAAATAAAACATTATAATGTTAATTATCTATTAAAATTGAGAAAAGGGAAGAGTAGAATGACTCTTAGTAGCTTGAGAATGATAGAGAAGTCAAAAGAATAATTTATTATCAGAAGTGGAGCATGGGGAAAGAATTAAAGTGATTGAAAAAATATATTGAATTCTATTGAATAAAAATTATAGATTCTAAGAGAAGAATGAAGATTCTTTATTGAGTCGCCTGTAAAGGTCACCGATTATTGTGATCCAAATGGATAGATCATGGGAAGAGGAAAGGTCCTTTTCTAGATTATGTTTTGGTATTAAATCTAATTATAGATTGATAACATTTAAGTGAGGAGTTGTTATTTTCATTTTAATATTATTTATTTTCTTAATCACCCTACCTGAATATCTAAATTACTCAATTTTTGATCTAAAGACATATTTATTCCATAAATCTTATGTTTTTTAATTTTTAATTTTATTCACCTCCATTACCATTCTTAGGTTATAGTGTGACTATTTGTTACATATTTTAGTTTTTCCTCATAAAATCATTTTTTCAGACGGTGGATTATAGTGTGTTTTCTAAGATTGTGGCATGTGGTTATAGATATATGAGTAAGCATTGGAGTAATAGTGAACTATGATATTAGTTTATTATATTTCACTCCATTCTAAATCAGGGAGGTGATTTATAAGTGGACACCAATTGATTCGTTGAATTAGAATGATGGATGAAAAATTTACTCCTAAATAACTATAAATTAATTACATAGGAGATTCTTTAAGGATTGTACATATTTATCTCATTGAAATTTTTATCATTATTTTTATAAATGACTTATTGTTTTAACAATATAATTTCAAAATGATCATTCATTATTTAATTCTATATTCTAAAATATAATTAAATAATGACACAAAAAATAACAAGTATAGGCATCCTCATTGAGACATAACATGTGGTTCTATATAAAATATTAATTAATTATTTAATTCTGTTTTTAATAATTCATAACTACTCATAATTTTTTCATATTTTATAAAGATGAATCACCACATAAATTTTATTTGATTATTTAATTTCAATTATTATTTTATCGTATCTAATTCAATATATGATCAGGAAATGATGTCTCACCTAGATTAGATCATGTGATTAATAAAACATATTTTACGTTTTCTTTTTATTTGAGGTCATTAGAGGATTTGTAAACTATATTTTTAAACATTTCTCTCTATATGTTTTAAATCATTGGGATATATTATTCATGTTAAAACTCTAATAACATGGTTAAAAAATTAAATTTTTTGAACAAAATAGGAGAGATATTAAAAAAAACATAATTAAATAGAATAATAAATTTGTAATTCCTAATTTTCAAAATAAAATTGAGCTAAAAATAGGATTCCTTCAACTAATTATAATGTACTATATCATATAATCCCTAGTTTGTTTCACCTCCACTATGTCAAAATCTTGTTTCACATACCTCAAGTGTGCCTCACTATATTCTAGATTCATCTATCCAAAGGTGAGGGTATAATGTTGGAATATTGTAGTCACTTTTGTATATATAACCCTAATTCATACCAAAATAAATTATCATAAACTAGCACTATAGTGTAAAAATAGATAAAAGTGAGTATGTCTACTAAATACCATCAATAAGTAAATAAAAAATACCATGCTATAAAAAATGTAATGTACAATAATGTAACATCATATAAATCAAAATTATGGTCACCTATAGGCCAACCATGAACATGCTACCCAATTATACAAGTTAAAGAAGATTATATAAAAAACTAGACTCATGTACCACCCAGATCCATCTCTTGACTCATCCAGACTCCTTGGTCAACTATCTAATTAATTTCCATTACTATTAACTACCTATAGTGATGAAGACTAATCAGTTTTCAAATATCCTTAGAAAGGTTCGAGTACAACTCATTAGGCCACAACCAACGCCATCCCTAAGAAATTAGGGTAAATACATGTTCATGTATAGTTTGATTTTATAATATTTAAATATCATACAATGGTGTAAAAATAAGAAAATCACAACCATAGTTGTTGTAAAACCACTCAAGGGTGGCCATATCTATTTATGATAGTGTTGGGGTCTCTATGAACATATCATAATGATACTGACTAGGAATCATGAATTAATTCATACTAATGATAATATCATCTCAATATAGAATAATTACTAGTATATACATAGTAAATCTTAAAAATAATCATATCAGTGGGAATATATTCTCTATATTAAAAAACTAGAAGCATGCATAACAAACATTAGGAACATATGTTGATATTTATAACATCATAGAGTAATCAAACTCAAGTAGGAATTCTATTTCAACCACATCATTATAAGATTCCATAAATCCATAGCCACATGTTGCTTATAATTGTGAAAACACCCCATGTCATGGTCAAATCATGAGATATGGCATCAAGTCCTATAATAACCATTCTCATATGAGTGTATTGTCCCCATCCATGTAAGAATCATATCAAGGTATGTATATCCCATATCAAAGGGTATTAGATTTTTTTTGGAAATGCATCTATTACCTATTGTGAATAAGGTTGTGTAGGAATTTATTTCCAAACCATGGTGGGAATTATGATATCCTATAATATTAATTTCATCTCTATTAAATGTCTCGTCACATAATGGGAATAATGTCCCTCTATGTCATAAGATAGTGTAAATGGAAATTTTATACCATGATATCATGGTAGGTGGAAAGAAGGAATTTTATCTCATAATATATGTATATCACGGTGATTTACCAATTTATCCCAAGTCACATACATATCACATAATGAGAATAGAATCCCAGACCACATTATTATATGTTAAGTTATAAATTCACCACTAACCACATGTCATAATATTACATTGTGCATATCATTCCATTATTTAGGTTCCATCAACATAAGTGGTAATTTCATCCATGGACACATGTAATATCATAGTGATTGGGCAGGTTATCCCACACCCGAACAAACATATTAAGAATTTTTCATCTCATCCATATCATATAAATAACAATGAATGTTTGTATTATATACCAAAAACTAAAAAAACATAATTGAATAATAAAAATCGTTAGTATAATTATATAATTAGTAACAAATTAGGGTGTAATAGTATCCAATTCGCATAAAGTCTAATCTAGGCCAGTATACAAAGGTACAACCTATATCCATATCCAAAACCATGGTATAACCAACTTGGATACCACAATCTAGGATGAAAAACTCTCACCGTATGCATCCTTTTTATAATCCAGAAAGGCATATAATGAATCACAAATATTCTACTTGGGTAAATCTTCAGGATACCTTAAATAGTTCAAACATCCATAAATTATGTTGGCTAGAGGATCCTCTTATAAGTCTTTTCTATTATGGATTACCAAGGACACATCCCTCTTAGTTATTTCCATAACTTCCAAAACTATAATTTACATTCCATATCCTTTGGTGGATTGAATCAAGATACCTCAATAATGGTATTCCAATCATATCCTAAATAATATATAATCTCAAAAGGTCCTGAGTGTTTTGATCAAATCAATTAAATCCAATATGACAACCATAAGTGGTCAAATAATAGAGGTATATTGATAAATTGGAACATTACAATACTATATGTCCATAGAAAATTCATACATGCTAGGAGAGAATAATTCTATTTTGTTTTAATTTAGCACAATATGAGCAGCAAGACCTTATATCTCATGTTTCATGAAACAATTCACAATCCATTGGGAATGGTTAGGGTAAACCAAACTCAAAGTGGAGTTTTCCTCTTAAGAAATGATCAACCATAATATCTTAAGCTTCTGAAAGCCCATAACAGCCTTCAACCACATTCAAGAGGCCATAAATCCATCAAAAATCCATTTTAATCAATTATAAAACAATTATAACAGATTAAAATAATTATATATTAATTAAATTATGGATAATAGAAGAATAACTGACTAAATAGAATAGTAATGTCCAAACCTCAAGCAATGTGGTGTGGATCACTCTCAACAGACCCCTAAGAAAAGTAAAACTGAAATCTCTATAACTAACCATAAAATATAAACAAAATCCATATAAAAATAAATTTTGGTTTTTAAAATCTTTTAAAAAATGAAAATTCTTAATTAAATCCAGTATTTTTCAAAATTTATTGAAAAATTTATCTTCTTTAAATATTATCAAATATTTACCCCAATATATTTTTGAAACTATGATTCCAAAAATGATTTTAATTTTGTCAAATAAATTTTCTAATAATCTCAAAAAGTAAATATTTATAAAAAGTGCACAAAATTTTTAAAAATAATTCTTTTTAGAAAAATATAGTTTTTAGAGTAAAGTCAGATATATTATTATTCATTGACTATAAACAACATAAGAAGAATTATAAATATATGATTAAATATATTATATATAAATTTCATTAATTTAATTCAATAAAATCTATTTATTTAATTTGATGAGATAAAACATGTTTGTGTGTATAAAAATATTTTCTCTGAAAAATATTTCCTTTATTTTCAAATAGTTTTTTATTTTAATTGTTCACCAAATAATTCATTTTATATAAATGTGTAAACTATATATTTTTATAATTTAGTTAATCCTATTATTACCTACCTTTTCAATATCTAAATGATAACTATCATATTAAATAAAAATATTTTAACAATATTTCACATTTGGTTTAAGTTTGGTGTTCTCTGTAATGAAAGCTATCGAATAAATTTAATTTATTTGAAAAATATGTCACAAATATAGGGCTGTTATGATATTTTTATGGAGATGTGTTTGGTCCATGTTAAATATTTGAGCTTACTAAAATATGTTTTTATGATCTTATTTTACTCCAAAATATTTTAGGATTATCATATAAAGTCTAGAGATCTTTTATTATGACATTTATGTCTTCCTCATATTCTCCTCCCTGTTTATAATCAATAAATCAATGATAAAAACTTCCCTTAATAAGCATTAGAGATTGTAAACTTCTTATTTTTAATATGAGATACCAAGAAAATTGCCTAGAGGATCACAATTATGTAGAAAAATTCACAATTTTATTAAAATAATCTGTTTATGTTGCTAATCTCTACAAAATTATACCTATCAGTCCTTGAGTTGTGAGAGTATTTATGAGATGTACTAATTAAATCATGATGTCAATGAATTATTTATTTACATTTATCTTGGGTCTCTATAAAAATATACTATTAACAAATTTATAATCAAGAGTGTAAGGGTTAATTCAATGTGTAGTGTTGACATAGTCTATAATGAAAACAAAGTCCCTCATTCCAAAAATTATTTAAAAAAGTTTAGGAACAACAATTATTTCAGAAAGTGAGTAACAATACCTAAAAATCAATTACTGATCAAACTCAAGTGTGGTTTCATGCTAAATATTATCCTTTAACCGAAGAATCTATAAAAGTACTTGAGGCCACAAAGTGGGTTGAGTTAAAGACAAATGATACTAAGATAAGATAAGTAAAAAACTATCTCTAAAAAAAATTCATAATTATGAATATCAAAATGAATCATGGTTCCTATAAGAATAACTATAAATCCATTTATAACCCAAAAATAAGTGTGAGTTTTACTAATTTGATAATTTTTAAAGAAATTAAACATGGAATTAAAGAAAAAATTAAATCTAAACAAGTTCATGGGGAGGGTGAAAGAAAATCAAAATAACTAAATAATAATGTTGTAGATCCACCATCTAGGGAGGATAAAAGTAATAAAAATATAAATCAAATACCATCACCTCTAATGAATTTAATTTATGAATATATTTTAATCATTTTTCCTGAATTATTGGATCAAATACTTCTTAATTCATTTTTTGATGATTTTATATAGAATGAAGTTTGATGATGAATTAGGATGTGTTTGGTAGATTTTAATGGAAATAACATAAATCACTCCAAAATACATGGAATTATGTCATCATTCATTTGAGGTTGGAGTTATTTATTTTACGATCCAAAGAAAGTGTGGTGACACACACAAAATCATGTGGCAATTCATCAGTGTAGAAACAATATAGAAGGGTTGAAGAGGTGGGTTACACTGTGATATGAATCATGAATCTGAAAATAAGATATAAAATATTAACTTAGAGGATTATTAAGTATAACATGGAAATATTAATTTATTTCACTCATTATTATGGTGTAAATTAAAATATAAAAAAACCATGAAAAATTAACTTAAAGGATTTGAGATACGATCACGTTGTAGTATAGGTAGAACATCGTAAAGGGCTGTAAAATATAAGTTTTTCAAGATTTTGACTATATGAACTTCATTATTTAACACTAAATCTATGAAAAGACATGGTTAAATGAAGAAAATGGAATGTCAAACCAATGAAGAGAAATCTATAGTCCTCACTGTGGTAAACTAGAGATTTGACGATTTTGGTGGAAGATATTTTGGAGCACCATAAATGATTTCATCACACCACAATGGATTCGAGATTAATAGATATTTATATTATTAAACAAAAATATTAAAGGGATTCAAATTGATATTTTATCTATTTTTCATCTATTATTGACAAATTTATCAAACAGTACTACAGTCTTCTATTATATAATCAATGTAATTTGAATATGTTTATATTATAGTAGATAGAGACATGAAATGATTTATGAATATATATTAATTTTATTGGTTTATAAAAAAATTATTTTCATGAATATCATAGATATTATATTTAAGGATTAATTTGATGATATTAATGGGTTTTTAAACTCATTTATGGGAAAGTCTATATTATTTGACTTTTAGAAGATCATAGATTATTCTTAGAAATAATTTTGGAGTATTTTAAGAGAAAATAATACTGAAAATTAAGGGTTATATTAGATCACTTTTTTTATTAATCCAAGGGAATTATTCACATATATTTTTTGTGAGTCCTTGAACAATATAAATATTAGACTAGGTTGAAAATGGTGGTGAAACTTTACAATCACAATTTATTGACCAAGATATATTCCTGATATTTTGACTAGTTTTTTTGAATTTATTTTATGATATTAATAGAAAAAAGGTAATGGAAATTATAAAAATTATTATGTTGTAACATGGAAAGGGACCATCTATTATGGGATCATTCTAGGTAGTAAAAACAAAGTATTGAACACTAAAGGATTCTTAGTAAGGATTTTTTTCCTTTCATTCTTAATTATTTAATTCTAATATTATTTCATTAGATTATTCATAATTCAAATATGTTTTATAAATATTCTCAATACATTTATATATTTTCTATTAATAGTCCTTATTCCATGATGTATATTTTATTCAGGATTGATAACCATTCTACCATGAATAGAGAACTTCCTAAAAAATGGCGTGATAAAAGGAAAATGATGTTCATTTAATGTTTTAAATCATTATTTGATCTTATTTTATTATTATTAATTATTATCTCAGGGATCCTTATCATAATCCTATAAATTTATTTCCTAGCATGAGTTTTGGTGATTAAGTGTTGAACCCCGATGTATAATAGAAGGATGAGATCATGAGATCTTTCCTTAATTATTTTTTTCATTTGAGATAAAATTCAATGCATCTAAAATATATTATATTACAATGACCATGATAGTTGAAAATATTTAGGATGTTTTTATCATTATTTAATATTTAAGGTTAATTAAAATTATGGATTCTTATATCCTATTAATTTTATTAATCTTCTGAGTTAATTTAAATTATTTTCATTGAAGAAAAACCATCGATTGACATTGATCCATCCATTTTCAATATTATTATTTAGAGTTAATTGTTTAACTCACAAATCTAGTTTTGTATAATTTAGATTATATTTAAATTTTAGTTCTTAATAAGCTTTTGAATGATCTCCAAATTATTTTATATAATCCATAACTAGGCTTCCTTGTTCCTCATGGTATAAATCTTGTACCTACACTATAAAAAACATTATGGGTTAATGATAGTTTTATATATATAAATTCTAAAATGTTTACCTAATGAGAAGTAACAATGCTCACAAATCTTCAATATTTTCTCATTGTTACCATGGATCAATAAAATAAGTAGCTATAAACGAATAGAATCATTAGATCAAAGTATATTATTTCCCCATTTTTGTTTCATGATTTTATATTTTCTAGTATTGATTCTTTTACCATGCTTTGATATTCATTGTGATTGTGGTTCAAGATTTCAATGACGAAGCCAAAAATACACCTAGCTCTACAACTACATCTCCTTGGATAAAAACTACCTAAACAATGATGGTGAATTAAAAAACAATTCTAGGGGTCACAATTATAAAATAATGGGTTTTATGAAGACTTACCAAGAATTATATAATAATCCATAGATTTAATGGGAAAAAAATTCAAATAATCTGTTGGAATCTTAAATAATATTACTTTGGAGTCTACTAAATCACATGAATTCCAAAAATAGGAAGTTGGATTAATGGTTGAACCAGAAGAGAAATATAATTGTTACACTAAATTTAAGACAAAATTTATATAGTTTCTAAATGATTAATTTGAATTTGAGATAGAATATTTGAATGAAGACACCTGAATTCATTAATAATATAAATTAAAGGAAGCTATAAATGATTAAATAAAATAAGAGAAGAGATAAGTGGAGAATAAAACTTAATAATTGAAGAGATATATTGAAGAATTTTATGATGTAAAATAAGAAGATATTATGAATAAGGAATTTTACATGGTTTGATAATTTCATGAATTTATTTTTTATTTAATTATAATATAAAAATATTTATTCATCCATTATTGAAGTATAAATCTATAATCATATAAATGAAGGAGAAATATCAATATAGATGAGAAAAACTATCTTCATTATCAAGTACATAATGGGTAACTTCTTTTAATACTTTAATTACATGACAATGAGGTAAGATATATCTAATATTATTTGAACAAATTGTATTTTGGGACAAAACTAAAAAATTCCTTTGTTCTTCAGGGATTTAGTTTTTTGAAGTATTTTATGATTTTTCTTAATGATAGAAGCTAAATCAGTTATAATTTTAAGATTTCATGGGATGAAATTTTATCACTACATGTTTATATTGCTTTTATATGATGAAAAGAAGAATCCATTAATAAATTAAGTGAATAAAATCAACAAACCAATGAAATAAAAGGGAAAAAATAATATCAAAACCCTGTATGAATCAATGAAATTATGTTTCATAAACTATGAAAAACTTATATTCTCTATCATATTTTCAAGCCATTATTTTTCTTAACATAAATTTATTATTATCCAGATTATCATAATTGTTAAACATTGTAGAAAATGTTAAATTTAAGTATGGGGTAGGTACATTTAGAAAATATTTTTTATTTTTTCTCCTTAACTACTCTTGGTGATATAATTAATTATGAAAAATATTATAATATATTAGAAACATGATCATAAATGATAAATATATAGGTGAATGTTAATGAATGTTACATGGTATTTGTGATGGGTTATAAATTTTTAAGTTCATATTAACCCAGATATAGATTTTTACTCTAGGTGGATCATCACATAATGAGAATTGAGGGTTATTTCATGGTGATGGCTGAGAAATTGAGCATCATGCCATAACCTAGATACATCATTATGATATTGGTTGTATAGTTTTTTTCACAATGAAAAAATACATAACTATAAGGGACATGATATGGTGGAAGGTTTTAAACCATTATTAACCTTATATATTATATTTTTTGAAAATAAAAATATAATATGTATAAATATCACACCATAGAAGAGAGAATTATTATATGATTTAAATTCTTACATTTAAATTTTTATAAGTTAAATTATTATTTCCAGGGATCACACCATAGTGAGAGGGGATCACACTATTATAGAAACCCTTATATATGAGGTTTGGAAGACCCTACATATTCCTTTAAAAAATTTCATGTGGAAGTATGTTCACACTATGACCCTAGGTTTAAGCTGGAAAATAGGTCACACTGATACATATTGTTCCATAAGGTATTGGGCTATATCATGGCACTGGGTCAATAAGAGGTCATTGTGATGGGATGGGGTAGGACACCCATTGATGGTCCATGTTGTGATGGATTGAAGTGTAGGATTTTTTATATTTATAGTATTTGTTTTTGAAGAAACACTAAAATAGGGTATATCAAATTTTTTGATATCCTAAAATCATAGTAGGGAATATTGGAATATAGATTTCTTTATCATAACTTAAAATTGATCATTTCCATAGTGTTTTTTGAACATGAAATCTATGAATCCACATATATAAAATACACCCACATATTCCTATTGGTTCTTTCTATTATGGGTTAATGATATTGATTCAATAAATTACTAAACACCAATAATCATTTAATGTGTTCAAACAGTTATAAATATTGCACAATGAGAAGTAACAAGTGTTGGATTCCCTGAGATTAAATTCAACAATCTAATACATCTACTCTATTCATTTAATGAATAGATACTATAAAATAGATGTTATCCCTGATTTTGATGGTACCTTGATGCATAAAATATAAAACAAGACTTTATACAAGATTCTGATTTTTTCCATCTTTATTGAGGAAGGCCCTATTATACAGTTGATGAATAGAAATTCTCTCGTTATAAATGAGGATTTAAGGCATGTGTAATCCACATGAAGGTAGGAGTCATTTGGATATTTCTACCATTATCCCTATCAATCATAATATGTCAAAGAGTGAAAATAGTCATTTTGAAATGTAAAGGAATCCTCACCTTATGATATTTCTTTCATTATGTTGAATTGATTGATAATGTATTTGAAGTTTCATTAGACTATTTTTCTACCTATGATGATTATATATTAACAAAAAATGAATCAATGGTTTTATATCCTTCATCCTTAATGTATCTACATGTCATTCTATAAGATTTTCAAAGAACATGTAAATAATAAAGTGTTTGAGGCTATATCATAGTATATGATATAAATGATCACTTCAGTTTTTCTTAATTAAAGAGTAATAATTACTTTTATCATAAGTTAGGATATACATAAGGTTCATTTTTTTATATGTCAAAGGTCAAGGTATAACGTTTTTTATTGTACAATTAAACCCTATATTTTTTTAAAAAAAATTATCATGTTGTATTGATGATATATGAAATATCATATAATACGATTAGTGCTTTATGATATAAATCATATTTTATTTTTAGCAGTTCACCATTATCAATCATAAAATATGTAATATAATGAACATGATAAAAATTTAATATTTTTATTAAATTTCATATAATATTTAAAAATTCTATAATTGATAATTTTTAAGAATTGAAAGAATACAATTTTTATTCCTAAATTAAATTTGAAAAGTACAAATTTGTGTCTCATGTTTGAAAAATAAATAAATTGTTTATTTATTTATTATATTAACTAAATATTAATTTTTAAATTTTTTTTAGAACTATGAATTTTACTTATTCTGAAATTTATGTGATAAATTTATTCTTTTAAAATTTTATACATAAGTGTTATATGTTAGGTGTGGTAATATATGATTTAGTTTTTCTATATCTTGACCTTGGTCTATAATTAATGTTATTATCTTGAATTTTTTTATTGAATATAGTTTATATATATATATATATATATTAGGTTTTACAATTACTATGAATTTGTTTCTTCCTTGAGTAATGTATCCCTAGGTAGAGGGACTTTGGGAAAAAATTCCTAATAGAACAAAGTCTTATACATTGTTATGGAAAGGTATGAGTTGGTTATCTATTTCTCCAATCATGATCATGTATATATCACCTATCACATATAATTATAAACCTTTATATGAAGTGTTTATGTACTCTAGGCATGAGATTAATTTTGATATGTGTATGTATTTTTTTCCATTTGTTATTTGTGTGGGTAACAAAAACTATGGGTTGTGAAAATAGGTTAAAATTAATATGGTGAGAACATATTAATTTAGTTGTTGGAATAAATATTAAAAATGTAAATTTTTGTAAGAAATTATATTTAATAGAATAAAACATGATGTGATAATGATTTAAAGAGATGAAATAATTGTTTAAAATACATGTAGTGTATATTAAATTTGAGATACTTTTAAAGAAAACCCCTCAAAATTTAAGTGTGAGATTCCTTCAAAAGAAAACACATGTGAAGATCTTGATCATTGCATTGCTTAGTTTCCTTCCAAATCAGGGTACCCATGGATTATCTTGTGTAACACATGGTGGATATGGTAAATTTTAAGGGCTAGGTAATAGTAACATGTTGTGATATTTGGGTAGGAATTAGTTTGGAATTACTAATAATTGATATATTAGAGGAAGATTGTGGCACATCTTATCAATTCTGTTGTTAATTTTATATAATTTTTTGGGAATTTTTTTTAAAGTTTCAACAATGAAATCGTAGTTTTATGAAATTTTACATCTATAGAATGGTTAGAATACATGGCTATGGTGAAACCATATAGATATTTTTGTAAAAAAGTTTTCTAGATAATTTTGTTCTTGCACCATTTTTTTACATGGGAAACATACATTTAAAAATAATTCATATGAAATCTAGTGAAACTATATAAGAATTTTCATGTATCGGGTGTTGTCACATGATTTGTGCATGCTTAAGAGAAACCATACGAGTGATTGTGTGTGATTGTTGTAGTTTTAACAGTTGTTTATTCATGGTTAGCACAAGATTTAGTAAATTCTACCACAAAACTATATGGTTGTTTTATGCTCAACCAATTCTAACTATATGGATTGTATATGATTTATCAATACCTATGACCAAACCATACAGGTTTCCCATAGTTTATTAAAAAATGATTTCACAATTTTACATCTTGATTTTTTGGGAATTTTACCTTCCCTCACATCCTTACTCTTTTGGTTGACCCCACAGCACATGAAGGGAGCTCCTATCCCCATCAAACCTTCGATTTTGAGACACCTTTCACTGATTCCAAGTGAAAAATCATGTTAAACCTGTTATTATACCTTTAAATTACTTCATTATTCTCTATTATCCCATTTCGACTTGACTTGGTTACCTTCCACAAACCCTAGATTCTAAGGGAAGAGAATATGGTTCTTGGGTGGTTTCAATTATGATGTTTTGTGGCGTTTATAGATTGTGGTGGGTTCTTATATTTTTTTGGGTTGATCTTTGTAATTAAAGGTGATATGTTATTGTATTGTTCCTCTTTATTGGAGGTAGATGTTTTTGTGCGTTTCCATTAAATATAATATAATTGACTGCATATTGGTTTATACCATTTTAATTTTTTAAATAATATATATATATATATATATAAATGATATTTATTATGGATTTCATAAATTTTTTATGGGTTTGATTACATGGAATAAATTTTTTTAATGGGGTTTCTTAGTTTAGTAAATGTTTTTTTAAATAATGGTGTTTTAAAAATTATATAATAGGCCCATTTAAAGTATTTTTTGATTAAATTTATTTGATCCTATTTGGGTCATGGTAAAGAAGGAAAACCATGATTTACATGGTGTAGTTAAAATAAAATGTAATTTATTTTATTTATTAAATTGTCTCAAACCTTGTGGGGTTCAGTTTTAAGAGGTTTGATGAATAGAATCCCATGAATATGTGATAAGGAAAATATTAAAGCTAGATTTAAAAATAGCTAAAAACACTATGGGAATTTTGAGTTTTTTTAAAAATAAAGTCTTTATTGGAACATTATACTGAGTTTTCATAATGTGTGCCTGACCCTTATTGAGCCCCATTATTTTTGTATAATTGAAAAAAAATTTGGATCCCATGGGGGGAATTACATATTTTAGATATTTTAATTGATTAAAAAAGCGATTTTTTTTCTTCATAAAATGGTTTTGTAGAGAGATTCAATATTTTTTACTGTGTTTCACTATTAGTTGATATGATGATTATGTAGATACCTTGTTTGTTTCTCACCTCCATTGAGTTTTATCATGGAAATCCTAATAATATAGTAGATGACCAGGACGAGTTCACCAATAGTGTATATTTTTCTATGATAATGGTGATTATAGAACATTGTAACCAAGTTTTATTGGGATTTGTTGTATCACCTCCAATGTTGAGGTATCATGGGAATGTGTTATAAGACCTGATTAGATCTACAATAATACAAGATATTAAAGGGTTCTTTTAAGTCATAATAGGTTTCTAGTCAATAGTTCGAGCATATATTAATTGAGTATTATGGAGTTTCTAATTATTCTTAGTTCCTATTGTGTATTATTTAGGGTATCCCATTATACACTCTCTTTTTATCCCCTATCCTTGACTGTTTCATGGAACTATCACTTTGGTTATTTACTTTTTTATACCTTACTGTTATCATGGTTTCTATATATGCTTACTTTCCATTTCTATTGAGATTTATATTTTCATTAAAATAAATATTACAAATGGTTTAGGGAGTGTGTTTTCATAGTAAAGTAGTGTATATTTCATAAAAAATGGTTAAGAAATGTTTTAGAAAAAGAAGAGGCATTGGGATATTTTGATGAACTTAATATAGAATCCTCTTTCTATGATTTAAAAGTGTATTTATTAATAGGTTATTATTCCGCCTTTATTATTATATGAATTGAGATATCTTATAAAAGTTATTGTGGTATGATATACGGTTTCATCTCACCCATATGGGAAAAAATATTTTTATTTTATAATTAAAACTATCATTAATTAAATTTAGTTCGAAAGAGTATGTAATAAACACTTTTCTGAAATCCTAATGGGAATGTTTGGATCAAACCCTATAAAAGCCGTTGTGTGTATTTATATATTATGTTTTCTTTATAGTTCATAGGTACTGGTCTCATTATTGTTTTCTCTAGGTTTAGTCTGACGATGGATGGTGTGGTAGGTGTTGAGTTACCATGTGTCCCAAGTAGATTCCTTGTAGAGGTTTGGGTTTATTCTTCTGGTTTTATTTTTTTATGTTATATATTTTCATATTTGGATTAGATTATTATTTTTTTATTTTTATATTTTATTTGTATTAATTTTTATATTTATTTATGGAATAATTTTGTGTCTGAGAGTTTTTATTATAGATGTTGTATATTATAGTGTTTGGTGTTTCCTTTATACTGAAACTATTTATCTTGTGCATGGTCATCCGATACATGGTTGGTTCATGAAATATTGTTTTAAATATTGTTTTTGATTGTTTTGTGGTTTTTATAAGGGTTATATCATTCCCAAGTGTATGTTATTGATACCTAAGCACTACATTCATGCCCATGGGTATCAGAAACACCGATATTTCATAGTAATGGTTTGATTTGGGTGATGCAGATGATCAGACTAGTCCAGTTCATTACCAATGGTTTATGAGCCTAGGTTTTCAGAAGGGAATATGTTTTAGAAGAAATTTCATATTATATGGTGAGTTTGGTAGGATAGAAATATTATTGTTAAAAATTGAGAGGTATGCACTGGAAAATTTATTTAACACTTTATCATCATAATAATTGAGCGTCTATGGGATATTAGGGTTTTATTTTTTGTTTCATAAAACCATAGAACTTATGGATGGGAATATATTAATTTTTATTCCCTAATATATTATATTTTCTCACTTAATGTCTATTGGAAGAGTTTTCATGGTTTTTGAGAGTTTTTCTGAAGCATTTCAGGAGTTGGAGAGAAAAAATATTGAATTATAAAGTTGTAGGATTTGGACCATAGTTAGTGCATGGTTAGTGATAATAATGAAACACAAACAAGTGAAGGGGAATGTAATGGTTAGTGACTTGATAAACCTTTAATAGTGCTTGAGAAAACTATAATAAACAAATATAAATTTGTAGTTTGGGTTTCAAGGTTGGTGCATGGTTTGCCTAACTATGTTGTTCAAATGTGAAATGTAAGAGTTCTTAAGATAGTTGGAACTGCATGATTAGTATAACTTTTAGAAAATTGTGTTTCCAAATAGTGTGGTCTTCCCATTTCCTTAAAATTTTGGAAAATAAATGACAAATTATTTCAATTTTAATACCTCTAAAACTCAATTTTATCATATAAGTTTGAAATTTATAACCCATAAAAAACTTCTCATCATCCTATTTATTTTAATGAATTATTATTTGATTCTTGATGTATTCACAAGTAATTTTTTTGAGGGAGTTATAAAGTCATGTATTACACTACGTATCCATACTTATTTGTTTTTTCTCATAGGATTTTGGTTTTACTATAGTTATAGATCTTTTTGACTAATTTTAGGTATTTCAAATAGTTGTTTAATTTCTATTACTTGATCTATTATAAGATGTCGATAAAATTCAAGTGGTACCCTACATGACCAATGTAAGGGGTGCCATGTTTATTCCTACATTATAGGTGTGATATGTGATGCATGGTTATACGTCATGCATGAGGTGTTCTTGATAATATTGGCTCTAAGATGCTATGAGTTGTTATGGTTCTTATGATATACCATAGGGTAGTATCATGTGTGGAATGGAATGGTTTGTCCAAGAATGAAATGTCCAAAATTATATTTGGTGATTAGTAGGTTGGGTGTTTTGACACCGAATCTGGATTATTTTTTGGGATGTAATTGTTAATGTGATTTCATCGGAATGTTTTCATCATAGAACATGTGATTATTGGTGATAATGATCCATAGAAGTAATGTGACATATATCATCAAGATGGTTTAGATGGTATGGACCATTAATGTTGTTGGGTGATTTGAATTATAGGTGGTGATAGTGGACCACTGATGGTGTGACCTAGGTTTTTGGTGGTATCACTAATCATGATTATCCTAAGGTTATTTTATGGTCGTGTGCACATAGGATGGTTACGATGAGGTTTTATGACCACTATTCATGGGTGGAGGCCTCCATTGGTTAAGAGGAATATGGGTGGTTTTGACTGACATTATGGAGGTTGTTCTCACCATAGAGGTCCACTATAAGTAGTACTTGAGATTAATAGATGATGATTGAGTCTCTCCAGAAATGATTGGGCCTTTGGGACAAAACTAATGAAGGATGAGTATGAATAATCATTGGTATTTTTGGGGTATTAATAAGGCATGGTTAATGTTTTTTGAATCCCTTGGAATGGGTGAAATGTCTTGTGGATATGTTGCTTGGGATCAAAGATTACTTTGTGTGATTATGTGGTTATGATTTAATGTTATTTAATTTAATATAAATTTGGTTGGAAGGATGAAGGCCCTTATGATATTATAGTTTTTTGATGTATCTTTCAAATCTGGCACTAGCTAAGGAAGGAAAAGGATTACATGGATTATGAGCATGGATAAATCCAAATATGTTATGATATGTTCGTTTTTGATTATTTATGTTATTATATACATTGATATATGTATGAATATATGATGTGGAAACTATTGGCAATGAATTAGTATGTTCATACTCACACCCTACATGGTAGTTTCAAGACATGTAATTAATTAAAGGTTTTGAGATAGGTATGTGAAAAAACTAAATGTAAGTAGCTTATAAGATGATGATGCGTAGATGGCGCATAGTCTGGATAAGATGGTTTAGAAAAACAATTTGGGTAGTTCCTTAGTTCTAGGTAGTGATTTTTTTTTGGTTTTTTCACATGTATATATATGTGATCAGCCTATGGGATGTTATTTTGTATCTCACATGACTAGAATTAAATATAGATATTTTTTGGATTATCACATGTGTTTCGAAATAATTATTTATATTTTTGGATCCATTAATTTTGTTCTATCTTGATTATTAATTCCTTTATTTTTTAATATCTATGATCATCATCAGATGGTAAAATATCCTAGCTATCATCTAGTAGACCATAATTTCTAGTGGGTAGAATTTGGAATATAGGGAGACACCCCAAAGTTCTTGTAGTGAACCTATGGTCTAGGAACCATGAAAGTGCGCTTTCGTGGGCGCCCTCAAATTATTAATCTAATTTTGGGGTACTTAGGTGCAGCAGAGTGGCAGACCAAGGTCGTCTCTTAAAGGAGGAAGTGAATTTAAAAACTTATTAAAGGTATTCTAAAAAAAATAAAAGAGAATAAAAACACTACTTGAAAGGATGGGGGTGGTTGTTTATATTTTATAAAACTTGAAGAAGTTTGCTGGAAGAAGATTCCTTTTTTTTGTTTTTAATTTTGACATGAAGTTTGATTAAAAAGAAACAACAAGAAGATGTTTTTTAGAAAATATTTTAAAAGGAATAATTGATCTAACTATACCTCTTCATTTACTTATTAATCATTATCATTTAAATAAATATCCACTTAATTATGATCCCCTAATTTGTTAACCCTTGAACCCTACAAGATTTAACTTAACCACAAAGATGGAATTACTTAAACCCTAGGCTAGCTTCGGAACACGCAATTGTAGCACTCTGCTTTGATTACTGTTCTAAGATTAGATTATGGTAAATGGTTAATTAGAGAACATATCCATTCTGGAAATGAGGATGAATTTTTTAGGGATTATATTTGAACTCTACAAATTTATCCCGTGTGGTCTTGTATTACCGATTAAGATCGCACTCTCACAATTTACACAAAATCTCACCCATGCGTGTTTTTGTGTTAATTATTCAATTGATTAATTAGTTTATTACAATTTTAAAACACAAATCATGGATCATATTAAGTGAATTAAAGTAAATCAATGATAAAAAATAATTAAATGAAGAAGGATAGAGGTCGATCGATTTCTAAAAAGAACTACTCTTCCATGGGCGGTGTAGTCATCTTGGAGACATTTTGCATGAGAAAAGGATTTAAAGGGTAGAAACCAATCTTGTCTCCACTATAGATTCCAAACCAATTACGAATATTAAGAGAAGAATAAAAGGGAAGAAAACAGAAGATTATTTGAAGAAAAATTCAAGAAACAAACATGAAAGAAAAGAAATACAAAGAGGAGGTGGGAGAGGAGAGCCTTTTTGGAAGAGAGGTTTTCACAAAGAATTACTTCTTCCAAGAGTTGTGAGGGGCTCCCAAGAGACACCCTATTGGCCACACCTTCCCAAAGCCTCTAACAGCCCTCCCAAAGAGTTAAAACCCCCTTTAAATAGAGTTTGTGAGGGTTAGGGTTACATAACCTTTTAAGTATGAAATGAAAAACTCGACCAAATATTTTATTCCAAGTTGCACCACCTAGTTGACCTCCAAAATGCGTGAATTGACCAGCCTTAAAGAAGGATTATTTGTTCCAAATCATGTCTCCGATCTTTTCTCAACATTTTCGCTCAATCCAAGCCTATATGAAGAAGATATGTCCCAAATATAGAAATCACGTCTATTCTGACGAGTCCATCCCACCATTGGATTAATGGCCCATTTACTCCGTCCAAATGCACTCTTTAGCTCTAGTTTCCTGAATGAAAGTTGTAGAAAATTAAGTTATAAATACTATTACAAAAATATTAAGTTCAAATAATAAATATTAAAATATTTATCTTCAAAATACTACTGTACATTTTAAAATGGTAAAACTGGAATTTTCATCAAATTTTCAAATGAATGATCTAATCCCAAATATTTCATAAATGAATATATTTAGCACAATGTGAGGAAATCATATAATTTATTATTAATAAAATATTCAAAAAATAGTGTTTTATGAACTCCCCCACACTTACCCTTTTGCACTCCTAGGCAAAACCTCATGTCAAGTAAACATCAATATCAAATCAAAACCAATTTTAAAACACATATCCTTGAGATCAAACAATTACACACCAAGTAAAAAAATATATCAGGCCTCATAAAAAACCATTATTTCAAGTTCTTCATTTTTATCATTCAATATATTTCCACTTTATTTATCCTCCCATGCACAAAACACTTACCTCGCTTGAATTTTCTCTTATCACACAAATATCAAATTTTTTGCAATGTCTTTCTCATCCAAACTCATACAAGGGTCACCATAGGCTTGATAAATTCCTACATCGCCACACGATGTGAGTCAAAGACATACGTTTATCATGATGACTTTTCAGGGTTGTTCTGTGGCTTTCAGTTGGTAGGATTAAGATGTGAAAAACTCTGAGGCTGAATGAGGAGGGCTTGAATCTTTTTGAAGCAAAATTGCATTAATCTAATTTTCACTTAAATATGGTCTTCTCCTCAATCCCCATAGTATCAATTCAGCTCCATCATCCTGAAAATTCCTGAAAAGTTTACACATTCATCATTTCAGCATAAAAAATGTCAATCTTCTCAAACATGATTTTCTTGAAAGCTCCAAATAGGCACAGATTTCCACATCAATTAAAAGATCTAGAAAAGGAAGAGCTTCACTTGGTAAGAAAGCTCCAGAAAAGGCACAACTTTCGATATAATTACTTTCTTCAGAAGCAAAAACATCTCTTTAGAATTTAATTTTCCACCCAAAGTATCACAAAATGTGGTAGTACAACACAAGATAGATTCCCCCACACTTAAGATCAACTAGATTATGCAATTTCACTTCAAGAGTTGGTTGGATAGGGAAAATTGACTTGTAATGTGGCTAACCTAACAGGCTGTTCTTGGATTCTAAGGGATAAAAGGATTAAATGTTCAAGTTAGGCCATTATAAAAAAAATGATTCTTTGAAATAAGGGCTTTAATACCAAACAAATGCCTTAATCATTTAAACATAAGTACCTCAAAACCTCAAGTTTTGACAAAAAAAGATCAAATTCTGGTTAAATCAAGCATGGTTTGGTTCTCTCAAGAAGTGAGGTGAATATAAATAATATGAAAATAATGGTTCAGAAGCCTCACAGGAAATTGATTTCAAATATAAATACAGTGATATGTGGCATGGGAATCAAAATTTAGTGTACTTTTTATGAAATTACTAAATATTTGAACATAAAACAAAGTCATTTTCAGCATTCATTTAAGAACAGTTTCCTGAGATAAATTGTTTCACTCATTGATATGCATTTCAAAATTGTGATGAGAATCATTTCAGATCAAAAATTTCAAAAACACAAATAAAATTGAAAAATAAACACACAAAATTTGAAAAACACACATTTTTTTGTTTTTTTAAACAGGAAAACAATTGAAATTACTAAACTAAAAGGTTCCCTCCCCTACACTTAAAATATTGCATTGTCCTCAATGTGAACCCATTAGATGATATATGCACATGAAATGCAGAATTTTTAAATAGGACAAATAATATAAAAGTGAAAGGGTTAGGAACAGCCTGATGTGCTCAAGTGATGAGGGGGTCATGCAGTGTGATAAAATCCACTCCATTAATAGGAAGTCCCTAAATGTATCTCTTCACACATTTCCCATTGACTATAAATCTCATTCCAATATCCTCTTGTGTGATCTCCACTGCACCATAAGGAAAAACATTAGATACAATATAAGGACCTAACCATTTGGAATGCAACTTACTAGGCATCAGCTTCAATCGTGAATTGTAGAGAAGGAATTTCTCTCCCACATGAAACTCCCTTTGTTGGATAATTCTATCATGAGCTACTTTTTATCTTTCCTTGTAGAGCCTTGAGTTTTCATATGAAGAAAATCTAATCTCCTCAAGCTCTTGAATTTGTAGCTTCCTTTGAATTCCGGCTTAGGCCAAATCCATGTTGCATTTCTTTATAGCCCAATATGCCCGATGCTCAACTTCCACGGGGAGATGACACGCTTTCCCAAAAACAATCCGAAATGGGGACATACCAATCAGTGTCTTGTATGCTATCCTATAAGCCCACAATGCATCATCTAAGAGCCTTCTCCAATCTTTCATATTTGGATGCACAGTTTTCTCCAAAATTTGTTTCAATTTCCTATTTGAAACCTCATCCTGGCCATTTTTTTGAGGATGGAATGGTGTTTATGTTTTGTGTGTCACCCCATACTTCCTAAGAAGGGAAGAAAAATTCCGATTTCAGAAGTGTGTCCCTTGGTCACTAATGATGGCCTTTGGTACTCCAAACCTGTAGAAAATTTGATCCTTGAAAAAATCCACTATAAAATGATAATTGTCAGTCCTGGTGGCCTTGGCCTCCACCCATTTACTCACATAATCAACATCAACCAAAATATACAAATATCCAAATGAACTAAGAAAAGGACCCATAAAATCAACGCCCCATACATCAAAAATCTCACAGAATAGTATGGGTTGTTGGGTAATCTCATGTCTCCTAGAAATGTTCCCAGTGTGTTGCCAACGAGAGCATGACTTACAAAACACATGGGAATCATGGAATAAGCTAGGAAAATATAATCGAGAGTCCAAAACCTTCCTAGCTATCCGTTGGGGTCCAAAGTGTCCACCACAAAAAAAGTTTATGATAGAAATGCAAAACAGACTCAAACTCATGATCGGGAACACACCTCATAATGACTTGGTCACTACACATGCGCCGGAGGTAAGGATCATCCCACACATAAAACCTAGACTCACTTTTTAATTTTTGGACTTGATGCTTCTTCAAATTTTCTAGGATTTTAGAGGAAACAATGTAATTAACTAAATCAACATACCAAGGATGCGTACCTGAGATGGTATAGAGATGCTCATCGGGGAAAGTGTCCCAAAGTGGTACCTGATCAAAGGTGTCATCCTCTAGTGTGTGGGTAAGCCAACTCATGTGGTCCGCCACCAAATTATCTGACCACTTCTTGTCCTTTATCTCGATGTAAAACTCTTGAAGAAGGAGCATCCAATGGATAAGTCATGGCTTTGCATCTGGCTTCTTTAGGAGGTACCTCAAAGCTGCATGGTTAGATAAAACAACTACTTTAAATACCAATAAATATGAACGAAATTTATCTAAAGAAAATATAACAGAAAGAAACTCTTTTTTTGTTATGGTGTAGTTTTATTAGGCAGAATCCAATGTCCTCAATGCATAGGCGATCACATGTGAACGTCCCTCCATCTTCTGAGATAAGACATCTCCAACCGCGAAGTTGGAGGCATCACACATACGCTCAAAAGGAATATCCCACTGTGGGGGCTGTATGATCGGTGGAGTGGTCAGACACTTCTTTATCCCATCAAAGGAAGTCCTGCAAGAATCATCAAACACAAAATTAGAATCCTATTGGAGTAATCGTGACATAGGAAGAGCAATCTTACTAAAATATTTGTTGAAGCACCGATAAAATTCTGTATTCCCTAGGAAAGATCTAACATCACACACACATGAAGGATATGGTAAGGATGAAATAATATGTAACTTTGATCTATCAACCTCTATCCTATGTTTTGACACTACATGCCCTAAGGCAATGCCATGCTCTACCATGAAATGACACTTTTCAAATTTCAGGACCAGATTCTTCTCAATACAAAGATTCAACACCTTTCCCAAACTAATTAGACATTCATCAAATGAATACCCATACACTATAAAATCATCCATAAATACCTCCCTAAAGGTCTCAAAAAAATCAGAAAAAATACTCACTATGCATCTCTGGAAGGTACCTGGGGTGTTGCAAAGTCCTAATAGAATCCCCAGGTAGGAAAATGTTCCAAACAGACATGTGAATTTAGTCTTCTCATGATCCTCTAGAGATATAGGAACCTGAAAATATCCATAAAATCCATCCAAGAAACAATAGTGTCTTCCCAACTAGTCTTTCAAGCATCTGATCAATAAATGGGAGGGGGAAATGGTCTTTCTGAGTGGAATGATTTAGTTTCCTATAATCAATACACACACACCAACTATTTTGTACCCTCATTGGAACTAACTCATCTTTCTCATTTTTAACAACAGTAACACCACTTTTCTTAGGCACAACCTGAATTGGACTTACCCACTAAGAATCTAAAATGTGATAGATTATACCTGCCTCGAGCAATTTTTCAACTTCTTTTTTAACAACCTACAAAAGGGTTGGATTGAGTCTCCTTTGTAGTTTCCTCACCGGTTTAGCCCCATCCTCCAAAAGAATCCTATGCATGCAAATGGAGGGGCTAATACCTGATATATCAGCCAAGGTCCACCTGATTTCCCTAATGTTCTCCCTCAAAAGATTCAAAAGTTTTTCTTCATGTTCAAAAGGGAGATTGTTAGTAATGATAACAGGTAATTTCTCACCACTCAACAAGTATTAGTATTTGATATTTGGTGGAAATGGCTTGAGTTTCAGTGTAGGGGGTGGTGTATGGATGGAGACATAGAAGGAACTGAAATATGTGCACAAGGAGCATCAGTATCAGAATATACTTCATCAAAATCAGAGAATGAAGCATCAAATCCATCAGCATACTCAACAACCATGTCATAATCAAAGTTCACATGATCAAAATTAGAGTATGATTCCATTTCAAAATCAAATCTAATAGAGTATTTTTCATTAAAAATAGGTGTGGAAGTACTCTTAGTCATCAAACTAGAACCAATACTCATAATCTCCCTAATCATAGAACAATCAAATTCCATGGGGTTTTTATTTGGTGGTTCAAAATGGGAGATAAAAAATGGAGAGTGATCCTATGAGGGGTACTTCATGGAATCCATAACATTAAATATCACAAATTCGTCTCCAAACTCCATGGAAAGTGTACCCTCATTGACATTTATGTTAGTTTTTACAGTTTTGAGGAAGGGTCTACCTAAGATTATGGGATAATGAGAACTTACCTGATCATCCTCCATGTTAATCACATATAAATCTGATAGAAATATCATGTCTCTTACCCGGACAAGTACACCCACAAGGACTCCCACTGGATATGTCGTAGCTCTATTTGCTAATTGCACCACTACTCTCATCGACTTCAACTCACCAACCTGTAAAGAAGAGATTACAGAGTGAGGAATCACATTTATTGAAGCTCCTAAATCACAAAGAGCATCATAGAAGTGCAACTCCTCTATGGTACATGGGATAATGAATGTCCCAGGATCCTTGCACTTTGTTGGCTTTGCTAGAGTTGGTGTAATGAGTGCTGAGACATTCCTTCCAAGGTTGATCCTCTCATTTACCTTGAGCCCTCTTCGATTGGTGCATAGTTCTTTTATGAATTTGGTATACCTTGGGATTTTCTTAATGTCTTCAAGTTGAGGAATGTTGATATCCACACGCTTGAATGTGTCCAAAACCTCATTTTTCATTGCTTCTTCAGCCATATTCTTCGTTTAAACAACCCTGTTTGGAAATGGAAGAGGTTTAGGAGGAACATCATCAATCTTTTTCTTACCTTTATCTTTCTCCTTGGATTTCTCATCCGTTGTTATGGAATGCGGCTTGTCTAGAGTAGAGGTGAATCTTGGTGGAATGGTAGATACAGATGTATCATTCATTTTATTCCCACTTCTCAATGTGATGGCACTAACATTCCCCTCTGGATTTGGAGTGGGTTGGGAAGGTAGATTTCCAGAATTCTTACTTATAAGTTCATGGAGGGCAGTGGCAATCTGGCTAATTTGAGTCTTCAACTCCCTCAGCTCTGAACTTTGATTCTTCAGCTCATTATATTGATTAAGAAAAATTTGTTTCAAAAGATCATCAATATTAGAATCTACCTTTGGTGGGGGATTCCCTGGTTGTTGGCTTGTTGATTCTTGGGCTTCAAATCTACTTTGGTTTTGTTGGAAACCCTACTGGTAAGACGGAGGCTGCTGGAAGTTATGCTGAAAGGGTGTCCTTTGTTGTTGTCCAGAGCCATACCTCATGTCTGGTTGATCTTTCCACCCTTGGTTGTATGTTGGAGAAAATAAATCAAAATTATTTTGGGGATATGGTTGTTTTTGCTGCTGAATTGGTCTCCCTGGTAATACTGCCGCGCAATCCTCTGTCTCTTGTAGTTGTGGGCAAAAGTCAGTTGGGTGGCTTGTCCCAGTGCAAATTCCACAAGGCCTTGAAGGAGGGGGTTGGGATGTCTTTTGAGCCAATGCAATCTACCTCACCATAGTGGTCAATTCTTCCAACTTGGTATCAATCAAATGACTTTCAAGAGAAAGACTTACCTGATGTACTCCCCTAACATGTGGTGTACCTCGATTGCCAAATTGTTGGGAGTTTTGTGCCATCTTGTCGATCAATGCACATGCGGCTACTGGTGTCTTGTCCACCAATGCCCCTCCTGCTGTAGCATCCACCATGCTCATCTCCATAGGTGTGAGTCCTTCATAGAAGTACTGAATGAGGAGTTGCTCACTGATTTGGTGATGTGTACAGCTTGCACACAAATTCTTGAATCTCTCCCAATACTCATACATTGACTCCCCTTGTGCTTGCTTGATCCCTGAGATATCTTTATGAATGGAAGTGGTCCTCGATGCTGGATAAAAACTCTGCAAGAAAATACATTTTAAATTGTTCCAACAAGTTACATCCTTGGGTTGTAAATAATACATCCAATCTTTCGTAGCTCCATCAAGTGAGAATTGGAATTCTATTAATTTGATTTGATCTTCAGAAACATTTCTTGGTTTAAGGGTTGAGAAAACCACATTAAATTCTTTAAGGTGTTTGTTTGGATCCTCACCAGATAAGCCATGAAATTTTGGAAGAAGGTGAATTAACCCAGATTTTAACTCAATGTCTGATTCGAGATTCAGGTATGCAATACAATTTGGTTGATAGTTAATATCAGGTGCAACCAATTATAGAATGGTTCTATTAAGTTCATTTCCATTAATTACAGCCATTGGTTCCTCTTTTATGTTTGAATTTAAATTGCTTCCAATTTCAATGTTTCCAGAAGAGAGGAATTCACCAACTGGTTGAATATTGAAACTTCTTGTAGACTGAGAATGTCTGATTCGATCCCTAAGGCTACATTCAATATCAGGGTCAATATCTAAGAGATATTCAGGATTAGTTCGTGTCATAAATCAAATAAAAATTAAATGAACGAAAGTGGACCATATGAAAATAAAAATGAGAAGTTTGAGTTGATGGTCCAAAAAGAAAAGAAGAGGATGAAAAAAAAGGAAAACTTGAGAAAGGGGAAAGATGAAAGAGAGAGGTGAAGAAAATAATAAAATGAAAAATAAAATAAATACCTCTAAATGGTTAAATAAATTACTTGCCTCCCCAACAATGACGCCAATTTTAAAGTGTGCTATCGTGGGTGCCCTCAAATTATTAATGTGATTTTGGGGTACTTAGGTGAAGTAGAGTGGCTGACCAAGGTCGTCTCTCAAAGAATGAAGTTAATATAATAACTTATTAAAGGTATTCTAAAAATAAAATAAAAGAGAATAAAAAACTACTTGAAAGGATGGGGGGTGGTTGTTTATAGTTTATAAAACTTGAATAAGTTTACTAGAAGAAGATTGCATTTTTTTTGTTTTTAATTTTGAAATGAAGTTTGATTAAAAAGACACAACAAGAAGATGTTTTTTTAGAAAATATTTTAAAAGGCGTAATCAATCTAACTCTACCTCTTCATTTACCTATTAATAATTTTTCATTTAAATAAATATCCACTTAATTATGATCCCCTAATTTGTTAACCCTTTAACCCTATAAGAGTTAACTTAACCACAAAGATGGAATTACTTAAACCCTAGGCTAGCTTCAGAACATGAAATCGCAACACCCTGCTTTGATTATTCTTCTAAGGTTAGATTATGGTCAGTGGTTAATTAGATCACATATACATTCTGTAAATGAGTATGAATTATGTTTAGGTATTATATTTTAACTCTACAAATTTATCCCGTGTGGTCTTGTATTACCGATTTAGATCGCGCTCTCACAATATACACAAAATCTCGACATCGCGTGTTTTTGTGTTAATTATTCAATTTATTACTTAGTTTCTTACAATTTAAAAACACAATTCATGTATCATATTAAGTGAATTAAAGTAGTTCAATGATTCAAAATAATTAAATGAATAAGGATATAGGTCGATCAATTACTTGAAAGAACTACTCTTCTATGGGCGGTGTAGTCATCGTGGAGACGTTTTGCATGAGAAAAATATTGAAAGGGTAGAACCCAATATTGTCTCCACTCTTGATTCCAACCCAATTAATAAGAGTAAGAGAAGAATAAAAGGGAATAACACAAAAGATTATTTTAAGAAAAATTCATGAAAAAAACATGAAAGAAAAGAAATACAAAGAGGAGGTGGGAGAGGAGAGCCTTTTTGGAAGCGAGGTTTTCACAAAGGCTTACTTCTTCCAAGATTTGTGAGGGGATACCAAGAGACACCCTTTAGTACAAACCTTTCAAAATACTCTACCATCCCTCACAAAATTTTAAAACCCCCTTTAAATAGTGTTTGTGAGGGTTAGGGTTACATAACCTTTTAAGTATGAAATGAAAAACTCTGCAAAATATTTTATTCCAAGTTTCACTGCCTAGTTGACCTCCAAAATGCGTGACTTGACCGACCTTCTAGAAGGATTATTTTTTCCAAATCATGTACCAGATATTTCCTCAATAGTGGGGCTCAATCCAATCCCTTATTAAGAAGATATGGCCCAAATACATAACCCATGTCTATTCTGCCGAGTCCAACCCACCATTGGATTAATGGCCAATTTACTCTATCCAAATGCACTATATAGCTCTAGTGTAATGAATGAAAGTTGTAGAAAATAAATATAGGAATACTTTTTAAAAATATTAATTTCAAAGAAGAAATATTAAAATATTTATCTTCAAAATACTACAGTACATTTTAAAATAGTAAAACTTGAATTTTCATCAAATTTTCTAATGAATGATCTAATCCCAAATATTTCATAAATGAGTATATTTAGCACAATGTGAGGAAATTATATCATTTACTATCAATAAAATATTCAACAAAATATTGTTTTATCAAACCATTTACTAGTGTAGATCTATGGGGGGTTACAATGTACCATCACTACATGGGAATTGCAAGGTAATACCAGAGCATCTTAGTTACAAAGCTGTAGTAATGTTTGATTGTTTCTAAGAGATATTAAATATGGGTTATAAAAGTGGTTTTTATTAAGGGGTATAGTATACTAAAAGTACAATAATTATTTAGAACATGATATAGATTTCATGTTCTTTGTATAGAAAAAATTTTCATGAGTTGAAGTCCATGTTATCAGGAAAATGAGATTTTTGTTTTGGTTTTCATAGTTATAGTTGAGTTATTTGATTTAGAAAACTATTATTATTATTATTATTATTATTGATTTATGGTTTAAAACTCCTAGCCTCGAATGTAAGGAGGGGGTATTCATGAATTATATTTAGAACACATGGATCACATGACATACATGTGTTTATTGTGATCATTATATTAGAAATTGGATAATAAAGGAAGGGTTTTGTTATTTAATATATCTAAAATAGAATAAAAATGGTTTTCCTATATATATCCTTGGTGTAATTCTACTAAGATATCATGTAAAAGGGTAGTAGTTTTGGAAATGAAGTGGGGTTTGAGTATTTAATAGTTTTAATAAAAATCTATATAGTGTTTTCCTATATATATTCTTAGTGGAATTATACTTAGATAACCATGGTGTGTGAATCTTGGTATGATGGGTTTGTGGACATTAAAATGGTAGGATAAATGTGGATATTGGACTTGATACAATTAAAAGGTGGTCAAAATTACCAATAGTATGTTACATGGATACGGTTGGGTAGTTTAAGGGATATTGGGTTTTTTACCTATTACAACATTCCAAATTTTTGAAATCAAGGCATTTAAATATATAATAATCATGGAATTTGATTATCAAGGAGATGTGATCTAGAATGTATCTTTTGGATCTTTAGGAGGGCATAGATTTAATTCCTCTAGGGAATGCATGGGATGAGGCCTCTAAGGGAGGGGGTATGGATGAGCTATAAGTAAATGCTCCATGGTAGGCATTAAACCCAAAAAGAGTTATGGATATGTTTTTGTGGATAGATGAGTAGCTTAGGGAGATAATGGAATGAGTTATTCAGAGTACCGAACTAAAATCTCATAGATTTCATATGTTTATGCAATAATTTACGTGGGAGTTCCAATTGAAACACAAACCTTTATTCTCAAAAGACGGTGGTCTATATGAAGTGGATTATTATATAGAGTATGTATAAATGATGTTTTACTATATTGAGACTTCCTAGGGGTGAGGGGGGGGGGGGTTGGAAATTTATATGCTCATAGGAATAGAAAAAAACAAGAAAGACATAAAGGTATAGACATGAATGAAAATTGGGTTGATATGAAAGGACATTGAGGATATTATTTTCATGAAATTATTCTCAAAGGCACTAAGGGAATATAAAGCCCATGAGTTTATGCATATGTTGTAGGGAGAGTTATTAGATATGGATTATTCTAAGAGATTCAATGATTAGTTTTGTTTCTTGTTAGTTATTGTAGAAGATGATATTTTGGGGGTGAAATGTTTTGAAGATGGTTTCTTAAAAATATCAGGGTATAGGTAGACATCTTAGTTTGAAATCATTCTCAAAGGTGATTAATCACGAATTTATAGCTAAGAGAAACATTAGAGAAATGGAAAATAGAGATCCATACACTGGGTTTATGCAAGATAGGTAGTAGAGCTATGAGTAACTATATGTGGGGCCATGGGTTGACTCAATATGGTAGTCATAGAAAAGGTGTAATTTTTCCATATTGGATTGGATCATTGATAACATTTTTATAGTATTAGAATATGGGAAATTCAAGATCGTAGTTATATCATCCACAAAAGGCATGTTAGGCATGTATCCAGATGGGTCATTTGGAGAGATTCTATTGGAGGACCTCACATACTACTAGGATTCATGGACCAAGTCAGACTCAGGTATTTTATGGAGGACTAGTATAAGGAGAAATGGTTAGTAGATGGAATTAATTTGTGAATAGGGGATGTAGAGGTGGGAGAGATAGTAGGTAGCATGTATAGTGGCCACTAGGGAGTAATGTTTAATAGGGAGTACACTCATTGGAAAATTTGTCTTTAGTCTAGCTATATGATGTTCAAAAAATATACTTAGATAAAGAAAGATAGTGGATGCCACATAGAGGTACGTTATGAAGGTGTGAACATGATTTTTTATTATAAATATTAGTGCATAAGGTATATATGTGATTTATCCAAGTGATGGTTAAAATATGAACATCAGATATGATTCATGGTAAATGTGAAATGTGTTGGAAATAAGAATGAAAGTGGGAATCAATTTTGATAAATGATTTATAAGGTAATTGGGGGTAATACCTGATTTGTGTGGGAATCAGGTGATATGTAGTATTTATATGAGAATTTATATCAATTAAGTATTTGTGTAGGCATGGGGAATGATATGATATATTTCATGGAATTAGGATATATATGATATTTTTTTGGAATTAGGTAAAATATGGGATTAGTTTATGTATTATAATGATGAAGTATAATGATGGATGTTGATTAGTGGATACCAGTGATTCCCATTATATATGGAATAGATTTAATCGATACCATCACCACATTTATTAGTTGGTTCAGGGTGAGACCATGTTGGTGATTCTTAAAGAGGGGTTTCCCATAGAATGAATCATCTAACTAAGTTTGTTGTTGGGGAAGTATAGGATATTCTAAATGAGATGAATGCCTTCTTCTTAATATATGTGTTTTGGGAATAGTGGATATCTTGAGGATGATATATCTTATGGTTGATAGTTTGTAAAACCACAATATTTTTAAGTGGTGTTTTGATAAAATATTTGTCTAATATCAAATCTTTCCTCAGTTAACATGTGGCAAAATTGTTTATCGTTAGATGGATATCTCGTAAGAATTTTTTTGGAGTTAGAGGATCAGAGCTGATAATTTTAAAGTTGAATGATTGGGCATATAGTTAGAACACAGTTAGTGCTAACAGTGAAACCAAACCAAGTGAAAGGAAATATTCTGGTGCAACATTTGAGAGACTGTATAAAGGGATTTTGAAAGTCATGTGAAATATATAGAAAATTATATGCGGGGTTGTATGGTTAGTGTATGGTTTGTATATATATACATTTAAACAATATGAGGTGCTAGTTCAAAAGACACTATGACCCATATTGGTTATGTGCTATTTGAGAAACCAAAAGAAAAAACCATGTGGTCTATAAATTTCATCAAAATTTATAAAATTTCCAAATACCACTAGTTATTTTTAATAAACCTAAATCTATAAATTCACCTCCGTGTTCAACCTATATCACCCCCAAAAAACCTAACATCCTCTATTTAATCTTATATAATTTATCCTTTTATTCAAGGTAGATACCCATTACATTTATTCAAAGGGAGTGCTAAAGGTTAGTATAATACTATCAATGTATCATTCATTTTTTCTCTCACTAACCTAAAGTGTTGAAGTGATTCTGGTTATTTTCTCTTTCTTTCAAGGATTTTATTTGATTTATAGATAATTACTATTTAATCTCAAATAAAGGGATGATACCTATCTTTTTTACTCCTACGAGCCTCCATAAGTTGGTTTTTATCTTATTCCTGAATGATACACATGTCATGTGATGTGTGGTAAGAAGGTGTGCATGAGGTGGTTTGCGTAAGACAATTTATGAGTTATGAATAATTTTTATGGTTCCTAACAGATACTGAATGGTGGTATCATAAATAGAATGGAATGGTTGAGATTAGTAGGGTATGTAATGTATTATATGTGGTTCTATATTTGTTGGGAATGTTTACATCATCTGTAAATTATGTGATGGGAATGTGATGGTTAATGTGGTTATGTGGGACCATGTTGGGAATGAACCATGTGCTATGGGAGATATTGAATAGAAAAATTGTGGAATGTGATTAATTAGGATAAAGTGGAAATTATTGACCATTTTCCTGATTATGAAACATGGTTTACATGTTGTGGAACCTCAAACCCATCTTTCTGATACCAGTACTCATAGACACATACTTAACATATGGGCATCAATTAAAACTATATATTCATTAAAAAATCTATCTATATATACAAGAATTAATGTAAATCACTATATAAAATTTACCCTATACCCACAGTTTCACACCATGGGTATAGCTCTTGAAACTGTGGGTATAGGCTATACCCACAGTTTCAAGGAACTATGGGAAACTGAGGTGTAGGTATAGACATTAAACCATGGTTATAAGTCCATTACAAAATGTCATTCACCATTTTACTATGTCATTAACCTATACCCATGATTTTAAAGTCATCAATATAACTTTCAAAAAAATACATAGTCATAAGATTTGATCCCTGGACCACTGCTTGATTCCTCCCATACCAAACCTCTAGCCCATTTATCTTATTGTTATATAAATATATAATTAGTTATATATATATAAACTGTGTATATAGATAGAAAACTAAGGGAATATGTGTTCCCGTGAATTCTTTTTTTTGCCCCATGAATTTTTACACGCCATAAGGCGAGAAAGCTATACACACCATTTTGAAAAACTATGGGTATGTGTCTTTAAAAAACACCCCTATACCCATTGTTTTTGTTAAAACATGGGTATTGGTCTTGAAAACCCACCCTATACCAACAGTTTCTATAAGACCATGGGTATAGGTTCTCATTCAATACCTATACCCATGGTATTTCCCAAAACTATGGGTATAGGTCCTTTTTCCAATTGTGAATATTTCATTATATAAATTCCCAAATACCTTTAGCTTTAGATCATTACATAATTGGTACCAAAATTAAATAAATAAATACTATGTTCTTTCTCCAATATTAGAATTTTTTTTACTATACAAGAAATTAATAAATCTATAATATGACATTAAAATCTCCCACAAATCCTCCACATAAGATATCCTATTAAGAATATAATGTGTATTAATTTTCATCATAACCTATGTAAATAGAAACATAATAAGGAGAGATCACACACACTCACTATGGGAAACATTTAATTACATATATAAAAAATTAATCCTTGTCTACATAATATGTTAGTAATAAATAATATGAAAAATTCTACAATCAATTGAAATTGAGAGCATTATATATCCCTAAAAATAAATGAAAACATTGATATCAATAATAATGATCTCATACAGATGGAATTCATAATTATGAACATAAAAAACATGTTGTTAGGGCCTTGAGAAATGAAATTTAATTTTTTATTGATCATAGTTAATAAATATTTCTAAATTGGAAAATCATATAGTAAATACCCAAAACATGTTTTCTGTTATGAGACATATTGATTCATCATATGAATATATAATTACATGCCCCACCAATCACCTCATTAAGTCTAATGTAGTCTCCATAAGAGTTAATACGACTTTTCATACAATTCCCTAAGGGACCTCTTACTAAATAAAACATTGATATACGTAAAATTAAAGATATTGAATGTTAGTACACAATCAAACTACATTAGTAGTCAATAATAATAAATTATATTGATAGTTTTCCCCATGTTAATAAAATAAATAATATTTTCATTACTCCTATATAGAAATAAAGTGAATGGTAAATAAATAAATAGTCAACTTGACAATAATAATATATATGGAAATAAAAAAACATTAATAACAAGAATTTTACTCATTTTAATTTAATAACATTATTTTTAATTGAAATTTATCCAATATAAAATACATTAAAAATGTGATGTTAAAACCATAGATGGAAATGAGTATATGGATAAATCAATAATAGGATAAAATGATCACAATAAATAAATACAATTAATGTGGATCAGTTCAAAATAACATAAACATATGGTTATAAAGGGAACCTAGAAGGATATTTAAATATATGAAAAACATCCTTGCAAAAATACTTCCCCAAATGATATAAAACAATAAGGGATCAAGAGTCTAATTACTTGATACTATGAGTTTTATCCTAAAAATTATATAATATATATATATTATAAGAAAAATCATGAAACAAAAACACCGTTGGGGTGAATCCTATTAAAATAAATATTAGAAATGGAAATGAAATTTAAAACGTATTTTATAATTTTTCTTAATAATGACATAAACTAAAAAATTTCATCTCACCTTCGAAGGTAACCTTAAAAAAAGTGATGTGAAAGGATTTGGAAACCATTAATTTTAATTATAATCACTGATAATGGAGCTTTTAAAATACATAAAGTTTATCTTAGAGAAATTTTGAGAGGAAGATAAAACATGTGAATGTTAATGGGAAAACTATTTTTATTATTTACAAAATATATTTTCTAAAAAATCACATTTCCAAAAGAGTAAAAAAAATTCATTTGTATTAAAACATCATTTTACCAAAGAGGATTATAAAATACATTATAATAAAATATTAGTGTGGGATAACCTACGAATAGAAGGAATAATTTCATGATGATACATTAAATCTCAAGGAAGGAGACTTAAGCTATAAATATCACTTAAAAGAAACATATTCCATAAAGAATGATTCATTTTAAAAGTGGTTTGAATAATAAAAATTTAAAAAATTATAGAATAAAACATAATATAAGAAAATGTTATAATTTATCCACATTATATAAAATAAGTCAAATTGAATGATCATAACTCAATGAATGTAAATTGAGGCATTGAAAAGTTATATGATTGAGGTAGCACATGATTTAAGATGAATTCAAAGAAAATAAGATAATTCATATTTTTTTAATCTAAATTACAAGGAAATAATTTATATAAAATTAAATATATGGTAAATAAATATAACACTATACAAAAGAAACATGGTTAATAACATGTAACTTGTTTCAAATTACCATAATTGAGACTAAGAGTACCCTTACGGCTTGAGAACCACTTTAATAAAAACTCTTTGTAAAATTTGTCTTGTTATTGAACATAAAATAATATGATGAAAATATAATTTGGGACTTTATACCTCAAATAGGAATAATTTATACTATATAGACTAAATTAGGATCACAATACGAAAAATGTTTCAAAGAGTGAAACACGAGATGAAAACCCTTACCTCGATCTTGATTCATACTAAACTTGAATCAAATATCCTAAATAATTAAATTAAGTTTATTAAATATATATCCATTAAATATATTCACAACTATATCCACTTACTATTCTCATTTATACTCATTTTACTCACACACACACACATACTGAGTAGTTGTTACCTATTTTAAATATTGGATGTAAGTAATGTTTATCGCTTAGAACTAGTTCTGTAAAAAATGTTTTGGAAACTAATATTTTATATAATAAATAGTTATAATATAATTTAGTATAATCTAATATAATATAATGGGTTTTTTCTAAATCAATAATTTATTTCAAGGTAGTTTTGGTTATGATCCATGGGGTAGAAATTGATGACATGCATGTTTTGGTGATTCAAAATGATGGTAGGATGATTTATAAATTAATGAGATAAATTTTGATATAAAATTAAAAGAAAAAAATTATTTTCATATTTATATGATTTTTACTTTTAAATAATTTCTCATAGTCATCCATGATATAAATGCATATTATTGTGCAATTAGGTTGTCAAAATGACCCAAACATTAACTTATCATGATTAATGATTGATTATGGGATGGTTTGGTTGTAATATCATTATAATGGAAGTATATTTATTTTATTTAGTGTTTATTATTATGATATTTTATAATTTTAATAAATTATAAGGAAGATATAATTTTTATATGGCCGTTACTTAGAAAGAAGGGACCAGTTTCCTCTAAGCTCACTTGGTTTCGATGATTGAATTAAAAAAATAATTTTTTGAGAATATTATTGATATTTTATAATTTTTTTCATAATATAAAAAATAATGATATAATAAGAATCATATTAATACTTTAATCTCATTATCATGACCAGCCATTTCATGTAGTGTTGAAAAGAAAAAATAATATCAATCATTCCATAGAGGTGGTAGTCCACACATACACATTGTTAAGGATTTATTTTTCCATAGAATAATAGAAAGTATTAATACAGTTTTTTTGTTATTTATTAATAAACATGATATAAATATCGTAATTATTTATTAAATTACCGTTCTATACCATCGTTAAAATATTTTGAAGTAAAAGAAAATGTGTTGCATCCAGAAGATGGTATTCCCCTCAATCCAAGAATTAATGTTTTGTTTTTCACAATAGAAAACGGTAATGGTGGTTAATGATTATTAAAATAGGATAATAAAAATAATAATATAAATAATAAATTTTTCATTACATAGGTATTTTAAAATTATATGTGTAAAATAAAAAATAGAAATGAAATAATTTAAGTAAAAATGATTTCTCTTATTGGGAACTTTGAGATTTCCTTGGAAGGTCCTTCAGAAATAGATGTTATAATGTAATATCATTTCACTAGTTTATAAATATAATGAAATTTTATTCTATATAATTGATAAAGGGAAAGGTGTAATAAGGAAACATAGTTTTTTAATCTGACTTGAAGAGTTGGTGAGATACCCCTTTTATATGTGGTGAGGGTGTTATTTTTTTTAAATATTTCAAATTAATATAAAGGGAGGAGAAGTTAAACACATCAAGTTGCATAAATATTAGACAATAAGGGAGTGGGGAAGATATATGTTCAATAAATTCTTCAAACACACACAATAACACATGTTTTTAACATATTTTAACCTTTTTCACTAAGTTAATCCCTTTTAACCCAAATTTACTCTTATAGAGGAAACTTGTTTCAACTAAGTAATTTTTCCATTACGCCTAATAATAACAGGGTCTATTTTAGATACTATTGAACCATTGATTCTAAATTTTAATTCTAATTCATTCTGATACAATTAATAACATTGATAAATATTAATTTTAAAATGAAAATATATAAAGTATTGATTTTTTTTGAGAATATATTACTTATGTTCTAAAATAATAAATATGGGTTTTAAAATTAAAAATTCACATAAAAAATATATATTATATCTTTGAAAATTGTTTCTGAAATTCAAAATTACACTTATATACTAATCATTTTATAAAAACATGTTATTTTTAAAATGACATTTTCACCTAAAATTCAATATATGTAGAAAAATAATAAATATTCATGTTAAGTAAATACTATTATATTAAATCCAAAAATAATGTGTAATTTTACAATTTTTAATTCAAAATTTTAAAAATTTAAAATTTATATAAAAAGAGAGGGATTTAATGGAAAATAATTTATATTGGATTTTTTGGCAATAAAAAAATGAAGGCCTTCAGGCCATTAGAGGACTAATTAAATTAGTATTGACCAGTGATTCATACAAAATATATTATATCATTATTAATGAAAAGTTTTTTGAAATTTAAATTCATATCATATAGAAAGGAAATATTTATCAAAATAAATTTCTAAGAATGAAATGGTCTTATTAGTCATTTTAGCAATACTAATTTCATTTCATTCATATTAAAACTAGCCTTTATTTTCATTATATAAATATTTGATAAATAAAATATTCGTATTTATTCTTGATAATTCAATTTCAAGGATTTAAGGATCTTTCATAATAGTTATATTTTTATATAAATATATCATGGTATCATTATAGTTTGGTGTTATATGTTAATTAATATGTCAAACATATTTGGTTCATTTATAGTGTGTTAAATATTAAAATTTTAGGGTGTTACATTCTTCCCCTACAAATAATTTCATCCTTGAATTTGTTTAATTACATACTAATGAAATTATGTGTGGTTATTCTTTTCATATTTATGATTTAGGATTTAACTTGTAATAAGAAATCTACATCACTCTCTTAGGTTATAACTTATTAATTATCCTTCCTCAAACAACATTAATCATTCCTAAAATCATATACCAAATTATATTTATACCCTAATCATATACTCTCAATAATATACCTTTTTCCAAACCATTTTAATATCCCTGAAAATAATCCATAATTAGATTATATATTCTTCCAAAACTGACTCTATTTTTAACCCTTGATGTATTAATCACTAGTTCATAAAGTCAAAAACTAGTCAATATATATAAAAACCCCAAAAATTAGATAAAAAACCCCAAAAATATCATAGATTACATTTTATGTAAATGAATAATCAATTATGAGGACATCAATACTATATAACTAACTTTTCCCAAAATGTATCAAATAATTACTACCTTAATATCTAACAAATTTGAAACCTTAGAGTTATCTGTACCTCAATATTATTTTCTTCAATAGTTATCCCCCCAAAATATAACCCTATTATACAATTAATTTTTAAGGTTATGGATAGAGTTTAGTATATGTTTAAGTACCTATAATGAAAAAATATAGAATAATAATCCATATATATTGCATAAAATCATTATAAATTTTAGAATACACAAAAATATCATTGATAAATATCAATCACTAATGAAAATAGATAATATTATAAAGTTTTAATTTATATTCATATATCAACCTAAATAAATTTGGTAAGATAATGAAACTCACATTCTTGCATGATAATATGTATATACTAAAATTTTAAACCATTTATATATGATCCCATATTCAGTTATAAGAAAAAGTGGAAACTAGATATATTCCTTTCTCAGATTAAATTTTGTGATTCAATTTCAAAAAAAATACTAAAAAATTAATGGTAATGATAATATATTAAATATGAATATGAAAACATCAATCTGAATATATCTTCCCATGTTAAATGTTTTGTTAACATATGATATTTTTAGATCAACCCATGACTCTATTTGTTTAATCCTTGGTTTCCCATGGTCATTTTTCTATTAGATTCTCCAACATAATTAGTTAACATTATTCCTAAATCCTTCATAATGATTTGTAAATATAATGTGATTAACGAATGAACATCCATCAAGAGTGTCAAAACTCGGGTTTAGTTAACCTTATTTCTCATGCACCAAGTGATGATAGAGTTAATACCGATTCCACTATTTCCTGGGTAATTAAACCTAGGGAAATTTTTACTAATTCCTACATCAATTTGAGTTTATATATAGGGATAAAATTACAATTATAACCATATACCCAAGTCTTTATGAAATCTTCTATATTTTATCTTATACATAGACTTATTTCAATGTTTTTAACTATTTTTCTATAATCATAATCCCAAATATATACAAGATTTTCGCAACTAACATAAAGAGGTTTCTATAACCATGAAATTATGATCAAAATTAACCTATAAACCATTAAATTTTCCTTAACAAACATCATATTCTCCAAAGTCATCTAAACCATTCTTATATACCTACTCTTGAGCCCTATACCTTTGTTTTTGTGCCCATAGCTCATAAAAACATACATTACATACTAGATTCAATAAAAACAATATATTATCAAACATAACTATCCATACTTACATGAAATAATGTAAATATTTCATTAAATAAATTCCAAAAACTGTTTAGTTTTATAGCTTTATAAAATTAGTATAAAACATAATAAAATTCATGTTTTTTCTAAACTATTGGATTTTTTTCAATATATAAGAAACTAAATAATTCATAATAATTCTTTAATATCTTCAATTAATTCTCTATAGAAGATATCCTATTAGTCAGATCATGTATAATAATTTTTTTATAACTTGAGGAAATAGAGACATAATAAAAAGTGATCTAAAATGCACAGAAATGGAAAACATCATCTAAGGATTTCAAAAAGATAAGCATAATATACATAATATATAAGGAATAAATCATCTAAATAATTCCTTAATCAATTGAAACTGAGATCATTCTATTTCTATGACAGCAAATAAAAACAAGGATATCAATAATACTAATATCAAAATGATGGAATGTATAGTTCTGGAAATTATAAATGTGATGTAAAGGGCTTGTGTCAAGTCATTTAATTTAATTTGAGACCATAGTCAATATATCTTGCTAATTTGGGTAGTCATACACCAAATACACCAACATGTTCTGTCTCATGATGCCTATTGATGCATTAAGTAGCTATATAATTTCAATCCACACCCATTACCTAATTAGGAATAATGAATTCACCATAAGAGTAAATAAGACATTTTATACCATTAAAAAAGGTAAATATTACTAAATAAAACATGTGTGTATATATGTAATGAATGATACCAAATTTCTATACATAATCAACCCCTCTTATTAGTCAATAATCATAAAGAATATAAGTATATTCCCCCATGTCAATAAAAGGGATGAAAAGGTAATAACCAATCCAGATAACGAAAGTGGATATAATATAATTACATATTAAACTTATCGATAATCATCCATATTTGAATCCCTAGATAATAAATATCATTACTATCCCCCATTTTAATAAAATAACATTATTTCTAGGTGAACATCATCCAATCTAATTTGTGTAAAAATGTGATGTTCACACCATATCGAGCAAAAAGTATATAACTAAGACAATACTAGAATAACATAATCACAAGATGCAACATGATCTACCTATCTCTATTTTCTTCGGAGGTGATTTTAATGAGATCATGTTCTATAAGGAAAAAAGAGGTGGATGTTTTTGACACCCAGCCTCGATGTCTAACTTCAAATATGTAGTCACTAAGGTAATCCTGGTTGATCTGGGGTTTACAGGAAATCCTTTTACATGGTTCCATGACAATACTGAAGGTACTCGCATCACTGTGCGTCTTGATAGATTTTTGGGTTCTACTAATTGGATCAATCTGTTTAATATGTTTCATGTTGTCCACAAGGACCTTAACTATTTGGATCACTGCCCAATTCTCATTGATTGTTTGCAAGGTGAAAGAAATCGACAACCCAACAGACCCTTCAGATTTGAGAGCTTCTGGGTAAAAGAACAAGAATGCGAAGAGGTGGTCCGATCAAGTTGGACGGGTTCCCAGGAAGATGTTGGCCACAATCTCCAACAGGTTTCTTCTGGCCTGAGATATAGGAGCCCCAAGAAATTCCCCCAACCTGATAGGCATTGTGATGTCCTTGAAAAGAAGTTTCACAACTTACTCAGACAACCCCCTTCCAGTGGCAACATTTCCAGGATTGGTGCCACTCAAAGAGAGTTGGATGGGGCCCTTCGTGTTAAGGAAAGATTTTGGGCTATGCGGGCACGTGAAACCCATATTAAAGAGGGTGGCACTAATATAAGGTATTTCCACCTGAAAGTATCTTCTAGGAACTGAAAAAACTATATCAGGAGCCTTTCAAAACTAGATGGAAGCAAATTTTCTGACACCCGTGGCATTCACAAAGCTTTGGAAGGCTATTTCCAGAACCACTTCTGCATGGGGACTCCTTTCATGTCTGCTGAAGTGGAAGAATGAATCAAACATGTGATCACCAAAGAGATTAACTAGAAGCTTACAAAATATGTGACGAATGATGAGATATAACTGGATTTGAAGCATATCCTCCCCACTAGAGCCCCATGACCAGATGGTTTTCACGCCCTCTTTGTTAAACAATACGGTCACATCATCAGTCCCGACATCTGCAAAATGATAAAAAACATCTGGGCGGGGAATACAAGAATTTCCTCCATTAACAAAATGGTCCTCGTCCTCATCCCCAAAATCAATAAACCTTAGGCAATCCCTGATTTTAGACCTATTATCCTCTGCAATGTTTCTTATAAGATCTTCTAAAAAATCCTTGTCAATCGGATGCGTCCTTGGCTACCTGATATTATCACCGAAAACCAGAGCGCCTTTATGGCCAAGTGGGTGATTACTGATAATGAAATTGTGGCCCATGAAGTATTACACTCTATGAAAACACGCTCCAATGCGAAAAGAGGAACCATGGCCTAGAAACTGGATATGACCAAAGCCTATGATAAAGTGGAATGGCAGTTCCTTAGAGCCATGATGCTGAGAATGGGATTCTACACTAAAGGGACAGAAATTTTCATGCACTACATCTCGACCATCTCTTTCAGAATCAAGGTAAATGGGGAGCTCACCAGAGGATTCACCCCAACCCGAGGCCTGCGCCAGGGAGACCATCTCTCCAATTTTCTCTTCATTTTGGTGGAGAATGTTTTCCCTAAACTTATTTCCAGGGCTGCATCATCTAAGTCTATTCATGGTGCAAAGGTCTACCGTGAGAGCCCACAAGTTCCACATCTCTTCTTCACCAACGACTGCATCCTTTTCTCTAGAGTCACTATTAATGAATGCTGGGTGATCATCCAAGCGATCTAGAAATATGAGCGAGTGTCTGGACAGTCTGTTAACCACAACAAATCGGAAATCTCATTCAGCGCAGGGGTGCCCTCTGCCAAGACAGCTGATCTTTGTGCATCTGTAGGAATCCATTTGGTTGATAAAAACTAGAAGTATCTTGGAATCCCTATGGTGATTGTCCAGTCCAAAAAATAAATCTTTACATCTCTGGTGGGTAGGATTGAGAAAAACATTTAAGGCTGGACACCAAAAAGAATCTCCAATGCTGGAAAAGGAGCCCTCATTAAATCTGTCATTCAGTCTATCCCCAGATACTTTATGTCGATGTTTAATCTCCCAGCAGCCATATTCAACCTAATCCATTCACTTACTACCAACTTTTGGTGGGTGAAAATGATGGCAGAAATCGACCCCACTGGTTGCCATGGGAGAAACTCTGCAAACCCAAGTTGGAGGGAGGGATGGGATTCCGGAATCTTCTGCTGTTCAATGACACACTGTTGGCCAAGCAAGGATGTCTCCTTCATAACCATCCATCATCTTTATGTGTGCGGGTACTCCGTGCCATGTACTTTCCCCACACGGACTTACAGGGATCCTTTCTTGGCCCCCGCCCTAGCTTCCTCTGGAGAAGTATTTAGGGGGATCGAAATCTCCTGAAAAAAGGATTGGGCTGGAGGATTGGAAATGGCTCATCCGTTAACATCTAGACCGATCCCTGGATTTTTGATAAGGATGGTGTGTGGGCCACATCCCCCACTCAACCAGGTCATGAAGATGCCACTGTCAACTGCCTCTTTTCAGACCAGGGCCCGGGATGGTCTTTGGAAAAGATCCAGGAATGGTTTAATGAAAGAGACCAAAGAATTATTCTGATCATCCCCTGGGTCCCCAATGTCGGCCTCATCAATCTTTTTTGGACCAATGATTCTTCAGGAAAGGTCATATTGAGATCTGGGTACATACCGACTCTTGGCATTCACTCTCGCGACCAAGATGATAGACCATGGAAAGCGCTTTGGAAGCTCAACGTCCCCCAAAAAACTCATCAGTTTTGGTGGCAGGTGTGCACGGGCACCCTCCCTACCATGAGCCTCCTTGTTTACTGACATATGGACAGTGATGAATCCTGCCATTTTTGCCCAAATATTGCTGAAACCCCTTGGAACGCCATCATTAACTGCCCGGGAGCCAAGGAAATTTGGTATAAATGGGACTCGGCTTTGGATGCTTCATTGGACATTTCCTCTGACCTCCCCTATCTTCTGATGCGTTGGTGTTCCTCTCTTTCATTGTCTGATGAAATCTCTGGTTTCACCCTGGCCTGGATCATTTAGGTTCAGTGTAACAATTCAGTTTTCCACCATGTTCATCAGCCTCCCGAGTTCTGGATTGAACGAGCCACTTCATGGATTGAGGGATGGAAGGACCGCAAAGGAAAATTTATACCAGGCATTTCCCCCTCTGATTCCCCTCACTGGACCCCCCAAATTAAGGGAGTCTTAAGCTTAACGTGGACGCTTATCTCCCCAAGGATGGGCCTATTGCTCTCAGCCTCCTTGATCAAAATCATCTGGGGCATATCATTGCAGCAAAATATGAACCACATCATGCCTTCTGGGAACCTACAGTTGCTGAGGCCTATGCCATTCTAGCAAGAATGATGCTTGTTGTGGAACTTGGATGGGATGATATCATAATCGAGTCTTACTGCCTTTCGGTTATCAATGATATTAACCACGATGATGCTGGAATCCAGGCCTTTGGCTTTATCATTAGAAGGATCCACTCGCTGCGCCAACGCTTCTATTGCTGCATTTTCTCCTTTACCAAAAGGGAAGGAAACAATGTGGCCCATCAGCTGGCAGCCTTAGGCCCCTTCGATGTCAACCAACTACGGCTGGACAATTTCCCTTCATGGATCTGCTTATGTACAACTTCTAATATTCACCATCAATATAATCATTCTTTAAAAAAAAGAACATAACCCTCACATAATAAAGGAAACCATGAATGATTTTGACATTGATGAAAAAAATCATTGAAAAAGAATTTTTTTTAATGGAATCCCAAAATAAGGGGCCAAGAATCAATTTGTTTAATACTTTGAGATCAATGAACCAAATTATAACATATATATATTTTAGGAAAATCATGAAACATAAATCCAATTTAGGTGATTCATTCTTAAAATGATTTGGTAAATGTAATGAATATTTAAAGATATTTTAAAATACATTTTAACATTAATATAAAATATAAATTTACAAGTCTCTTTCATAGGTTACTTTAGAAAAGATGATATGAAATGATTTAAAAACCATTAACTTTAAAATAAATATCTAATAATTTATCCATTAAAATATATAATGTTTTCTTGTATAAATGAGAAGAAAAATACAAATCATTTGAAAGTGATAAGAAAAACTATTTATATTATTCCCAAAATACCTTTTGTTTAAAACTCACATTGTAAGATGAGTAACAAACCATTCATTTGAGTTAAAACATAATTTTACAAAAGATAATTTCACAATAGCATATATAAAAATATTATATTTTGATAACCCCAACATGGATGGAATAATTTATTTAACAAACAATATAACTATATGACTGAGACTTGTGCTATTAATACCACTTATTAGAAACATAATCCATAAATAATGAATTAGTTGAAAAGGGTTTTATGTGACAAAATGTATATAATAAGATAATCTGAAAAAATTCAGGTGAATTATCCTAAATCAATTATTTAATTTTTTTTACGAAATACGGTGTATAACATGTAACTTCTCTCAAATAATCTGAATTGAGACCAAAAAATCCATTTCATATTGACTAACACTTAAATCAAAACCCCTTGAATGTCTAGGATTGCAATTTAAATTAAAATAACATGATTAAAATATAATTAATGATATCATATCCCAAATTTTTAGTGTATACACCACATAAATTAAATTTGGAAAATTATACCAACATGTCTCAAATAGATGAATTTGAGATGAAATCACATACCTCTTTTCTGATATATTATTTACTTGCATCAATAATCCTTAATATTTAAATTATGATCATTAAATACATACCCTAGAACATAATTCATAATTATAACCATTTATACTCATCATTTATATGCATTATAGATATATATATATATATTAGTTAGTTTTTACTAATTTTCAATATCAGATGTGAGTAATATTTATCGTTTTAAAACATTTCATAAAAGAGGTGTTGGTATCTAATATTTTTAAAATAACATTTATTATATAATATAGGATACCTGAATATATTCTCCAAGATGATTTATAAATCCATAATCTCATTTCATGGTATTTTTCTTCAGGATCCATGAGTTTGAAAATGGAGATGATCATTTTTTAGTAATTCATAATGAACAATGGGTGATTTCTTAATTAATTAGTTAAATATTAATATAACATTACAATAAAAAAATATATAATTTTATGAATTTTTTAAATCATTTAATAACATTAAATAAGTTATCATAGTCATCCATAATATATATCTATATTATTGTTCATGTATATGGTTAAACTGAAACAAAAAATATCCTAACATTATTAATGAATGATTATGTGATGGTTTGGTTATAATAAAATTATAAAAAAGCATGATGATCTAATTTAGAATATATTAAAGTGATATATCATAATATTAAAAAAATAAAATATATATATATATATATATATATATATATACATTACATAGAAATAAGAAATCATTTTATTTTTAGTTCAGTCATTTTAAACAGTAGAATGAACAACAATCATTTTATGATCATATCATTTATAGGTTATTGAATTTATTATACTAGAAACATAATGATATAATAATAATAATATCAATACATTAATCTTATCCTCATTTCCATCCATTTTTAGGTGATGAATATGATAACAAAAATATATCATTCCAAGGAGACGATGGTCCACACGTACTCATAGTTGATGATTTTTTTCTATAGAATAAGAGAATGGAATGATATGGTTTATAATTTCTAAATCATATAAATTAGATATATATAATAATTATTATTAAATTTCTATTCTATAAAATCATTTTATGGTGTTGAATGATAACTAAACATATTGCATCATGGAGGAGGTATTATGAACAACACACAAATAACAGTTTTGTTTCTCATGATAAAAAATGAAAAATGGGATTAAATGATATTACCATAGTATAATAAAATTAATTATATAACCCATACTAATTTAATTATATAATTATTTAAAAATTAAATGTGTAATGGAAATAATATACAATTAAGAAGATAAGTAAAAAATGATTATTCATGCTAAGCACTTAGAGATTTCCTTAGAATATCCCTTGGAAGTGGATGGAATATGAATATATCTGATGAATAGAATCTTAGTAGAGTGAAATAACATTATATGGGAAATAAAAATGTAAGGAGTTTAAGATGAAACATTATTTTTATATCTTCCTTAAAGAGGCAGTGAGAGGCCCATTTTATAAGTGTTGAGAATGAATTTTTTGTTAATATTTCACCTTTATATAAAATGATCACATGTTAAACTTGTCAATCGAATCATAAATTGGATAGTAATGGATTGGAGATGAGATAAGTTTGATCAAATTTTTTTGAAATTATAATTTCATAGAAAAAATAAAGATTTAAGCATATATTTTTTTGAAGTTCCAAGTCATAAATAAATACTAATAATGTCCTAATAGTCATATTATTTGTAAAAAACTATTTTCACCTAGAAAAACTATTTTTTGAAAAAACAAAAAAACCTCAATTAATAAAAAATTACTATGAAGAATAAATAAAATAATGTTCATTTTTTTAAATTATAATTATAAATTTTAGAAATTTAATATTTTAATATAAGGGTTAGATATAATGAAAAAATATTTTAATGGAAAATAACATTTTAAAGATATTAATCATTCAAATTCATATTTGATGTCATTTACTAATAAAATTAATATTAATTTTTTATACTTATCATGTTTATTTTATCATCATTATTTACAAGTTTATTTAAATATAAATGAATATCATATGGAAAAATAATATTGTGAAAAATACATTTCTAATAATTAAATATTTTTATTAGTCATTTTAGCTATACCATTTTCATTTAATTTATATTAAAAGTATTTTTTATTTTCTTTCTATAAATATTCCATATAGTGATTACTAAAATTAATTTATTCTAATTCAATATCTAGTATTTAATGGTCATTTTTAATATTTATATTTTTATCTAAATATATTGTGTTTTTATTTTAGTTTAGTGTTTCAGGTAGAGAAATATATTAAATAAATTTGAATCATTTGAAGGAAGTAATATATTAAAATATTATGGTGTTATATCGGGGGTGATGAAGGTTTAATATTGGTTTGGCCTTGGTTATTGGTGATGTTGTTAATCATTATTGGATGAAGGGGTCATTAGGGTCTTGTTAAAAAAATATGGGTTCTATGAGGTGGTTTTGACCACTTATTTTGGGTGAAGGCCTTCATAGGTTAGTTGGCATGGGGGATGGTTCTGACCATGGGTATGTTGGAGGTGTTCACCATTTTAGGAAATAGTTGGTTGTAGTTGAGACCACCAAATGGGGGATGATGCTTGTCATTTTTGTTTTGGTCATTGGGGTATATTTATTTTAGGATAGGTATCACCAAGCCTTTGGATTATTGTAATGTTGATAAGGTAGGGTTAATGTGTGTGGAAGTCCTTGGTATCATTGAAAGGTCTTGTGGATATGTCATTGGGGTGTTAAGATGACTTTGGATGATTATGTGGTTATGTTTCATGTGATTTAATGTAGTATTTTTTTGGTTAAATGGTATGTTCCACCTACTATATGATAGAACATGGATCTATCTATCCACTATATCACTGGACGAGGCAGCTAAAGGCCTACAATGATTGATGAGGATAGGTAGATCTAGATATGTTATTTATTGTTGGTTTGTGCTTATTTATGTTTTATCATAAAATAATTTATTTATAGATAAAATCTTGGTAAACCTATCAAGGTTTCCTACTAAGTATATACTCACACCCTTCATTGGACCATTTTGATAGGTTCATTCTTCAAGGTCTTGAGAATGAATAAAAGGAAAAAGGCTAAATGTAATGATTTTATTGGATGAGGGTATGAAGATGGTGTATGTGTCTGATAGCATGGCCTGGAAAGATGGGTCATGTAATTCTTCATGGTTTGCTAGGTGTATTTTTTAGAATTTTTATACACGTATATATATATATAGATCACAATACATTGGGAATTTTTTTTGACTTCTGTATGAACGGAATGACATGTTGATATTGGTTGGATTATCATTTATGATTTTTTCCCGTTATTACTATTAATTTTGATCTATTTCTTTAGTTGTGTCTATATCATTTCTTTTTATATGTCATTATATTTATTTTTATAATTAAAGGGTATAGTTTTCCCACTACTACCCAATATAAAATCATTACTTGTAATTATCCATCAGTATAAAGGGACTCATTCCCAAGGTTTTTATGTAAATATCTCATTCATGAACTTTTTGGGTGGTTTGAGGCATATGGGATTTATACTTTTGATTATGATTATAGGTTCATGGTTTGAGATAATGGTATATTGATAATAATTGTAATTGTATGAGTTTCTTTGATTTTTTTGGATTTTTATGATGATATCGGGAAACAAATAGGGCTTGTGTGGTCATCTTGTGTGGCCAAAAAATCATACTGGGACCAAACACTCAATTATATAAATATTACTGATATTTTTTCATGATTAAAACATGGACCATCAACCATGGTTCCAAATCAAATATAGTTATGTATTATATATGGTTTCATTGATTAGAGTACTTGTCAATTAGATTAGGCTCGATTATGGTAATGGGAAAATAATCAGGGGTTGTCTTGTGAAATTTTGAAGTTGGTGGATCATTTTTTGTTTGTTGTTGTATTTTAATTTTTATTTTAAATGTGTTGTAAAATTTGTTTTATGTTGGAAAAGGATGGATTCATGAAAAAAATATTTCTTTTTAAAATGTGTCCTTCATCTTATTTTTAAAAAGATTATTTTTTTTATTTTTTTTAGAATTAGCTGATTTCATTATAAAATATAGAAACTATTTTAGTTTTGAAATATGAAGGTGATTGATTTTTACCTAATTTTGACACTCTTGGAGAGTATTTATTAGCCGAGATTAAATTTAAAAATGAAAATCAAGATGTTCATAAAAATGTTTTAAAATGTAAAGTGTTTTATAAAGAAAGAAAAACTTTGAAAATGTCTAGCATGTTTTCATTTTTAAATAAAAATAACGAATTTTATTTATTTTTATTAATATTATAATTCTTGAACCTTGATGGGGTTTTATTGTTTGTGTGATTTAGAGAAGTTTTAAAAGGAAATATGTTTCAAAATATGGAAATTAAGATTTAGACTTTCATTTTATTCATGTAAAAAATTTCATTTCATTTTATAAAGGAGCTGTAATATTTTAATGTTTTTGATTATTTTAAATATATATATATATATATTTAAGTATTTTTATACCCTTTTCAAGTCATCTTGGGTTAAAAGTATGTTTTTATAGGTTCTTTTTATTTTTTTCTGTGTTGGATTTTGGTATTCGGGTTATCCCTTGGTGTGTCTCGGTAATTCATTACATGGTTTAGGAGTTATGTTTTTGTTGGGTTCACATCTCATGTTATTTAAATTGAAAATAAAATAATGGTTTTTAGTAAAGCTAATATATTTATCCTTAAGGGTAGTTCATTTCTTGTTATTAGCCTCACCTAGACTATAATCTAGGTGACTTGTGTTTTCTCTATCTCTCAATGGTGTATAGGTGTGTGTTTGTATTATCCAAGGTTGTAATATATTAGCATCATTATTTGGGAAACATCTTAGTTGATTTTAGTAATATAAGATTATAATCCTTGGTCGGAGAGTCATATTGGTAAGTTTTTTTTGGAATCAGGGGTTTAAATTATAAATTTGAGTGATTATTTGATTTGAAGATTTTTTTTCAATGATCTTAGAGTAGTTGTGATTTTTGGATATATTCCACATGGTATACTTAGTGGATGATTTTTTGGGTAGCTCCTATGTGATCAGTGTGTACTTTTGAATTTTCGTGCCTCAAAAATGGATTATTTTAAATTTGGTTTGGTTTTAAAGATTTTTATATTATAAATACTTGGGTTTGTTATTTGCGTGTCTAGAATGGATGTAGAACCATGTAATGAATTGTGTTGTTTTTTATCTTGTTAGATTAACTATGAGATGGTATTCATATATGAGGTCTCATATTATCCCTTTCAATCACTTATATGACTAAAAGATAGAAAAAATATCATTTCTTATTAATTTATGTCTTTGGTTGAGGTATTATACTCTTTTCCTTGATATGGGATTTGATGGACTTGGAGTGAATTTATTATTGTTCATTTAGATATCCTTTGGGTTTCTCTTTATTTAATATACTGAGGTTGATTCTAATATGATTATAGTTTTTATGGGATATTTTCCTTTAGTTTCATCATGGTAAATTAGTTTACTTATGGGGGTTTCTCTCATAGTAATGGTTTTATCTTATCCCACTTTTTTATAGTAATTATAAATTATATGGAGATAGATGTTAGGTCTCTATATCTTTTAAACTCATTGCTAAATTGTTCCAAATTATATCATTCCTTAATTTTATTTATTGTGGATTTATATGTCTTTTATATTTATTCATAGATGAGTAGTGTTCAATGATTTCCTAAATTTAGGATCTATTTGAGTTTTTTTCTATTTTCTTTACCCTCAAACCTATCATAATTTAGTGCACATGTTTTACTTCCTTATATATAGGGGTTAAAAGTTTCATAGTGGGGGGAATTGTGACATCCCTATGAAACTATTATTATTTATATTATATGATTTTAGGGTAATATAATTTTTTTATAGTTTTGTTTTTTAAATTTTATCTTTTTTAGATTTGTTCATCATGTTATATGGTTAATACACATGGTTAAGAAGAAACCATATTGATTTTATATCATAAGAGTTTTGTTATATATTCTTTATTAAAAAGTAAATTTCCCTGAGTATCATATAGTTCAAAACAAACTATTGTAAAACAAGTGAAACTTTATGTTAAATTTATATAACAGGTGTGGATGAATAACTTATGCATGGTTAAAAGAAATAGTAAAAGTTACCATGTTATAGTCCTCTAGTTTTTAATAGTGAGTTTTTTATCATTGAAACATGATTTAGTAAACTGTTTGGTTTTTTTGTTCTTAGATATTTCTAAATAGATATTTGGTGCTTGTTTTACTAAAATATTCTTCCTAACCAATAATTCATACCAGATTTTTCTAAAAAGTGATTTTTCACTATTTTAACTCTCTGTTTTAGGGAATTTCATCCTCCATCTCTTTTCACTCATTCGATAGACCCCATGGTAAATAAAAGGAGCTCCTACCTTCCGTATTTGTTATATTTTGAGCCTCCTTTCACTGACTCCAATAGGAAACAGAATGTAAAAAAATCCTAATTCATTTAAAATCCTTTATTCTTCTATATTTTCAAATTTTTCCTTTTCTGGGTATCCTTATGTGAACTCTAGGGGATATGGGTGGAGAGTATTATTACACAATGTTTCTAATTTTTGGAATAAAATGTGTTTTGGTATTTTGGAGGGTTCCTATTTATTTATTTTAGATTCAACTTCGATGTAAATACGTTAAATCATGGTTTCACTCGATTTGATGTTGGTATTTAGTATGCTTCATTTTAATTTTACAATATTTTATGGTTGTTGGGTTTTAATTTTTTATTTTTTAAATAAAATTCAAATATGTGATGGTTATTATAGATTTCCTAAAGTATTAAGGGTTAATTCACTAGGAATAAAGGTGTTTAAAGAATTTTATTAGTTTTAAGGGTTTATTTAAATTCCATGTATTTTGAAAAAGTCATGAGAGGTGTGTTTAATGAAAATCTAGATATTAAAATAATTTTACCCCATTTTGGTCATGTTAAAGGAGAAGGAAAATGATTCACATTGTTTATTTTGAAAAAAGGTATTTTTTGGATTAATTAAATTATTTTTCATGAATTGGGGTTCCATTTTAAAAGGTTTTATGAATGGTTTACATTAAGTTAGTCTCATGGAGTGATTTAAATTAAAATTTCAAAAATAGTTGGGAGATGTATCAATATTCCGAGTTGATATTTGAAATAATATATTAGTTGAAATTTTATATTTAATTTTCAATATGTGTTCTTGACCATCATTTACTCCCTTGGTTTTTTATTGATATAAATTATGATTCCCAAGAGGTATGTTGTATATTTTGGATGTTTGAATTTATTTTGAAAGGGGATGTTTCATGTGATGGCGTCAAAGGTGAGATGTTATATCAATTAATTATGCTTATTTATTATTTCATGTGATGATATAGTGGCCTCCTTATTAAGTTTTTTAACCTCTATTGAGTTTTTCATGGTATTCCAAAAAACTTAATACATGACCTAGATGACTGAAGCGAAGATGATATTTTACATTGACTTGGTGGTTGTTGCATATGTAAACTGAGAAATCCTAGAATAGATTTTGTCTCCAATGGATTCTGAATGCTTTAAGTAATGGGTTATGGGTCCCAATTAGTAATACATGACTATCAAGATGTAAATGGGTTATTTTTGGATAACCTAGGGTTTTAATCTCAGTTTTTGTTCTATATTACATGATTTTAATGGTGTATCCCATGAAATTTTCTTTTTATTGTGGATTATTTAGGGGATCCCATTATACATATTGGTTTAATTACTTATCCTTGATTGTTTCATGTCACTGCCTCTTTGGTTTTTTACATTTTTATGCTTTATTCTTATCATTATTCACATGTATGATTAAATTCCATTTTATCTGTGATTTATTTTTTTTTTCAAAAAAAATTTGTAAATGGGTTAGGAAGTGTATTATAATAACAATTTAGAGGTATATTTTCGAAAGTGGGTTGAAAAATATTTTTGAATGAGGATGTGTCATTTGTATCATTTTCATGCACTTAATAAGGAATCCTCTTTCCTATATTTAAAAGTGTTTTGATAAAAATGTTTTCGTTCTTCCCATGATTATTCTAAGAAGGGAGATGTTTTTAAAATGTGACATATGAATTATATTTGGTTTCTTCTAACTCATATCGTAAATAGTATTTTTAATTTATAATTCAAACTATCATTACTTAAATTTATTTTTTAAGGGAATTATAAAAAATCATTATTGTAATTCAAATGGTCGTTCTTATCTCAAACTCTTCATACACCATTTGAATTATAAAACTCTAAAATTTTCTTTTTATGTGACCATGATCTTGAAACTTTTGGGTCATTTTTTGGTTTTATCTAATGATGGATGGTGTGTGAGGTGGTGAGTGATTATGTGTCACACACATATGGATTTTATTATTTAGAGTTAATTAGTTTTATTTTATATTTGTGATATTATATATCTACCTTGTTAGCCTAAATACTTCCTTTAGTTTATTTATAAATGTGATATTGGTATCTATTTTATGTTTATCTAAGGCATGACTTGGTGTATGAGAATTTTTTGGTTGATGTTAGATATTACTCAATTTTTTATTTACCTTATATTGAAATTGATTATCTTATACATGGGAATATGATACATGGATGGGTCCTTCAAGCTTCATGGAAAGGTTTATATTTTTAATTATCTTTATGAGTGTGAAATCATTCCCAAGTGTACATTGTTGACACCCAAACACTAGTGTACAACCAATAGGGTTTAGGACTTCTCTTTGGGCCTAGTAAAGAGTCTAGTTAGGTGATGTGGAATTTCATACTGGGATGGTTCATTACAAATATAGTTTAATATTATTCATATGATGGTTGAAAAAAAATATTTTTCAAATCAATTAATGAAATATCACAACTATTATGACAAGAGAGATTTATTTCCTAAATAACTAAAGGGATGAGTTTTATTCTAATGTCGGTAATTGATTCGTGTTATATGGATTATGGCTAACTAAATGGATATGATGTATGGACTTATAATTTTAGTGGGAGTATCTTAATTAAAATTAATTTATAAAAATGTATAAATCATGTTACAAACTCATATATATATATATATATTATTTATAAGTTATAGTGTAGTACATGAATATAATTTTGAGTTGTCCAATAGGTATGTCCTGTAAAAAATTTATAATTTGATATTTAAGGTTGAAAAGTGTTCTCAAAGAGAATTATTTAATGAATCAGAATTAAAATTTTATAGAGATCAATTTCCACATCTCAAACTCAATGGAATTGGAAATAAGGTGTGAATAATACATTTATTCTCATAAAAATAGACATAGAGATCGGATGTAATTAAAAATGGGTGAAGTAAATCACTGTCTTGGAAATGGAATAAAAAATTCTATATTAAAGGTCAAAACTTATGGTCAGTGTTTACTAAGTGGATTTGAACAAGAATAAGAGAATTGATATCATATTCCAACTATAAATATAAATTGGATTTATGTATCTCATTTGGAAAAATGGATTTTTTTCATTATTATATATAGAGTTATTTTATATATATTAATGAGATGTTTTATAGAATTATAAATATAATAAATAGTTTATATATTTTAAATAATTATAATAATATCCAAAAAATTTATAAAAAAATAGTTATGGTTGATACTAATCGTATATTCCCTTTGTAATTTTTTCCTTAGTCATGTAAATGAGAAACACGTCTAATGAATCTATAGATATGTATTGTTTGAGACATTCAATTATGAATAGTTTCATATTTTTGAATTTAATTTATCTAGAAAAATGATCAAAGAAATATTTAGTAGAAAAAGTAAAGGGTTAAGTGGACAATTATATCATTCCCATAGTGATGCAAGTGGTCTAATGAGTGATTAAAAAAGACATGGGTTTTGTTACATTATTACTTTTACTTATAAATTTAGTTAGTGTAGTTATGTGTTTTTCAGGATACATAGGCGTAAAAATTCTTAAATTCTAATACTATTATAAAAATTATAAAATATATTGGATGAATCATTAATATTCTCTGATAAGAAAATGATGGTGAAACAATTAGTCTGATATTCACTGATCATATATGGTATTAGAGAATTTTTGAATAACTAAATCTACTTTGAACACCACAATGGAATGGTATGTCTATGACAAAGAATCATACCCTAGTAGACTTGGTTTTATTAATGATCAATCAGACTGAAATTTTTATTACATTCAAAGGTTATTCATTGAAAAATGTTTCATTTTTACATAACCACATTCCATTTAAATAAGTTATAGAGGAATAATATTATATATATACTATGAATAATCCCATTATGTTTTTTATAAATATTTTCTGTTGTGAAACACTTATATGATGACTGTCATTTGATAAGTTTTCCTTAATTCAAAAAATAATTTTCTATTTTTTATCCCAAATAAATAAAGGGATGTTATTTCTATAACCCTTCAAAACTCAATGTTTTCATGGATTGAGATAGTGTTATCCATTAGTGAAAAACCGCGAATTGAGTAGTTATTGAGATGAGTGTTAAAATTATAGAAGTTCGAGAAAAATAAATAAAAAAATGTTCCTAAGATGGATGTTTAGATGATTACAAAACGAGTTATGGAATAAGAACCAACATAGGTTACATGAGAATATCAAAGGTCTCATAGGATTCATTGGGAACCCATGATATATGAATTTCATGTTTAAAATGGTGCTGAAGTAATTTTTATAGAATAAAAAAACTATATAAAGACTCCATTGAGATTTTTAATTATAAGAAATGAGAAATATCAATAGAATCTGAAATGAAAATTATACACACTAACCATGATTGGAATATGGTGGATACACCTAAAGTAGTGAAACCAATAATATGAAATTGGGTTTTCCATAATAATATATCATGTATTATATTTTATACTTATAAATCCTAATTGTTTAATAAAATTTATAATGAAATTCATGATATTGTCTGTAAGGAAACCTTTTCCCTAATTATAAAGACAATGTCATTTTTGGATATTGGTTTCCATAAAAACACACTTAATTTTTGAGATATATCGAATGGGTGTCAAAACCAATTTACATAATTGGAAGTTATTCAATGATGTGGATATGATATATAGTTATGGTTTTGATTTTTTCAATTCTATTTTATAATGTGTAAAAGTTTCAATGGTCCATTTATTGATTGAATAAATCCTTAAAGAATTGGAATACCTAGTTTTAGAATATGATCATAGAGTTTTATCTAATTAGAAATAAAGATTATTATTATATATATAAGTATATTAATGGGAGTTTTATATTATATCAAATATTACTTGCAGATGGAATAAAACTTATCCAAAACGATTTCCTAAATTTACACACTCTAAAGATGAGGTTTGGTAAATACATATCAATGAATGTTCCTGGAGTAGTAAAATACATACCAGGAATGAATATGGAGATCAGATTCTTGATATAGATGAAATTATTGCTAATCATATTGTTTCTCACTTTCATAATATATTCAATAGTGCTAATATTGAAAAATACCTTATACCAGACATCATTCCTACCCTAGTTACTAGTGTTGATAACTCCTTGCAAAACAGAATCTGACTTGAAATTGAAATTAAAGACACCATCTTTAGTTTAAATCTAGAGAGTGCTCCTGAGCTGGATGGATTTAATAATGGTTTTTATCAAAAACACTGGTATGTTCTTCAAAATGATGTTTGTAGTGTGGTAAAAATCATTCTTCTCTAGAGGCATTCTCCCACAAGGGAATAATTCCCAATTTCTTGTTCTCATTCCTAAAACTGAGAATGATAAGGACTTTCAAAGCTTTATACCCATTTCCCTCATTAATTATCTTTTCAAAATCATCACTAAATTAATTACCAACCGAATAGAATCCATTAGTAATTGAATTGTTTCCTGGAACCCAATTTGGGTTCATAAAAGCAAGATCTATTCAATACTGCATCTGAAATTCCTTTGAAGCCACCAATCCTCTTAACAAAAATATTAGAGGTGGGAATTTTGATATTAAACTAGATATTTCTAAGGCCTTTGATACCATTGAATATAAATTCATGTATAAAGTCCTTAAGCAATTCATCTTTAATGAAAATTTTATTAATATGATCAAATCATTGTTTAATTCAGCTTATATCTCTTTTATAATCAATGGTTCACCTAAAGGCTATTTCAATTGTTTGAAAGGAGTGAGACAGTGTGAACATCTCTAAGATATTCTATTCTCAATTGCTGAAGACTACCTAAGTAGTATAATCTCTCAAGAAATATATAAAGGTTCTATAAAGCCTATTTTTTATTCTAGAAACTTGAATACTCCCTCACACCTTCTCTATGATAATGACATAATTCTCTTTACCCAGGGGGTAAAAGAAACATTTTGGCTCTGAAAACTATAATTCTTCACTACCAGGATGTCTCTGGTAAATATATCAACGGGAATAAATCATACATCTTTTTTGGAAAGGACTTTTTTCCAGGGAGGAAACTTACCATCACTGATTCTTTAGGTGTCAAAAAAGTCTCACCTACTTTCAATTACCTTGGAATTCCCATCTTCTAGGGTAGACCAAAAGTGAATTATTTTTCTCTTATCAGTGATCAAACGCTTCATAATCTTTCCTCCTGGAAGGGTAAAAATCTCTCAATGGATGGGAGAATTTGTTTGGTTAAATCTACCATTGTTTCTAAAATGGTTTAATCCAAGATGATTTATAAATTTCCAAAGAGACTTTTAAAACACATTAATGTGGCTATTAAAAATTTTGTTTAGACTGGAAGTATGTTGGAGAGAAAAATGTTGACTCTCCCATGGATTTCTTGCTGCAAACCTATTGATAAACGGGGGATAGGAATTAAAAATCTCTCTAATTTTAGTGAAGCTCTTTAAGCTAGGCTTATATGGAATCTCATTCATAACACCTCTCCTTATACGGATTTTCTTAGGGCTCTTTTTCATGATAAAATTAGAAATAACCATTCTCACTTCCTTACGTCCTTTATATGGCCCTCTATCAGAAACACTTTTAATTCTATTATGAAAAACTCTAGATAGATGGATAATAAGGATTCCGACTTAAAATTTTGGCTTGATAACTAGACTGGTGTTCCTCTGATCTATTTGATGGAAAAAAACATTTATCCTACCCACTCCTAGGACACTATTAAAAATTTAATGCATATACAAAACCCCTGTCTTCTTGAGCATGTTTAACAAATTGTTGACAACAATCACTTCATTAATATGAATGATTTTATTATTTGGGAACCTGACTCTAAGGGGATTCTTGATTCCAAAAATTACTATAATCATTTATTCAATAATGTTGACTATAATTTTTATTGGTTAAGTAAATTTAATATAGCCTGGTTAAAACCCTTGAGATTTACATTAGTATGGTGGATTGTGTATAGTAGAATTCACACGAATACTTGTCTACAAACATTTGGGATCATTCTATTTTCAAAGTGACCCATGTGAAATCAGCATCGAGAGGATATAAATCATATTTTTCTTTCTTTTGACACAGTATCTTCTCATTAGAATTACATTCTTGACATTTTTGAGTGAAGTTGGTTGCTTTGAGAATCCACTACCATGAAGATTCAACGATGCTTGGACATATCTATCTCCCAAAAAACTCAATAGTCTTTTGGATGCTACTATAGCAGAGCTTCTTCATGTAATCTGGTATGGTAGAAATGATTTGATTTTTCATAGTAACTCATTTAAAATTAATTCAGGAAAAGAGAGAATCCTCATGTCCATTTGAGAAGCAGCTTCGATACGAAAATATCATTGAAATAACTCGGTTCATGACTTTGAGATTCTCAGACGAGTGACAGTAGAGGGGAAATATCCTTTCCAAAATTATAATCTTGAAGTGTTTTGGCTCTAACCCCCCCCCCCCTAGGCTAGATTAAAGTGAATGTGGATGGAGCCTCTAAAGGAAATCCTGGACCAGCGGGCTGTGGTGCCATCTTCAGAAATCATTTAGACCAAACACTTGGTTGTTTCTATGGCTCCTGCGGTTCCTCCACTTCCCTGGGAGCTGAGATGATGGTCTTCATTCATGCCATTTCTTTTTTGCAGTCATCACAACTAGAACTAAATCTGGATCGAGAGCGAATCCACTGCCATCATTCAGGATATTTGGAACGGTACCATCCACCTTGCATGGTCTCTCACTTCATGTTGGATGGATTTCTTGAAATCTTTGGTGGGAATCAGCTTTATCTCCACCCAAACTTACCATGAAGCTAATAAGATTTTTGATGTGCTTTCCAATTTAGGTGTTACCCATGATCTGCATTGGAGGGATGATCTTCCCCCAAAGTTACTCTCTCTTTATGTTAATGATGTTAACAAAATTCCAAATTTTAGACTTGTGTAAACTTTTTTTTAATAATATTTGGTGTTTTTGTCTTTAACCAGAACACTTCCTTGAAAAAAAAACTCCAAAAGGGGCACTTTACTAGTGTTACATTCAATAAATCATTGTAATATTCAATCTCATTCCAAAGAGTTATAGAAAATGGATAGAAATTCGTATGCTTCCCCAATTGGATATATCATGTATTCCATGTTATATGGTTGAAATGATGGTTCTTATACTATTATCATATCATGTATATATTATTCCAATCTTGGTGAGAGTTTTTTGATTTTTTCAAATAAAATTCATAATTACTTGAGAAGAATGAAGGATTTGTTCTTTGATTTTAGGGCATGTGATGATATCGTTGCAATGGGTTACATTTATTTATGTTTAAAAGATGATAAATTTGACATGAGATCTAAATAATGTTTTATTTTTTTTCATATATTATAGAGCCATCAGTTGGAAGAGTTCAGAAAAGGCCACCACAATAGACATAACAATAGAGGAAGAGTACATCACTGCATGAGATTCTATGAAATAAGTTGGTTAGACCAAGAAGTACATTTCTAAACATAGTATGGTTAATAACATTGAGGGATAAATTTATATTTACTATGGTAATAATGGATCCATTTAACAGTAAAAGAAACCTCTATGTTTCTAAAGGAGCAAACACTTCCTTATAAAATACCATCTCATATGGGAGATCAATGAGAAGGATGATGTTATAATCTATTGGGTGTCCATAGATAAAAATATAGTGGATCCATTGATGAAACCATTACCATATTAGAATCATGAATGTTATGTTTAATTTATTGGTAAAATATGAATAAGATATTGAATATATTGGTTGAAAATGTATCATTGTTTTATAGTAATAAAAATATTCAATTATCATTCATTTCAGTTTTCTATAAAATATTTTACATGAATTATTTAAATATAATATCCCCTAATAGTTGAAAATTGAGTTATATCAAGTAAATGATAATCATATATTATTATGGGTTATGATGGTATGTTAATATCAACATGATTAGTGTACTCATGAGATAATAAGTAATGACTTGTTAGTTGTTTTAAACCACTAAAAATATCTCACGGATTGTCATAAAATTATCGATATATAGATGTGTGTATTCTTATTATGAAAATTTTTCACCATTGGGTAGAAATATAAAAAACAAGAGAACCTTTAAATCTTCATAAAATTATAATATAATAATTTAGTGTTAGTTAATAAATTTGAAATTGGAAATGTTTCATATCATGTCATTGATTAGAGATCAACCAAGATGGGATTTCTCCACACATATGAATAAAAATAAATCTGAACCAAGATTTAATTAGACTGAGGGAATTAATGAATATGTTTAGTTGATTTAAATTTTATGGTCACAGATAAATAGATGAGGTAAATGTGATGTTATCATATTCTGGATGAATGAAATGTGATGCATTCATTTACTAGGTAAGTCTTTTTGTGAGAATAATGTATATTTTAAAATCATATACTAGATTAATATTGTTCAATGTCTTTTTGTCACTTTATGTCAAGGATAATTGGATTATATAAGTCTATATATGATGTATATAATATATATTTTAGTGGACATGTATGTATGGAAATATGAGTAAGTTTGATTACGATCACACCAAACCCCATTGTAGGATGAGTAACAGTGATGATTTTCTAGAGTATAATCTTTTCTTAAATTTCTAAAATTAATATTTCACATTTATTTTCAACACTAAAAAGGACCACAGATTCACTCTGTTATGTATTTTTATAAGGAAAATGTAATAGAACAATTATTTATTTATAAAAATGAAGATATGTTTGACCAACCATCTCCCAATGTGTTTTTGATGATTTCGTAAAGAGTTATAGATTGTTTTATAAAGACCTTATAGTAATTTTGTGTTTTTTTGAAGATTGTTGGAGACAAAAAAATATTAGTATATTATATTTTATGATATCTTAGAATCAAAGAAGGTGATATTAGCATGAATATACCCTTATCATACCTTATGATTGATATCAATTATAGCATATAATGATCTTATGATATGTGATATAACATGAATGAATCAATATAATATATTCCAATTGGTTCATTTGGTTATGATTTAATTAAATTGATTCATTAAATAAATAAACATGCATTATAATTTTAAAATGATCAAATAGTTATGAATGTTCTTCAATAGGAACTAAAATGATATAAGTACCATGAGATGGTAGACGAAACATTAACACTTCAACACTCTATGTATAATCAATATTTTATTTAAAAAATATGTTATTCTTCACATTGATGGTACCTCAGTTTATGAAATCAAAGACAATACAATCTTCAAGATCCTATTTCACTATTCAACACCATCCAAGAAGGTTCTCACACACCTTCAATGTCCATTAATCATCTCATAGGAATGATGACTCAAGGCCGGTTTAATCCTATCAGAGGGAAGATTCATTTGGATGTTTCTATAATGATTATTATCTATTTTACATAGAAAAGTATAAATCATAAAGCTTTTGGAAATTAATATAAACTCATTTGATATAATTACTTTTATTATATTGACTATTTTTACTATATATTTGGAATTTCATGGGTTTCCTATACTACCTAAGATTGTTTTATAATATCCTAAAACCCATCAAATGTGGGACATTATGCTAATAGGGAGGATGCAACATGAGGGTTGTTTGTGAGTATAGTATTGTATCATGACCCTTTGGGTCACACAATGACCTAGCCCCATGTTGGGTTATCATGCTGTGATTCTCAAGGTCATATTGTGATATGCCCAATTTCATGTTTTTTATAGATACGGGTTGTCTTATTAATTAAAAATCAGACCCTATCATGATTAAGAGGGAGAATATACATGTGGAAGGGTCATTCTATCAGATCCTTCCCCATTTTAACTCTATTGAGTCACCTTGGTGAGGAGAGGTTTGGAGGTTTTTTATTAGGAATCAAGGTAAGTTCTTACCATTATTTCCTTATACTCTTCTTCAACTTTGTTAGCCACTATTTTTTGAATATCTGTTCTAGGGTTTCATGCTAATTCCCTTGGATCATAATGGAATTAGGCTGATATGATTGTGATTCCTTTTTTGGGTGTATTGGGAGAATGTAAAAGGATGTTGGAATGTCATTTATATAGGAGTTGGTGAGGATATTCCAATATATTATTATTTTAACCATTATTATTCTACATTTTATGTTGAATAATTAATTATAAATTGTTATAATTAGTTATTCTAGATATGATGGCTTGAGATAGGTGTTTTGGGGTTGATATGAGCTTGGAAAAGGATAGGAAGGTATTGTATAAGGATGAATAGGGTATGGTGTGGAAGGTAACTATGATTTTAAGACAAATGGTCTATAACAACCTAGATACTTATACAATATATATTTTTTCATTTTGGAATTCAATAGACAAATTCATTATAAATTTATAATGATATAAGTTATATCTATATAAATTAAGTAATATTTACGAATATAATGGTAACCTCACCGATGATAGTATAAATTAAATTTATGTTTCTGATAAGTGAAAATATGATATATTTACATCATTTAATAAGTAAATATTTTTTTTTCAAAAATTTTAAATTAAGTATTTGTATTTTTGTGAGTCACAATTATTTAATTACAATTTCTTAATTAATATAATGATTTAAAAGAAAATATAGTTTCATATAATAGAATCATTAATTAGTATTTTATTTTCTTATGATTATAAGATAATTTTATGAGACCCTAATTAAATATTCAAAGTGTTAAAAAACCCTTTAAAGTTTTAATATTTGTATGTTTTAAAATAAATTATGATCCTAATTAAAAATTAAATTCCTAATATTTAGAAAATTATTTTCTGATAATGGAGTTCGGTTTTTAAAATATATATGTCAAAAAATAGTTTGGTTGAATTTTTGGGATTTTTCTAAAATACTTGATTTTTTCATGAAAAGTAAAATACAGTAATTTACAGAATATATACATTTTATGTTAATTAAACTATTCCTTGAGTCTTAAATAATTTAAGAATACTAATCTAGAATAAAAATTAATTATTTTCATATATTTTATGATAATTCTCAAACTATTCATTTTCTTGAGCTAAAAAATTAAACAAAGGAATAAAATATTCTAAACCACCCCTCTCCTCCACAATAAATACCACCTCTCCCCATCACATCTCCTCACAACTAAAATACTTATAGATTTTTCAATTTTATCCCAATTACCTTCCTAAAACTCTTTCCCATGTCTGGCACCTATTTTTCACACCAAATGTCTAAAACTAAGGTACTCAAGGATGTTCTCAATGAGGAGAATTCAAGAGGTAAAAATCTCATTCCTTTTCTTTTAATTTCTTTTCAATTTCCTTTACATCCATATTATCTTCTCATTAACCATTATAAAAGTGGAATTAATACTCCATTATAATGTATATAATATAATTTTATCATGTTTATGTAATAATTCATCCTCAAACTTCTTCTTCACTCCCTTTTATTCTAAAATTGAGAACATCATCTGTGATGTGTCAATTTACCGCCATCAAAGAGAATACACATTAATTTTTCATTAAAACCTTAAATCATAGTCTTAAAGCCATTATTATGGTAAAATTGTATTTTATTATACATATTATAATTTAATTATTGTTCTATAACTAATATATAAACATGATATTGAATAAAATGACATAAGTTCGTGATGATCATGAAAACCGCTAAATAAATAAAATCACAATCACTAATGTTTTATGAAATGATTCATCCTAATATAAAAAACAAAATTATATAATTATGGAAACATATTAAAACCATTTTATTCACCTTATATATTTTTTCAACCATTCAACAAGAAATTCTATAATGAACCAACCATGGAAACCATGAAATAAATGCACCTGAAACAATGAAAATAACAAAATATTATGAATAAATGGATGGAATGTTGTTATAAGAATATCATATAAGTAATTATAAATATTAATAATGTTATTTAATATATTAATAACCCTTTTTATACCATTAGAAAATAGTTTTGAACATGTTTTAATTAATACAAACCCACAGTAAGGGAATTATTAACACAATTTCCATTCATTAGATTGACCTTCTACTTCATTGATTATTTGGTACTGGGATTATTTTTGAAAGTAAATTTTATTATTTTATGTTTTTAATGTTAATTTATAGTATATAAACATATTACATTATTTTTACTAATTTTCACTTCAATTATTTGATATTTTTAAGGGACTTTTCTTTAAAAATCCTCTTTTAATTTTTTTACAAAATCCAAAAAAAAAACGTTTTTAGGAAAATATTCTTATTGTATGTTTATTTTATAGTTATTGGGAATTTTTTAGGATTATGGGTAGTACCTATAACTCCCTCCAATTCATTAGATATGTTTTTGTTTGAGGTCGACCATATGGTTACTACAACTGTAACTACGATGGTTATACAATTTGGTAGCCGCGAGGGTTACATAATTAGGTAGCCATGGGGGTTGCATTTTAAGGTATCCATGGGGATTAAAAATAATATGGTAGCTTTGAGGGTTCAAATATTAATAAGGGTATTCCTAAAACTATATAGTTTATTTATGTTTTCTATTTTTAGGTAAATCTTATGTTTTAATAAAGTAAATATATGATACATATTAGGTGAGAAGTATGACTTTGGGAAAATGATTTCATATGTTTACAAGTATTCAAGGACTAATAGTTTTTTTCATTATTTTTATTTCCCTTACTAAGATTTTTTTTTCATCTTAAGATTTAAATTTTTTTGATAGGGTTTACGGATGGGTAATAGAAAAAGAGAATCCAAGATTAATGATGTGGAGGCTTTTCATAAAAAGATTTCATGTTTTTATTAAAGAAATATTATTTTATGAAATAAATGGAAAATATTTTAGTAGTAACTACTTTTTATTATTATGGATTAATATATATATATATATATATATATTATTACCTAATTATATAAAACTTCAAACTAAAAATATTATTGGGAATATAACAAAGTGAATTTTAAAATAATTTACTATATTATTCAATGTTTATAGTTGAGTCCCTATAGTTGGTATTAGAGCATGATTTTTATAACTATAGAGGTTAGTATTGTGTTAAGAGAATAGAATAAATGATTTATATATTTAAATGTTATTGAATTTGAAGATTTTCTTTTTTTCTTTATCTATGATACGTCTATTCAGAATGGGTTTTCAAAGAAGAAATAGGGAAGATGAAGTAGGTAGGCACCAAGAGGCTAATATATTTCCAAATCTACATCCTCAAATGGTAGGGATTAGAACCATGTAGTTTGTGATAGTGATGGATCAGTTGATTCATACTATACATGTTTGATAAATCCATTCAATATAACAAAATAAACTACCATAAAGGAACATGGCGATAATGGAACATTTTATGAGGAAACATCATGCTGCTTTAATTGATATTCTAACCCAATGGTGGATTAAATCCCTTGAAAAGATATTCAATGTCATGGGGTGTTCATGTAATCAAATTTTTATCCTTTATATTAAAAATTATGAATGTTAAGATAACTAGTAGTGGCCAATGGTCAAGAATATCCTATATAGAGAAGAAATTATTCATTGGAATGCGATGAATTTAAGAATATTTTCATTTAATATTACTTTCGAAAGGTGGTTCAAATTAGGATGGAAAAAAATTGATGGAATCTAAATAGAAGGATAAACATTCATTGGCTATTTATCGTGTAAACATCACTCTATTGGAAAGGTACGCTCCAAATATTATTCAGAATCTTGAGAGTAAAATCCATCATTTTTACTTCTGTTTGAGTCCAAGAATCTGAAGGGAATTTGACACCCAAGAATTCAAATGTAATTAGAAACATGTTTGATGTAATGAGAGGGTAGGAATGGAGTTTTTTGATGATCATGGGAACTTTGAAAAAAATAATAAGAAAATGTCCATATGGGAGGTAATGGGTAAGAACCAATCAAATAAATCTAAAGGTAAGAAAGTATTGTTTTCAGTTTGTGGGAAGTGTGGAAAAAATCACCATGGTAATGCTTTAAAAGGCATAAGAAATGTTTTTTATGTGGTATGTTTGGACATATGGATAGAGATTGTAATGAAAATGATCTTAAGATTAATTCTGATATTAAAACTGTAAAGTGTTTTAAATGGGGTGATATAAGGAATTATGAAAGTACCTTCCCAAAAAAAGATTTCAATGATGATAAGAAGCCATATTATAATAATAAATATGCACTGAGATCTTTTGAAATAATATCATCTGATGTTGGGCCATCCAATAATTTTTTATCATGTAATTTTTTTATTGAATCATATTTTTCTAATGTAATATTTTATAAGGGGTCTACACATTCCTTTATTTCTGAGATTTTTTTTTGTAAATTGGAAAATTACCTCACAAAACCAGACCATAAATTATGTTTAAAACACTAGGGGAAATATTATAGAAAAAAGGATTTATAATAATTTTTATGTTGTTTGCTTTGTAAATAAATTACCAGCGAAACATGTTTTTTGACCCTAGTAGAGTTTGATGTTATTCAGAGTATGGATTGGATTTTCTTTTATCATGCTAAGAATGATTTTAGGGATACAAAAGTTATTTTTTGGAATGTATTTTAGTTTGTATACAAGAATAAATACATAATATTGGTTACATATCAAGAATCAAAGAAACTGATTAAGGATTAAATGAAACTTATCTTTCTCACATTGTTGAAAACATGGGAATTGTTCAGATTAATGATGTGTTAGTGGTAAATGAATACATTGATATTTTCCCTGATGAGTTACCTGATTCTATACCTGATCAAGAAGTTTAATTTTCTATATAATTATTTCCTGATGATAATCCAATTTCAAAACCCCCCTATCGAATGGATCAAGTAGAACTTCATGAATTGAAAAATCAGTTGCAGGTGTTTCTTGATAAATACTTAATTTATCTGAGCACTTCACCATGCAGTGCACCGGTTTTTTTGTTAAAACTAAATATGATTCCTTAATACATTGCACTGATTATAGATATTTGTATAACATTACTATTAATAATAAGTATCCTTGGCCTCATTTTAGTGACTTTATTGATTAGCTCCAGGGAGCTCAATATTTTTCCAGGATTGACATGAGATCCAGGTACCGTCAGCTGAAGGTGGAAGAGGATGACATCCTAAAAAAATTCATACCAGCTATTAGCATTTTGAGATAGTTGTTATGATCTTTGGATTGAAAAATTCCCTTGTTGTATTCATGGATCTTAAGAATAGAATATTCCATGAATATTTGGATAAGTATGTTTTGTTTTTATTGATGATATTTTGGCCATTTAAAAGAGTTACGGGGATCATGAAAAACATTTAAGGACTGTCTTGAGAACTCTCAATGAAAAGTAGTTATACCAAATAATTTAGCAAATCTATTTTTTGGTTGCAAAATAATTCATTTATTAGGTTCATTATAAATAAGGATGGCATTACAGTTGATCCCACCAAAACAAAAGTAGTTTATAAATGGACAAGACCTATATATTTTATAGAGATTTGTTGTTTTTATATATTAACAATTTATTATCAATGATTTTTTTATAAAATTCAATATTTTCTAGAGTTCCAACTAAGTTAACATGAAAACGAGTTAAATTTATTTTGATAGAGTAATGTGATATTTGGTTTTAGTAACTGAATAAGAGAATAATGAATGCTCTAGTTTTTTCCCTACCATTTGTAAATGGTCATTTCTTCATCTACAATTATTCTTCATTAAAGATACTTGGTAACATTCATATATAGAATGATTTGGTAATTTCTTTTTCTTCAAGCTAACTAAAACCTCATCAGTATAATTATCCCACACATGATTTGTAATTAGAATCTATGTTTTTTCTTTAAAAATTTGGAGGCATAATTTATATAATTCCAAATGTGAAATATATAATGACCATAAAATTATGAAGTATATATTTATATATAAGGAACTGAACATGAGGTAGATTAGAAGGCTAGAATTGATAAAATATTACGATTGAATGATCAATTACCATCTAGTAATAGTGAACTGTGTGGCAGTAACATTGAGTTGAAAACATCATTATCCATTAACCATGTTATCTTTGTAACCCGACCCCTTGGTTAATGATTTTATGAATTTTTTATTGGATGTTCTTAGTGCAAGAAATTACTCTGTATTGTTTTAGTTGTCAGTGTAGTTGTCTCTTCCAGACAGAATTAAACAAGAGAAGAAGGAAGAGTGTGAGTTATAGAGGATGGTAGAATTGGGGAAAAGGGTAAGTTGCAAGAATTTAACATTGATAAAGATTGTGACTTGAGATTTGGAAAGATATTATGTGTACTATGAGATTCCCAGGTGAAGAAACTATTATTGTGTGAAGCTCATAGTTCTCTATTTTCAGTTCATCTTGGAAGTACTAATATTTACAATGAAATTTGAGAGTATTACTGGTGGGATGGATTGAAAAAAGATATGGAAACTTTTACCATGAAATGCTTGAATTTATTAACAAGATAGTGTAGAGAGATAATTACAAAATGGGATGCTTCATCCTTTTCCAGTACCAGAGTGGAGATAGAAAAATATATCCATGGACTTCATTATGGGACTAAAAAATACTTCACGAGGTTACAATGAAATTTTGGTTATTGTTGACCGACTGAAATCTACATATTTATCCCTGTTAGTGATACTATGTCTTTGGATTAGCTTTCTCAGCTATAACTCAAAGAAATTTTCCGGATACATGGAGTCCTTCTATCTATTATATCTGAATTTAATCCTAGGTTTACTTCTAACTTTTGGAAAGGCCTCCATATGTTGTTAGAAAATAAATTATATTTTATCAAAACCTTTTATCCTCAATATTATGTAAAGTCAGAGTGAAAATTTTAGGCATTGGAAGACATTCTTTTAGATTGTAATAGGGATTTCCAAGGATGTTGGGATCAACATCTTTTTTTAGTTAAGTTTTCTTATAATAATAGTTTTCATTATATTATACACATTCCACCTTTTTGAGTGATTATATAGAAAATGGTGTCGAAATCTGACATTTTGGGATGAAGTTGGGGAATGGAAGTTGATGGGACTATAATTAGTAGAGTAAGTGACTATGAATGTGAAGATAATCCAACATCACATTAGGAGAAATAAGAAGAGAAATAAAAGTTATATAGAAGACAGGAGGAAAGGATTTTCTTTCAAAGATGGTGAACATGTATTCATTAAAATAAATCCTTGTTAAAGTGTTATATATTTTGGTATGAAAGGAAACCTAAGTCCACGGTTCATTGGACCTTTCAAAATCATAGATAAAGATGGACCGGTTTCTTACCATGTATATTTTCTTCCGATTTTATCTCAAGTGCACAATATTTTTAATGTCTCGATGTTGAGAAAGTATGTGCCTAATTCATAACACGTTTTGGGCCACCAATTAGTTCACTTGGATTATAATATTTTGTATGAGGAAAATACAATATATATTCTTGATTAAAGGGAGAATGTATTTCAGAGTATGGAAATTCACAAGGTTAATGTTTTATGGAGAAACCACATGTTCGAAGAAGAAACATGGAAATGAAAAAATTCTATGAGGAAAAGGAATCCTTAATTGTTTAATAAGTGAATAAAAATTATGAGGATGAAATTTTCAAAAGGTCAGGAGAATGTAACACCCACGGTATTTATAAAATAATATGTTTTTATATTGGAATTAAATAGATAAATTCATCACAAATGTATAATCTAATAAGTGATATCTATAGAAACTAAGGAATATTTACTAATAGACTGGACCCCTCACCTATGAGAGTATAAATGAAATTAATGTATCTTATAAGTTAAAATATGATATATTTATATCATTTAATAAGGAAATATTTTTATTGAAATTTACAAAATAAGTGTTGGTATTGTAGGGAGTCATAATTATTTAATTACAATTTTATAATTAATATAATTATATAATAGAAGATATAGTTTCATAAAACAGACTCATGAATTAATATTTTATTGTCTTATGATTATAATACAATTATATGATAACTTAATTAATTTTTCAAAGTGTTATAAAATCAGTTATCCTTTTAAAACTAGAATTTTTTTCGAATAAATTTTGATTTTAATTAAAAATTTGATTTCACATATTGATAAATTTATTTTAAAATAATGGAGTTCTTGTTTGATTTATATACATTAAAAAATAAATAGGGTGAATTTTTTGGATTTCTCTGAAATACTTAATTTTTAGGTGGATAGTAAAATAGAGTAATTTATAATATATATATTATAAGTTTAATAAACTATTCCATCAGGCATCGCTGATGTGAGAAACATAATCTAGAATCATCCTTCTTTATTTTAAAAAATTTTATGATAATTTTTATACTATTCATAGTATTGAGCCAAAATAATAAACAAATGAATAAAATATTCAAAAAACACCCCTCCCCTCCACTATAAATTCCACCCCTCACCACATCTTCTCCTCACAACTCAAATCCATGTAGCATTTTTAATTTTAGCTCAATAACATTACCTTGACTCTTCTCTACATCCAATACCTACCGGTCTCACAAAAAGGCCAAAACCAATGTCCTTATGGAGGTTCTCAAAGAGGAGAATTCAAGAGGTAAAAACCTCTTTCCTTTTCTTTTAATTTCAATTCAATTTCTTTTGTTTCTTTATTCTATCCTCATCTCCCATTATCCAAGTTGTGTGAAAACTCTATTATTTTATTTATATTTTTTCTTTATAATTGTTCTGGAAAAATTCATTATCAAAATTCTTCCCTTCTCCCATTTATTCACAAATTGATATCATCATCCATGATGTGTCGATTTACCGCCATTATAGACGATACACTTTAATTATTAATTTTCACCTTCAAGGCTAGTCATAAAACCATTAATATGGTTAAATATTATATAATTATACATATTATATGTTATTTTATGTTCTGTAACTAATATATAATCATGACATTGAATAAAATGATATATGTTCATGATGATCATAAAAACCACCAAATATTTTAAAGCATTTCACTATTGTTTTATGTAAAGATTTATATTCATATCAAAAATGATATCATTATGGAAACATATTAACACCATTTCATTACCCTTATATATTATTTCTTCCATTCAATAATAAATTCCATAATGAACCAACTAGGAAACCATGAAATAAATACAACTAAAAAAATGAAAATAAAAAAATATTTTTAATAAATTGGTTGAAAGATGTTATAGGAATATAATATAATTTTTCCGAACCCATTTCAGAGTGTACAATATTGTGGCTACCGTAAGACCTCTTCCAATAGGATAGGGGGTGGTTATTAGCACCATTTAGGAATATCCCACAAATGGGATGAATTTGCCTATGTGCCCACACACACAAACACACACACATATCTAAGACCAAAATGATGAAATGTATAACAATAAGTAAAAAATAATGAACACCACTAAGATACCAACAATAGAGTATTACAGTAGGAAACTAGAAATTAAATTGGGAAATAATTCAAGCCCCCCACAAAAGGAGTCCAAAAAAGAGAATGTACAAGTTCTTAAAACTCATCCGCAGAAAACCCTACCTGAAGAGAAAGGTACTGGATAACTGTCTAGAGTCATTGGAGCGCACCCTGAAAATCTGGACTCTCTAAGAACCACCTGGTCCTTGTCCACCTAGGAATCCATCGATCCTTAATAATCTACATAAGGCATGACACATGTGGGAAAATCTCATTGAAGGGTGAATAAAATAAAACTTAGTAGGAAACCTGCAATCCACAAAGAAATACCACTATGAAAAACATGAGGTATACCAGAAAGAAATACATTAATTTTACCAAAAATAAATAGTATATTCAGCTCATGTAGGTATATGACTGTAGTATGAAAAATAGTATTATATGATTTAGTCCAGAAAACACCCTTTATTGATAATACATGTTGTCTTGATGAGGCACTCCGTCCCAATAAGACATGTAGTCTTGGAAAGACAGTCAATCCTAAAAATATACATAGTCTCGAAAATAAACTATGTTCTGATGAGACATGTAGTCTCTATAAGATACATAGTCTTAGTAAGTCATGTAGTTTCAGAAAGTCACATAGTCTTAAGTCACATAGTCTCAAAGTAAAAACTATCAATAGGATTATTCTCATAGAACACTCGTTATAGGATAACCTGAACCTCAATCCATTAGGGTGTATGATATTTTCACCAAAAAACTCACTTAGAGTATATAAAAAGGACTATATAATCTTCAAGGGTCCAAACGCTTCAAACAACTCATCAAACAGAAACATGGTTTGAATGTTATAGCTTTTTTCGTAAAAAGGTCTGACCCAAATCCAATCCATCCCAGTCTAGCCCAAACCAGCCTAATCCATTGGGACCATCCTTTTGGTCCTACTAGGTTATGACCTATTGTGTCTAGACCATTGGGTTTCCTGGATCACCCTAACTCTATTGGTCTGGCCCGTACTGTTGGCCGACTTGGGTGTCAGGTGCAACCCACGCTGAACACATACCACCTGGTCGACGCGATACTCCAAGATAATGTTCCTCCCTAGTCCATAGGGTTTTTCCTACCACATGCCTCCCACTAGTCTCTGTGTTGTCCCATTTCCCATGCTATCATATTGTTGACACCATCCACCCTGTAGCCTTCCACTGCACACATACATGACCACCGAGAGCGCTCTTGGGGTTCCTTACACAAACCATAGGGGCTCCTCTAAATCCTATTAAATTATGTGGTAGCATATCCGATCTCATCATATAAATATCTATACCACTACAACCTCTTTGGTCAATTTTCCTACAATCCAGTGGGCTGATCACATTTAGATCCTCCTAGAAATTCAATCCATAACCATAAGGGTACAATGATGAAGAATGCTAAGAATGGTGGAAGACAAATGCTCCAAGAACATATGAGGAATGATCCTGAGGCTTTTTTTGGGTCGATCTTGATTTATTCTCATTAGAGGGATGAACGAAGAGGGTAACCAAACTCCCATTAACAATTTCTAATAACAACCATCCTACAAGAACAAGCAAACCATGAATCAATCTATTCACGGTTTTTAATGTTCATTCTTGATTATAATAATGGGATAGAAATCCAAAATATTTCAAATGACCTACCAAGATTTGGACCACTCGCTGATGAAGATCGATCATCATGTCATCATCGATGGAGAGATCCTTTGAATCCATGGCGCATCACTGATCATCGATCCATGTTCGGATCATTGATCCATCATCACTATCAAGAGAACTTAATTATACATGTCTCATGGGAATTCTAGTGTTATAGTGATGACCCTTGATTCCTGAAAAACTCTAATCAAAATAAATCGAGTCAATGCGTTGAAATAAAAATATTTTTATTTAATATTTTATTACCGATGCGTCTAGAAACTAACATTCATGACCGACCAACAATAGTTGATGTTAGCCCCCACATTAGGTAAAATATCTACTCAAAATTCATCAATTCCATCAGATTTCTAATCTTGAAACTCATTTAGATGTTATTTTATTATTTTAGGAAAATCTCTTATGCGCTTTATTAAACAATAAAATTTTTTCAATGAATTGTTCCAGGAACATCAGACCTCAAAATTGCACATCATTTAAGTGCTTTGTATAATAATATCCATAATTAATTTATTAAAATAATACTTAGAAATTATGAGATGTTACATTCTACCCACATTAGGTCTTTAAATACTCAAAATCCAAAACAAAAGTCTATACTATCAAATGGGGGTACTAAGAACGAATTTGAGACTCCCGCTCCCACATTCTCTCCTATAGATTATCGTGCTGCCAACGAACATGCACTATAGTAATCAACCACCCAAAAAGTATCCTCTCATGTCATTCCTCAATCTCTATTGGGTACTCCACAAATGTCACCCCATTATCAATGTCCATCTTTCCACAGCCAAAGACGTTAGATAGGTCATTCATGTACTTCCATAGTTGTTATACGAGGAAGACATCGCACACCCATTCTAACTTCAGAGGTAGATCCCCGTGGTATGCCACCAAACAGATGGTCTTCCTCTTCAAACTACAATGGCCTACATCACCGGTCAAAAAATGAATTATGATTTCTCTATGAAGTCTTTATCTAATCATGGATGATTTGAACCTTCTCTATTGTCACCTGCACCAATCCAGGCCCCTGAGTGCTAACCCTCCTGGGTCCGTCAAACAAAGTTGTGACCAACAGGTTTACCCATACAAGGCCTTGAATGGTGCCATACCTATGGTGGAATGGTGGATTTTATTATATGAAAACTCAACCAGAGACAGGTGATCATCACAACTATGGACAAATTATAGGGTTCAAGCATGTGACATGTCTTCTAGAACCTGAATGGTCCACTTAGTCTGGTCGTCTGTCTATGGGTGAAACACTGTGCTCGAGAGTAGATAAGTCCCAAACACCTCATACAATCCCTTCCAAAACCAGTATGTGAAAAAATAATCATTACATGATACTATATTTTTTGTACCTCCATTGAGTCAAACTATCTCTTACGTGTATAGGCGACCCAAGATCTCTATTTAACTATGCTCTAGAATCACTGGGAACTTGGCCGATATGGTGATTTAGTCAACGACCACCAAGATGGTATTGTGCCCTCTAGAAGAACATGGTAACCCTATCATGATTTCCATTGATATCCCATCCCACATTCACTCTGGAACCTCAAGGGGTTCAGTCAGACATGTTAGAACCTATTTTTCAACCTTTTCTTGATGAAAAATGAGGCATCTAAAAATGTACTCTTCTACTTCCTTCATCATCCCCAACCATCAGAACTGGAATCAGAGGTCTTGGTACATTTTCACCACTCATGGATAATCCAAAAAAGGGGATATATGGAAATCCATCAGAAAACCCCCCGGTAATTACACTAGTAAAACTATGCCTCCTATGAAAAGAGTAATGTGCTTCCATCCTTTTGAATATCCATTAGGGGCCTGCTCTATAGATATCTGAGCATATAAATTCTCACCGTCAGTATATTTGAGTTGTGCCTCCATAAGTCACTATATAATTAGAGTGGTGAAAACCATCGAATAGAGGTGAGTTGATTCATCCCGATCCATAAAGGATATCTGCAATGAGGTCAACTGCTCTGGTGTCTCATTCAATAGCTGCAAACTCGATCTCCTGCTGAGTTAATCTACCACCATGTTCCCCTTCTTAAGAGTATAGGCAATCTCTAATTCATAGTCATGGAATAACTCTAGCCATTTCCTCAATCTCATGTTCAGATCCTTATAAAATAATATATAGTTGATACTCTTGTGGTCAAAGTAGATGACAAACCACTCTCCAATAAGGTAGTGTCACTATTTATTCAATGTGAAGACTTTTAGTGCTAAATCAAGATCATGGGTTGTGTATTTCTTCACATGTGGTCTCAACTACAGAAAACTCTCAAAGAACTTATTCTTCCACATAAAAGGATACCCATTTTTTCAAAGATATAAAGTGTTATTCTACACAAGAAAATTCAGTTACAAAAATCTAATAGTACCCAACCAAACCATGTAAAGTTCACACCTCAATAAAACTCCTAGGTGGTTCCCAAGAAATAACCGCCTATATCATCACTGGATCCATTGAACCCCATCCTCTAAAATGAAATTTCCCAAAGACTGGTCCTCTTTTGTCTAGAACATACACTTTGAGATCTTCCCATAAAACTATTTCTCTTAGATTGTGTCCAGGACCATCCCCAAGTATATCTTGTGCTCCTCCTCGGACATCAAGAAGACTTGGATGTCATCAATGAAGACCACCATGATCCAGTCTAAGGAAGGATAGAAGATCTAATTCATGAGTCCCATGAACACTAATAGGGTGATCTTCATGCCAAAGGACATCACCATGTACTCATAGTGGTCATAATTTCATCTGAATGATGTCTTCAGTATATCATCATCACACACTCAAATCTGGTGATAGCCGAATCTGAGGTATATCTTTAAGAACCACCGCACACCTTCCAACTGATCAAAGAGTTCATCAATCCTTATTAGTGGATACTTGTTCTTCACAGTCACATTGTTCCGGAACCAAAAGTCCATAGATAACCTCATCCTCTCATCTACCTTACTGGAAAAAAAATTGGGGCCTCCCATGGTGTAACACCTAGTCTCATGAATCCTTTCCTCTAGAATTCCTCGAACTGTACCCTTAGTTCATGAAGCTCTATGGGAGACATCCAATATGCAAGAATACATATCGATAAATTCCAAGGGTAGAGATCAATAAAGAATTATATCTCCCTGTGGGGAGGTAATATTTAATCATACCTAGGAAATATGACCTTGAACTCCTCCACCAAAACAAGAAACTGGGGACTCATCTCATCCACTGCACTGAGGGTCAGTCTAACCAACAGATATGTGATCAGCTACACCCTTCTATGTGTTAGTCCATCCTGAACTACATGAATTTTCTTTTTACTAAAAAAGGAAGTTCTGGTCCCATCACTATGGACACATTTCACTCTACACCTAAAATAGTCTATCTGAGCATGGACTAAGGATAATCAGTCCATACTGAGAATAAAATTGTAAGGAATAGGTGCCTCTACCAAGAGATTCAAACTGAAACACTCACCTCCAAGAGTAAGGTCACACTATTGGAACTAGTATATGATCATCAAATCACTTATTATAGGAGTCTCTAAATATAAGGGACGAGTCAATGGTTCCACCCGAATCCTCGTGTCTTGAACGTGATTCATGGAATGAAAATAATGACTAGTACTTGTGTCTATTAAAAATGGAGCTAAGATAAGAAAGACACATATTGTACATTGTATCATCCCTCGAGTCTCAGGGTCCTAATCCTAAATTTTCTATAGTTGGACTCATCCCTATCCACCATCTCTCTATGCCTGTTCTGGATCACCTGGTGATGTTGGTTGTAACATATCTAAAAAGGGACCACCTCCTCCTACTCTCCCAGTTCCCATTCCAGGTCCACTACCCTGTGGATTTTTCTGCTCATGTCATTGTCTCTACATCTACGGTCCCTCGACTGTCTCCTGATAAACCACTAGTGGAAATACGGGCTTTAACGTTGTCGTAATAACGTCGTTTTTTTAAAAACCGACGCGAATAGTATGTGCGGGGAATTTTTGGCGTCGGTTTTACAAAAAACCGACGCCAAAAATAATTATGCGTTGATATTTCGCGTCGGTTTAGAAGAAAACTGACGCGGAAAATATTAGTATACATATTATCCGCGTCGGTTTTCCTAAGAACCGACGCGAATAATATTATGCGTTGATTTTTCGCGTCGGTTTTCTTCAAAACCGACGTGGAAAATATTAGTATACCTATTATCCGCGTCGGTTTTCCTAAGAACCGACGCGAATAATATTAGTATACATATTTTCCGCATCGGTTTTCCTGAGAACCGACGTGGAAAATAAATTTTTAAAATGTTTCGGCGTCGGTTTTCATGAAAACCGACGCCGAAACTCATAATTCCGCGTCAGCTATTTTAAAAACCGACGCAGAAAGTAATTAAAAAAAGTTTTCGGCGTCGGTTTTTTTAAAACCGACGCTGAAACTAATAAAAAAAATATATTCCGCATCGGTTTTTCTTAAAACCGACGCGAAAAGTCTTTTAAAAATAATCACGGTCAGAAACCCTCATTTTGTTCGTTCGTCGAAATCGAGTTCCGCTGTGGCGCTTCGGACTCCCGACGACCTTCGAACTTGATTTGCGATCTTGGACGGCCATTGTTGAAGGTTTTTTGTCGTCTGCACGATTTTGGGTATGTGTTCTTCCTATTTATCTCTTGTTTCATATCCCATTGTTTATTTCTTTATCAATAACCCTATTTTGCGTGATTTTGATTATTGGTTAGATTTTAGTTGTAATTTATCATTATTTTTTGTTTTTATTATCATTGTTGGTGTAGATTTGATATTGTTTGTTTTTGGAAGTAATTATACCGGTCGCAGTTTGGATTTAACATCGCCATTCGGGTTGAACTTCAAATTTTTTGTTTGTATTATCATTATTCCTGTTTAAAATGATCTTTCATTACATTATGAAGTACTATATTTTTAATTCCATTTCCATTTTAATAAATTCTTCTTCAAAAAAATAATTTTATTGTGTTAAATGAATTCACTCACATTTTTGCATGTAGTTTGTTGTTATTTCATTCCTTCTTGAGATTTACCATGCCAAATTCCTCAATTCTTTTTGGTTCTAATCATTTAACTAAGACATGAATAATTACCACTATCTATTATGTTAAAAAAATTTGAATAATTATTTTCATGCCATTATATAATAAATAATTTTTCTTGCAATGTCCATAATACGACTAGAATCATAATGTATTGTAATTATTTCTTCGTAGATAATAATATAATCATTATCCCTCTATTAATGTTCAAAAATACCTTTCCACTTTCATATGTGGGGTTAGATTCATGCATTTTTAATAAATGTACTCTTAAACTAATCTCATTCCATTGATTATATTTATTCATCTTTATCTCCCTCTAAATAATAGTCAGGAAATGATTTACTTCCCCCTCTAAGTCATAGGCTGCAAATAAAACATTCTCATGATCTAATCTTACATGGATGGATAATATATTTCTCTTCATGTTGATCCATTCCTTGACATGTTTTGCTGCAATAGACCCATGGATGGGGGTGTAAGTTGTCACCTACAATATGCAATGGAATTTTTATCCCTCCATAATGAATTTATATGTTCATAGTTCCCTATTATAAAACTCATGGATTGAGGGAGTTGAGTTATCATAGTCACCAAAAATTGTATCATGTCTCTTAATACACATTGTCTTAAATAAGGATAGTTATTGCACTATTTTTCACATTAATTTTTCCATGATTCATTCATGTTACATCAAATGAATAAAAAAATAAATATAGTGTGATCAATAGTAGTCATAGTGAGAAATCATATTATCTTGTATGTCATTCATATAATATTTATATCATGAAACTTTATTTTCAAAAAATGAAACCTTTTATTTAACCATTTTGTCCTTGTATTTCAATATAACACACATGTATATAATATTAAAATTAACTGTTTACTGTATTTGTAAACGTGTTTCATATCTGATGTCTTTTATCTGATTATCAATAGTTTTTATGGAATATGTTTTTGTTTACAATTTATCTGATAGATATTTAAATGTTTTTATGTTTTAATATATTCATCAATTATATTGTGATATCAGGTATTAATGGATCATAATTGGATTTATCTACGAAGAACTACTAGTGAATATGAAAGAGGAGTTGACAATTTTTTGGAATTTGCTAAACGGCATAATCAAAATATTGATTTGATTTTCTGTCCATGTGTGAAGTGTGTAAATATGAGAAAGTTAAACTTCAGAGAAATAAAAGATCATCTCATTTGTTATGGTTTTAGCCTTAATTATACACGTTGGATCTTGCATGGTGAAAGAACTGAAAATTCAACATCCAATGTTGATGACGATATTCATAATGAGGCAGAGGATCGTATTGAATAATTAATTCATGATTTAGGTGTTGAAACCATCGAAAAAACACCAACTGTTGAACGATTGTATGGAGATTCTGAGAAACCATTATTCCCAGGTTGCAGTAAATATACAGTGTTATCAGCAGTTTTGAGATTAGTTAACTTAAAGGCAAAAAATGGGTGGAGTGATAAAAGTTTCTCCAGTTTACTTGAGCTTTTAAAAGAGCTTCTTCCAGAAGGCAATGGGCTTCCAGATTCCAATTATGAGGCGAAGAAAATATTATGCCCAATGGGATTGGGGTATAAAAAGATACATGCTTGCCCCAATGATTATGTACTGTATAGGAAAGAAAATGAACATTTATCAAGTTGTCCTACATGTGGAACATCGCGCTATAAGATGGATGATAAAGTCAACTCAGATTCATTTTCAGGTGATGTCATGTAACGTTATGAAAAATCAATTTTTTTACTTTCCAATGATATCATCCAATATTTTTTTCAAACAATTCTGGTAATTCAATTCTGATTTATTTTTAGGTACCAAAATCAAAACTCCATCTAAAGCATTTTGGTACCTTCCAATTATTCCTCGTTTGAAGCGTCTATTTGCAAATTCAAATGATGCAAAAAGGTTAAGATGGCATTCAGATGAGCGCATTTCTGATGGTAACTTACGTCACCCTACTGATTCACCACAGTGGAAGAGTTTTGATATAAAATTTCATGATTTTGGAAGTGAAGTTAGAAATCTCAGAATGGGATTGTGTACTGATGGAATGAATCCATATCGGAGCCTCAGTAGCCAACATAGTTCATGGCCTGTTTTGCTGGTACTTTACAACTTGTCCCCACATCTATGTATGAAGAAAAAATATGTTATGATGAGCTTGATGATTTCTGGACCAAAACAACCGGGAAATGATATTGATGTGTATCTTGCACCATTGATTGAGGATTTAAAACTGCTATGGGAGAAAGGTGTTACAGTTTTCGATGCATACAAAAAAGAGTATTTTCTTTTGCGTGCTATGATAATGTTCACTATAAACGAATTTCCTGCGTATGGAAACTTATCTGGATATAGTGTTAAGGGATATAAAGCATGTCCAATTTGTGAAGAACAAACTTCATATTATCAATTGAAGAATGGAAGAAAGACAGTGTACATGGGACATCGAAGATTTTTGCGAATTGATCATCCTTATCGTAGATTGAGAAAAGCATTTAACGGTTTACAAGAATACAACCTCCCCCCTCAACCATTGTCAGCTGAAGAATATTATGACAGAGTGAAAGATATTGATTCAACATTTGGAAAGAGAAAAAGTTCTGGTTTACAAAAACATATCTGGAAGAAGCAGTCTATTTTTTTCGAACTACCTTATTGGAGATTTTTAGAGATAAAACATAACATTGATGTTATGCATGTTGAGAAAAACATATGTGATAGTTTGATTGGAACTTTGTTAGACATAAAAGGAAAGACAAAAGATGGATTACATGCAAGATTGGACTTGATATTAATGCGAATACGTTTGGAGTTAGCTCCCGCTGTGAAAGGAAAAAGAACATATTTACCTCCGGCTTGTCACACATTAAGCAAGATTGAAAAGATGAATTTTTGTCAGTGTCTTCATGGTATTAAAGTACCCAGCGGTTTTTCTTCAAATGTGAATAATTTTGTGTCATTGAAGGATTGTAAATTAATAGGTATGAAATCACATGATTGCCATGTGTTAATGCAACAAATTCTACCAGTAGCAGTGCGTGGTATATTACCGAAAGCTGTCAGGAAGACAATCATCAGGTTATGTAATTTCTTTAAATCCATTTGTAGCAAAGTCTTTGATCCAAATTTGTTAGATTTGTTGGAGAATGAAGTAACTATTATTCTTTGTCAACTAGAAATGTATTTCCCACCCACATTTTTTGATATAATGGTTCATATATTGGTTCATTTGGTGCGTGAGATAAGAATGTGTGGGCCTGTTTATTTAAGATGGATGTATCCTTTTGAAAGATATATGAAAATTTTGAAAGGATATGTTAAAAATCCTTATCGACCAGAGGCCTATATTGTTCAAAAATATGTATCAGAAGAGGTGATTGAGTTCTGTACTGATTATTTGAATGAGGTGGAGCATATTGGTCTCTCTCTATCTCGACATATGACAGTTGACAGAGAAGGTAGAGGGGTTCGAGGCTTAAAGGTAAAGTTCATTCCACGTGATGAAGTGATGCAAGCACATTTATACATTTTGAACAACACAGATGAGGTTCAACCATATATATCCTCACATATTGCTGAATTAAAGTTACGATATCAGAAAAGAAATGAAAAGTGGTTGATGATTGAGCATAAGAAGACATTTGTTTCATGGTTTAAAGAGAAAGTCACCTCAGATATATCTGTATCAGAAACATTGAAGTGGTTATCAGGGGGACCATCTTTTAATGTGATCACTTGGTCTGGTTTTGATATCAATGGCTACACATTTTACACAAAAAACCTGGATGACAAGAGTACCGTTCAGAATAGTGGTGTGATGGTATTCGCTGAAGCAGTGCATTTTTCGAGTGCCAAAGATAAAAACCCAATTTCTGCATCAACATCATATTTTGGAGTTATTGAAGACATATGGGAAATTGATTATATTAAATTTCGAGTCACTATTTTTAAGTGCAATTGGGTTGATAGTAATAGTGGCGTGAAACATGATGAATATGGGTTTAAACTGGTTGATTTGAAAAGATTTAATCACAATGAGGAACCATTTATCTTGGCGACACATGAAAAACAAGTATTTTATGTCATTGATCCGTCGAATGATCAGTGGTCAGTTGTTTTGCAAGGGAAAAGATATCATTTGGGTGATGATGATGATTCTGATGATGCTAGTGATTTACATGAGCCTTATTCATCTATTATGCAATTTTCAGATGATTACAATGAATATAAGACAGACATAGTGCATGCAGTACGTACCGATCATGATGAAGGGACGTGGGAAAACACTAAATTAGTCTCCTAATTTTTCTGGTAAATATTTATATTTTGTGTCTATTTTTAAAACTTACAAATGCATGCCTCTATTTTTACATATTTATTTTTCATTTCCTTGTTTCTAATTATTCAGTTTTCTAATGATATGCAGGTACCCAAAATTTCATTACACTTTCTAGTAGCAATGTCAAATACAGATAGAGAGGAGCAGTTACCGAGGTATATCTATTTTGACATATTATTAAATATTTAGTAATATACATATTTAATGAAATAAAACTGTTAATTTATTAAAAAAAATTGCAGGACTACTGATGCGTCCTCGGCGGAGGAGACTTCTCCAGTTACTACTGAAAAATCAAGTTCTCTAGTTGGTAAACGTGGTATTACACGTTTACCAAAACTATCACTCGCTCGTGATGATAACAAATTACACATCCGTTTTGATGATAATAATAATGCAGTTGGCCCAAATGCAGTTCAGTTTGTCAGTTATATAGCGATGCAGAGCCGTTGCAGGATTAGTATTTTATATCCTGATTGGAAGTCAGTGGACAGGACGGCGAAGCAACAACTTTGGGAGGCTGTGACGGTAAAATATATTTATTTATTTATTTTATCTCATTTTTTTAATATTATATAGTTTAAATGACATATTTAATTTTTTCAATTACAGATGACATTCAATTTTGAGGAAACCAAAGAAATTAGGAAAAGACAGCTCTCTTTAGCGGTGGTTCGATGGAGAGATTTTAAAAACAAACTGACGAAAGATTATGTTTTTGGAAAGAGAAGGTTTGAAAGCCCATGTCTTAAGTATCCATATATAGATGAAGAAACATGGAAGCGATTTGTTGACAGTCGTCAGGAAGAGAAATTTCAGGTATTGTAATTGTTTTATATTTTAAAATTTATGCTATATTTTCCTTATTACTTATGTGTTTATTTTTATGTAACAGGCCTCCAGAAGATCTCATCAGGATATCCAGTTGAAAAACGTATACCCTCATACTTTATCACATGGAGGATACTCGTATTTGGAGCAAAAAATTATTGAAGAAAAATTTGAAGCATTAAGAGCTCGATCAAGTAGTGGTTCAGAAGAGGTCCAGTATGGTCCTCCATCTCCTCCCACTCGCCATGAGAAATGGAAACGAGCAAGAAGAAGAAAAAATGAACAATATCTTACAGACGAAGCTCATCAAGTGGCTGATATAATTGTAAGTAAATATTAATTCTTTGTTAACAATTTTCCTTTTTTATAATTTATAAACACTAATATAAATTTTTTATTTTTCATTTCAGGATGAACTTCAGGAGAAAGAGACACAGGGCTCTTTTATCCCCGAGGGTAGGATGGATATCCTAGCCACTGCTTTGGGAAAGACTGAACACCCTGGCCGTGTTAGAGGATATCAGGCGGGTGTTAGTATTCGGAAGGTTTTTGGTAAGAGTAAGCAACCAAGAGACCCGGAAATTGAATCCTTAAAAGAAGAGCTGCAGGATATGAAACAGTCTATGGGTGATCAAATTCAAGCAGCAGTACAGAAGGATTTATTAAAAACACTTGGCAAGACAGTCACAGTCTGCTCATCCTTCCGAGGTATATTATTTACTGTTAACAATTTTTCTTTTCTATAAATTATAAACACTGATATAACTTTTTCATTTTTCAACATTCTCAGCCTACTCACTCAGACTATCATGCCTCATATGCTTACCCAACACCGTCTGGGCAGCCTTCCGAGGTATATTATTTAATGTCATCAATTTGTCTATTTTATAAATTATAAACACTGATATAACTTTTTCATTTTTCAACATTCTCAGCCAACTCACCCGGACTACCCTGCCTCATCTGCTTACCCTGCCCCGTCTTCGCAACCATTTGAGGTATATTATTTTATTTAATTTTTAATCAATTTTTCTATGTTATAAATTTTAAACACTAATATACCCTTTTCATTTTTCTGACTTCTTAGCCTGCTCACCCTGACTACCCTGCCCCACCTGCTAACTTTGAGCCTCCACCTCCTCCATCGGATCGAACCTTATATTGTGAGTTGTTTGCGGGAGATCCTCATGTACATATTGTTGCGTTAGGACAAGTGTATTTTTTGGGGGACTCGGTACATCATCAGCCTATGCAGATGGGTCAGGTTAGAGTATCAGTACTTGTTATTATAGATCCTACTGCTCTACTACCATTTCCTACTGTGGAGATCACCAGTGTTGGGGAATGTATGGGCCATTTTTTACTTTGGCCAACTGCACTTCTTCGTTATATTTCACATGAGGTATGAGTTTTTTTAACTAGTAATTAGAAATGATTCCAAATTACTTATAATGTTTTCTGACATTTAACTTATATAGGAATATCTGAAAGCAAAAGAAACTGTACAAATGCAGCAAAATGTTCAGAAACAGTCGGCTGTAGATACTTCTGATATTTCTTCTGGGTTGAAAAGATTATCTCAGTGCTCTTCTTCCTTGAATTTTATCTATGAGTTTCGGATGACGTCCGATATATGTGGAAGAAATTATAAATTGAGAATATTGAAAGATGATATCATGAATTTAGTTAATTTTGAAGAGATCGGGCTGAATGTGGTGCAGTTGTTTTCCATGTAAGTAAATTGACGTTTGAATTGCTATTTCTTTAATAAAATATTGTTATGTCATTGACTAACTATATTTTCTTTTTAAATTAGGTATCTATACAGGATTCTTTTACAAAATGAAACTACAAGCATTTATAGCTTTATAGATCCAGAGTACATTTCCTTGGAAGTCAAACATGTGAAAAATGATGAAAGAGTTCAATATATATCCGAGAGATTATCACAAACAGAGATTCAGTGCTGGGTTTTTCCATTTCTTGATAAGTAAGAATATCAACATAATTTTGAACTCATGATCATTATAATGTCATTAATTATGAACTTTTTGTATTATAGGGGGCATTGGATGTTAGGTGTATTTTGCCCAAATGAATGCACCTTATATTGGTTTTGCTCTTTATTAGGAAAAGTGCGTAAACCGTTTTCCAACTTATTAAACAGGTAAGTTGTTTTTTTAATTTTTGAAGTTTGTTATGTTTAATTTTAATTGTTTACACAAGTTTTATTAGTTCTTATATAAAAAAATGCAGTTCATGGAAACATTTTACAAATGAAAAGAAACCAACGAAAATCAAATATGTGGAAGTACAGGTAATTAGTTTTTATATTTTTGTTATATATTGGGTTTCATTATTAGTTAAATGTTTTATAACTGCAGTGTCATCGTCAAAATGGAAATGTTGAATATGGTTATTATATTCTACGATTTATGTACGAGATAATCACAACTGGGGAAACTACTAATTTTCATAAGGTTAGTTGTATTAACTTTTTTATATATTTTCATCCACTTTCTTCTATTTATTAATTTCATATCATTCAATATTATTGTAGGTATTCAATGATTCACAGTCATATTCTCAATCTGATATGATTCATATTCAATCTACTTTTGCGGACTATTTGTTAAGTCTGATTAAGATTTGAGGTATGTATACTAATATTTATAAATAATAATATATATGGGTTTAAAAAACTAACTCTTATGATATATTAGGTGTTTGAACCTACTAATAATCAAATGAATGCTTCAACAATAACAAACAATGAGCATGTCATATATTTCAGGTACGTGTATTTTAATTCTGCTTTACTGAGTTTTCTCAAGTGCCTCTGCAAAAACTTTTTTATTGAATCTACTAATAATCAAATGAATCCTTCAACAATAACCAACAATAAGAATGTCGTATATTTCAGGTACGTGTATTTTAATCCAGAATTAGTTATTATATTTCTTTTCATTGTTATTTCTTAAAATCATTTGTCTGTACAGTGACAGATCTGTAGGGTGGTACTTGGATCATGAACATAGAAATTCGTATAGTGAAATAACATTCACAAACACTAAAAATTGTCTCCCTTGAATGCAAATCAATATCTTCTAGGCCTTTTTATTTTTTATGCAAATAAATATCGAAAAATGATTGCCGAGAAGCATATCACATAATACCCGAAACAGCGCTTAGTGGGTTTGCACAAAGATAAAATAGAAGGCGTCAATTTTTAAGGTATGTTTCTTTATGTCTCTTCAATCTACATTTGATTTCAATTTTCTAACCTATTTTTTGCACTCAAACTTATTTCTCTGTTATTCCATAACTTAAACAAATAACAATAGTGAATGGGTAATGCACGTCTATACAGAGCAAATATAAAAACCTGAGGTTGGGGGTGGTGGGGATCCTATGGTGAAAAGACACCCCCAACATCTTCAGTGGGGGAGGTGAGGAAGAGGTTGCATCGGCTGAGTGTTCCTGGAATTTTGATCAGGAGTCGTAACATTTCATTTTGGTAATTTAATTTGTGAAAAAATGAATGATTCAAATAAATTACACATTTTCATTTAATGTTTATTCATTGCCCTAATATCTTGGATTGATTTTTTCACGCACATCTCCTTAGTTTCATTACTGTTTTGACAGGATTGGTGCTATCTATTGGAGGAAACTTACAATGATTGATACTGAGTATGGTTAGATTAAGAAAATGCACCATATAGGTACGTGTATTTTAATTCTGCTTTACTTTGAGTTACTCAAGTACTTCTGTTAAAGCTGTTTAATTGTTTTTGTATACTTCGTTATTTTTTTTCAGGGTTCCGATTTGTTTGGAGGAGAAAATATATGTATTTTATTTTAAAAAAAAAATTTACGGCGTCGGTTTTTTTAAAAACCGATGCCGAAAGTTTGATATTGCGTCGGTTTTTCAAAAAACCGACGCCGAAAATCCTGTTTAAATGGGTTTTTCGCGTCGGTTTTTAGAAAAACCGACGCGGAAAACCGATATTTCGCGTCAATTTTTTAATGAACCGACGCGGAAAGTTTAAATCGGTTTTCCGCGTCGGTTTTTAGAAAAACCGACACGGAAAACCGATATTTCGGCGTCAGTTTTAACCTAGTCGACTATATTTTCCGCGTCGGTTTTTTAATGAACCGACGCGGAAAATAATGTCTAAATGTAGCTTCGGCGTCGGTTTTATAAAAAACCGACCCCGAAGCTCATAAGCGAATTATTTTTCGCGTCGATTTCTATGAACCGACGCGAAAACTGTATTTTTAACGTCGCCTATAAAGACGTCGGTTTATAACCGACGTTAAAAATTAAAAAAAAACCGACGCGAAAAAGTGTTTTTGCACTAGTGAACTATATGACAGGTTGGGAAATCACATGCCAGATGTCCCCAACTTTAGAATCAGTAAAACAATCTATCCCCCACATGTCCCAAGTCTCCCTCAGATCACCACATGAAGCACCCAGCTCGCTTGGATACCTATGAATACTATCAGATACTTACTTCTTAGGTCTTTGCCCCTACCTTCCCATTGCTAAATACCATTAGCTGTATCTATCCATATAAGGAACACACAACTACCATGGCTTGATCTATCACCCTAGAATAGGTAGGAACACACAAAGGGGTAACACTGGCTTAGATGTCCCTATGCATCCCTTACTTGAAGGTCTGAACCCAAAAGTACTGATCATGTATGATATCCCTCGAGTACCTATAAAGGATGGTATGCATCGATGAATACTCAGATACCAACATGTCATTCTATTGAAGCAATAGAAGCTTCTGGAGGGGCTCATCCCGAAACCCAAAAGGTGAGTAATACTCTCTAAAAAGGTTCTCAAGACTTTCCCATGGAAGAGTCGGCCAATTTTATGATTGTGTAACTAAAACCCACCATCCCCATGCTAATCCATATAGAAGGATATCTACCCGGACCATCTTCTCATCTTCCAGTGTCCAAACTAGATGAAAAACTCTGATAACCACCTCAAAAAGTCCGCAACCACCAGTGTTTCGGCCTCACCTCAAAACCTGAGGGGTCTATACTGCTAAAACCCATGATGTGTGCTCATCCAACACTCCTCACTCGCTGGTACTGTAGGTACCATGTGATTCTATATAGGTGTTGGTATGGTTGGTGGACCTCCTAGAGGTGTTGTATCTGGTCCAAATCATTGAAACAATGACTCTTCCCTAACTAGATCATCCTCATGATCACACAACAGAATCTTGGATGGTTTTATTTTTGGAGGCATCCTGAAATAGAACAAGTTGTACCATAGTCAATAGAGTATAGTTGGTGATAATACTCAAGAAGGAAATGAGAACACCACCAAACCCTATATGATGCATGTACTATTTTTTATGAAACCACTATTTTTATATACTGAGTTGAAAAGTATATTTCAGAGTCTTAGTGTATGGATATGTTGGAGGCCACACCAACATTGGATTACCTATCCTAAAAGATGAGCTCAAAACACTTAATAATTTTCCCCAAACCAACTTCACAGACTTTCATTCCTTATCTAGAACCAACCTGCCTCAGATACCACTATGTCATGACCTGTCCTAGAGGGTCTCATACCGTGACAACCCCAAGACTGCCTCCAATAGGCTTGGGGCTAGAAAACAGCACCGAGTAGACATATCCCACAAATGGGAGGTATTTTCTTAAGTACCTGCACACACACACACATCTCCATTCCGAAAATATAAAATGTAAAAAACTTACTAAAAAAGAATGAACACTACTAAGATACCAAAAAAGAGAATGAAAATATAAAAATGGAAGGTAAATAGGACCAGAAAACAAGACCACACTAATGGAGTCTAGAACATAGAATTAACAAGTTCCAAAAACTCATCAGTAGAAAATAATACCTAATAGGAAAGGTACTGGATATCTTTCTCAAGCTCTAGGAGACCAACTCAAATATCTTGTCTCTCTAAGAACCACCTAGTCCTGGTCATCCTAAGACTCTTTCAAGAGTTGATCATCTTCACGAGATATGAGACGTGTAGGAAAAGTCCATGTAGTGGTGAGTAAAACAATACTTAGTAGGACACCCCAAATCCACAATAGAATATCACTATGAAATACATGAGGTATACAACAATAAAATACACGAAGTATACCAAAAATAAATAGTATAGTCAACTCATGTAGGTATAGGTGTACAATATGAAAAATATTATTATCTGATGTAATCCACAAAACACCCATTATCGATAAGACATGTAGTCTTTCTTAGACAATAAATATTGATAAGACATATAGTCTCAGTAAGAGACTTAATCTTGATAAGACACATAGTCTCAATAAGACACTCAGTCTTGATGATACATGTATTCATGATAAGATATGTAGTCTGAGTGACTCACGTAGTCTCAGAAGGTCATATAGTCTCAACGTCATAGCCAGCGAAAAGATTCCGCTCGGAGCTCACTTGTTCTTAGAGATCCCACTCATCAATACATTAGGGCATATTCACATTTCCATAAACACTAACTTAGAGTTTCTCAAAAGTAATATCTTATTTTATGTTTCCATAACCACAAACAGATCGTCAAATAGACCAACAATTTGAATGTTATAGATGTTTTTTGTGAAATGGTCAAACTTGGGTCTAGTCTGGTCTGACCCATTGGGAAACCTGGAGCATCCCAACTCTCTTGGTAAATCCCACACTATGGTTCAGCTTGTAGGATAGATGTGAGGTTCCTCGGAAACATCCCACCAGGTCCATGCAGTCCGCTCAGACTGCATGCCACCTTGGTCCATGTAGTCTGCCCCAAACACATGCATCCCCCTCATACCCATGTCAAACCACGTCCTATTCAGTCCCGCCATTGTCATCAGCCACCCTATGGACTTCCGATGCACCCACACGTGGTCGCGGATACTGGGACTCTAGTGGTCCCTTTCGCGGACCAACGAGTCTCTTCCGATGCTTGGAAAATTACATGTTCATAGATATAGCCTCATTGGGTACCTATATATACTTTTGTGGCTTCTGTGATCAATTTTACTCTCATTTTAGGGTCTGAATGCATTCAGAGATGCAACACCCCAATATTTCATTGTACGTTATTTCTTCAAAGTAATTCAATAACATGAAATACATGAAACACTGAGTTCAATCGCACCACGACTTACCAAACTAGCAGTTCAAAAGCAGTTATGAATAGTATTAACTAAATTTTGAACTGTATAAAATCCTTATAATTTTAGAATCCATATTATGATTTTCTTATACATAATGTAATGACAAATTCATTTTTTTCAAATAATAAGAGTATTTTTCAAAAAATGCAATTTTACCGCCTTTTTATGGCGAACCATTTTTAAATATAATATTTGAAAATTTTATATATTAAATTTGACAAAATAAACTTCCTCTTTAGAATTGGGACATAATAATTTAGTTTTAATAAATTTTTAGTGTTTTTTTGATTTCATTCATATTTGGGTGAATAGTGAAAAATACTATATTTTAACTGAAAAAAAGTTTTTTAATCAAAATAATTTATACTGTTAAATTATAAATTTTAATGGTTTGGAAGTATAAATAGAAAATATTTTTACCATTTAATCAAATTCTTGTCATTATAGGTAATTTCACTTTTGAAATTTGACATAAACAAGTGTTAATCTTTTGATAGTTATTACTTTTTAAAAATACACTTTTTGGTTTTGAAAAAGAGGATTAATTTTAAATTAATTAATGAAACATATATGTTTTTAAATTGGTACAATGGAATTCATTTTTGAATTCGGAATATCAAAATTATCTCAGGGTGATTTTTTGAATTTTTTCTGAAAAGATTTAATTTTCGATAAATAGTGAAAAACACTGCGTTATTATTTAAAACCCACCACTTATTTAAATAATTAATTATTTTATTTAAATTTATTTTAAATCGGAATATATATATAATTAAAATATTAGTTCAATTTAATTCATTGGAATCTCTTTTATAATAAAATTAGATGTATAAAATTTTATTAAACTGTTTACCGCCTTTTACCCACCTTCTATGATCCTTTAGAAATTTGTATAAAACTTAATTTTACCGCTCTGTGAGTTGAATTTCTAAAATAAGAGAGACACGGTTAACATCAGTAACTAAAATTTGGTTCAATAAGATGAAAATATTTATTTATGAATAGTAACTTTTGACTTTTATTTACCACAATTAAAAGTAAATTGGGTAATTAAGGATAAAAATGCTATTATAATTACCTCAACACATGTCATAATTCTATTGGATAAGTGTAATTCGACCAAAAAAACCTTATAAATAAAATATGACCCTTTAGGTATACTTGGATTAGACAAGGAAATTTATTATTATTTAATTTAAAGAAGTGTTAAAAGTGTTAAATTCAAGTTTTCATAACTAAATCATTTTAATATAGGGTTAAAAATATAATAATTTCGACTATAAATATTCATTAGAGAGATAAAAATATTTCCTACATAATGATATTATATTAATAATTTTTAGACATTAAATAATCTAATTTATTTATGACACAATGATGATGCAGTAATTATCTTATTAATGAAAGATTAAAATAATTGATATTAAAAATATTCAAATAAATAAATTTGAAACTTTTTATGGATTCCACTAATTTTATAGGTTAATATTAAATGTTAGGGTTTTTAGATAATTTTTTTCTAAGTGATAAGGTTGTTATAACTTTCACAAAAACAAAATACCAAATACTGTCAAAATTGACAAAAAATAATTTTTAAAACAAATACTATATTATTGGATTATATAATATTCCTAAAAATCTAAGGTAGGGAAAAATGGAATAAATATTATTATATATGTCATTAATGAACCACTTGAAGTTATTTTGGATTTTTATAGTAAGTTTATTAACCATATAGTGTTAGAATATAAGAAGAGATGGTAAAAGGTAAATTATTTAACTTAGAGTTAAATGTAAATGATAAGGTTAAAATGGTAACCTAAACATGCCTAAAACCTATTGGTTGAGGGTATAAAGACACATACCAACTTTATATTTTAAATAAAGCAATTTTTAGCAATTATTAACTGAATATGATTTTATTATAAAAAAATATTTCAATCTTTTCCTAGGGTGGCCCTCACCCCTCTTATAAAAGGGCACTCCCCCTTCTCTCAAATTCACATCTTCAAAGCCATTTGGATAATCCAAAACCATCCCAAATATCCTCCCAACATCATTCAATTCATTCAAGAGGCCTCACTTTGGTTATAAAACCAACTTAGGGATCCATTTTGATCAAATCAAAAGGATGAACCAGAATAAGAGGTAAATATTTCATCACCTCTTTCAAGTTCTTTTCATCATCCACTTCTTCTTTCATTGTTGTTTCCATTATAAAATAATAACTCAAGTATATTCTATTTACTATGATGTTATTATAAATATGGTACAACCATATTCATTATTCTATCCATCCTTTGAATGACATGTCACCATACGTGCGTACGTACGATTTACCATCTCCACGTCGTGGTGTAGTTGTTATTCAATACATTATTATTTTTATGGGTATAATAATGATGTATAATTGATGTAAATAATAAATATAAAATGATAATTATTATTTATACATTATATACCATCCAATTATATAAGATTTTAATATCAAAATAATGATATTGTTACTCATGCGTACGTTCGGATTACCATCTCTATGAACGCGATGAGATTTATTCCCCATCGTAACCATTCAAGAATAATTTTCATTTTATGGTTAAAAATAATGTTTAAAGACTTTATATCATTCTAGATATGAATAAGAAACACCCCATCCATAAAAAACATGACTCATGTAACAAATAATATAATGTAAAATGAATCAATTAACACCTGAAACAACGATAATACAAAAAAACCATTAACAAAGAATTATTAGAAGATCATATATGATATCATAATTATGTAATAGGGTTTTCTATAATTTTTTAACAATTTTTTAACTATTATACAAAAGTTTAAATTACCCTTGACCAAAGAAAAATACAAGGTAAGGGTTAATTTCACAATCTCTTTATTATCCGAGGTTGTTATTACGTAAGTATCCACTGGGACCTCATTATCATCCACATCCATGTTTTCATAAAAATGTATTTCAAAACATTTTTACTATTTACTAGAAAATGGGTTAAAGTCTTTTATACCCTTATTTGACATTATATGTTTAAAATGAATCTTTCCGTCTTTTTCCAAATAAGGTATTTTATGACCTTGTCGACAAAATTAATATAAGAACGTTTTTTTAACTTACACGGCTGGAGAAACTATTTTTTGCCATTATAACATCTTCAAAGATTCCCTTACAAGCATATAAGAATATTTTCATAATAAATGTTTTCTTTATTATTATGTGACTCTTAAATTATTTCCAAATAGAAAGAGATATTTCTCTCAAATAGTTTTGATTTCATCTACTTCAACATCATTTGATAAAGTATACACTTCATTGAAGTTTATTTATTATGATACAAATCTTTCATACTGTATTTAATGTTTTGTGATATGTTTGACTATGAATGAATAATTTTTATTCCATTCATGGTTTATGGTTAATGTATTTACATTTTTTATGGTAGTTTTAATATGAATGTTTATGTTATATTTCGACCTATTCTTAAGAAGAATGTGTTGGACTAGTATGTTCTGATTTGGGGATCGGTAAACGTAAGACCTCCGTGTCAGTGTCTGGTAATAGCAGACCCTCCGGGTAAGAGTCTGGTTACATAGGCTCTTTGGTATGGAGTTTGGTTATAGAGGCTCTCTAGGTTGGATTCTGGTTACAAAGGCTCTCTGGGTTGGAGTCCGGTTACAGAGGCTCTCCGGGTTAGGGTCCGGTTACAGTTTTCCCCTAGGTCTTAGCATAAGGCCTTGACACATAAATTAATGTCTGGTACTATACATTATCTCATTATGAAATTAGTTATTACATGTGATTATTTGACTATTAAAATATCCATGTGCATGTTTATATGGTACTTTTTGATTTATTTTTTCCATATTATGTTCTTGTTTATTTTTAAAAGGCAATTGTTTTTATTAAAAACATTTCCTTAAAAGTTTATAGCTTCTGCTAAATTATTTTCCCTTACTAATCAATGGAGCTCACCCCTTTCTTATATTTTATTTTCCCAGGATCCTAATAAGTGTTTTATGTTTGAGATGCAGGGTTAATCTAAGTAAAAAATGGCATTCTCAAAGGATTGTTCTTGTGTTTTATGTTAGAAAGTGTAATTTAAAGATTATGTATGTAATCTATTTTCAAAGACTGCTAAACTGATGGGCCTTTCGGGAATTGATTCCTTGTAATCATTCCAATGTATTAAAATAATTCACCGACTCTGGGAATCTAGGGTTAGGGTGTCATAGTTGGTATTAGTGGAAGTTTAGTAATAACCATGGAAAAAAGATTTAGATGAACTCTGATTAGAGCTCATTACCTTAAGATAGACATTGAGGATTAATATAGAATAACTTCCTAGAATTTTGGTAATGTAGATATTTTTTGAGTTTTCCAAGAAAATACATCCCAGTCTGGATACAAGCAGGTAGAGGAAGATCTGTCACATATGTACATTGGGGTAAAACCTGAAAACACCGCTTTGATCTAGACTCGAACCGGAACTGGTGGACGACAATGGGCCTTACTGCACTCTTGGTTACGACACTCCAGGGGGATATGCTTTGGATAATTATCATTTTCTTTACAAATCATTATTAATGATTTAAGTGTATATACCTCTTCCAAGAAAATATTTTTATGATTACATATTATATCTATAAACTGTTCAATTTATGTTAGGTATTTTAAAAGTTCATAATTACTCATTGTGATTCATAAACTGACCTAGTGTATGCCATTGTATAAAAATGGCACCAAGTAGAAGGAATGAGCACTCCAGCAATACGTATGATCCAAAGAGTAAGAAGGATCATATCATTCATGGTATTAAGCCAATATTCAGAAGGGAGATAGTCTCCCAGGAATTCTGAACATATGAAGAAATAATATCATGTGTTAATAAGATATGTAGATAATTATCTATGTCCTATGGCTTTGAAGGGATGCAAGAGAAGAAAAGGATGGTAGAGATAATGATGTATAAAGGTAAGAGGGTAAAAAGGTATTTTTCTCATATGTGATAAATGTGGACATAATCACCATGGTAAATGCTTGAAGGGAATGAGATTTGGTTATAAGTGTGGAGAAAAAGTACACCATGTACGTGATTGTAAGGGTAAGAAAAAGATATCATAATGTAAAATGATTTATCTACAAGGCATTAGGACACTACGCGAATCAATGTCATAATCATCAGAGTATACCATGAATGATGCTATTGGATAATAATCATGTTATGATACAACCTCAGATGAAGAGGAATGACTAGTGTTCTTCAGTTGTTATTATAGAATTGATTAATTTTACTTTTGTATCAATAATATACTAGTTATATGAATTATGGAGATAAATAGGGATTGTACTACAATATTATTTTATTGAGGATTATATATTATATGGTTCTAAGAAAAGTGAATTAATAGTAAGCTACAACCTCAAATGAAGAGGAATGACTAGTGTTATGATAAAACCTTAGATGAAGAGGAATGACTATTGTTCTTATTTTTTTATTATAGAATTGTTTCACTTGAGTGTTGTATCAACAATAAACTGGTTATATGAATTATGGAGATAAATAAAAATTGTATTACAGTAATATTTTATTGAGGATTAACTATTATATGGTTCTATGAAAAGTGAATTAATAGGAAGCTACACATTTTGGAGAAATACATGGTTGATATAAAGGTAATTCCTAATATGGTTCTGATAATTAGGTAGTGATTTTGGAATAAGAGATGGTTGATTTGATTAATTATATAGGATATTCTTGAATTCCTAGAAACCGATTAATAGTTTGTTTATTTCATTATTGTTGGAATATTCAAAATTTTTGGATATAAGGAATATATCCAGTATTATATAAAGGATAAGGGATCATAAATGTAATCAATAAGGTTTTATGGTAATTATTGGTGTTACCATGTTTTAAAATAGGACATGATGAAGGTGTTCACATTTTATTACGTGGCAAAAAAGGATCTTCATTGTGTTTAACTTCCTCACAAATTTTGGATAGTGATTTTGGATTGAAGTATTTTGGATAATTCTAAAGGTTGGAATGGATTATGTTTGAATTGTTAAGGTTATTTTTGGATTGTTATAAAATAGACAACAGGCAGACCTTGTGACAACCCGTTGTGTTAGACAAAGCTGCGAGAATTGAACCCACAACCATAGTGCAATTGGAATTTATCGCCTACCACTAGACTATGGGATGTCCCTGGATTGTATAATGTTGTTTATTTTTTTAAAGGGTCTGATAGGTTAATTATAATTTCATTATTTTTGGAACCCTATACGATTAGTATAAATAGAATATGTTTTTATATATTTTGGAGTGAAAAATGAGTTTGTGGTAGAAATTAGTTGAAGGATGAAAATATACTTTTCATCTATATATATATATATATATATATATATTTTTCCTCTTATTCTATGGGTAAATTAATTCTTAAACATTAGGGAAGAGATCTTAAAACCAAAAATGTTTTATCCCAATACCTTATGTTTTGTTGAACCGATGGAATTTTAAATAATCATAGATTGATGGATTTGATACCCTCAATTTTACACTTGTTTACGATTGATGACCTCAATCAATTCCTATAAATATTTACAATTTTCCTCCAATTTTGTGTCTCTAATAGCCACCAATTTTATCCTAATCGAGATCATAATTTGGTGGTGACCATTTCATTTCCATTTTCCTCTTATTAAGACTAAATTTTATTAACCCAATTTCTGTTGTGGGTTTTCCCACAATTGTATTTTCTATTTTCAACCATTTATTTTCGAAAAATAATTTCAAATTGTGAGGATGAAATTTATTGAATTAGGGAAGAATTTAACATCCCATGATTTCAGTGTATGTTATTTCTTCAAAGTAATTCAATAACGTGCACTACATGCAACACTCTGTTCAAGCGCACCATAACTTACAAAACTAGTTGTTAAAAAGCAGTTATGAATAGAATGAACTGAATTTTGAACTTTATATAATATTTATAATTTTATAATCTATATTATGTGATTCTTAAACATAATGTTAGAACAAATTCATTTTTTTCAAATAAAAGAAGTATTTTTCCAAAAATGAAAATTTACTGCCTTTTTTTTGAAGAACCCTTTTTAAATACGATATTTTAAACTTTTATATATTCAATTTCACAAAATAAACTTCTTCTTTATAATATTGACTTAGAATTGTAGTTTCAAAAAATAGTTTTTTTCTGATAACTTTCATATTTGGGAGAATAGTAAAAGATACTATATTATTACTAAAAACAAACTTTTTAATAAAAACAATGTATAGTCTTAAATTATACATTTTAATGGTTTGGAAGTATAAATATATTATATTTTTACCATTTAATCAAATTCTGGTCATTTTATGTAATTTCATATTGAAATTGGACATAAACAAGTGTCAATATTTTGATATTTATTATTTATTAAAAATGTGATTTTTGGTTTTGACAATTGAGATTCATTTTAAATTAATTAATGTAACTTATATGTTTTTAAATTGGTGAAATTGGATTCATTTTTGAATTTGGAATATCAAAAATAGCTTAGAGTGAATTTTTCGAATGTTTCTGACAATATTCAATTTTGGATGAACAGTGAAAACCCTGCATTATTGTTTAAAACCGACTTTATATTTAAATAGTTTAATTATTTATTTAAAATTATTTTGAGTAAAAATATATTCATAATAACAATATTAGTTCAATGTAATTCATTGTAATCATTTCTATAATAAAATTAGATGTATAAAATTTTATTGATCTTTTTACCATCTTTTACCCACCTTCTAGGAGCATTTAAAAATTTGTATAAAACATAATTTCACCACTTCTACTAGTTGAATTTCAAAGATCCTAGAGAAACGGTTAATATCAGTAAGTAAAAATTGGTTTAATAAGATGAAAGTAATTTTTGGTAAATAGTAACTTTTGACTTTTATTTACCACATTTAAAAGTAAATAGGGTAATTAAGGGTAAAAATGCTATTATAATTACCTTAACACATGTCCTAATTCTATTGGATAAGTGTAATTAGACCAAACACAACCTAATAAAATAAGACTCTTTAGGTCCACTTGTATTTGATTAGGACATTTATTATTATTTAATTTTAAGAATAGTTAGAAGTGTTGAATTCAAGTTTTCATAACTAAAACATTTTAATATAGGGTTATACATAAGATAAATTCGACTATAATTATTCATTATATAGATAAAAATATTTCATAAATAATTGTAGTTTATTTATAATCTTTAGATATTAAATAAATTTATTTATTTATGACACAATGATGATGTAGTAATTAACTTATTAAGGAATGATTATAATAATTGATATTTTAAATATCTATATAAGTGTAATTTGAAACTTTTTATGAATTAAACTAATTTTATAGGTTAATATGACATTTTATGGTTGATTATATAAATTTTAATCCAAGTGATAAGGTTGTTATGACTTTCACAAATACAAAATACCAAATAGTGTCAAAATTGACATAAATTAATTTTTAAAACAAATACTATCTTATTGGTTGATATAGTATTTATAAAAATATAAGGTTCATAAAAAGGGATTAAATAATATTATATATGTCATTAATGAACAAATTGAGGTTCTTTTGGATGTTTATAGTATTTTTATTAACTATATAGTGTTAGAATACAAGAAGACACGGTATAAGTTAAATTATTTAACATAGAGTTAAATCTAGAAGATAAGGCTAAAACGGTAACCTATACATGTATACAACCTATGGGATGAGAGGATTTCAACCCATAACAACTTTATCTTTGAAATATATCAATTTTTATCCATAATAAGATGAACATTAATTTATTATAAAATAATATTTCAATCTTTTCCTAAGGTGCCCCTCACCACTATTATAAAAAGGCACTCCCCGTTCTCTCATATTCACACCTTCAAAGCCATTTGTCTTGCCAAACCCTGACCAAATATCCTCCCAACTTCTCTAGCTTCATCCTAGAGGCCTTCCTTTGGTCTTAATTCCAACTTAATGATCCATTTTGATCAAATCAAAAGGAAGATCCCGAAAAAGATGTAAATATTTCATCACATCTTTCAAGTTCTTTTCTTCTTCCACTTCTTCATTCCTAGATGTTTCAATTATAAAATAATAACTCAAGTATATTTTATATACTATGATGTTATTAAAAATATGGTACAACCATATTCATTATTCTATACATCCTTTGAATGAAATGTCACCATACGTGCGTACGTACGGTTTATCGTTTCCATGTCATGGTGTAGTTGTTATTCAATACATTATTATTTGGATGGGTATTATAATGATGTATAATTGATGTAAATAATAAATATAACATGATAATGATTCGGTATATATGATATACCATCCAATTATATATGATTTTAATATCAGAAGAATGATATTGTCGCTCGTGCATATGTACGGATTACCATCTCCATGAACGTGATGAGATTAATTCCCCATCATAACTATTCAAGACTAATATTCATTTGATGTTTAAAAATAATTCTTAAAGACTTGATATTATTCTGGATAAAAGTAATAAAAATCCCATCCATAACAAACATGACTCACATAATAAAGAATATAAATAAAAATGAATCAGTTAACTCCCGAAACGACAATAATACTAAAATACCATTAACAAAGTATTATTAGAAGATCATATATGATATCATAATTATGTATATGGGTTTTTTATAATTTAATTACAATGATTTAACTAATACACAATAGGTAAATGTACCCTCATCCATGGAAAAGTAAAAGGTAAGGGTTAATTTCACAATCTCTTTATTATTCGAGGTTGTTTTTACGAAAGTATCTGCTTGGACCTCTTTATCATTCAAATCCATGTTTTCATAAAAATGTATTTCAAACCCTTTTTAATATTTACTAGACTATGGGTTAAATTAATTTATACCCTTATTTTTACTTATATGTTTAAAAAAGATTCTTTTCGTCGTTTTCCAAACAAGGTACTTTTTTGTCATTTTTGACAAAATTAAGGTAAGAATGTTTTTTAACTTACACGACAGGTGCGGCTATTTTCCACCATTATAACATCATAGAAGCTTTACATACATTCTTATATGAATATTTTCAAAATAAAATTTTTCATTATAATTATGTGAATCTTAAATGATTTCAAAATAGAATGATATATTTATCTCAAATTTTTTTGATTTCATCTCCATCAACATCCTTTGATAAATTTTACACTTGTTTGAAGTTGATTTATTATGATACAAATCCTCCATATTTTATTTAAGGTTTTGTGATATGTTTGAATGTGGATGAGTTATTTTTATTCCTTTCATGGTTTATGGTTAAATTATTGACATTTATTATGCTAGTTTTAATACGAATGTTTATTTTATATTTCAAACTCTTCTTATGATGAATGTGTTAGACTAGTATGTTCTGGGTTGGGGACTAGTAAAAGTAATCCCTCCAGGTTGGGGTCCGGTTACATTAGGCCCTCCAGGTTGGAGTCTGGTTATAAAGGCTCTCTGGGTTAGAGTTTAGTTACAGAGGCTCTCCGAGTTGGAGTCCAGTTACAAAGGCTTTCCGGGTTAGAGTCCGGTTACAGAGGCTCTCCGTGTTGGGGTCGGGTTACAGTTATCCCTTAGGTCCTGGCACGAGTCCTTGAAAAAGAAATTAACATATGGTATTATACATTCCCTCATTATTAAATTAGTTATTACATATGATTATTTTACTACTAGAATATCCATGTGAATGTTTATATGGTATTGTTTGATTTATTTTTCCCATATTATGTTCAGGTTTATGTTTAAAAGTATATTATTTTTATTACACATCTTTCCTTAAACATTTAAATCTTTCACTAAATTATTTACCCTTACTGAGCATCTAATATCACCCCTTTCTTATGTTTTATTTTCCCAGGATCCCAAGAAGTGTTTTATGATTGATATGCACGTTTAAGCTAAGGAAAAAATGGCATTTTCAAAGGATTTTTTTTGTTGTATTTTAGAAATTTTAATATAATATTCTTGTATGTAATCTATTATCCAAGGATTTTAAAATAATCTGTCTTTTGGGACTTTATTCCTTGTAATCGTTCCAATTTATTAAAATAATGAATAGACTCATGGAATCTAGGGTCATGGAATTACAAAAGACTCCCAGCAAGTCAAGCCACGACCACAAGAATCCAAAGACAAAGAACACCTAGAACAGGGGAAGAGAAAGGTACTAAGAATAGATGCGTAATGGACCTCGAACTTTTTTCATGTTTGCCTCGATTCGTTATCATTGTAGGGATGAATGAAGTGGGTAACATAACACCCATTAACAATTACCATTACCAACCATCCCGCAAGAATGATCTAACAACAAATCAACATGTTCATTGGTTGCTCCACATACATCATTGATTCTATGAATGGGGAATAAATCACAATGATATTAAATGCCCTACTTGGATTTGAAATGATCAACAATGAAGATCGATCATTTTTTCATCATCGTTGGTGAGATCCTTCAAATTCGAGGTGCGTTATTGATCGTTAATCCATTTTCCGATCTCCGATCCATCGTCGCTATCAAGAGAAATTACTTATCCTTGTATTAGGGGAATTCAATGGTCATGGTGATGAACCTGGATTCCTGAAAAACTATAATAAAAAGAAAATTGATTCTATGCATTGAAATAAAATATTTTAATTAAACATTTTCTAACTGATACATCCAAAATCTAACATTCACGACCAAATCCCACCGGTCAATATTAAGACCTCCATAAGGTAAAATTACTTCCTTGAACACAATTATGCCCTTATATTTTTTATCCAAAAAATATTTTATAATGTTATTTAAAAATTTATAGAAAATATCTCACAAAATTTATTAAAAACTTAACAATTTTCAATGAATTGTTTCGGGAACATCTGTTCTCCAAATCACACGCCGTCTTAGCACCTTGTCTCAAAATTTTCAAAATTAATTTATCAAAATAATACATAGAATTTATGATATGTTACATAAATATTTATAAATTTTAATATGGTTTTTTAATATATTAAAAAAATATTTAAACTACTCTATAAGAGGTTTGAACATGTTTGATGTAAAATGGACCCAGGGTAAGGGATTTCTTAACCAAATTTACATTATGTCGGTTAACCTTCTACTTCATTGATTATGTGGTACTAATATTATTTTTGAAATGAATTTTTATTATATTATGTTGTATTATGTGGATTTATAGTGTATTAACATAGTCCTTTCTTTTTATCAATTATAAATTCAATTATATAATATTTGTAAGTGACTCTTCTTTGAAAATCGACTTTTAAATTTCAATTTTCACAAAATTAAAAAGGAATATATTTATGCTAGTATTGTTATTTTATGACTATTTTATGGATCTTGGGAATTTTTTATCATAAATTTTGGGACCTATATCTCTTTATAATTCATTGGGTATGTTTATTTTAGAGGTCCATTGAATGGTTCCTCCAAGTGTAACTGTGATGGTTACACCATAAGATTATCATGAGGGTTATATAATAAAGTATCTATAAGGGTTACATTGTAAGGTAGTAGTGAGGGCTAAAAAAAAATATTTTATCCAAGAGGATTTCAATCTTAATTATGTGATTCTTCAATTAACCTATTTGGTTTATTTTTGTTATTCTTTGTATTATGGAAATATCATGTTTTGAAAACCTAACAATATGATACTAATTGGGTGATAAGTATTTCATTGTCAAAATAATTTCATAGGTTATTAATTATTCATGGACTAACGCTTTATATCTTTATTTTTATTTCCCATACTAACCATTTTGTTCTTATCCCATGTATTTATTTTTTTCATAGGGATTAAGGATGGGTAATATAAAAAGAGAAAACAATATGAATGATGTGAAGAATTTTCATGATAATGGAAACTGTTTTTAATAAAGAAAATTTTATTATGAATGAAATAGATCCTATTTTAGTACTACCCACATTGTATTCTTGGGGGTTGAAATATATGAATTTTCAATAATTCTATAAAATTCTAAACTAAAAAGATCATTAGGAATGTATCAAAATGAATTCTAAAAGAATTTACTAGATAATATAATGTTTAATTCTAGGTGCTTATATAATACATATATTACTAAACTACTTTTTTATTTACTCATGATTGATCATGAGAACATGAATATATGTGTTTAAGTTATGATATATGGATTAAGAGATCCGTAGGTAAAGTAATATGGTGGAATTGTGTTTCTAAGGGCTAAAAAAATACACCATTGAATGTTAGGTATATTGTGAATGCTCAATGACTAGGGTACCAAAGGGGACAATGATCATGATTGAGGATATCAGGGACTAGGTGTAGGAATCTAATTTATGATGATATGTGAATGACCAAAGTTAGTTTTTAGGGGATTTTTAGACATTCATGGGAGTCTTAGGTCTAATAGTGATAACGAAGACAATATTATGTCACATGAATGGCACAAAACACCATTTGGATAGCATGCCAACAACAAAATAATAGATAAAATATTATTATTATTTTGTTGGAAATATTTTTTGGTGGAACGTAGGAAGAGGAGAGCTTGGGATAACCATTCTCCCAATGATGATCGTGAAGAACGCAAAGAATTCCGGCGATGCTTCTTCCTCGGTCTTCTACCCCAGCCACTTTTAGACATAGAGAAACTTCCCTCCTCATTGTCATCAACGAACTGATGCTCGAGCTTGGATTGGGAGTGTGTGATGAACACGACGATTGAAGAACTTCATTGTCTTCTTTCCGCAACATCGTCAATGAACATTGATCAACAATCGATGAATCAAAGGTAGGGGTTGTTTCCTTTAAAGTACCATGTTATTCCTTCCTTAAATGAAGAACGTTTATGTTTTCCTATTGCGGGTGGGGTGTTGTGTTCCGTTATTGAGAACCTATTGCTACCACCCTAAACACGGAGGGTGCGATCCAAACCAATATGACCTGAACCCTCAGTTGTTCTTTTTGTGATGACTCCATGACATCATGACAATGAATCAATGACGACGATGATGGCGATCAAAGGACGCGCTACCCGCAGCCTCCGCGAATCACACCGCCCTCGCGGTGCACCGGTGCTTTAAGTTTAAGACCTCTGCGCACCGCGCCGGCTTGCCCGTGTGTCTCTGCGCCCAGTACCGCCTGCCTGCGTGCCCCGCGTGCTGCCCGGAACCGCCGACGGCCTGCCCGACGCCCCCCCACCCTGTCGGCGGCCTGCCCGGTGCCCCTGTTGTAACAACCTGATATTTTATGATAAGTATTATTTTTAATTTATTTGATGTCATGTGTTTTATGCTACAACAATATTATCTTGTGCTATACGCAACACCGTTTTAGCTTGCAGTATACGCAACACTATTCTTAGATTGTGTTACACACAATTTCAAGTTCATTTGATAATAGTCATTCTACATAACATTGAGTGTATATATATATATATATTCAATAAATGAAATATGGTTTGATTCTGTTATATAAAACAACAAAGGAGTCTTGAGCAACACGCAACTCTAACTTGGCTTTCATTACATGCAATCGCGACCTTCCTCGATAGCGTGTGTTGTTCGCAATACCGGGTTTTACTAAACAACGATATATTATTATAATATTATTATGAACTAGCCGTTATGAATAGTATTAAATAAATTTTTAATTTTATAATATTATTATTCATCTTACACATTTTCTAGAATATGGTATAAGAACAAAATAAATTTTTCGGGTAAAATAAGTATTTTTCAAAAAATGCAGTTTTGTCACCTTTTGATGGCGCATCCACTTTAAATATAGTTGTTGACATGTTTATAAATTCAATTTGATAAAATAAAATTCTTCTTTTGAATCAGGATATAAAAATTTACATTGGATAAAGTTTTGATATTTTTTTGATAACTTTCACATTTTAATGAATAGTAAAAACATGCTATATTTTAATTAAAAACAACTTTTTTCATCGTAATAACTTATGTGGTTAAATTATAATATTGAATGGTTTTAAATTATAAATAGAATATATTTTTACCATTTAATATAATGTATGTAATTAGAATTTATTTCACATTGAATTCGTAGGTTAAATCAATTCAATCTTTTGCAATGTTTTAATCAAAAACCCATTTTCATTCGAAAACGGAATTAATTTTAATTTAATTTTTTCAAATTATGTTTATTGAATTTGAAAAAATGGATTCCATATTTTGAATCAGTGGGTCCAAATTATTTTAATAGTCTACTTTTTATTTTTGGGAATTATGAATAGTAACTACGGTAAATTTTATTTACCTTAGTTAAAGGTAAATCGGGTAATTAAGAGTAAATATAATATTATAAAATTACCATAACACCGGATAGAATTATATTGGATGGCTAAAAGTATACCCATATCACCTAAGGGTCGGATTATATTCATTTTATGGACTTTTGACCATGAAAATAATTTACTTATTATTAAAACCAGAGAAAGTGACAACATGTCACTCTCTTAAATCTTATAAGTATAATAATTTTAATTTAGTGATAAACATCTTAAAACTTCAAACATGAATAGTATAAATAAATATAATAATATTATCTACATTACTATAATTTATTTATAATTTTTAGGGATTAAATAATTGTCATTAATGGTGATACATTAATGATGCAGAAATTATTTATTAAGTGAGAAATCAGTAATATAGTAATTATTGAAATAATAATACCCATTAAAAGGCCCAAAAACCTGACCAAAACTTATTGGTAGTGTATCTCTACACCTTAATCATCCAATGACCTAATATATAACCGTTTTGAGTCTTATAAAAGTGATTATGACACTTATATTATTTTATTTTAAATGATGCCAAAGTTGTCACATTCATAATTTAATAAGAATAATAATTTAAATATTGTTATTTTAAGATGGTAAATTCGAGTAAAAGTATTATTGTGAAAGTTAATAGATTTATCTTCATCATAAGATTTTATTTTTAATTTTTATGCAACATATAAGTATATTAAATAATTATACAAAAATGTTGTAGTAATTATTTTATTAAGAGAAAAAACAAATAAATGGTTTTAAAAATAAATAAATATTATATGAACTATTTAATGTTCTAAACTAATTTTATAGATACATATGACCTTTTAGGAATCTATTAAATCTTTTATTTTGAACACATCTTCTATATATATTTTACTTAAATTCAAATAAATGAATAGTGTCAAAATTGACACTATTTATTTTATAAACATAACATATTATAAAATTGTTTAAAAATCACAGAAATATATAAAAATAATAAATTTAAATTTATATGTTCTAAAACGTTATAAAGTATCTAATTATGGAAAATTCACAACAAATATTTAATTATATGTTATAATTTAAAATTTAGAATTTTATTACCACAAATAAAATTAAATTGATTAAGTAAGGATAAATCAAGTTGATAATGTTTAAAATAATTTCCTAACATTTCTAAATTTTATTTGATGATGCGATTAAAACCCTATATCATCTGATATTCAAATTTGAGTCATTTTTGGAGGTTTTTAAGTGGGGTTAGAGTTATTATAAATTAATATTTTTAAGATTTCCAAAGGTGCCCCTCCCCTCCCTTATAAAAGGGCACCTCTTCCCTCTCTTCCTCACACCACACTGAGCCTTAAATCTTGGACAAAACCTGCAAATTTCTCTTCTAAACTTTTCTTGAAACATCCTAGAGGTCCTGGTATTCTTCAAAGACCAATTGTAGTGCCCTAAGAGGAGGTCTCAAAGAGGCGCTTCAAAGAAGAGGTAATGTTCATTACCGATTCTTTCAAATTTATTTCTTCTTCCACTTATTATTCTTTAGTTGTTTCATTATGAAGTAATAACATAATTATCACTCATATACTGATATGTTATTATATGTATGAAACAACCCTATTTCACCATTTATCCATCCTATAGAAAACGAAATCACCGCGCGTGCATACGTACGGAATACCGTCTTCACGCCGTGGTGTAATCTATTTTCCACCACCACCTTACTTGGATGGGTATAATGGTGTAAATAATGACTATATATGATTATTTTAAAGTGATATTTATTCTTAAATATTATACATACACTTAAATACAATTCCACGATCATGGGAATTATATCATCGCTTGTGCGTACGTACGGACTACCGTCTCCACGACGCGATGAGATTCATTCTCAATGATTAACCATTCATGATTGATTATAAAGTATATATAATAAGAAATCATGAAATATATGACATAATAATGATACTGGATTTATGTATATATATATGTATGTCATCTACTTAATTCCATTCAATTCAATAAGGAAACGAAAACAACGTTCATGCGTACGTACGGCCTACCGTCTCCATGAACATTGTATTTCTTTCCATTTATCAATCTATTATATATATGTATATTATGAATATATATTATATATAAATCATGTTTTACATTCTGGATGTAAGTAACCATGATCTAAGTAATCATATGAATAATTACAAGTTAAAACATGAAGGAAAAATGAAACGATTTTACCCAAAACGCTACTTTAACATTAATTTACAAAAGAATGGGTAATATAAAGACCTAAGTGAACCATATATGATATCATAAAAACGAACATGATTCTGTAATAAGTCAATGACATTATTTAAATAATTATACAGGAGGTTCGGATCCATACGAAGCATATTGGACCTAAGGTAAGGGATAATTATTCCAATCTCATTCTTATCCGAGATTGTTTGCTCATATGTATTTATTGGGGGTTATGTTTATTATCCATGTCCATATGCTCTCAAAATGTTTTCATAAAATGTTTACTTTACATCCATGTATTTTTAATACATTTTTACCCTTTTCTTACTTTTACCACATTGTATGGAAGGGATCTTTCTTTTGTTTACCATACAAGGTACTTTAGGACTTTTCTGACAAAAGTACGAGGAAATTTTTATTTTTTTTACTTATATAGTGAGAACGGATTTTTATGGTTTCATAATGGATCATTTTCATGAATCTTCCTCTAGAATATTTTATGATTATTTTCAAAAAAATCATTTCCTTTTAAAATTGAATGGAATTTTGTGAAAAGAAAATGATTTTGAAGAAGAAAGGATATTTTCCTCAAGAATCCATTTCAAGTGTTTTATAAAAACCATTTTCTATCTAAGATGAAATTATTTCATATGTGTATGTTTCAAGTATATTGTCTCTATGATTTAAATGCTTTAACTTTTCTTATGATGAAATATCCATTTGTTTTATATGGATTATGTGATGATGATATGATGTTTATGAAACCCATTTTATTCTTTGGGTTATGATGAATGTTTTAAGTTTATGTTGTGGAACAAGTAAGAATGATTTCATTATGAGATGGGTGGGACCTATATCTCCCTCCAATTAATTGGGTAAAGATTTATATCTCATGAGATAGAGATGGATGAAACGGTAAGTTAATCTGGTTCAGTGTTAGAGGTCTAAAACGAGGAGTGAACTCGATTCAGAAAGGGACTTTGTCCACTAAGATGGTCATGGAAGTAATGCCTTGGCTACTATGGAAATCATTACATGTGCTTAATGGATTCCAAAATTATATGCTTTATTCCTATGCTATGTTATCATGATTGATGATACATTATGATCTATGCCTTACGTACTGCCATGTTTTATGTCATTGCTCAAGATTTTGATGTTTAAATATTATGATCATGTTTTTAAGTTCAAATGTATATGGTTTGTTTAATTTTCTCCATGCTTACCCTTACTAAGCATTTGAGTTCACCATTTTTATTTTTCTTTTCCCCTAGGATTAAAAGAAAGGTTTTAGGTAAGGAAACAAAAAGGGGGGGATTGTTATGGGAGATGTTGAAGATCTTTTAAAATGATTAGAAGTTTATATTCCAAGTTTCCAAAGACACTAAACTATTATAGTCTTTGTGTGTCTGTTTTTGTTATGTATTAGATATTCCGCAAAAGTAATGTAATGTCCATGAACGTCAAACTTCGGGTCTCTACAGTTGGTATCAGAGGAAAGGTTTAGTCAACCTTTGGAAACTAGGATGTGAAAACGTTAGTGAGATCTCTAGAGATATTTCTAAGGTATGTCTAGGGATATCCCTAAGGATAAGTATACGTATAGGATATAGTCCTAGAACTATGGTAACGATCATAGAATTTAACCTAAGATGTTAGATATTGAGGGTACTCCTCCTTTACTATGTTGTTTTCCCTAGTATGATTTTTCTCTCTCACACTATTCTTTTTGGGTTTTATAAAATGGATGGAAACAGGAAGATTCGCGATAATGGAGGATATGATGGACAATGGAATGATATTCTTCATGAGCAACCAAATGAAACGGGATTTGGAAGTCCAAACATCATTATTATGCCTAATCATCAATCTTATAATATGATCAATAATCTCAACTTTGGTATGTTTCCCGACTCAGATAATAAGAGAAAGATGGAGTGTCATGATGATCATAGAGGAAAGAAAGTTCAATTTCCCTCACGTAAATCATGTGGGAAGAGGCATCAGGGAGATTGTTTCAAAGGAAATGGAAGATGCTTTGGGTGTGGAAAAGAAGGACACAAAGCCAGTAAGTGCAAAGGAAAAGGTTCAGTTAACACCATGGACAAGGATAATGGTATTTCTACGACATCAACAATGATTAGATGTTTTAAATGTTGAATGTATGGGCATTATGCAAACCAATGCCCTAAGGGAAAACCTCATGAAGAGAACCAGCATGGTCATACGGGTAGTATTTATGTGGATGATGATGAAGTGACTACAAATGAAATATGAGATGAAATAAATGATGAAGCTCAAATAGTGTTTTAAGAAGTTAGTGGAATGATTGTATGTTTATAAAGAATAATGTATGGTACTATAGGATAAAGAATCATCTAAGGATTGTTACACTATTATTTTTCCTAAAGTATATGAAAGTATATGTTGAATGGTACTGGTAACCATGGAAGGTTATTCAGATATTTTTGGAAAGTAGATGATATGCACATAATGAAGGGATAAGAACATAATGAGGTGTTTGATTGTATTCATGAGCTCATGACTGATATAAGGACTAAGTGATATTATGGTTTGATTATATAGATTTTTTTGGGATTTTGGTATGTGGAAAGAGTTACCTTTTGACAGTAATCATGTTTTCACTAAGGTTCTATGTTAATTTATGTTTTAAGAGAATATATGACTAAGGTATTCATGTGTTTGGAATGAAACCAATAAGATATATGTTATGATATATGTGGGATAAATGCTTGTATTCACATTCTTGGTAGATAACCTTTCTAGTAATTGTTTTATTTATACTATGAGATTGGACCGAAGTATTTTAGATAATCCAAAATATTGGAATGGATTATGTTGGACATAATTTAGTATTGTTTAAGGATAGAACTTTTTTTCCGATAATATTGATGGGATGTTATAGTAATGTAGTTTTAGAAAAAGGACAACCTGCAGGAGGGGCGACAGCCCATCGCGTCGGACAAGGCTGTGGAAATCAAACCCACAACCAAAGTGCGACATGACTTTATCACCTACGACTGGCCTACAGGAAGTCCCTGGTTAGTAGAAACTAGTTTTATTTTATTAAGCGGTATGATATATGAAGTATAAGTTCATTTTTGGAACCATATACGATTAATCTAACCATCATATGGACTTATAACTTTTACAAACCTTTTGTTTGAAACAGATGGAATGACCCATCATTCTATCACATGATCTGCTAACACTTCATGAATAACAAATTCAACTTCATTTCTTTAAGAGATGAAGTGGAAATTGTTCAAAGAACAAACAACAGTGAGATTGTACCAAAATCAAGCAAGTATTTCTTCTAATTCAAATTATTCAACTTTTGGGAAATCATATTGAAAACCAAAAATGTTGTCCTAGTTCCCTTATATCCGATGAATCATATGGTACCTTAGATCATCACAAATATATGGATTTGTGATTGATGGATTTTTCATAGCCATGTTCTCTACCACTCTCTATCAGAACATGATGGTTAGATTTCTCTTCCATATCCATATTTTCACCTATGTTCTCTTATGTAAAAACCTAGTGATGAGTTAATTTGGGTAACCATTACATTTCATACTTTAGTTTTTAAAGCCATTTTTTGGTATTCCTTTTTATAATGCGGGTTTCTATTAAAGAAACTTTCGAGTAGTAAACCATTTATAACCCCGACGAATTTCGAGGGCGAAATTCATTTTAAGGGGGGTAGAATGTAACAACCTGATATTTTATGATAAGTATTCTTTTTAATTTATTTGATGTCATGTGTTTTATGCTACAACAAGATTATCTTGTGCTATATGCAACACAGTATTAGCTTGTAGTATACGCAACACTATTCTTAGATTGTGTTACACATAATTTCAAGTTCATTTGATAATAGTCATTATACGCAACATTGAGTGTATATTTATATATATATTCAATAAATTAAATATGGTTGGATTCTGTTATATGAAACAACAAAGGAGTCTTGCACAACACGCAACCCTAACTTGGCTTTCATTACACGCAATCGTGACCTTCCTCGATAGCGTGTGTTGTACGCAATACAAGGTTTTACTAAAAAAAGGTATATTATTATAATATTATTATGAACTAGCCGTTATTAATAGTATTAAATAAAATTTCAATTTTATAACATTATTTTTCATCTTACACATTTTCTATAACATGGTATAAGAACAAAATAAACTTTTCAGGTAAAATAAGTATTTTTCAAAAAATAAATTTTTGCCGCCTTTTGATGGCGCACCCACTTTAAATCTAGTTGGTGACATGTTTATAAGTTCAATTTGACAAAAGAAAATTCTTCTTTTGAATAAGGATATAAAAATTTACATTGGATAAAGTTTTGATATTTTTCTGATAACTTTCATATTTTAATGAATAATAAAAACACGCTATATTTTAATTAAAAACATCTTTTTTCATCGTAATAACTTCTGTGGTGAAATTATAATATTGAATGGTTTTAACTTATAAATATATTATATTTTAACCATTTAATATAATGTATGTCATTATCATTGATTTTACATTGAATTCGTAGGTTAAATCAATTCAATCTTTTGTAATGTTTTAATCAAAAACCAGTTTTCATTCGACAACGGGATTAATTTTAATTTAATTTCTGCAACTTCTGTGTATTGAATTTGAAAAAATTGATTCCATATTTGGAATCAGCGGGTCCAAATTATGTTACTAGGCTAATTTTTATTTTTGGGAATTATGAATAGTAACTACGACAAATTTTATTTACCATAGTTAAAGGTAAATCAGTTAATTAAGGGTAAATATAATATTATAAAATTACCCTAACACATGAAAAAATTATATTGGATGGCTAAAAGTATACCCATATCCCCTAAGGGTCATATTAGATTCATTTTATGGACTTTTGACCATGAAAATAATTTAATTATTATTAAAACCAGAGAAAGTGACAACATGTCACTCTCTTAAATCTTATAAGTATAATAATTTTAATTTAGTGATAAGCATCATAAAACTTCAAAAATGAATAGTCTCAAGAAATATAATAAAATTATCTACATTATGATAATTTATTTATAATTTTTAGGGATTAAATAATTGTCATTAATGGTGATACATTAATGATGCCGAAATTATTTATTAAGTGAAAAAACTGAAATATAGTTTTTATTGAAATAATAATTCCCATTAAAAAGGCCCAAAAACCGGAACAAAACTTATTGGTAGTGTATATATACACCTTAATCATCCAATTACTTAATATATAACCGTTTGGAGTCTTATAAAAGTGATTATGACACTTATATTATTTTATTTTAAATGACGCCAAAGTTGTCACCTCTATAATTTAATAAGAATAACAATTTAAATATTTTGATTTTAAGATGATAAATTCGAGTAAAAGTATTATTGTAAAAGGGAAAAGATTTATCTTCATCATAGAATTTTATTTTTAATTTTTATGAAACAAATAAGTATATTAAATAAATTATTCAAAAATGTTGTAGTAATTATTTTATTAAGATATTAACCAAATAAATCGTTTTAAAAATAATAAAATAAATATTATATGAACTATATAATGTTCTCCACTAATTTTCTAGATACATATGACCTTTTAGGAATCTATTTATGCTTTTAGTTCGAACACATATTCTGTATATATTTTATTTAAATTCAAATAAATGAATAATGTCAAAATTGACACTATTGTTATTTTATAAAAATAACATATTATAAAATTGTTTAAAAATCACAAAAATATATAAAAATTATAAATTTACATTTATATGGTCTAAAATGTTATAAAGTATCCAATTATGTAAAATTCACAAAAAATAAGTAATTATTTGTTATAATTTAATATTTAGAATGTTATTACCACAAATAAAATTCAATTGATTAATTAATGATAAATCAAGTTGATAATGTTTAAAATAATTTCCTAACATGTCTAAATTTTATTAGTTGATGATATTACAACCCTATCACATCTAATATTCTAATATGAGTCATTTTTTGAGGTTTTTAAGTGGGGTTAGAGTTATTATAAATTAATATTTTTAGGATTTCCAAAGGTGCCCCTCCCCTCCCTTATAAAAGGGCACCTCCTCCCTCTCTTCCTCACACCACTTTGAGCCTTAAATCTCGGCCAAACCCTGAAAATTTCTCTTCCCCACTTCCCTAGAAACATCCTAGAGGTCCTGGTATTCTTCAAAGACAAATTGTAGTGCCCTAAGAGGAGGTCTCAAAGAGGCGCTTCAAAGAAGAGGTAATGTTCGTTACCAATTCTTTCAACTTTATTTCTTCTTCAACTTCTTATTCTTTAGTTGTTTCATTATGAAGTAACAAAATCAGTATCAATCATATACTTATATGTTATTATAAGTATTAAACAACTCTATTTCACCATTTATCCATCCTACGGAAAACGAAATCACCGCGCGTGCGTACGTACGGAATACCGTCTCCACGCCGTGGTGTAATCTATTTTTCACCACTACCTTACTTGGATGGGTATAATGGTGTAAATAATGACTATATATAATTATTGTAAAGTTATATTTTTCTTAAATATTATACATACACTTCAATACAATTCCACGATCATGGGAATTAAATCATTGCTCGTGCGTACGTACAGACTACTGTCTCCATGACGCAATGAGATTCATTCTCAATGATTAACCATTCATGAATGATTATAAAGTATATATAATAAGTAATCATGAAAAATATGACATAATAATGATACTGGATTTATGTATATATATATGTATGTCATCTACTTAATTCCATTCAATTCAATAAGGAAACAAAAACAACGTTCATGCGTACGTACGACCTACCGTCTCCATGAACGGTGTATTTCTTTCCATTTATCGATCTATTATATATATGCATATTCTGAATATATATTTTAAATAAATCATGTTTTACATTGTATATGTAATTAAACATGATCTAAGTAATCATATGAATAATTACGAGTTAAAACACGAACGACAAATGAAACGATTTTACCCAAAATGATACTTTATCATTAATTTACAAAATAATGGGTAATATAAAGTCATAAGTGAACCATATATGATATCATAAAAATGAATATGATTCTATAATAAGTCACTGACATTATTTAAATCATTATACCGGAGGTTTAGATCCATACTAAGCATATCATACCTAAGGTAAGGGATAATTATTCCAATCTCATTCTTATTCGAGATTGTTTACTCGTAAGTATTTATTGGGGGTTATGTTTATTATCCATGTCCATATGCTCTCAAAATGTTTTCATAAAATTTTTACTTTACTTCCATGTATTTTTAAGGAATTTTTACCCTTTTATTACTTTAACCACATCGTATGGAAGGAATATTTCTTTTGTTTACCATACAAGGTACGTTTTGACTTTTTCGACAAAAGTATGAGGAAATTGTTATTTTTTTACTTATACGGTGTGAATAGATTTTTACAGTTTCATAACACCTGATTTTCATGAATCTTCCTTTATAAGATTTTATGATTATTTTCAACAAAATCCTTTCCTTTTAAAATTGAATGGCATTTTGTGAAAAGAAAATGATTTTGAAGAAGAAAGGATATTTTCCTCAATAATTCATTTCAAGTGTTTTATCAAAACCATTTTCCATCTAAGATGAAATTTTTTCATATGTGTATGTTTCAAGTATAATGCCTCTATGATTTACATGCTTTCACTTTTCTTATAATGAAATATCCATTTGTTTTATATGGATTATGTGATGATGATATGATGTTTATGAAACCCATTTTATTCTTTGGGTTATGATGAATGTTTTAAGTTTATGTTGTGGAATAGGTAAGAATGATTTCATTATGATATGGGTGGGACCTATATCTCCCTCCAATGCATTGGGTAATGATTTATATCTCATGAGATAGATATGGCTGGAATGGTATGTTAATCCAGTTCAGTGTTACAGGACTAAAACGAGGAGTGAACTCGATTCGGAAAGGGACTTTGACCACTAAGATGGTCATGGCAGTAATGCCTTGGATACTATGGAAATCATTACATGTGCTTAATGGATGCCACAATTACATGCTTTACTCTTATGCTATTTTATCATGATTGATGATCCATTATGATCTATGCCTTACGTACTGCCATGTTTTATGTCATTGCTCAAGATTTTGATGTTTAAATATTATGTTCATGTTTTTAAGTTCAAATGTATATAGTTTGTTTTATTTTCTCCATGATTACCCTTACTGAGCATTTGAGCTCACCCTTTTTATGTTTCTTTTCCCCCAGGATTAAAAGAAATGTTTTAGGTAAGGAAACAAAAAGGGGAAGATCGTTATGGGAGATGTTGAAGATCTTTCAACATGATTAGAAGATTATATTCCATGTTTCCAAAGACACTAAACTATTACGGTCCTTGTGGTTCTGTTTTTGTTATGTATTAGATATTCCACAAAAGTAATGTAATGTCCAAGAACGTCAAGCTTCAGGTATCTACACCCGTTCCCTACCAGCGGCCCGCCTAGCACCCCCGCGCCCAGCCGCCGGCCTTCCTGGCATGAGGCCTGCCTACCAAGCCCCTGTCGCGACCTACCCATCGCCCCCGTGCCTTATGACACCTTGCCCGGTGCACCCGCGGCCTACCCGGTGCACCCGCGGCCTGCCCGGTGTCCAGTCAGACTACCTGTGCCCCACGCGAACCTCCCATTGACCTCCCGGATGCCGAAATCTCAAGTCGTGTCCCTCACGGCGCTGGCCGAACCGGCCCCGACCTTTGGGTCGATCCGCCTGTGTGGTGGCATTCAGGCCGAACAGCCATTGCTGTCCGCTGGGCCTGGCCCAGCAGACCGGGCCTAACATAGCAGGTTGAACCACCCAACGAGCTAGGTTAGACCCATTGGGTCTATTCGGGTTGACCCAGACCGGGTTGGCCTATACTTGGTTTGGCCAAGTAAGTCCGATCGGGTCGGACCGGACCCGTGCCCACTACCGACCCTTTTCTTACTTTCATGATATCATTGACACCGGACGTCCGTTTGATGAACCATCAGTGGTGCTAGTAATCTCCTTGAGAGACGGTCCCATTAAGAATACCCCACTGGGGTTCGGGGTATAGTTGAGATATGGTCAGGTTGGTTTGTACACGAATCCAACCGGGCCCCTGTGACTAAAAGGCTAATAACTCACAGACCGAGCATCCGATTGACCCACTGTCTGTTGCATTGAAACCCCTATGACGAGGCGGACCTTTGATATACTTTTACGTGATAATTCATAGCACTGGTAGTATCGACTTGCATCTCGTGGAGTGGACCCTCCCGGTGATGAGCGGGAAGATTGCAGAGACCTAGTAGCCAGTTGAGACTTGACGACTACTGACCGATCGACTCTGAGTGATTCAGATGGACTAGTGGGGAGCGCAAGGATGTAGCAGCATACCCACGGTGGAGGATCTCTTGGTTGTAGCGGCAAACCCACGGTACTCGACAGAAGGAGTACCTATGTAGGCAATGAGGGGGAGCGCTTTGTTGTAGCGACAGACCCATAGTGGGGAGCACCTCTGTGTGAGCGTGGCAGAACCACAGTACTCGACAGGTGGAGTACCTCAGCAGTCCAAGGTTAGTGGGAAGCACTTGTTTGTAGCGGCAGGCCCATTTTACTCGACAGAGGAGGAGTTCTCCAATAGCCGTGGTTTCGACATCGTGAATAAAAATCATGGTTGAGCTGTGTTAATGAATTTTGTGTTTTACTCAGGATTGAGATGGGTTACTAGGTAACTTCGGTATATGTTTGGGCATATACCTATGTAATGGTTATCCATTGATTTCATACTTTGTGGTTTATCCTTCATAAATTTTGTTAGACCTTGAGGGTCTCGGGGTCCCTACTGAGTATCGTTATACTCACCCCATCACGGGATATGCCCACACCTCATTGTGTTGGATGCAGACGAAAGACAAAAATGATGGAGGCTGAGAGCACCAGGACTGGATGGTACCTGGAGGTGGACATTACGATGAGTCGATACACAGAGAAGTCTGACGGACATGGAGTGATGAGGAGGCCATCTGTACCTACCCTTCAGGTAAGAACCCTAGAGGGCGATCCAGGAGCTACTCTTTAACTTTTAGCAATTTATCCCATTTTCAGTTGTACTTGTACATTACAATTGGAATTGTATTTTCGGACCCTTTTTACTTTCCAGCACACTCTTTTTATACCATTTTTACTTAGTGTTTTGCTTCCAGTTGTGTACTTTGATTTATATGTTTATAGTTATAAAATAAATTCTTTCCTAGTTTAGGGATTTACGCCTCTGGTGCTAGTTTCCATCCCCTGGCCTATGTAAGGCAGGCATGGGATAGTCACGATATGGGCCCCGGGGGATGGTTCGTGAAAAATTGGTATCAGAGGAGTCGTTTCTAACGCTGAACTTATGACTCTGATATTTATTTTCTATGAAGAAATAATGTTAAGGGTACTAAGTGTGGTTTTCAGTTCAGAGAGTCTAGTGTTGGTGCGGGCAGCCGGCGTATCCATACACCATTACCCTGACTTCTGATTTTTGACTCAATGCACGAAACACTGATTTAGTGTGTGTTTTACTTTATTATTTCTTTAAGTCAGCTCAACCAGGTCAGCTCACCAGGTTAAAACTTTTCACCATGTCACATCTGTTTCTTTCAGGATTCCTCCACATGGATGACCATCGAGATCCCCAAGAGTCGTACGTACTGACATCCCACCGAGTGACGAGGCCTCGGTGTAGGGCCCTCTTCTAGTTGAAGCACCAGTGGGGGAACCAGTGGTACCACTTACCATTCGGCCCCCGATGCCACCAGCCCTAGCAGTAGACGATGCACGCTACTTTAGTGCATTTCATGAGTTCCAGCACTAGCGGCCACCCAGGTTCAGTGGAGAGATGGACCCACAGGTGGTTGAGGATTAGCTGGGGGATATGGTGAGAGTTTTAAAGCTAGTAGGGACACCAGCAGACTTCATGGTGATCTTTGATCTCATCCTCCTTCAGGTAACAACAACTAGAGGGTGGAGCCTAATGCTTCAGATGCATGACGAGGTGACACTACTCTGGTCAGACTTTGAGAGCCTGTTCCGGGAAGATTTTGTACCAGCCACCCTTCGTGCGGTGCGGATATAGGAGCTACTGCATCTACAATAGGGTATCATGACAGTAACTCAATACTCAGTGAGGTTCACCGACCACTCATTCTACTACATATATATGGTGTGTGACCAATTATTCAAGGGGCAGAATTTCGAGCAGGGGCTCAGGCGAGAGATCAGAGCTCTGATGATCTCACTTAGCATCCTAACATAGACAGGGGTGTTGGAGCGAGCCCTCCAAGTGGAGAGTTTCCTTGTTGAGCAGTCTCCAGCATGGAGACCCACAACTAGCCGACATGCAGCGGAGTCTTCTGAAATAGATAGTAGATAGATAACACAAAGGTCCAAGAGGACCATAACTACAGGTGGTCAATCGCATGACTCAGGATCGGAAGTGTGAGGCACCTTGGGTGGAGACAGACCTTCCAGAAGCGGGCAGTGTTAATCATGCAACGGACAAGGTCACATGTCTCATGACTGTCTGACCCACCACATGTAAGATCAGTAGACTGTTGAGGGACCTCCCTGGTAGAGGTAGAGGTTCGATCAAGGCAGTCCGGAGGGAGGAAGTGGATGTGGTAGAGGAGCTGGATGTGTAGCTGGCGGTGGATGATGTTTTGAGGTTCTACCACTACCACCACCAGGAGGTCCACCCCGACTGCAAGGAGTGGTTGGATAGTGGAAAACACATCTTCAGGCAATAGAGGCCTGTGATCAAGTTTCTCTGGAGATGATTCGAGGTACGATCTGTGTTTATTCCACCTTAGCTATAGTTATTATAGACACAGGTGTCAGTCACTCTTTCATTTACACTTCCCTTGTTCGGAGCTCGGAGATTCCGACAGAGTTCTTGGCTCGATCTTTATGGATAGAGACTCCTACAGGGGAAGACTCAATGATTACACACTGGTGCTGGTAGTGTGATCTTACTCTAGGAGGCAAGAGCTTCTGTTGGGCTCTCCTCGTAGCGACGTCGAGGCCTTACGAAATCATCTTACGTATGGACTAGTTATCTACAGTCCATGCTCAGATTGACTGTATTAGGCACAATGTGAAGTGTGTCCACACAGATGGGACCGGGTTTACCTTCACTAGTGAGAAGGGAACCTTTGCAGTGTAGGACATAATTACTTGGAAGAGGGTGCAGCCGATCATTTACAAGTTGGCTTGCCTCACCCTCAGAGCTGTAGATGCGGAGAGTTCGACTTATCCGGTAGTGGTGGACCAGTACACTAATGTTTTCCCTTATGATGTCCCAGGAATACCTCCTCGTAGAGAGGTGGATTTCTACATTGAATTTTACCTCAGGATGACACCGATATCTATTCCAGCATATCGGATGACTCTCGCTGAGCTTCGTGAGCTATGGGTACAGTTGCAGGACTTGCCGGAGAAGGGATTCATCCAACCCAGTGTATCTCCTTAGTCAGCCCCAATTCTATTCACCAAGAAGAAGGATGGGTGCTTGAGTCTCTGTGTCTATTACCAGCACCTGAACCAGGTGACTGTGAAGAACAAGTACCCACTCTTGGGGATTGAAGACCTCTTTGAATAGTTGGAAGATGCACGGTGGTTCTCAAAGATAGACCTCAGATCAAGCTATCACCACCTTAGAGTTCGAGATGAGGATGTGAAGAAGATGGCCTTCATGTTTCGTTATGGGTACTATGAGTTCTTGGTTATGCTCTTCAGCATAACCAATGCTCTAGCAGTGTTCATGAGTATCATGAAAAGGATCTTCCACCCATACCTCGATCGCTTTGTCGTAGTCTTCATCGACGACATTCTGATTTACTCAACTACTGAGTAGGAGCAGGTCAACCATTTATGGGTAGTACTGGGCACACACTAAGAGAACCAGCTTTATGGTATTCTCTCAAAGTTCCAGTTCTTGATCCGAGAGGTTCACTTTTTGGGACATGTTATCTCGGAGGCCGGAGTTTTAGTGGATCCAGCGAAGATCAAGGCGGTACATTCTTGGGAGCCACCAAGGATTGTGACGGAGGTACGAAGTGTCCTAGGTTTGGCTGGATACTACCGGATATTCATTCCAGACTGCTCCAGAGTTGCGGAACCACTATTAGCTTTGACGGAGAAGGGGAAAACCTTTGTGTGGTTGGAGAGATGCCTGTAGAGCTTTCAAGAGCTAAGGTAGAAGCTGACTAGTGCCCCCATCTCGAGGATTCTAGAGGAATGTGTAGGGTATGTAGTATACTGTGATGCATCAGGGACCAGAATTAGATGTGTCTTGATACAGGAGCGAGCTGTGATTGCTTATGGTTATCAGTAGTTGAGACGGTACAAGCAGAACTACGCTACCCATGTCCTAGAGTTAGCATCAGTTGTTTTAGCCTTGAAGATGTGGCGACACTATATGATGGGTGAATGTTTTACCGTGAACTCTGATCACAAGAGACTCAGGTATATCTTCTCTCCAAAGTACCTGAACATGAGACAAATTCGTTGTCGTGAGTTCCTCCAGGATTATCACTTTGAGATAGTATGTACTCCTGGGAAGGGGATGTTGTTGCAGATGCGCTCAGCTAGAGGACTGGTATACAACTACTAGGATATGCAACAGATTAGATGGATTCTTTATAGATATCCTTGGTGGATAGAGATTGATCCACATTCCTACAATCTCTTACAGTCACTCCCCCACTTCTAAAGCGAGTTAGGGAGGCCCAACATGGGGACGCTAACTACGAGACACGATGTACTCAGATATCCACAGGGCAGGCACCTAATAGATTTTCTGAAGTTGTAGATCACATCATCCTCTTCAGAGGACGTAACTTGGTACCAGTGTCACTTCAAGAGGAATTGTTGAGGGAGTTCCACAAATCCCCTCAAGCGGTATATCCAGGAGTGGAGATGATGTACCAGGACCTTCGATGACAGCACTGGTGGCCTAGAATGAAGAAGGAAGTAGCAGAGTTTGTCTCACGGGGCCTCACTTGTCAAAAAGTGAAGGTAGAGCACCAGGTACCAGCAGTCTTGGTTCAGCCTTCAGAGGTCCTTGGGTGGAAGTGGGATGGGATATCCAAGGACTTCGTGTCTGGTCTTCCATGTACATCGAGGGGTCATGACTTGATTTGGGTGATCGTTGACCGACTCACCAAGTCGGCCCACTTCCTACCGATCAGAGAGAAGGGTTCAATAGAGAGCTCGGGACGCCTCTATGTGCAGGAGATTGTGCGACTACATGGAGTACCTTCCTCTATTCTCTCCGACCGTGACCCATGATTTAATTCTCATCTATGGAAGGGGTTACAGGAAGCTTTCGGGACACAGCTTCGCTTGAGCATCACCTTCCATCCACAGATAGATGGTCAGACTGAGTAGACCATTTAGACCCTCGAGGACATGCTCTGAGCTTGTGTTCTTGATTATGGTCATAGCTGAGAGGATTAATTGCCTTTGGTGGAGTTTTCTTACAATAATATCTATCACTCCACCATAAATATGGAACCTTTTGAGGCCTTGTACGGGCGACTTGCAGATCACCTTTGTGCTGGAATGACCCTGGAGAGTCAACACTAGTGGGACCAAAGATTGTATGGGCTACCACAGAGAAAGATTAGATCATCCAGGAGGGGATGAAGACTACACAGAGAAGACATAATTCGTATGCTGATAGGATACGGAGACCATTAGAGTTCTAGGATGTCAACCATGACTTTCTATAGGTCTCATCTCGACGGAGTCTACAAAGATTTGGCCGAGGTGGAAAGTTGTCTTTGTGATTCATCGGACCTTTTCAGGTACTCAATATAGTAGGATAGGTGGATTACCGCTTAGCTCTTCCACCATAGTTGCACCATGTGTATGACGTCTTATACATATCTTAGTTGAAGAGATACGCGCATGACCCATCCCACATCAACTACCATGGGGAGCTCGACGTCGACGATGGGGAGACTTTTACGAAGGATGTAGTGGAGATTGAGGATCGACAGGAGTGGTTCCTACGTGGACGGTTGATACCTCTAGTGAGCATATGCTGGTAGCACAGGAACCTCCAGGATAACACATGGGAGTGGGAGGATCAGATACCTACTAAGTACCCCCATTTGATCATATAGTTTGAGTTGTATCTTACAGGGACGTAAAGCCCTGAGGTGGTGGGAATGTAAAGACCCCGAAATTCCATGGAATGTAATTTCTTAAATACATGATATTTTTACGAGCCCACAAAAATTTACAGTGCATGATTCTGAGGCCCGGTGTGTCCAGAATCAAATTCCGAAGTTTTGTTTTGGTATATTCAATTAACATATGAGCGGGATTTTATAAGTTTTGAACTGGTGCTCGGAACTAAAATCTGAGGGCACCATTGAACTCACAATGCCAGTATTCGCTTAAAAAGACTTTCACTTCAACAACAGTGAGTCAAGAATAATAGTTAGTTTTTGATTTTTTATTAAAATATAATAAAATAAAGTACATCACATTATTTTATTTATAAGCTGCCTTATGTTGGGTGTGTTGGTTGAAACCTCCCCTTGGTAGTTGGTGGTGGGATCGCCAAACCCTAACCTCCCATGAGAGGTTATAGTGGTGGGGGCCACCCGATCATAACCTCCCTATTAATGACAGGGGTGGGGACCACCCGACTACTATTGATGGTGGAGGATGAAACCTCTACACTCCCCCTCATTAATGAGGGAGGACCTCTTGACCTCTGCGTCACATTTAATTTTTCCAACGCACGTGCCAATTAATTGTGGCAACACGTGTAAATTTATTAAGGGGAGTTTCTTCATATGTTTTAATTTCATTCCCACAATAAAATAATAGAAAACCTATTATTATTATTTGGATGGCATTCTATTTTGGTGGAATGGAGAAAGAGGAGAGCTAGAGAGAACCATTCTCCCAACAAATAACGCGAAGAACGCAAAGAATGCCTACGAAACTTCTTCCTCGGTCTTCTACCCCGACCACTTTATGATGTAGGGAAAATTACCTCCCCATCATTGTCAAAAAACTGACACACGAGCTTGGATTGGTAGTGCGTGACGAATGCAGAAATCTACGAACTTCATCGTCTTCATTCCGCAACACCATGAACGAACATCGATCAATGACTGGAGAATCAAAGGTAGGGGTTGTTTCCTTTAAAGTACCATGTTATTCCTTCCTTAAATAATGAACATTGATGTTTAACTTTTTCAGGTGGGGTGTTATGTTACGTTCTTGAGAACCTATTGCTACCACCCAAAACGCGGAGGGTGCGGGCCAAAACAACATTGCCCGACCCCCCATTGTTCTTTTTGTGATGACTCCATGACGGCATGGCAATGATGCAACGACAACGAAGATGGAGAACAAAGGTTGTGCTCCCCACAACCTCTGTGAATCGCGCCGCCCTCACGGAACACCGATGCTTTTGTCTGAACACCACTACGCCCCAAACCGGCCTACCTGTGCGCCATTGCACCCCGTGCCAGTATGCCCACGCGCTGCTGCACCCTGCACCTCCTGACCACATGCCTCACGCGCTACCCAATGCCCCCGCACTCTGCTGGTGGCACACTCGGTGGACCCGCGCCCTGCCAGCGTGCAACCCACCTGCTTGTTCCCTACAATGGCCTACCCAGCACCCCCGCGCCCTGCGGGGTGCCCCCGCTGCCTGTCACTCACTGCCCGGTTCACCCGCGGCCGGGCTGGTGTCCAACCGGGATCCCCTCGCCCCGTGCGGCCAGACCACTGAGCTCCCAGCAACCACAAACCCCAACCACATCCCTCGCGGCACTGGATGAACCAGACCCAACCTTCAGGTCGAGCCGCCTATGTGGCGACATCTAGGCCAAAACGCCCTCGCAGTCCACTGGGCCAGGCCCAGCGGACCAGGCCTAACATAGAAGGCTCACCCACCCAACAGGCTGGGTTAGACCCATCGGGTCTATCCGGTTTGACCTAGACCGTGTCGGCCAAGACTGGGTTGGGAAGAGTCGGTTTGACCAGGTAGGACCGGACCTAGTCTTACTACCGACCCTTTGCTTACTTTGACCATATCTTTGACACATGACGTTCGTTTGACGAACCGTCAGCTGCACTGGTAATCTCGTTGAGAGGCGGTCTCTTTGAGAATACCCCACTGGAGTTCGAGGTAATGTTGAGATAAGGTCAGGTTGGTTCGTACACGAATCCAACCGGGCCCCAGGACTGAAAGGCTAATAACTCACAGACCGGACATCCGATTGACGCGCTGTTTATTGCGTTGAAATCCCTATGACAAGGACGAAATTTGAGATTCATCTAAATGGGACTTCAAGACACTTGGAGTATCGACTTGTAGCTCTTATAGAGGACACTTTTGGTGAAGAGAGAGCAGATTGCAGAGACCCAGTAGCTGGCTGAGACTTGACGACCACTAACCAATCGACTCGGCATGATTCATATGGTCTAGTGTGAAGCTCTTGGTTGTAGTAGCAGACCCACAGTGGAGGAGCGCTTGGTTGAAGTGGCAGACCCACAATACTCGACAGAAGAAGTACCTCTGTAGGCTATGAGGGTCAGCGCTTGGTTGTAATGGCAGACCCAGGGTGGGGAGCGCCACTTTGTGAGCACAAAAAACCCACAATACTCGATAGCTGGAGTACCTCAGCAGTCCAAGGATAGTGGGAAGTGCTTGGTTGTAGCTATAGGCCCACTGTACTTGAGAGAGGAGTTTTTCTCCAACATCTATGGTTTCTAAATCATGAATAAAAATCCTGGTTGAGCTGTGTCAATGACTTCTGTGTTTTACTCATGATTGAGATGGGTTACTAGATAACTTAGGTACATGTATGGGCATATACCTATGTAATGGTTATCCTTTGATTTCATAATTTGTGGTTTATACTAGTTGGATTTTGTGAGACCTTTAGGGTCTCGGGGTCCCTACTGAGGATCATTATACTCACCCCCACATGGGATATGCCCGCACCTCATTGTGTTGGATGCAGAAGACAAACAACGCTGACGGAGACTGAGAGCACCAGGATTGGATGGTACCCAGAGGCGGACCTTACGATGAGTCGGAACATAGAGGATTCTAATGGACATGGAGTGCTTAGGTGGCCATCTTTACCTACCCTTCAAGTAGAAACCCCGAAGGAGGATCCGGGAGCTTCTCTTTACCTTTTAGTTGTTAGTCCCATTTTCAGTTGTACTTGTAATTTATATTTGGGCTTGTATTTTTGGCCCCTTTTAACTTTCTAGAACACTCTTTGTATACAATTTTTACTTAGTGTTTTTCTTCCATTAGTGTACTCTGATGTATTTTATTATAGTTATAAAGGAAATGTCTTCCCAGTTTTGGGATTTATGCTTTTGGTGCTAATCGCCATCCCCTAGCCTATGGAAGGAGAGCTTGGGATAGACACGATACATTTCCTGGGGGACGGTTAGTTACACATGTATTTATGAAACATATATTCATTTCCTAAAACATATAATTACATCATTGTCAAATATTTACTCTAAAATATCCTTTACTTTCTTATATAGATAAATTTACTCATTATATAACTCTATTATATTGACATGGATGTATGGTGAGTAATCATTTGATAAATATATTGTTTCTCCCATTACCTCATGAAATAATGATTTATACATTACAGAATTATGATTATTGGATCTCTCTCAATCATTATGATTGAAAAGGTATCATGTCCTTACTACTCAACAAATTATCCACCTTATTTTCCTTCCTAGTGGGTTAATGTATTGAGAAATTATAGTCATTTATCAACTCTAACAATCTATTTTTGTACATGTTAAACACCTTCTATGTAAATATATACTTTAATCACTTGTTATTAGAATATTTTTCACACTATTAATGATAGAAATAACCACTCAATATATTTAATGAAAATATTACTGTTACTTTTTCCAAATTATGTGTTAGGTAATTTTTCACATGATTATTTATTTGATATGATGGAAAATATATAACCATGTTATACTATATGTGTAAACATTATAATCCCTTATTTGATACATCATTTTATATCAAAAACCCTTCTCCACAACAAGTTCATTTGAGAAAATGTGAAGTCTTCAACCTTTTCATGAACTCTATGCAATTTTCTCTACATTTAACTATCCAAAGGAAACTAACTAACTCCCGTATTCATTAACTTATTAAGTGAATTTTAAATCCATATTAAATTATTCAAAATTTATTGAAATGTTTCACCCAATATATGAAAAGGATGAATCATTATTATAGTGATTATTCTAGGGAATTATATAATCCCCACTATCATTTAAGGATCCATAAATATACCCTCACTTGTGATTAAATAAATTAAGAATGGTAGTTTATATATTCAAAATTAATACATTATAAATTTGGCATATAGTTTCTCCATTAGCAAGGCTTTTATCTCAATCCTAAAATGATAGGAATGTTATAAATTTATATGGGATTATATAAGAATATAAATTGTAAAGACAACCATAAATTGGTTGACATAAGATCTAATGAATTTATTCATCCAATCAATGAAGATGAAATGGAAATTTGTGTGTTTTAATTAAATAATTATGGATTCACAATGTTTATAACATTTACATAAGTATGTATTGGGTAAATTCACTTTTTTCACCCTAAATTAATGATATTAAGATCAAATGTGAATCATTGATAAGTACATAGACACTCTATAATTACTGAATATGTCATTAATATGGTGTAGATGATACTAAATTTTGATTTAGTTTATTAAGTTAATAATAATCTATATAGAAAAAAATGATCTATATTTATTATTAACAAAGAGGATTTTTTATTCCCATGATGTAGCACTTGTTTGTATAAAAACCTTTTTTAGATTCTCTTAGAGTTTATTCCTCAATTCCTCTAATTCAATATGGTCCATTAAATAAGGATGCTTTGATATAAGCATAACATGATGTATGAATTATATCAAAAATTCAACATCATAATTTGGAGGAATACATTTAAATTATTCAGGTAAAACATAAACTCTTTTATTAACATTGTGAATATTATCAATATTGTTTCACCCACCATTTAAGATAAATACCACTTATGATTGGGTATTATAAACCATATATTTGATGTAATTTCTATAGTAAATTCAGGGTCATCCTTGAATTGATAAATTATTATAAGTTGATTTAGGCTATAAAATTAAATGTATATATACTGATAAATAATATGGGATATATTTAGAGAGATCCAATCCATTCCCATGATCAAAAAAAATTAATGAAAATGTTGAATAATAATATCTTTATAAAGACTATCCCCCAAAACATATATTAGAGTGGAGTTATAAACATGGGACAAAATAATCATACCACTATAAATTTTCATTAGTAATTATATATCATTCTCTTGGGGATATTAATAAATAATCTTAGTTAATTTTCATTATTTAATGGGTTTCATAGATGTAGTCTCAAATAAGATATTTTTTTTAATATTGAGTGTACATGTAATCATACAAATTTTAGGATTATTCCTTTCACTACTTATTAAATATAAAATGGCTAGTGTTGGTATCAAATGACAACAACATGATTAATAAATCATATTATAAAGAAAATAAATAAAAATATTTGTTAAATTATGACACTGTCATTTCAAATTATGTAATTTTATGTTCATATGACATCACTTTTGGTTAATTATATGTTGTTTTAGGTTTTACCCATAATATCCAAAATTAATTAAAACACACTCTAATACTAATTAATGGAATATAATAATTTTAAACATACACATTTCATTATTTTACATAAATACACTTGACAGATCATATTAAATCATAGCTAAGAACCTATAAGATTCGTTCATATGGAGGTTTGATACATAAAAAATCTTTTAATTTTTTTTAATTTATCCATTAAACATTAATCTATCATAATACACTTTTAGACACATTATATATAATAATCTTCCTTATATCCTAGAGAAGATAGAAAGATGAAAGGGTAAGAATAGATTCTCAGTAAGGGTAAACATAAGAGATATCAATTAAAGATAATAATCAAATATAATATGATCATGTGGGTATGAGACTATAATAAAGGTTATTGGTAATAAAACAAGTGAATCATACCCAATAAAACAGTGATAAAAAATCTTGAGTCATGTCATAAAGATTTTTCATAAAAGAAAACATTACTAACTGGTGTTTGAAAACATCAGTTGTTAGTACTCAATTATAAAATAAATAATGGAAGCCTAAGAATGTGCATAAACATAATCATAGAAATAATAACATATTTCACGAATAACCACCAATATATTCATATCATAATAGACTAGGATAACCAGAATCCTATAAAAAGTATACTTGGTCTCACCACCCATGTCCCATAAAAATTTTCTATATGGTATAAACACCCATGTTCCATCCTAGTCTCATGATATGTAAAACTTTACCCAATGAATTGTAAGGATATAATGAACCAACTTATCAAATAATGTTAAAAAATACATATGTTTTCCAAATTAACATTAAAAAATTAATTGTCTCATTATAAATTTATTAACTTGTGAAAATTAAAAGGTTTCCCTAATGAATTTTAAAAAACCAGATCATAAGAAATCTAGAAGAATAAGGTTAATGGAATAATTAATCAAACTCCAAATAGTGTATAAAAAAAATTAATGGATATTAACATAAATTAAAAATTGTTTTTAAAAATTTAGACCATATTATTGAAAAATAAAAAGAAGTATCCTTTAATTTGTTATAAACAATTTTGAACAGAAAATATTTTATAATTTTTTTGTTAAGATTTACTTTTGGAAAACTATGAAATAATATAAAGGAAGAATCATTATAAATAAATAGTTATAAAATAAGTAAAATCAGTTCATGTATAAGATGTTAAAAATGAATATAATTTTCTATCATTTTTAGATAAAGTGAAATAAATATAAAATTATTTTTTTGAAGACATTAAAAAAAGATTCTATTCACATCTTTGTAAATATGGTAAGAGATGATAGAAAATGATCATACAAAAAATGTTAAAAGAAGACACATTATGGAAATAAAATCAATTTAAATGAATACGAACTTAAAAATTATATAATTATTGATAAATACTTCTCTAAAATAATGTAGATAATTTTTACATATAGGAGAAATATTCCCTACCAAAAAATACAAGAGATAATATCGGCTCCACTTATAAACATAATTTTGGTTGAATTGTGAACCAAATGAAAGGTGAAATGGTAAGAAAACATGAAAACCCAATGAGTTACTAGAGTAGAATAAAATAGATATATTTTATATAAAATTAACATATAATTTTCCCATATTGATGTTTAATTATATACAATCTCATTTTCAAAATGAGATTTGTTAAGTAAACCTATAACTTTACTCCTAACTTACTTAAAAATGCATCAACATCATGTATAATAAAAATAATGACCATTAAAACTTATTTAAGAACCTTAATATTATATATTTAATTTTATATACTATAATTATAATCATTCTTTACACATATATTAGTTATTCAATGTTTATTTTCAACATCATATGTTAGCATATTTATTAGTTTGTACATGTTTCATAATATAAATATCAACCCCTATTCATTGATAAAGTTTTAGGTTGTAATATTAAACATAATGTAGACAAAAATTGAAAGGATAATGGATATGGGTCATAAATTCCACCATCCATAAACATTATAGGCATGGTTTCATTATATTTGAATTTTCTTTCACATAGTTTCACCTATTTTTCCTTATTTTACCTTTACTATGCTACCTTAATTTTTACATGGGTAAATTATTTTTATGAACCAAAGAGAATTTTAAATATTTAACTGATTTTTTGTGATAGTTTAAAATTTCAAATCCATTTAGTTGAAATGAATTTCTAAATATGGAAAATTTGAAATTAAATTGAAAAAAATATAACAAAAAAACTATTTTTATAGAAAAATGACTTTTTAAACATGAATTGTATTTAATATTATTCCATTTTATATACTAATTAAAGAGGTGTTAATATATTTTTTATAAATTAAATTACATTAATAAATTATAATTGTTAAATTTAATTTATTAATATAAAAATAATGAATATATAAATAATAGTTCTCTAAAAAATAACCTTTTTTAAAATTAAACTAATTTTATCTCTAACCGATTAAATATAATTATTCTTATTATAACCATTTAATTTTATCAATAAATTAGTACTAAATTGTTTCTTCCAATTTTATAAATATACTAGTTTGTTGTTTAATAATAATAATAATAATATGTGACATAAAAATATATTCTAATATTAAAATATTTTAACTAAATTTTAACTTTTTTTCATTATAGAATAATTTTTTTGTTTGTGGTTTATATAATTTTCAATTAAATATATATATATATATATATATATATATATATTCCAAATTAACATATATCCAATAACTATATTTACAATGTCTATCAAATAACTGTAAATATAACCCTCAATTTTCATTCCTATATATATTCTTACATACATTTATAAAATCATTAATCATATTCAGTAAATTATCTCTCAACATGTCTATTTTTTTAAATTATATATCTTATCTTTATACTTTCAATTGGGGTGAATATCTTTATGTAAAATCATGTGAATAAATATTTCATGTTCATAGCCATTTTATTTTCATGCTTATATATTCCACTTTGACTTTTCATAATGATGTTTCAAATTGTATTCTCATAATGTGTTAATTTTTATCCAAAATTGCAATATTTCACCATCAGAAAATGTATTGAGGTTAATTATAGATCATTTTTTTGTGTGAAATAATCTATTAAACATAATTTTATTTTAAAGTGAAATAAATAGTTAAATCATGGGGTATGGCGTTTTCCCAAGTTAGTAGGTGGGGTTATGATGTTGAAAATTGATTTGGATCATAATAGCTTTATGAGGATAAGTTCATGTAGGGACTATAGAATACAATATAACCATGGTGTCACAAGTGTGTCTTGGTATCAATGAGTATAGACTGCTTTGGGTTTCTAAAAGCTAGTAGATATCATAATGGGTTGGTTGGTAATATAGATAAGCATATTATGACATGTTTATGTGATATATATTATCTTTATGAAATTATTTGTTGAGGATAAAGAGATATTGAGATTTGATTTGAGACACTATTCTTGGTCTCAATTTAATAGTAATCTACTTATATATTAGTGACTATATGGGTTATCTTGTGATGCTATATTTTTTTATATGAGTGCTCGACTTTGTGTGTGGGTGATAGGACAGGACTAGATGTTAAGTATCTCTACGAGTGAGAATATGTTAGAATGTACTAACTATAGTGAGAAGGTACCAGTCTTTGTTATTCTTTTGAGGTCTACCTTATGAGAGGGGAGACATTAGTGTGATGTGGATGATGGTGTAATGTATTTATGGAATCACCTTGAGTGATATGGTTCACATAAGACCTCACCTTGAGTGATAACACATTCATGAGGTTTTTCTTTGGAGGCCCTCCCATAGAGGGGGAGTGGTTAGTGTGATGTGGAAGATTAAGAGAATCAATGGTTTAACTCAACAAGAGTGAGAATGTTCTAGAGTGACCCTATATTTAGTGAGAAGGAAATGGTTGAGTTGTGATTCTGAGGCCCACTATGATAGAGGGAAGTTATTGATCAGATATTTTATGAGACTGGAATATGTCATTTTTTTGGGTGAGAAGGTATTGGTGGGACCCTAATTTGGGTGAAAGTATGGTGTTTATATTGTGGTGTAGGTCCTACCTTAAGGGGGTAGGTAGATATTGAGACTTCATGTGACATAGTTGATTTTTGGTAGTAGTACTAACCTAAGGAAGTGTGTAGTGGTTAGAAAATAGAATGGCACCTAATACTTATAGAATGAAGAAACTAATATCTAGTATAGGGTGAATAGGGTACGATTGGGAGTCATTGTGGCCAGTTTTCCAAATGGTAACCTGATGAATTTGTTTATATTTCATGTTTTATGTTATCTAATTTAATCATGCTCACACATGTATATCACATCACATATTAATGAAAATTTTCAAGACACTATTTAGATGTATCTATCACACACTACCTAGGGACCCTTAGGTATGTGTAGTCCTTATATCTATTTTATAGGTTTGATAAAAGGATGTGTAGTAGATCAGGTTGTTGTATCTTGATGGAAATTTTGAGAATGGATTGAGGTGAGTCATAGGGATGGTAGTTGATCTGCCTTCAAAATTTAATCATTTGATTATTTTATGTACATGATTTACCTTATGTGTGATCTATTAGGATGTATGATTTTTTTTTTCATTCATTGCATATTTTATAGAATGGATGTGTTTTTTTATTTATAAAACTTTTTTTTTCATAGATGTAGAATTATTTTTTTATCAATGGTTATCATGTCGAGGTCATAGTAACCCTAACATATAATTTAATCTATCTTCTATAGTCTGATACCTCTTCCATATATGGAGGAATCCTTGAGGACTTGTGGTTATCTTCATGGGACGTTGATGAGTGGTTTCATACAAGGGATTACAAAGTGGTATTAGTGCATATTTGTATTTTCCTTAATGTTTGTTAACAATAATTCCGAGACAGAAATGTGTCAGATCATGCATTATAACTTGAAATGATGATTCATGGAAACCATTCATTTTGTATGTATAGATTAATTGGGTTTTAGTATAGTTGTTTTTTGGTTTATGATTTTATGGTTGAGATATTTATATAAATATGATGTCTTTATTTGAGATTTTTATTTGTGGGGTTAGATGCTAGACCGTGGTGGTAAGATTCATGAATACATATATCATGTTCATTATATAGGATCTACCTGACATATATGTTCTTTATTTATGGTAGATATTAGATAAAGATAAGAGGTCATATTGTTTAAAGGGTAACAGAAACTATTATAGTATATTCTCAAATAACTTGTTTTGTATAATTCTACTCAGTTGATTAATAGTTTTGAATGAAGATTAGTTTTTTTACAGATAGGCCTATTTGATCTCATAGTGGGGTATTCTCTATAAATAAATATATATTACCTTAGTGAAAGGAATATATAATTACCCTAGGTGGGTTCACGTGAGAATTAAATTACTTGTTCATGGTATGGTATATGAGTTGTGTGTCGATTATGTGGTTTGGATATGAATCTAGTTTTCATGTTGAGATAGATAACCTTTTAAGGGTATAAATGAATGAAAGTTGGAATTCCATGGGTTTTTTGAGAGAAAAATAACATGGTGTGTCATTGGTATTGAGGTCAGGTTTGGTGGGAGGGATTGATTAGATACCCATCCTTATTGATTCTGGGTGTAGTTTTATATGGGATGGTAAATCATGATCCTAGATGGTTCGTTCTTGGATGTGTAATAGGTCGGTAGAAACATTGTGGTTATGGAGTGACACCTGAGTGGTGGGAAATTAGGAATTAGACCTTTGCAAGAGTGTTACTCTTCCGAATTGACAGAAAAGGAATCATCAAAGTTTTTTTACTAGAAGATGTTTTAATTCAAGAGAGGAATAGTCCCTTTTTAGGAATGTGATCCTAGATTTCATGGCCTTTATCTCATTAATGGAAGATTTCGGTTTTGTGACCATGTAGTATGAGTGCGTAAACCTATTTGGTTAAGATGGGATTGATATGGATGGTGGTAAGGAACTGGTGAGAGAGTTGTTATATGTTTAATTTAATTAAGAACAAGATAGTGGTTCTTGGCATGGGGTTTTAATAAGACACTCATTTTTTAGGTTAAAGTACACAATGGTTATGCAAAGTGCTTATTCTGTTTTTTTATTGGTGAGGATCCATGTGTAGGTCAAATATTGATAGATTTTTTGAGACATGTATAACCATAGAAACCTAAGGTATTGATGTTAATGGAAGGTTTCAAACTATGGTATGAGGATAAATTATAGATGGATTGTAGTACTACAGTATGATCAGTCCAATCATGGGACTTGTTTTGGGTATTTTAGAAATACATTTTCATGACTTGGGAAGAGAAACACATGTGTGATGTTGAGAACCATCTAGTTTAGTGCTCAAAGAGTAGTGTAGGGGAATCCATATGGTTGGGAGAACACCATTAGTTGTTGGAGTGTGTGACCCTAATTGTAGAAGTATTGTGGATAATGTTTATGATAACATTCATAACATTCCAAAAATAGGTAGGGATGTATTTTTAATATTTGATGTCATCTATATGTGTGGTGTTTAATTATTGTCATTATGTTCGGCAATGGACATGATTTCGGATGTAGATATTGGGTGTTATGGTTCAATAGGGTGATAATAAGGGTTATCATATAATGGATAACATCTAGTCAAGTATAGATGTTCAACAATAATGTTATAAGTTTCATGGATGCAAAGAAACTAGTTAGGTGATAGTCGGCATGATGTTAGGATATTAATGTGTATGTAGATTGTATTATTATAGTTCCTTACCGATTAGATTTTTTTTTAATTTAGATATGATTTCCTATGGAATCCATTTTTTAGTATTGATATTGAGATGGAATTTGGTTCTATTTGTGTGTGACTTGGATCCAAGAATGATCAGTGCTCATGGGTGGAGCATATTGATAGATTTGGTTAGTTATGGATCCAAAATTAAAGTGACATAGAGTTCCATGTTTGGACTTTGATGTGGGAATTTAAATGATATCATTATTCCACTATAAATTAATTCATCATGATTGGGTAATGTGGTGTGATGATGTTTCAGTATGTGAGATCTAGTGTTTTCAAGTAATCTCATAAAAAATTGTACTGAATGGTGTTGTTATATATAATTGGACGTGGTGAGGTGGAAAATGTATCATGTGTGACATTTTTTTTGTACAATAGATTTTTAAGTGATCTAAAGATGGATTTTTGGTGAAAGATGGATTATCTGGGTGGAGTGCATGGGTAGTTGATATGTTCTTAGTTTAGTTCAGATTTGAGAATAAGTAGAGATAATAGATTTTGGCTGATGTATTAGAAGTTGGGTGACATTAACAGATTCTTATTAGGGACTAAAAGCCTTGTGACCTGGATTATTTAATTAATCCTATCAAAAAGTGTTTTTAAATTTAGAGGATACTTTATTTTTTTAATTAAAAGCATGTTTAGAGTGACCCATTCAAATATTTTTATCATAGGTGGATCATTACACAAGGAAACGTGAGCATAAATCCATGATGAAGTCATATCTTATGAACCATCAGGCTAAAACCAAAAGAGAACATTTCATGCTGGGTTGAATGGGTTTTTGTCAAATGAAAATTCTTTATGTATGAGGGTCCCACCATGGATAAAGGAATCACACCCTGTTGAACCCTACATAATGTATTTTAATAAATAAAAATACATTATATATAAATGATACACCACGGTGGAGGGAATTATGACATGATGAAAATCCATATTTATTTATTTATAATATGGAAATACATATGTATGAGGACCAAAACAAGTAAGGATGGTGTCATTCCATGTTGGTAAACCTTACATATGGGGGATGACAACAGATTATTTATTCCTTTTTAAAATTATACAATTAAGGATAGTCATTACATAACCCCTTTGATCATCTCATGATGAGGGTCATGGTGAGAAGTGATATTCTATGAGATTAAAGGCCATTTTTTCATGGTGGGGGAGTCCAAACCATGAATACATGTCTATGAGATACTTGGTTTGACCATGAGGTAGGGTTCCATGCTGTAACCAAAAGGGTCATGACATGATGTCTTAGAGTGCATGTTTCAGCTATACTGAGGAGAGGTGTCCCACACTATGGACATGTAGCTAATATTATAAGGTGTGTACATAGGTGTGTAAAACCCTGATATTTAATGATTTTTTTAAATAATTGTAATTTCTTCGATGGTTTGTGTTACACACAACAAAGAGTTTTAACGAATCATGATATACTATTAGTATTAATATTTAAAACTTATTATTATCACATATCCAATATTTTTTTGGGTATGGATAAGAATAAAAAAAATTAAAAATTAAAAATAAAATTTTTGGATAAATTAAATATATTTTTAAATAAGTGCTTAATTTTTAGTAAATTCCTTATGTGGTTTAAAAATACCATTTTCTCAAAAAATGATGTTATTGCTTTTTGTGAAAAAATAATAAAATTAAATTTATCACATTTATAAAAATTATTTGAAAAAATAAAATTATTTTTAGAATAAATATTTCGAACATTAACTTACGGTGAATTTTTGATAATTTACTAAAAAGAATATTTTTTCAGTGAATACTGAAAGATACTGATTATATTAAAAAATGTCATTTTTTAATGAATTTATAGAGTTACATGTTATATAATAATGTTTTAAAAGTAAAATTATGTAAATAATATATTTATTAATTAAATTTATATCATTGGACAAATGTCACCCACTTGCATTTGAATTTCAATTATGGGTTCACATATAGAAAAAAGAAATATGTGAATGGATATTAATTTTAATTTTGATCATAATTAAAATATTATCATCATTATAACTTATGATTATATTTTAGGAATTATAATATTAGTTTAAATTCTTATGAAACAGCAACACAATGATTATTTAATTAATCAAAAAATAAAATAAATGACACTAAAAATGTTAAAAGTAATATAAATTGAATGAATTACTTTATTATATTAACTTATTAGAAAAATATAACATAATATATATATTTTAAAATGATATATTTTAATTCCAATTCAATATTATTTTTTTTAAAATCAAATTAAATGAATAGAATCAAAATTAACTTTAATGTTATTTTATAAAAAATAATATTTTATTAAATGATTTAAAATTCCCAAAATAGGAAATCTTATAAAATGTTATTTTAAAATGATTATAAATATAAAAAATAGTCCATTAATAGAGAAATTTACCTTTTATAATACTTTTATTGACCCCTAAATAGTCAAAACTTAATTACCATGGTAACAAGTAAAGTGGGGTTTTGTACGTTTCATGTGTTTCTATTAAATTCAATTTTCCACACCCATAATAGTTATATTTTATAAATTTAATTTCATATTTAGAAAATGTAGGTACAAATTATCTAATAATTCTCATTTTATTTCTAGTCTTAAATGATAAATTACCTAGATAAAAGGCTACTTACCATTGTGAAAACTAAAATGATAAAAGTAAAGGAACATATAATTTAAAGAAAAACATGTTTTTTAAAAAATATATTTTTTATGTGATGGAGATTTGTATTTAATATATCATAATAAATTAAATTATTTATCAATTTTTTTAGTAACATGGAGTGATAGTGACCCCCCATTATTGAATAGTTTTATATATTTACCAAAATGCCGCTCCTCCACCATTATAAAAGGCTACTTACTCCCCCCATTTTTTTACATCACTTAATCTGTTTTTCTATATCATTATGTGAAACAATACCACATAAAAATACTTATCCATGTTCTAGATCTTCAGGACATCCCAAAATACCAACACTGTGGTCCTTAATAAAAGATCCAATGGTTATTGTTTTAAGTGAATGTAATTATATTCATTAAACTATTTCTTTTCAAATTATTCTCTTAACACCTTCATTAATGTTCTATTAATTACAATATAATAACATAGTAACCTAAAATATAATGATATTTTGTCATTTTTATGTAATAACCTAGATCTATATCATCTTCTATCAGATGGAAAATTAAACTCTTGATCGTGTGTATGAAGGATTTCTGCATCAGGAACTGATGTAGTTTATTTTCCATCACCACCTATTAAGAATATATATAAATATAGATGTGACATATTTATATGATACTTATGAAATAGTTATACTCTTGGAATAATAATATCACATATAACTTCTTACTTTCCATTCATCCTGAATATGATAACATCACTCGTGTGTACAATGGACTACCACATGGGGAAGCGATGTGATTCATTATTAACATACGCGTTACATAAAAATTAATAAGTATAGGATGAATCCAAATATGTGATATATATGAAATAAATATTATTATATTTTTTAGAACATTATTTTTCTTTCTTTAATTTCATTTCTTAATAAAATAGTGGCAACTTTCATACGAGCATACGACCTACCATCTCTATAAACGATTTATTTAATTTTCTACCACTAAATTTTAAGGATTAATATAATTAAATATATATATATATATATATATATATTTCTATTATGGTTAAAATAATAGATATTAATGAATCAAGATCAAATTAAAAGGATAAAAAATTCCAAAAAAAACATACATGAAAAACAACGCATTTATTAACCATAACACGATTTTAAGTAGAAATTATTGATAAAAAGATAATAAAATGTTTTAAGTAAACAATATATGGTATGATATATATAATTATGGTTTTATAATACATTTATAATAAAACAGTATTTATTACACAAGAGTTTTTAACATATCTGAAAGAAGATGATTCTTAAGGTAAGGAATTTATTGTCTCTCTTTTATTTCTGGGAGACTTATTCACAATTCACTAGTGGATCATTTTTTATGGTTTATATACTGAAAATTTAATATTTTAAATCATAAATATTATTATTTTAATGAAAATTAAATTTCTATTAAATGTTATTATTTAACTGGGCTTATGACTAAAAAATTTCCACAAAGTTGTAAGTGATTTTCATCTCACTTTTATTTTAGTTGGACACATGCCATATTCACCAATCATTTCATTTATGTTGTGTATATACATCATATTAATGTATTTTATGATTATTATCATGAAATTATTTAATATATATATCCATATAATTTTCTTTATTTCATGTGTTTTATAATTAAAAACATTTCATAGTGGTAAACTTTTTATATTACAATATCATTGTTTACCAGGATTATTTATATTTAAATTTAATATTATGAAATATTATAGCCCTCCTCTTAAAAATCTCATAAATTATACTAGAATATATATATTTATTAAAAATAAATGTTTTCCATTAAAATTTATTTCATTATTTTCTCAATAGATCAAAAATTGGTTCTAAGAAACATCTACTTTATTTCATTCTTTGGTCAAAAATGATTTTACTTCCATTTATATGTTTTGTGAAACCAATTTAAAGATTTTATTTTCTATTATAAAATGTTTTTTTAAATCCATTTTTAATAGTGTTTGAATTTTTACAATATTTTAATAAAAAGAATATTCTTGTAATATATTGACTGATGCGATTTTGATTTTTAATCAAAAATGAAAAAGGAATCTTTTTAAAAAAACGTGTCTGGTATGAACATAATTTCTCCTCTAATAACCAATCAATGATTTAAATTTTACTTTACAGTATTCCGAGTTTATTTTAATAGAAACTAATTTTGTATTTTTTGTGAATACTTAGTTCGAATAAAGCTATTTTTAAATTGGAAAGGATAATTTCCTCAATAAATTTTTTTATATATCCTTAAAGAATCCTTTATAAGTCACAAAGGTTATTTAAAAAAAATATTTGGAAAAGGATTTATGTTTTTAAAAGTTATTTTCCACATAAATTATTTTAATCAAACCCCCAATCTTCCTTTATAAGTTTCCAATATTATTTTAGAAGAAAAGTATTTTGAATTTTTTTAAAAAAATTATTTTCAAATTTGAATGACTATTTTACTTAAGAAAATTTTCAAGAGATCTTTCGAAATCATTTTCCATATAAGATGAAATAATTTGATGTAACTTATGATTTATTGGAGATATTATTCATGGATTCTAATATGATTATTTATTTTAATGATTTATTATTGTTATGTTGAAATTTTTAAAAAACCAATTCCTTTTCTATGAGTTATGATATGATGAAATGATTATGAAGCCCATTTATTTTTATGGATGCTGATATAATGATTTTTTTGTGATTGTGTGGAATTAAAATGTATGGATTAATGATGGGTGGGATCTATATATACTTAAAATAAATTTAGTAATGATTAATGATATATGAACTCAATGTGTAGAAATTAGGTTATACCAAAATCGAAAGAAGGTACTTGGGAGGTTATCCCAAGCCCAAAAGAGGGCACACGATCAGTTATCCCAAGCCCAATTCAGTTATACTTGACATAATATTTTATATTCTTATGTTTATGCCTGAAATCTTTATGTTGTTCCAATATTATGATATCATGGATCATGTTATTTTATTCAATTATGATTCACATCTTCTTAACTACCAAGATTAATGACATGACTCATTTTTTTGATCTATAATATAAACGATATTATTTTTAAAATGTTATCATTATATTATCATACACTTATGATTTTTTTCTTATTTGATCATTTATATATCTCTTTTTACCATTAACGATCATCTAATCTCACCCTCAATTATGTTTCCTTTCCTTAGGTTATGAAGAAATATTTTTGTAAGGTTATTCTAAGAAGAAAACTATATGAGATGTTCTTTATAGGAGATATTGTAGATATTTCAATATATATGAATATTTTCTAACTATTATTCAAAGGAATCAAAACATTTATTATCTTTAGGCCAGTTTTTCTGATATGTGTTGAATATTCATATAAAAATATTTTGTTTTTATGTATGTAAATCTTGGGTCGCTATAGTTGATTTCAGAGGAAAGTTTTAGTTAATCTTTGGAAACTAGTATGAGAACACTTTAGTGAGATATATAGGGACATGATAAAGAATATTTATCCAGATATATATAGGGAAATATATTAATTATAAATCTAATGATATTTTTAAGTATAGTGAAATATCTTAAAATCTTGGTGATGCATAAAAATGTGGTTTATAAGAAATTAAATATATGTATGGATAATGAAAATGGATGTGTATCCAAAAAGATTGTCCAAGGAGAAATAACTCCTTAAAGGTTTCATTGAGATAGAATTGATTGTCACCTGATGCATGACAAAAAGACTTTCCACAAACCTATTTTGACACTCTTGATGGGTATGACTTGTAAATTCACATTCTATATATAAACGATATTTATGATTAAAGTAAATTATGAATATAAATTAATTAGGTTAAAAATAAGGTTTCTTATATTGAAAATAAGATTTTATTCTTTAGACATCCTAAAAATTATTTTCCATGATTATGTAGTTTTTTACTACTAATATTGTTACTCTCACTATTAATTTTGGTTTTATTCAATGGTAGGAACCATAAAGAACTAATTTAATGTTGAATGTGATGGAAAATGTGTTAGTGATAAACCAAATGGGATGATGACTAGATTTAAGGATATTGTGATTATTTAAAATAATTTATCATGAAATACAATTAATAAAATTCACCTTAACCAAATCCTAGAAACACCAATGAATATAAGGAGAGAGTTTGTTATTATTTTTGGTTATGGAGACAATGAAGGAAAGAATATTTATTTTACTATATGTTGAGAATTTGGGTAGAAGTACTATAGGGTTAATATAAATGGAAAGATAAGTTATTTTATGTGTGGAGAATGAGAAAGAGTAAGAGATAACCAAGGGAAAATGAAATGTATAGTTAATGAAATGAATAAGAATAATGGTTCCTCTAAGGAATCATAAATGGTTGAATGTTATAAATGTTTAAATTACATGAATTATAGAAACCAAGTTCTTAGGGGGAAATCTCAAGAAGGGGATTAGAAAGATGGTATAAGTAAAGGTTTATTTTGTTGATCATGAAGAGACTAAAAATGAAATATGAAAAGAATGAGGTATTAAGGAATGTGATTATGAATCCTAGTTAATGGTTTAAGTGTTAAGTGGAATGATTGAAGTTTTTATATATTGGAATTGATGAATTATAAAATATATAAGGAATTTTCTATAGAAGTTTTTCATTATGAATTTCAAAGAATAAATTAAATAGTACAGATAACACAGAAATGTGATTTAATAGAGAGATGATATTTTATGTAAAAAACATTATTAATAGATATATAACCCTAAATATGTTCCTCGAGTAAAGATAATGATTTTTGGATAAAGAGATATCGGATATGGATAAAGTAAATTGAATAGTTTTTACTACCTTTGAACTAATAATTGGTTTAATAAAAATATGATTTATATTAACATTGACATTATTTTACAAAATTATAGATTTTAGGAAAATATTCAATGCTTTGTGGTTTTATTTAAGGAATGAGGATGCATGTATGTTTTAATTGAGTTTATATGGTAATTATTTTCATTACCATGTTTGAAGAGAATATATAACAAAGGTATTCACAAGTTTTATATATGAAATTTAAACCCAATTTATGATATTTTTCAGATTAAATATTTTTAAATTTAGAGACTTTATTTATAAATTAATTATTTTTGGAATTTTCTTAAGGTTTTACACTTATTTTATGGTTTAAGTTGAATTACTGATGATGTTGTAGAGATAAATTAATTATTTTCTCATATGAAGATTTATCCATATATGATAACATGTTCAAACCATTTATGTTTTTATTATAAATAGAAATATAAGGAATGAATTATTATTCAATTATGGATCTTTTAATATATTAGTGCCTCAGACATAAAAAATACATCTTCATTTCTTGGAGTAAGAGATGAATTTGAAATTGATCAAAGCACAACCAAAGTAATATATTGTTATTATGAATTATAAAGAAATAATGTAAGTATATTTTCTCATGTTCAATATCATGATAGTATAAATTTCCAAAAATTTAGAAATATTTATCTTGATGAAAAATGTTAACTTATTACTTTAATTTTGGTTAAATTAATGGTCTTTTATCTCTTCATGGAATTATGGATTTTTAGTCATTAAATTTCATCTAACAATGATGTCCATCACTCTCTCTTAGTATTTGGGAATTATTTTTCTATTCCATGTTCATATTTTCACTTTCCAAAAATTATATCCTATTTGGAAACATAGTTATTGAATTGCCTTTATAATTTATTTCTCCTCTTTTCAAGAGGTAGTTTTATTGAACCTTTATATAACATAGGATTTACATAAAAGAATTTTAAAATTTAAAACCATTGATTATCAAGATTATGTTCTAATTGAAAGTATTAACTTTATTTAAGTAGATTATAATATAATATACTAATATTTTATGATTTTTTTTCAAATAAATTATATTTTTTGATGGATTTCATTACACACAACACTTAGTTTTAACTATTCACAATATTCTCTTTCTTTTATAATTTAAACAAGATCATTTTAAACATTATATTAAATTCGGTGGTGTGAATGGTAATAAATACATTATAAAAATTATGTATAATTGTTTTAGACCTAGAAAATATATTTATAAATAATTAGTTAATTTTTAGTAATGTTATTATATGTATCAAAAAAACGTTTTTCTCAAAAATGATTTTATTTCTCTTTGGGAAAAAATAATAAAAATATTATTTGAAATTATTAGAAAATATATTTGAAAAAAATAAATTCATTTTTGAAAAAAAAATATTTCAAAATTATTTGAGTCTGATATTTTTATAATTTTCCAAATAGGTTAATTTTTCAGTGATTAGTGAAATATAATATTTTTTTATTAAAAAAATACCTATTTATTTAAAAGAATAAAATGTTTCATAATGTTTAAAAATATTTTAAAGGTAAAATTAGTAAAATTATATATTTATAATATAATTTATATTATTGGAATCAATTTCATATTGAATTTTGAAATTAATCCTTTCTATACTTATGATAATTTTCTCTTTGCAAAACTGGTTTTTTATTGCATCTACGGGTTTAATTTTAAATTAATATTTCATATTCTATGAATTAAATATAAAAAAATGGATTGCATATTTTGAATAATAATAATAATAATAATAAATATTATATAATAATTTCATCTTTATTTTTGGTCAAAATGAATAGTAAAAAACTAAAAAATACATTGTCACGCTTTCGGATAAAATGAGTTTATCGGGGGTTAAACTAAAATGATTAGTGTTAAAATGACCAAAAAACATTTCAAATTCCTATTTTTAATTTCATGAGGGAAATTTAATTTTAGTAATTATATAATTATTTTAAACTCTTAAGCAACACTAACACAATAATTATTCAATTAATACAAACAATGTTACTAAAAATTCCAAAAGAAATATAAATTGAATGAATTATTTTGTTCCTTGGATTTTTTAGAAACATATAAAATTTTATAGAAGTTTAGAAATTATATATTTCAATTACACCTTTTTGTAGATGTTTTAAAGACAAATTAAATGAATAGTGTCAAAATTGACAATAATGTTATTTTATAATAAATAATATTTTATTAAATGATTGAAAATTACTAAAAATTCAATAATTTTCTAATTTATTATTATATGATTATAAGTATCATATATATTATATTAATGTATCAATTTTATTTTATAAAAAAAATATTTACCCCTATATAGTATAAACTTCATTAATATTGAAAAGAGTAAGAAAAGGTTTGGTGTGTTTCATGCAATTGGGTTAAAATTAATTTTAACCACACATCAGATTTTTTTATAAATTAAAATTAAAATTTAAAACTAATGGATTAAAATAATTTAATGAGGATAGTTTTATTTCATTTCTTAAATGATAAACTGCCTAGATAAAACAACTATGTATAGTAGTGAAAACAAAAATGGTAAAGGTATGGAAACCAAGAAGCTAAGGAACAACTTGTTAAATTCTTTATTTTTTTTTGTGTGGTGGAGGTTTTTATTGTACATATCATCCCTAAAGTCCCTTATTTATTAGTTTTGTAGGGACTGTGTGAAATTGACTTCTCATTATTGAATAGTTTTGTGTAATTACAAAAATGCCACTACTCCCCCATTATAAAATCCAACCTCCTCCACTAACATATTCATGCCAATTAATATCATTGAAAAAAAATGTTAGAAAAACTCCATGAAATAATTATACATATAATAGAGATACTATTAATCCAAAATTACCAAGCCTAGGGTCCTTAATAAGAGATCCAGAGTGGTGGTTCTATGAGAAGGTAATTGTCTTCACTAAACCCTTTCTTTTAATCCTTATCTTACCACCTTCAATATTGTTATATTAATTATAGTATAATAACACCACTATATACCATATACTTAGATTTTATTATTTTTATAGAATAACCTATATCTATATCCTCTTCCATCCAATGGAAAACAAAACCATTGATCGTTTGTAAGGCGGACGACTACCTCGCGAACAGATGTTGTTCATTTTCCAAAACCACCTATCATGAGTGTATGTAATTATCGATTTAACGTATTTATAAAATATTAAATACAGAATTATACTTATTTCTTTATAATATAACATATACCTTCTAAACTTCTGTAGTGTGGGAATTCGATAAAGTCGCTCCATTGTATGGTAGACTATCGTCTTGTGAAGCGATGTGATTCTTTCTTCACTTACGATTTACAGGAAAAGTAATACAGATATTATTAATAAAAATATGTTATAAATATTAAATAAAAATTATTCTATAAGGGTAATATATATTTTTACCATTCGTTCAGTTTATTCTTCATGAAAATGTAACAACATTCAAGCATATGTTTGACCTACTATCTCTATGAATGGTATATTTTGGTTTCAAACTCTAACATATAAGGATTAATCAAAATAAATATATAAAATATATATTTATATTATATTTATATTAAGATTATAATTTTTGATATGATGAAACCATGATCAGATTAAAAATTTTGAAAATACCAAATCAAAATACACCTGAAAAACGAAGTTTTTATTACCTGAAAAGTGATTTTAAAAAGCAATTTCTAATAAAAGGTTATTAAAAGGTAATATGTAAATCATATATGGTATGATATATATAATAATGCTTCATTGATATATTCATAATATAACTCAATTTATTATACACGACCGTTGAACATGTATGAAGGAAGCATAGACTTAAGGTAAGAGATATGTAGTCTCTCTTTTATTTCTTGATGACATATACCATATTATACAATCATTTATTTTTTGGTGGTGAATATAATATACGTTTTTAATTTTATGTCATTAATTCACATATTTTAATTGTATTGAAATTTTAATTTTTTTTTATTCTTAAATGGATTTTATGGTTTAAAAGATTCTAAAGTGGTAATTGCTTTTCGTATCATTTTTATTTCGTTCTGTAATATTCCATAGTCACCACTCATATATTTTGGGTTGTGTATATAATAACCCTAAATGTATTTTATTATTACTATCATGAAATTATAGGATCTAAATATATATATATATTAGTTTCTTTATTTTATGGGTCGTATGATTAAAAGGATACAGAAGTTCTAAATTTTTATGTTATAGTCTCACTGTTATGAATAATGTTTATGATTAAGTTTCTGATTATGAAATATTATGACATAACTCTAAATATACTCAGGAATTTTCTTTTCATATGGTTATTTATTGATAATATATATTTTTTATTTCATTTTACATTCCATAAGAACTCAATAAATCAAAAAATAGGATTTTAAGTATAAATTAACTCTATTTATCTCCTTGGTGAAATTTATTTTTATCCCATTTCCATGTTTTTTAAATAAAATTTTTTACATTTATATAATATATATTTAATAAAATTTTTACCCATGTTTGAATTTTATCAAAATGGTTTAAAATGAATCATCTTTTATTTTTACAAATGATTTGTTTTATACTTTTTACCAATTATGTGAACGAAATCCCTGTTTTTAAACGTTTATAACATTAGAATAATTTTCCATCGTCATTATTGATCAATTATATAAGAATTTATTTATAAATTACCAGTTTATTTTAAAAATAATAATTCTTATTTTTTTAAATTTTTAATTTTAAAAAAATAATTTTCAAAGTGGAAATGATATTCTTCTCATGAAATGTTTTAAATGATATTAAAAACATATTTTATAAGAATAAAAGGTTATTTTCAAATCAAAGAATTTTGAAATTTTTAGGTTTTAAAACGTTATTTTCAAAATATAAATGTTATTTTTGTCAGTAAAAATTTTAAATAATCTTTATAGTATCCTTAATTAGATTCCATGGTTACTTTAAAATACAAGGATTTTGAAAATGTTATAAGTTATAAATAGTGATTTTGAATGTAAAAAACTATTTTCCTCAAGAAATGATCTATGTGATATTTCAAAATCATTTTTTATCCAATATGAAATCCTTTGATGTTAATTTTTCATTACTATGGATAGAAATCAAGGATACCATTATTATTATTTTTCAAATGATTAATTATTATTATGATTAAAATTTTATGAAACTTATTCCTTTTATATTTGTTATGAATGATTAAATGTTTATGAAATCCATTTATTTTTCTGTGTTTCGATATGATGAATATTTTTTGATCATTTCACACCAAAATATTTGGATTATATGATGGGTATTGAATATACGTACCTCCAATATATTGGGTAATGATTAATGTTATATGTTCTCATGGGTAACATGATAGGTTAACCCAACCCCGATAGAATGTACCTAATAAGTTATCATGAGATATAAATAGGGTACACAAGAGGCTATCCCAATCTCAAATAAGATAAAATGATCGTTATCCTAAGAATAACATGTTATGAATGTATTATTGGTTATCCTTAATATAATATTTTCTATGCTTCTGTGTACGCCAAAAATCGTTATCTTATACCAACATTATGATATCATGGCTCTTGTACTTTTATTACTTTATGATTCATGTCTTATAGACTACCAAGATTTCAAAAATTACTAAATTTTATAATCTATAATTTATATGGTATGTTTTTTCAAATGTTATTCTCATGTTATCATACCCTCATGCTTATGTTATGCTTATGTTATTATTACTATCTCACTTTTTTACCCTTGTTAAGAATTTTATGTCACCCTTTCTTATGTTTCCTTTATCCAAGTTATAAATAAATGTTTTATGTTGGGAATGTATTAGAATACTAATATTCAGAAAGATATTTATGGTAGATGTTAAATATCTTTCAAGTAATAAAAATATCATGTATCTAGCCTTCAAATAAACTAAATTTTTTTCATCCTCAGACAAGTTTTTATGACATGTATTTCTCCAAATACATTAAATTTTTACCACCTTCAGGTGAGTTTTTATGATGTGTATTTAATATTCAACTAAAATTATGTAATATTTAGGTTTGTAAGTCCTAGGTTTATATAATGATTAGTTTTGTGTTAGGGCCCATTAAGTCACATTGATATCAAGCCATAGGTTGGTAAATCACACCACGATGCTTTGGGGCACTTCATGAAATTCACATTTTCTAAATTTTTAGATAGGGGCTGACATGTCATATCTAGGATGTCCCCTATAGTGATTTAGAGGGAAAAGAGACACGTGGAAGAGTTATTTATTAGGATTGACCCCCTTTTTTATATATTTATTTCCCTTATTTATAGTTGATTTGAAGGTATATCCATAGTAATTAAAGGTAGGTTCTTCCCTCCAATACATTTAATTTTTCTTTCCCTTCTTTAGAAATTGATTTTGAAATCTATGGGCTAGGATTCAATGTCCAATACACTGAAGTATTATGGAATTAGGATGTTATGATGGTAATTATTTTTGGGTGTATCAATAGCATTCAATAATATTTTTTCATGTCATTTCATGATGTTTGGATGAATAATCATAACATGATGTATTTTTGGATATTATGCCTCTTTGGTTTTAGTTTAATAATTAACTATAAATTGTTATTACTAATTATTTTTTATATTATGACATCAGATAGTGTATCTAGTATTTTTATGAGCATGCATGAGGCATGGATGTTCTCAGTTAAGGATGACCAGAGCCTAGTGTGTATGGGGACTCTGTGTTCGGGGAAGCTGATCCCTATAATACTAAATAATATACCTATTTATTCATGAGTGTTCATTCCTACATGAATATATGTGTTTGAGTAGAGAGATAAGGACTAAGAGTTCCCTATGTGAAGATATTGGGTATTAATGAGACTCATGAATAATGGGAGAGGGCTCCATTGATTTTTGAGTATATTGGTATTGCCTAATAATAGGGTTTCCAAGGGGGTAAAGATTATTACTAAGGATAAAAAGGTATAGGGTTGGTCTTGGATTGTAGATAATATTGAAATTTACTAGTTCAGTTTCCTAGGTCTAGTCAGGTATGCATGAGAGGCTTTAGCCTACTGATAAGGGGTGAGATAGTTTTACATCTCACAAATAATGGGAAACACACTCTTAAAGGAGGAATTAGATACTTCACATGTTTTATGAGTGGTGTAAGTCCTTCAGGATTGAAAAAATGTGTCTTGGAGGGTTTATTATAGTTTATGGGATTGATATAATTCTTGGATAGTTGGACAAGGTTGTGATATAGAAATTAGATTTTAATTTTATCATCTTGTAGTGGCTAGGGTAATTGTCATGAACTAGTCTGAAGTTCCATCTAACCCGACAACCAACCTGATATATGGCATGGATCGAAGGGAATTCCTGATCCCTAAGGGATAGAAACAAGTGACTGAGAGTCATAAATATAATTTGGGAATTATTTCACCAATTTTTATATTCATAAACAACCAAAAATAATAAACATCATAATAACTGTTAACCATAACCAAACAAGGTACAACAATTTTTAGATTCAATGTTTATAAATTTAACCAAAATCGAAAGTAACACAATGGAATAGGAACACAAAACCATCCTAAAAACATCAGATCCATAAGAGGGAATTCAACCTTAATCCACCACCACCGCTACCTACAAGAAGTGGAACACTAGATAAATGATCCACCATCACCACCACAACATATATTTCCATTACCTAGACATTAAATAATAAAGTCTACATACCCCCAAAGGTGTATGAAGGTTGTGAGAAAATGTTGAGTAGGATTCCACCCAAAAGAAATTGTTCCATGATATAAAATTATAGGAAGAATCAACATGCACATTTCCATAAGAATATTTGAAACATTTCTAATAAAACAATTTATGGAAAAATCTCTCAAGAAACACTTTTAAAATAAAACTGTTTTTAAAAATAAACTTTCTTCAAATAAACATTGACATAAACCATACCATATAACAATGGCTATAATCAAATGACATAAGAATCATGTTATAGGGGAGAACGAAGGGAAAATTCTTATAGTGGGACACTAGGAGCCTCATAGCTCAATGATCAAAATCCTCTAACTCAACTACCAACAACGTTCCCATGTACTAGCCATTAGATATGATTCCATCCCTAGGTATAATAGTCACCATATCATAATCCAAAACCAATAACGTTATTGTACAGAAGACAATAGAGGAGATCAAATCCCAAGGTATAGTGGTACCTAATGAAATCGTAGGTTTACGTTAAAGTTGTAGTCGTCAAACTTGATAGAAGAATACGAGCCTCATCCACTTCCAAATCAACTAGAAGACTTGTTCAAGTTCATCCCCCTAGATACCTAGATTCCCTTTATGTTCATATTCAATTTCATATATCACATAAATCAACACTTTCATACAAAAATTACAAGCATCATATAAACATAAGGAAATTCCCACTCTCATATTTTCACATTGATACAAAGATCAAAATCAACATGGAAACCACCATTTTCCTAAAAAAATCCACTTTCCATTCCACACACACACTCTAACCATTTAGAAATACATTTCACACCTCATGAAAAATTTATAAAAACCCCTTATTAAAACACCAATAGATAAACACAAATGAACTCTAACTATTTCTATTGTAAAATAACCTTTTTTCATTCACCCCCAGGGCAAATATGATTTACAACACAATTCACATAACATTCACAATTCAAATACACATTTATGGTGCACAAAAAAAAGACAACATATAAAAAACCCATTTCACTTGGAAAATCCACTTCTATCACATTTTTACATTTCAATATATTTTAAAACACATTTTAACCAGTCACACAATGCATAAAACATATTTAAGAAACACCACAATAGAGGACACAAGAACGATAATAACATTCCTTTAGAAAATCAATTTTCACTACATTTGTATCTCATAACCTTTCCAAAACATATTTTACACCACACAAACAATGAATATAACATATTAAAGAAACCAAGAAAGAATATCAAAACCATATAATAATGTAAAATCATGTAACCACATACGTCAATCTTGGAAACTTCCGGGAATCACTATCAAACCAAAAATTCACCACCAAAAGACCAAATAAAGGAGATATTAAACAAAAATCATCATGATTTCACCCAACATCACAATATTGGACACTCATTTAGTCAGAAAATCAACATTAAAATAGGAACTCAAGAAAGAGGGAAGATAAAACCCATAAAGAGGGAATGATTAAAAGGAAACAAGACATACTTAATGATTCCTTCAAGAAATGGGGTCAAAATCAACCAGTAATTCAGGCTCTAGAGGTCTATGAAATCTAATAGGGATCTCCCATGGTTGAATAAACAGAATGGGGTGGTTGAGAGGTGTTTTTGGGTTAATATTGAAGAGTGTATAAAGGTCAATTTCCAGTTTTAATGACCTGGATATGTCACATGGTTATCTTGCACAATTTTCAAAACTGTGCAATAAATGTGTGTCACTAACTATCTAATAGGAACAAGATGCATGGTTAGCCTAAATTGTTTTCCAATTATTCACCAATAATATGTTATATACTGTCTCGAATGACCATTTTCAACATGTTTTCTTGGGAAAGGGTGCACAATTTCTCATAACCATACACCATCTTTGCGCCAGCTCATGCCAATCCAAAAAATCCATTTTTACTAAAAACAGATGGGAAAACCAAGTAATGAACGCTAGACTAAAAATAAATAATGAAATACATCAAAACAAGAACACATATTTGAAAATTCTCCACACAAAGAAAACTTTCTACACTCAGAAATTTAACTTGATGATTCATTAAAGAACTAAAATGGGTAATCTTCCTCAAACTAAGACGTCTCCACCCACATCTCATGCTCATCATTAAAATTATACCAGCAAACTTGAACCAATTCAATAGACTTCCCATGACTAAATTTCACCTGAGAATCCACAATCTATAGCGACCACTCAAACATATATAAATCAGGCTCAAATTCCAACTCTTTCTAGTTCAAGACATGAGATAGTTCAAAGTTATACTTTTTAAATAAAGAGACATCGAATACATCATGAAATAATTTTAACTAAGATGGATAATATAACCTATATGAAACAATACCAACCAGCTCAGTAATCTCTAAAGGCCCAACATACCTCATTTCTTGCTTCGCTCTCTTTCCCAAATGATGATGGCCAAAGCGTGGTGCCGCATTGAATAACACCTAATCCCACAAAAAAACATCAAATCATGATGCCTCTAATAATCATATGAATTATAGAGACTATGTGTGGTGAAACAACCACTACTTGATCATCTTGAACTTCTTATACACCTCTAGTAAATGGCTCGATCCTAATAATGAGGCCTCTCCCACCTCAACCCAACACAATGGTGACCGACACATCTATCCATAAATAACTTCAAAAATAGCCATTAAAATCAAGTATTGGTAACTATTTTTATACGAAAACTCAAACAAACCCAAATGGATATCCCACAAGCCTCCAAAATCCAAAACACTTGCCCATATAATTTCTTCCTAAATTTGTTTTCCCACTATGTATGACCATCCACTTGAGGATAGAATGTCATGATCAAGTCAACCATTGAACTCATAAACTTTTGAAGTCCTTACAAAAACTATAAGGTAACATTGGGGTCCCGATATAAAACAATTTCTAATGAAACACCATGATGCCTCAATACCACTTAAACATACAACCAACCCAACTCATTCACCTTGTCTGAATCCCTGATTTGAATTAATTGACATTATTTGGATAGATGATCAATAAATACCAAAATATAATTCCATATTCATGGATTAAAATGTAATATGACAATAAAATCCATGGTGACATCATCCCCCTTTTTGTAGGAATGCGTAGTGGTTGAGGAGAACTAGAGTGAATTTGGTGCTCTAATTGAACATGCTGATAGGTATAACACCGTTATATAAAGTAAGATATGTATCACATCCTGAATTTCCACTAGAACTATAGACACACATCATAACAAATATTTCTAACACTAGGATTAACGGACCACTGAGACTGATGGATATCCTATATCAGCACCTTCCTCAATGACAACAACACTAAAAAGAGAACACTGAAGGAAAAAACTACCTCAAAAGACAATGATTATTCACTAGGTGTCTCTCAACCATTTAGAAACGTCTTATAATACTATAAGAACTCATCATTTGGATTCTCTTACCGAATTAACTCCATAAGGTAAGGTCATAGATGAACATTGGATAATAACACTCTTCCACTATGTTTGTTGGTCTCAAATTCATCTGAGAGAAAATACCCATTAATTCCCACTTATAATTAGGAATTTTCAATTCTTTCATTAACACTTTCCTTCTAAAAGCATCCTCCACAACATTACCCTTGCCCGAGTTATAAACTATATCAAAATTGAACTCATGAAGGTACTCAACCCAATAACGCAACTTCAAATTCAAGTCATTCTAGGAGAAAATTTGGGATAATATATTATGATAAAAATAGAACAAAAACATATCCCCAAAAATAAATTGACACCACATACATAATTTATGAATCACCTTTACTAACTCATGGTTGGGTGTTGGGTAATTGTTTTCATGTGGTCAGAGTATGTTCAAACAATAAGTCATCACATGGTCATTCTACATCATTACACACCAAAGACCCATACCTGAGGCATAAAAATAGATAAAATATACCTTTCTAGATTCCAACAACATCAAATTAGGGGATGTGGTCAACCACCGCTTCATCTCCTCGAAGGACTCTTAACACTATAGGCTCCATTCAAACCTTACCATTTTTGGGGTAATCACTTTCATGGATGAATAATGTAGAGAGAAATGTTGAATGAACCACCTGTAATATCCTTCCAGTCCTAAAAAGATTCTAATTTCAAAGAAACTATTTGGTTATTCTCATTACATAATTGTAACTGTCTTCTTAAGGTCTACCATAACCCCTTGTTTTGAGATCACATGCCCAATAAATATCACCTCTTTGACCGATAATGTGCACTTAGAAAACTTTTCATAGGAACAATGATCTCAAAGGGTGACTTGAACAATATCCAATTGCCTCTCATGCACCTCCTATGTCCCAAAATATATGAGGATTCCATCCAAAAATACCATAACTAAGGAATCAAGATAATGGTTGAACACCCTATTTATTAGATCCATATAGGCCATTGGAGATTTTTTAAACCCAAATGTAATTAACCAATACTCAATATGGTTTTACCTACTTAGAAAGGTTGTTTTCAGAACACATTCCTCTCTAACAATTACTTGAGGATACTCAGAATAAAAATGAATATTAGAAAACAACCTTTTCCCTTAAGCTAGTAAAAATGGTCATCATTTCAAGGAAAATGATACATTTTTTTAATTGTTACATTATTTTTCTTCCAGTAATCAATGCATAACTAGATACTTCCATTTGCTTTTTTTGCAAAAAGAATATGGGAGTCCAAAGGTGAGATGCTCTAGAGAATGAATGCTTTGGATACAAAATCAACCGTCTATACCAGTAATTCTATCAACTCGATGGGGCCCAAATGGAAATAGGGAAAAGATATCAGCTATGTTCACAATGCCAAGTCGATGGTTAACTCTACATCCCGCTCTAGAGGAAAAACTAAAAAGTCATTCAGGAAAACATCTATAAAATCATCCACCATTGGAGTTAATCCACCCTCTCAGACATCACCATTATCCACTAACACATGAGACGAATATTAAAGAGAGTTGTTGCCTAATTCTAGAAGTTGAGGTCTATCATGTCCCAATCGAGGATCTAATTCACCTTAAAAAACATTGTTACATTTATTAGTTTCCAAAAAAATCACTCAAAACCTATAGTAATTGATGTACACCTGAAAAAGAACTATCCAATATATACTAAGAATCACATCAAATAGTTTCATTTCAACAACTTTAAAATCCTATTCCAGCTCAACCCATGACATTGTGAGTGCCCATGACAGACACCTAAAAACCTGCTCTTCCTTCTTACCAAGAGGTATCACAAACTCCATCACATAAGACATAAGTTCGGTTGGAAAAATTAACACATACACAACACATTCAGAAATAACAGAATCAAAATAACCATTATCAAAAAATAAAATAGATAAATATGATGTAATAATAATGGTACCTCAAAATATTATAGGCCCTACATCCAATTCCACTTGTGCTCGATCCACTGCATGAAGTTGCCTAATATAAACCTAAGCCTCAGAATGACCACTATCATGTGGATCTACCTTGAACTACCTCTTCCCAGAATAAGATCTATTGCTAAATGAATGACCTCCAAACCTAAAACCCAATTTATTATAAATTTCTGACTGATATGACATTACTTTAGAATCTAAAGATCATACAACACATAGATATGGGTTCCCCACTTTTCAAAACTATGGAAATTTCCCCATAACTCTATATTAATGACAAGAAATAGGTGGATAGAAACACCCTTGTCACTTGTTTCCTTCTTTTACATATTTTTGGCACACTACTGACCCAACATCTAATGCTATAGATGAAGAAATATTGGAAGGGTGGACTTAATGATAATCTCCCTTCTTCCCTTAATCATCCTGCTTCATCTTCTTCTTAGAATAACTGCTACTGCACACTGCTGATACTGCTCTAGAGAAACCATACTTGCTTCCACGATCAATTTTCCCTATCATGGCATGATTGACCACCTCAGCATAAGTTTTAATCTTAAACAATAAAAAATGATATTGGATTTCTAGATACAATTCCATCTCAATCTTCTGGGCCTTCAATTACTCTTTTGAGACTACCTCATTTGAATACTGAACTAGCTATGCAAAGAGGTTAACATATTTTATCTTGGTATGATTTATATTGTAAAGCTCAAAAAAATTTCAAGACTTAGTGAAGGAAGAAAAATATCATGGGAATAATTCTCATTGAAGACAATCTTTAAATATTTCAAACTAATATTCTATTTCTTTCCATCATTAACCACTGAGCCCCACCACTTCCGACAGGGACCTTCCACCATGAATGAAGCAAATTTCTCGCAAAATTCCTCAGGAGTATCAAAAAACTGAAAAATACTCTCTATATTATCAAGACACTCATATGATTCTTGATGTTCCATGCTACCTCATAATGAAGGAAGCTAGTTCTTTAGGAACTCCCGATCCTTGTCCTTTCTAGGATTTGGTTAGAATTCTCTAACATGAGCTAGACCGAAGTCTAATCCTTTTCCAAAAGCATGGATAGCCTGAACCATTTCATCCACTAACCAATGATTGATTGGTGAGGGAGAAATATCTCAAACCTCTTCCCACAGTTTCATAGGGGGTCACCGGGGATGCATCTTGCTACATCAAGAAATAACAACAAGTGAAAACCCATCAATCCAACATTCTAATTTTTTTTTACAACAAATAAAATCTGAAAGACGTCAATAAATCAAGAAATAAATAAACCCATCATAATAATAAGTAAACCAAACCAATCCACCTTTGCCCAGTTTTCATATATAGTCTAAAACCTATAAATCTTACCTAGAGGAGAAGTCAAAAGAATTACCAACACCTCATTGTCACTTGAATTCCATCAGGAGGTGTGTTTCCCAGACACCCAAATTGAAACTAGAACATAAAGACATAAAAAATATATCTTTGTTTTATCCAAAATCATTTCCAAATAACATGACAGAAAAGTGTGTGACCTTCCCTAATACCATTTTTTCACAAACCAAGTCAGAGTGACATCCATCACGACACCAGACCCGATTCACAGAATAGCCTGAAGGGAGTTTCCCATTCCCATTGTATCGAAACTAGTGACTGGTTATCAAAATTATAATTTGGGAATGATTTGAACCATTTCTATAATCATAAACAACCAACAAGAATAAACATCTCAAAAACTGAAAACCATAACTAAATAAGGTACACAAATTTTCTGATTAAATGTTTACAACATTAACATAAACCAAAAGTACCCAAATAGAATAGTAACACAAAACAATCCCAAAAAAATCATGAAAAAAGAAAGAATTCATCCTCAATCCACCACCACCAACATATTCAAGAAGTGGAACACTATAAACTAGATTCACTATCATCACCCTGACACATATTTCCTTTTCTTGGTTCATACATAACAATGTCTACATACAGTCAAAGGTGTATCAAGGGTGTGATATAAAGCCCAGTTTAATTCCACCCAAAATAAAATGTTCCATGATATAACATTAAAATATAAATCATCATGCACATTTCCATAAGAATATTTGAGACATTTCAAAGAATTTATTGTGATGAAAAATTTCTTAGGAAACACTTTTAAAAGAAAAATCCTTTTAAAAATAATATTTCTTGAAATAAAAATGAACATAAATCCTCCCATATACTAATGGATAGAATCACATAAGAATAATATCACAAGAGATCAGCATGGGAAAATCTGTATAGGTAACTATTACAAGTGGGACACTATGAACCACATACATCTGTGATCATACTCCTTTAACTCAACTACAAATAGCATTCTCATTCCTGGTCCATTAGAGGGGATAACATCCTAAGGTCTAATGATCTCCATATTAGAAGCCAAAACCAACAGCATTATATTTCATGAACCACTTTAGGGGAATACATCCCATGGTCTAGTGGTCTCCAATCGTATAATAGGTTTAGTTAATATTGTAATTGTTAGTCATTCTAGATAAATATAGGCCACAACCACTTCCAAATCAACTAGAACGCTAGTTCTAGTTTACCCACCTAGATACTCAGGATTTATATTGTGCTCAATTCCATTTCACATATCAGATAAACCAACACTTTTATAGACACTTTCCAATCATCCCAAAAACAAAAGGAAATAACCACTCTAAAATTTTCAAAATTATCCAACGATAAGATGCATGTTGAAACAACCATTTTCCATAAAAACCACTTCCATTTTCACACACACATCCAAACTTTTTTTAAATACATTTCATGACACTTGTAAATTTTATGAAAAAAAATTTAAAAACACAAAAAAGAATAATTCACATGAACTCCAACAATTTTCATAGTCAAATCCCATTTCAAATTTATACCAAGATCAAATTTGTTTTATAACATGCTTCACATCACTTTGAAAATTCAAAGACATGTTTAAGGTGCCCAAAAAGTATCCATCATGCAAAAAAACCCCTATCCCTTGGGAAACACACTTCCATCACATTTTCAACTTTAAATCTCTTTGAAAACACATTTATCACCTTTAAAACAAGGCATAGAAAATATTTATGAAACACCGCAACAAAGGATACATGAAACACAACCAAATTCCTTTATAAAATCCATTTTTCATCACATGTGTCTCTTAAAATCTTTCCAAAAAATATTTCCCAAAAAAAAATTCATCAAACATATTCAAGTAACCAAGTAATCATATAAAAATCATCTAATGATGTAAAAGTATAGAACCGAAAAACTCACTCTTATAAACTCTCAAAAAAATTGAAAAACCAGAACCACACCACCAAAAGACCATATAAATAAAATATTGAACAATAATCATAATTATTTTCCCAACATCACAAGAACAGACCTACACATTATAAAACAACCCTCGGGAAAATAGGAACTCAATAAAGAGGGAAGATAACCCCTATAAGGAGGGATAAATCAAAAAAGAAAAGGATTTTCATGATGATTCCTTAAAGAACTATGGTAACACTCACCCAATGATTTAGGATTAAGAGGTCCATGAAATCATAGAGGTATATCCCATGGATGAAAATTCCAAATGGGGTGTATGGGAGTCATTTTATGGCTAAGAAATATAGTAGAAAGGTAAATATACACTTTTTAATGACCTGGACGTGTTTTATGCTTAGATCTCACAGTTTTACAAACCATGTGGTATCCATGAATTACTTAACTTTCCAAGAAGAATAATATGAATAGTTCAGTTGAATAGTTTTCCAATTATGCACCAACATTTCAATTTCCACAGTCTAAAATGACCATTTTCTGCATGATTTTTTAGGCATGGGTGTACGATTTCTGTTAACCATGATCCATCTACTTCCTAGCCCAAAATCTATATTTTTCACAAAAATACACCTGAGAACCCCAAGGAATAAACAATATAATGAAAATATATAAAATAATCCCTAAAAAAGAACATGAATGTGAGTACAATTTAGGATTTATGAGCTCTAAAATCACTATGGGGTGATGTGTTCAATTTTATGTCAATGAAAAGATATCGGGTTGGGTTTTGAGACCCTAGTATATTTCATTATGAGATGGATGGGAATTTTGATAGGCTAAAAAAGTTATTATTTTGTGAAAATGATGGTAAATAATAAATTTGTCTATAAGTATATATGAATGAAGAAATATTCTTTGAGACATAGGGTGTGGTCCCAAGTGACTAGTAATAATTTTATAAGTTGGTGAATATATGATTGATCTGATGTGATGTTTTTTTGTGTATGGTAGCCTAATAATGTATGTTAATTAATGTATAATATTTTAATTTTTTTTACATTGAGTAAGAAGGTGTTTGAATGTAATACCTTAAGATAAAAAGAACTGAACCATATTATGCCTGTGACTTCCACCTTGAGAGAGGTGAGTGGTTAGTGTGATTTGGTTGATGACTAGATAAATTTATTTCCTCAAATTGAGTGGGAAAGTTCTGGATGTCCACTTTCATGGGTGGGATGGTCATGGGAAAATTTTTCTTCTGAGGAAATATATAAGAGAGGGTAGTGGTCAGTGTGATGTAGTTGATGATTAGAAACAATGATTTACTTCACCATGAGTGAGATGGTTTTGGAAGGACCTCATCTTAAGCATGAAGGTAGTAGTCATGTTTTTATTAAAATTACAACCCTGAGAGATGATAGAGGTCAATTTTATAGAGAATGAGAAAATATTTATGGATATTCCTTGAGTGAGAAGGTATTGGAAAGATACTATCTTAAGAGAGAAGATGGTTGTCTGATTGTAAGGTAGTACACTAAAATAAGGGAGAGAGAATAGTTACAGACTTCATGTGACATGGATGAGGTTTGGTAGGAGACCTACCCAAAATAAGAGGTTATTGGATAGTACATGGTATGAAACCCATCCTTGAGTCTTGTGGTATAGGATAGTGTTTATGGAATTACGTGGCTAATTTCTGGAATAATTAAAATTTGTATACTCATGTTTCATGGTGGACATGTTTTCACATGGTTACCTAACAAGTATGAGTGTATCTAGTGTGCTATTTTATATACATTCCACATGCATACACATGTATCTGATGAAATATTTTTGGGTATGTTAGTCAGACCCTACTAAGATGTATCACTCACAACCTCCAAGGTATCTTTGGGGTGCATTCATAATATATGTCTAATATATAGTACTTATAATTGAATGTGTACTGGATCAGGTCAAATTAGTTCAAAAGGTATTTTTATATGCGATAAAGGTGAGGCTTAGAGGTGGTATTAGATCCTCCCTATGTGTTTATAATTTTGATTATGTGTTCTCCCTAGTGGAGGATTAGTTTGGATATATGAATATATAAATTAATTTAATTTTTTATAGCATGGATTTGTTTTTTATTTATATGTTTTAAGATTTCAAATTATATATTATTCAATGTTATTTATTTTCTATTAATGGTTATGATATTGATTGAATAGTCTATCCAATGTATGATTTAGTCCATAGACAATAGTTTCTAGTCACTAGAATAATAGGAAGCCACACCTAAGGTCTTGTGGAACTCTATTTCGAATACTAATGAGCGAATCTATTAAGTATGTTACACACATTTTTTTTGAAGTTGTTCTAAAATTAGTGATAACATGATTTTAGTTTTTATCTCTGATAATTTGATATTTACATTTAGTAAACTACTCTTTTTATTCCCTACCATGTATTGATTTCTAGGTATACTATTTATTATAATTACCAAGTGATACTCTAAACCTTCTAGAAATATTTTTTATTATACACTCATTGTTTGTGATTTTATTGGGTATAAATTACTAATAGAGCTTTCACGCATCTATTATTAAAGAATAATTATTTTTTAACCATATTAAAATGATTGAGGTTGTTGTTTTATTATATTTATCGAAGTTAATATTAAATTCTACCCTTTATTTTAAACATTAAAAGATCATATTGATATTATATTTTTATATAGGATTCTACATTGTAATAAAATTTATTTTTTTGACACTAATTCTTTGGTAAAATTGTAATATTTAAATTGAAATTAAAAGAAGAGTTGTGGGATTTCATAGTGTGGTTGGAATTGTTGTACTGAATTAGAGAAAGTGGGATGTTGTATCTTGATTTTTAGGAAGAAATTTCACATGTTTTTTATGACTATATAATATTTATTACCCTATATATTTTAAAAAAGAGGGAAGAAAAAGGGAAAAATAAATAAATTGAGAAATGAGATACCTTGGATAGATTTTTGAATGTCCACCTTCAATTTGTTTGAATTAACTATTACTATAGTGGAAATGAGTGGTTTCAAATATGTATTGAGGTTCTATATTTTATTGAATTTCAATAGAGTGAGATTTGTGCATTCACACATTCAATTAAAAAATGAGAGTGAAAAACTTTTACCAAAAAGGGAACGTTTCATCCCAGATTTTAAAGTTCGTATGTGATCCAATGAGGAAGAGGAGAAAGGGAAGTGATATATGATATATTTTAAAGGAAAATAAGGAGTAGTATAATTCACTAAGCTTCATTTAATATAATTCACTATAATTTATAATTCAACCTCAATTTTAATCCATGAAATGGTCTTGGTCATAAATACCTACAAACCATTACCCTCATAGTGATTAGAAGCATAATGAAACCCTACATGATTTTAGGTTTTCATTTATATGTGGAAATTGATATTTATAGAAAGAATATGGACAAAGGAAATATAATTGAGATTTATCATAACGGGATTTTTTTTCTTAAGTGATGAGTGAAATAATTTTCTATTGAGGTAAATATTATGTGGAATGGTAAATTTTGAAATGTTGAATAGTGTGAATAGATGAGGAGTAGTGTCTTGAATTAGAATTATAAACCATTTATGATTGGAAAATTTTATTAAAATAATTTGAATTCTAATAAAATTATCAGTTCTTAATTTATATTTATGAGTATGATAAATCAACTGTTTATCATGTAGGAATATAAATTATTTTTTATTTAATGTATAATAATTTTTTGTGGACAAGTAAAATCTTAAGTACAAGGGATTTTGATGGATCTGATTTAGGAATTTATTTTAATCATGTTTTTTATAGACTAATGAATAATAAACCACCTAATTCCTTTTTTGGTGACTTTTTTTGGAATGAATCTCTATAACAACCCGAGATTTTATGAGAATTATTCTTTTTAATTTCATTGATGTATTGTGTTGTACGCTACACCAAAATTATCTTGCACTATACACAACACTGTATTAGCTTGCAGTATACGCAACACTATTCTCGGCTCTTGTTACACATAATTTCAAGTTCGTTTTGTGGAAATTATTTTATGTAACATTAAGTATAGATTTTGTTTAATGTATAAATGAAATATGTTTTAATTATGTTATATACAACACCAAAAGAAGCTTTCACTACACGCATTCCTGACTTGGCTTGCATTACACGCAATCAAGACCTTCCTCGATAGCGTGTGAAGTACGAAATACCGAGTTTCACTAAACAATATATTATTATAATATTATTATGAACTAGACGTTTTGAATAGTAATACCCACTTTTTGAAATTTTTTAAATTTTATTTTTCAAAATGGACTTCATTTTTGGATTTAGAATATCGAAATTAGCCTATAGTGATTTTTTGGTATTTTTCTGAAAACATTCAATTTTTAATGAATAGTGAAAACAATGGGTTACTTTTTATTTAAATAATTTTTTATTTTATTTATTTTTATTTTAGGTCAAAATTGATACCTAATACCTATATAAATTCAATGTAATTCATTGGAGTCATTTTATAATAATTTTATACATATAAAAATTTTATTGAACTTTTCACCGTCTTTTACCCACCTCCTATGAGAGTTTGAAAATTTACATAAAACATATTTTTACCGCTTCTGTGAGTGGAATTTCAAAAATCCGAGACACACTGTTAATATCAAGGAGTAAAATTTGGTTTAATAAGATAAAAATAATTTTTCGTGAATAGTAACTTTTTACTTTTATTTACCACGGTTAAAAGTAAATAGGGTAATTAAGGATAAAAATGATATTATTATTACCCTAAAACAAGTCCTAATTCTATTGGATAAGTGTAATTCGACCAAAAAAAACCATAGGAATAAAATATTACCCTTTAGTTCCGCTTTGATTAGATTCAGACATTTATTATTATTTTATTTAAAGAAGAATTAAAATAATTAAAATCAATGTTTAATAACTAAAACATTTTTAATATAGGTTTATACATAAGATAAATTTGACTATAAATATTCATTAGAAATCTAAAAGTATTTCCAACATTATTTTATTTTATTTATAATTTATATACATTAAATAATTTAATTTATTTATGACGCAATGATGATGCAGTAATTACCTTATTAATGTAATATTAACATAATCGATGTTATAAATACCCAAATAAATGTAATTTTATACTTTTTATAAATTACACTAATTTTATAGGTTAATATGACATGTTATTATTGATTTAATTAACTTTCTTAGAACTAATCATGCTGTTATGATTTTCAAAAAAATCAAGTACCAAATAGTGTCAAAATTGACATAAAATAGTTTTAAAAAAATATTATATTATTAATTGTTATTTTATTCTTAAAAATCTAATGCTCGGAAAAATGATTTAGATAAGGATATATATATTAATAATAAACCACTTGGTGTTCTTTTGTTCTGTTATAGTATGTTTATTAACCATATAGTGTAAGAAAACAAAAAGACACGGTAAAAGTTAAATTATTTAACTTATAGTTAAATCTATATGATAAAGAAAAAATAGTAACCTAAACTTGCCTAAAATCAATTTGTTGAGAGGATTTAGACCCATACCCACATTATCTTTGAAATAAATCAATTTAAAGATATTAAAAACTAAATATGACTTTATTATAAAATAATATTTTATGTTTTCCTACGGTGCCCCTATCCTCCCTTATAAAAAGGGAACCCCTTACCTCTTCTCTTCACACCCTTTTGAGCCTTGAAGCTCAGCCAAACCACGCCGATTACTCTCTTAAACCTCTCTATTTACATCATAGAAGTTCTGGTCTTCTAAAAATACCAACTCTAGTGCCCTAAGAAGAAGTTTATAGGAGGTGCGTCGAGGAAGAGGTAATCTCTTCTACCAACTCTTTCAAGTTTCTTTCTTCTTATACTTCCTCTTCTTTAGTTGTTTCATTATAAATTAATAACATAAGTATTACTTATAAACTGATATGTTATTATATATATTAAAAAAAACCCATTTCACCTTCTATACATCCTACGTAAAATGAAATCACCCCACATGCGTACGTACGGAATACCGTCTCCACGAACGCGATGAGATTCATTTTCCATGATTAACCATTAAAATGTGATTATAAAGTATATATAATAAGTAATCATGAAATATATTAGATAATAATGACACTGGATTTATTTACATATATTTATAATTTACTTAATTCCATTTAATTCAATAAGGAAATGAAAACAGCGTTCATGCGTACGCACGACCTACCGTCTCCATGAACGTTGTATTTCATTCCATTTATCGATCTATCATATATATTTATATAATGAATATATATTAAATATAAATAATGTTTTACATTCTAGAATTAAGTAAATCAAGATATAAGTATTAATATCAAGAACAACATGTCAAAACACGTATGATAAATGAAACGATTTTACCCAAAACACTGATTTAACATGGAATTTACAAAAGAACGGGTAATATAATGTCATATGTGAACCATATATGATATCATAACAATGAATATGATTCTGTAAAAAGTCAATGACATTATTTAAATCATTATACAGAAGTTTTAGATACGTACGAAGCATATCGGACCTAAGGTAAGGGATGATTTTTTAATCTCGTTTTTATCAAAGATTGTTTATTCGTAAGTATTTACTGGGGATATATTTTTCATCCATCTCCATAAAAATGTTTTCATAAAGTCTTTAATATTCTTCCATGTATTTATAACTTCATTTTTACCCCTCTTGACTTTTACTTTGTGTTATGGAAGGAATCTTGCTTTTGTTTACCATACAAGGTACTTTTTGACTTTTTCGGTAAAAGTACGAGGAGAATTTTTTTTAACTTATACAGCATGAATATATTTTTATGGTTTTATGACGCCTTATTTTTATGAAGATTACTCTACAATATTTCATGACTATTTTCAATAAAATCCATTACTTTTAAAATTGCATGGCATTTTTTGAAAAGAAAATGATTTTTAAGAAGAAAGGATATTTTCCTCAAGAATTCTTTTCAAGTGTTTTATCAAAACCATTTTCCATATAAGATGAAATTATTTCATATATTCATGTTTCAAGTATAATGTATCTATGATTTAAATGGTTTAAATTTTATTATGATGAAATTATATCCATTTGTTTTATATGGATTATGTTATGATGGGATGATGTTTATGAAAGCCATTTTATTCTTTGGGTTATGATGAATGATTTATGTTTATGTTGTGGCACTCGTAAGAATGATTTCATTATGAGATGGGTGGGACCTATATCTCCCTCCAATGAATTGGGTAAAGATTTATATCTCATGGGATAGACATTGATGGAATGATATATTAATCTGTTTTAGTGATACAGGACTGGAACGAGGAGTGAACTCAATTCAGAAAGGGACTTTGTCCACTAAGATGGTCTTGGCAGAAATGCCTTGGCTAATATAGAAATCATATCATGTGATTAATGGTTTTCTACAATTACATGTTTTATTCACATGATATTTTATCATGATTGATGTTCCCTTATGATATATGCCTTACGTACATCCAAGATTAATGTCTTTGCTCAAGATTTTGATGTTTAGATTTTATGTTCAAGTTTTTGCATTCAAATGATTATGGGTTGTTTTATGTTCTCTATTTTTACCCTTACTAGGCATTTGAGCTCACCATTTTTTATGTTTTATTTTCCCCAGGATTTAAAGAAAGGTTTTAGGCAAGAAAATAAAAGGGGAAGATCTTTATGGTAGATGTTGAAGATCTTTCACGAAGATTAGAATATTATATTCCAAGTTTCCAAAGACACCAAACTATTACATTCTTTTGGTGTCTGTTTTTGTTATGTATTAAGTATTACACAAAATTAATTTAATGTCCATGTACGTCAAGCTTTGGGTCTCTATAGTTGGTATCAGGGGAAATTTTTAGTCAACCTTTGGAAACTAGGATCCGAGAACTTTAGTGAGATCCCTTGAGATATTTCTAAGGTATGTCTAGGGATGTCCGTAAGGTTAAGTATAAGTATATGTTATTGTCCTAGAATTACGAAAAAGATATTAGAATTAAACCTAAGATGTTAGATATTGATGTTAATCCCCCATGATTATGATTTTGTCCTCTCACACTATTCTTTTTGGGTTTTAGAAAATGGATGGAAACAGGAAGATTCATGATAATGGAGGACATGATGGACAATGGAATAATATTCTTCATGAGAATCCAAATGAAATTGGATCTAGAGGTCCACATATCTTTATTATGCCTAATATGAAATATAATAATATGATCAATAATCTCAACTTTGGTAAGTTTCCTGACTCATCTAAATAAGAGAAAGATATAGTTTCATGATGATCATAGAAGAAAGAAAGTTCAATTTCCCTCATGTAAATCATGTGGGAAGAGGCATCAGGGAGAATGTTTCAAAGGAACTGGAAGATGCATTGGGTGTGGAAAAGAAGTACACAAAGTTAGTAATTGTAAAGGAAAAGGTTTAGTTAACACCATAGACAAGGATAATGGTATTCCTAAGACATCAACAATGGTTAAGTATTTTAAATGTGGAGTGTACGGGTATTATACAAACCAATGCCCTAAGGGAAAATCTTATAAAGAGAATCAACATAGTTATATGGGTAGTATTTATATGGATGATGAGGAAGAGACTACAAATGATATATGAGATGGAAGAAATGATGAAGCTCAGTCAGTGGTTTAAGAAGGTAGTGTAATGATTGTATGTTTATTAAGAATAATGTATGGTACTATAGAATAATGAAAAATCTAAGTATTGTTACCCTATTACCTTTGCTTGAGTTCTGAAAGTATATGTTGAATGATATCGATAACCATGAAAGGTTATTCCAATATTTTTGGAAAGCACCTAATATGTGCATAAAGAAGGGATAAGAAGATAATGAAATGTTTGATAGTATTAATGAGATCATGACTAATATAAAGAAAAAGTGATATCATGGTTTGAGTATATAGAATTTTTGGGATTTTGGTATATGGAAAGAGTTACCTTGTTACAGCATTCATGTTTTCACTATGGTTCAAGAGAATACATTATTAAGGTATTCACATGCTTGGAATGTGACCAACAAGATATATCGTATGATATATGGGGGATAAATAATGATATTCACATGCTTGGTAGATGAAATTTCTAGTAATTGTTTTCTTTATACTAAGAGCTTGGACAAAAGTATTTTGGATAAGCTTAAAGATTGGAATGAATTATGTTAGACATAAGATAGTATTGTTTAAGGCTAGAAATGTTTTCTATTTTATTGCATGAATGTTATTATAATGTAGTTTTAGAGAAAGGGACAACATGTAGGATGGTCGAAAACCCGTCACGTCAGACAAGGATGTGGGAATCGAACCCACAACCGAAGTGAGACAAGACTTTATTTCCTACCACTGGCTTACAGGAAGTCCCTGGTAAGTAGAAACTAGTTTTATTATATTAGGCAGTATGATAGATGAAGTATATGTCCATTTTGGGAATCATATACGATTAACCTCACCATAGATGGACTTATGTATATTTGATAACTTTTTCTAAACTTTTGTTTGAGACATATGGAATGAACCATCATTATATCACATGATCTGATGACACTTCACGAATGACAAATTCAACTTCATTTATTTAAGAGATTAAGTGGAAATTATTCAAGGCACGAAAAAAGGTGAGATAATACCAAAATAAAGTAAGTATTTCTTCTATTTCAATTTTTTTAACTTTAGGAAAATGATCTTAAAAACCAAATATGTTATCCTAGTGCCCTTATATCCAATGAATCAGATGGTACCTTAGATCATCACAAATTTATGTCTTTGTGATTGTTGGCTTTTTCATAGCCATGTTTTCTGCCACTATCCATCAGAACATGATGGTTAGATTTTTCTTTCATATCCATATTTTGACCTATGTTTTTCTATGTGGAAACCTAGTGATTAGTTAATTTGGGTAACCACTACGTTTCATAATTTAGTTTTTGAAGTTCAGTTTTGGTATTTGTTTTTATGATGTAGGATTCTATGAAAGAAAATTTCAAGTAGTAAACCATTTATAACCCGGACAAATTTTGAGGGAGAAATTCATTTTAAGGGGGGTAGAATGTAACAACCCGAGATTTTATGAGAATTATTCTTTTTAATCTCATTGATGTCTTGTGTTTTACGCTACAGAAAAATTACTTAGCACTATAAGAAACACCGAATTAGCTTGCAGTATACACAACACTATTCTTGGCTCTTGTTACACATAATTTCAAGTTCATTTTTTGGAAATTATTTTACGCAACATTAAGTATAGATTTTGTTTAATGTATAAATGAAATATGTTTTGATTGTGTTATATGAAACACCAAATGGAGGATTCACTACACGCATTCCTGGCATGTCTTTCATTACACGCTAGCAAGACCTTCTTCGATAGCATGTGTAGTACGCAATACTGAGTTTCAATAAACAAAATATTATTATAATATTATTATGAACTAGCCATTATGAATAGTAATACCCACTTTTTGAAATTTTATAAATTTTATTTTTCAAAATGGACTTCATTTTTGGATTCAGAATATCGAAATTATCCTAGGGTGAATTTTTGGTATTTTTCTGAAAACTTTCAATTTTTTATGAATAGTGAAAACAATGGGTTACTATTTAAAAACCGACTTTTTATTTAAATAATTATTTATTTTATTTAAATTTATTTTAGGTCAAAATTGATTCATAATACCTATATAAGTTCAATTTAATTCATTGGAGTCATTTTATAATAATTTTAGAAATATAAAATAATTATTGAACTTTTCACCGTCTTTTACCCACCTCCTAAGAGAGTTTGAAAATTTACATAAATCTTAATTTTACCACTTTTGTGAGTGGAATTTAGAAAATCTGAGAGACACGGTTAATATCAAGGATTAAAATGTTGTTCAATAAGATAGAAATAATATTTGGTGAAAAGTAGCTTTTTTACTTTTATTTACCACGATTAAAAGTAAATAGGGTAATTAAGGGTAAAAATGATATTAGTATTACCCTAACACATGTCTTAATTCTATTAGATAAGTGTAATTCGACCAAAAACAAACTTAGAAATAAAATATTACCCTTTAGGTCCACTTGGATTATATTAGGACACTTATTATTATTTTATTTAAAGAAGAATTAAAATAGTTAAATTCAATGTTTAATAACTAAAACATTTTTAATATAGGGTTATACATAAGATAAATTCGACTATAAATATTCATTAGAATGATAAAAAGATTTCCTACATAATTTTATTTTATTTATAATTTTTAAACATTAAATAATTTAATTTATTTATGACACAATGATAATGAAGTAATTGCCTTATTAATAAAATATTAACATAATCGATGTTATAAATACCCAAATAAATGTAATTTTAGAAATTTTATAGAATAATATAATTTTATAGGTTAATATGGCATGTTATTATTGATTTAATTAACCTTTTTTTAACTAATCATGCTGTTATGATTTTCAAAAAAATCAAGTACCAAATATTGTCAAAATTGACTTAAAATAGTTTTTAAAACAAATATTATATTATTAGTTGTTATTTTATTCATAAAAATATAAGGTTCATCCAAATGAATTATATATGGATATATGTATTAATGATGAACCACTTGGGGTTCGTTTGGCTTGTTATAGTAAGTATATTAAGCATATAGTGTAAGAAAACAAAAAGACCTCGCAAAAGTTAAATTATTTAACTTAGAGTTAAATCAAAATGATAAGGATAAAATAGTAACATAAACTTGTATAAAATCTATTTATTGAGAGGATTTGGACCCATCCCCACCTTATCTTCGAAATAAATAAATTTGGAGCTATTAAAAAATTAATATGACTTTATTACAAAATAATATTTTAATTTTTCCTAAGGTGCCCCTCTCCTCCCTTATAAAAAGGGCACCCCTTCACTCTTCTCTTCACACCCTTTTGAGCCTTGAAGCTCGGCCAAACCCAGCCCATTACTCTTCTAAAAATCTCTAGTTACATCATAGAGGCTCTGGTATTCTCAAAAGATCAACTCTAGTTCCCTAAGAAGATGTTTAAAGGAGGTGCGTCGAGGAAGAGGTAATCTCTTCTACTGACTCTTTCAAGTTTATTTCTTCTTCTACTTCCTCTTATTTAGTTGTTTCATTATAAAGTTATAACATCATTATTAATTATATACTGATATGTTATTATAAATATGAAACAACCTCATTTAACCTTCTATCCATCCTACAAAAAATGAAATCACCGCGCGTGCGTACGTACGGAATACCGTCTCCACGAACGTGATGAGATTCATTTTCCATGATTAACCTTTCAAGTATGATTATAAAGTATATATAATAAAAAACCATGAAGTATATTACAAAATAATGATACTGGATTTATTTACATATATGTTTCATTTACTTAATTCCATTTAATTCAATAAGGAAACGAAAATAGCGTTCATGCGTACGCACGACCTACCGTCTCCATGAATGGTGTATTTCATTCCATTTATCGATCTATCATATATATTTATATACTTAATATATATTATGTATAAATCATATTTTACATTATATAATTAAGTAAATCAAGATATAACTAATAATATCAAGAACAACATGTCGAAACACGTACGATAAATGAAACGATTTTACTCAAAACACTGATTTAACATTGAATTTACAAAAGAACGGGTAATATAAAGTCATAAGTGAACCATATATGATATCATAACAATTAATATGATTCCGTAATAAGTCAATGACATTATTTAAATCATTATATAGGAGTTTTGGATACGTACGAAGCATATCAGACCTAAGGTAAGGGATAACTTTTCCAATCTCATTTTTATCTGGGATTGTTTATTCGTAAGTATTTACTAGGGTTATATTTTTCATCCATGTCCATAATTTTTTTTCATAAAGTGTTTAATATTCTTCCATGTATGCTTAAATTCATTTTTACCCCTCTTGACTTTTACTTTGTGTTATGGAAGTAATATTTCTTTTTTTACCATACGTGGTACTTTTTGACTTTTTCGGTAAAAGTATGAGGAGAATGTTTTTTTTACTTATACGGCATGAACAGATTTTTTACAGTTTTATAACGCCTTATTTTTATGAAGCTTACTCTACAATATTTTTTTGACTATTTTAAAAAAAAATCCATTTCTTTTAAAATTTCATGGAATTTTGTGAAAGGAAAATGATTTTTAAGAAGAAAGGATGTTTTCCTCAAGCATTCTTTTCAAGTGTTTTATCAAAACTATTTTCCATATAAGATAAAATTATTTCAAATGTGTATGTTTTAAGTATAATGTCTCTTTGATTTATATGGTTTCAATTTTCTTATGATGAAATGATATCCATTTGTTTTATATGGATTATGTTCTGATGGGATGATGTTTATGAAACCCATTTTATTCTTTGGGTTATGATGAATGATTTATGTTTATGTTGTGTCACACGTAAGAATGATTTCATTATGAGATGGGTGGGACATATATCTCCCTCAAATTCATTGGGTAAAGATTTATATCTCATGAGATAAACATGGCTGGAATGGTAAGTTAATCCTGTTCAGTGATACATGACTAGAATGAGGATCAAACTCGATTCAGAAAGGGACTTTGTCCACTAAGATGGTCTTGGCAGCAATTCCTTGGATACTATGGAAATAATATCATGTGCTTAATGGTTTTCCACAATTACATGTTTTATTCCAATGATATTTTATCATTATTGATGTTCACTTATGATATATTCCTTACGTACTTCCAAGATTCATGTCTTTGCTCAAGATTTTGATGTCTAGATTTTATGTTCAAGTTTTTCATTCAAATGATTATGGATTGTTTTATGTTATCTATGTTTACCCTTACTGGGAATTTGAGCTCACCCTTTTTTATGTTTTCTTTTCCCCGGGATTTAAAGAAAGGTTTTAGGTAAGAAAATAAAAGGGGAAGATCTTTATGGGAGATGTTGAAGATCTTTCACAAAGATTAGAATATTATATTCCATGTTTCCAAAGACACTAAACATATATGGTCTTTTCGTGTCTTCATTTGTTATGTATTAAGTATTCCGAAAAATTAATGTAATGTCCATGTACGTCAATCTTTGGGTCTCTACAATCTCAATGGTGAATCTTGGGGTTTTTTGGTGGATTTTAATCGAAAATGACATAAATAACAGAAAAATATATTTAATAAAAAATGCATCTTTTAAAAGACGATTTCTAGAGTTGAATATATAAAGAAACCATAACATAACCAATGTAATCATACCAAAATCCATTTTAATATAAATATAATAGGGGATTAGGATAAATTATTCCCCATTATGTGAAGCAGTATGCCACATATAGGTTGTGGAAGGTTAACATGTTTGATTCACCATAATGAACATGGGATTAAAATAGATGTATTGTGTTGTGATGATGTCCATTAAATCAAATTAATGTTACACTAGATTAACTTGGATTAGTCTAGAAAAGATCTCATTGCACCAATTTACCATGATGTGGAGGGTTATGAATTTTCAAATGATCAAGATTTTGATTATAGGTCATTCACACCACAACAATAATTCCATGCCACAACAATATCAAATGAATAAAATGGAATGTCAAACCATAATTTATAAATCTAAAATTCTAACTATGATATGTGATATATTTTTGATATTTTGTGGGGAAGATAATTTATTACATCATGAAGGATTTAGTTACTCCGTAATTGAGATGAGCTTGGTGGATATTTTAAGGATTAAACTGTGAAATTAAATGGATTCAAAAAATTTTTTTATCCATATTTGTTTGACCTATTGTTGATTGGAGTGTCATTTCCAAATAGAGTCTTTCATGATATGTTCAATTGAGTTTGAATATTAATACACTATAGTTGGGGATGATACCCAATGATTTCCTAATTAATATAAATATAATATAATTGATCAACATTAATTTTATAGAAACTTATAAATATTTATATAAATGTTAAATTTAATTTTATTTTTGGTTTTTTGAAAAAACATTCATGGTAAAAAAATTTGTTTTGACTTGGCTACCATTAATGAGTATTTTGGAGATAATTTTGGAGAAATTTTTATGAAAATTAGTGTGAATATTAATATTGGTATCTTGGTTAATGTTTTAAATTTATATAGGGAATTTTTAAATGGATTTTCCTTTTTTGGATTCTTGTCAATGATATTTCTTTGAAATGGTGAAAAAGTAGAGATAAATTATATAATCATGATTTTTTAAAAACATTTGATTCGTGATATTTTGGCTAGTTATTTTGGGAGGTATTTTTAGATATACATGGAATGATGGAAATTAATATTTTTAAAATAAAGACGAGGCTACATGGTAATGGAATAACCGCAATGATATTTACCTGGGGATTTATAATAGATAATCTATCCCTTTGAGTTACTTAGTTATGATTTAATTTCCCAATTGTTTTAAATTGTGTAATTTTTAAATTCATTCTTTGTATAATTATAAAATCATGTAATTACACATTATTTATCAATTTCATTTTTATTTGTGTTTGTTACAATGTTACTTACATGATGTATAATTTATTCATGGTTGATGAACATTCAACCATGAGTGGATTAATTCCATGAATAGGATGGTATAAAAGGAAAATTATTTGTATTTGATGCATCACATTAATCTTTCTCATTAATTATTATTATTAATTAGTATCACATTGATCATAACCAAAATATAATCCATTAGTTTCTTATTGAGTGTTATGGTAAATAAATAATGAACATTAATGTTATATAGGAGGATGGGATCACAATATCCAACTATAACTATCCTTATTATTTGAGATAAAATTAAAACTCATATATGTATAATAATATTACTACAACCATGAGAGTTGAATTAATTTAGGTAATTTTAATCAAAACCAATGTTGGGGGGATTAATTACCATTAAGGAGTATTATAACTTATAAATTTGATTAATATCATAGTATATGTTGAATCATTTTAATTGAAAAAATCTTTATACATTGATCCCCTTCTTTTATTCCTCATCATAATTCTAGTTTAGTATATGTTAGTCAATGTTACAATTTAAAATTATGTTAAAATTTTAAATTATCTCAAAATTTGTTAATAAAAGCTATAACATGGTGTAAATGTAACTCAAGTGGTCGAAATCATACCTCTAGTATAATATACCTTAGAGATTAGTTTTAGTTTGAGAAATATAAATTAAAAAAATATCATTAGAAGAAACGATGTTCCTAGAAGTCTGATGCATATTAGAATGTTTTATTGTGATCTCTAAATAGACCATGATTCAACCATTATATTAATTCTATGAATATATGTGGAATAAAATAGGTTGAAAATGTAATGTAAATGATGGGAAACAACCTCAAGAGTATTTCTATAGTTTTGGGTCTCATTATCTTGTATGTATCCCATTAGAATTAGTCATCACCCAAAGAGAATTCCAAGTAACAGTTTTTTGAATGAAAAGATAAATCATGTATTGATTGCTTTTATAAAGTAGCTTTGTATTATGAATTTTAAAAGAAAGAGTGAATTTTAGAATAACACCTTCAAATTTACCCCAAATTGTTAGAATTTTTATCACTATTTAAGGATATAGAAAACATTATATTGTAGAGGAGATCATCATGTCACAACTCATCTTGTAGTTTTAGAAGACCAATTGTGAAACCAACTCATCATGTAGAAATGAAAATTTTCATTCCATGATTGTTAAAAAATGTAGGATTTCTAATTTATTTTTATACATGGATTTTTAATGGGTTATGATGGGTTTTTAATGAATTTAAATCACAAAAAATAGTATTAATTGCTACTGATTATTCTAGAAACCTCCAATGGATGAGTTTGAAGTGGATATGATTTTGAATTTGATTTTTTATTTCAAGTTAATTTAAATAAAATTGTATTATATTTTTATGAAAAATTATAATGTTGTGATTATATATAATTTAAAGACAATGATATGGGAAAGAGAAAATGAGACTTTAGTGAATGTCAGAGATTTCTTGAGTGGTCCATTGATTAATGAATTTACATTGATGAATAGTATTGAGAAGAAGTATTTTTTTAAGAATACATTTAATGAATTGGTATAGAAGATCATTGAATCATAAATAAAACCCTTGTCTATGTGGTGTCACTTTACTTAGTCTAATCATTGTAAAAGTTACATGTGTACCATTATTTTTCATTATTAGTATCCATAATAGATTTTATTAATTGAAAGAGAGGAAGGTTTCATGGACCCTAAATGAGTGGTGAAATATTTCTAATATTGTAATCAATAACTTGGGAATTATTGATTACTAGGAACATAAAATAAAAATTTATACATTCTCATTAGATGTATCCTAGTGCGGTTCATCCAAAAAAATGTCAGTGTCTATAATTATTTCATTTCTATATTTTTATAGTGTTATTGTGTTTGTATTTTTAAATACACAACATGAATTTGAAATCATGATGTAAAGATCAAGTTTAGTTTTATACAGGAAAAAATATTATAACTCCCAAATTACCCCTATTATTTGGTTGTATATTAAGACATCATCTTAAAAAAATTGTATCATACTATATAGTTAGATAATTATGAATTTGTGACATAATTGTTTTTCATGGAGAATGGATTAAATGAAATATGAGATTTTTTAAATGGAATTCAGTATTATTTTTAGATGAATATAATGACATTACACTTTTGACATCTCATGATTTATGATATCTTAATAATATTTAATGGAATACATGTTAGTAATTCTATATAATTTTAAATGACCAAAGATGGAAACAAATTTTTGAATGATGATGTTAAGACTCAAAAATATTTTATTAAGAGACTTTTAAAATTAAATTTATATTATGATGATGAGTTTTAAAATATTTTAAAATATTTTTAAAAAACAAAAAGAAATATCTATAAATATTGTAGAAATGTTAAATAGCTAGATATATTGGTTCATAATATATTTTATGATTTAAATATGACCTTAAGTGAAAATATTGATGGTTTCATCGACTTTTCACTAAAGGTTTTTGGAGATATCAGTAGACAAGGTGATGACATGAAATATGTTGATATTATGAAGATGGTTAAATATATGGTTCCAATAATATATAATCCAAAAACATTGATTAATGAATATGTAAATCATTAGAAATTATTATTAGATGATATGTATAGAAAGTTGGTCACATATGAAATTCATCTAAATATGTAAAATTATTCACAAGATTCAAGATATTAAATAGAATTTAAATCTATGAATATATTCATGTTCATGAGGCTAGAAAGTAGAAAAATATGTTAGTTATATGTTCTTATAACTTGTTTTGATTATTTTCATGTTACTTACGATAAAATTGTAAAGTAATTTTCATTTGGTTTGTTTTCATTATGCGATGTTTTGACACATAACATCTATGTGTTTAAAAATAATTAATGAATAGGATGGATATATTAAACTTACTAAAAATACATGAAATTAGTAATACCCTAGAATGAAATTTAATTATTGAAATCCATTTTCAAATAAGTTTTATACAATTGTGTTGGTATGTACGGAGGGTGATGATGATGAAGAGGATAATTTAAAAGGAAATGAATATAATTTTATCACAGAAAAATAAGTTTATATGATGGTTCTTTTGGAAAAATTCATTTATGATGTTCATGATATATAAAATGTTCATGATATGGCCCTATGTTCTTGAAATCCAAAATTTGGGATTCATTTAATATTAGAGTTATGATTATGTAACCTTTGATTAGATCAGATGATGGGTGGTAAACAAATCCCAATAAGGTGCTTATTGAATTTTTCAATAAACCCTTTTATATTTATTTCATTTATTTGAAACCCTTTATGATTATATCCTTGTGGATATCTATTTATCGTGTCACTTTGTTCATTAATAGATTGAAAACCATCTGAAAAGATAAATAAATGTGTTCGGTATATTAGATATTAAAATATACTCCTCATGTAAGGAAATTAGGAAATATTGGACTCATCACATAAAGAGATTTGGATTTATAAGTTTAAATAAAAGTAGATGATAACACTCTGTATTTTGAATAAAAAAGGGATGGAAATCATGGTTTTGAACTATATTAGGAAATATCATGGTTTAGAGTCCAACAAGGACACTCATGGATTAGAGTCCATTTAAAACACTCATAGTTTACAATCTAGTGGGGACACTCATGGTTTACTATTAATTTGTGACACTAACCATTTATATTATTGTGGGGATACCTATAGTTTTGATTATAGTGGGGAAACTATGAAATAAAGTATCATAGATAGGCGCTCTGGGAGAGTTTTTTTTTCCAAAAAAATGTGATCAATTTATAGGGGTTTACTACTAGTCAATGGGGAAGACGAGACAGTTGAATGGTTTGGAGTGAACCTCAAAGATGCATACTATATATCAAATCAACAAGAATAAAAATTCATGTATTTTTTTCTTCAATGATTAATTTAATGGGATTGGACTAGTCAAAGTAGTTTAATGTCCTATGGAATAAATCTTTTCATTATGAATGGTCAAAAAAGGGGTCAAGTAGGACATATTCATTGGGATACCCAGAAAGTGCAAGGCTATGTTTTTGATTTATGTGCATTCTACTGGATGTAACAAGGATATCTGTGGGGATTTATTATAATATGACTGAACCATGTATTTTGTAATGGGATACTAGGTTATATAGGTCACAATTTCAGTCATGTGTATAATGTTTTCAAGATTTGATATAAATTATGAAAATAAAGTATCATTATTCCATTTCAATTATATAATTCACAAGTTCATGCAACATAATAATTACATTATTCTTTGGGTTTCTAGAGGCATTATACCCCTATGATAACATTAGTATTCATGTAAGATTTATTTTGTTAAACAATATTGAGTTTTATCTAATATATTCAAGGGATTAAAAGATGTAATTCATGTAAAATTTCCCACTTACAAGAGCCTATCTAAATTATCTGATTAGTGTTATGTGAGGCATAGATTTCAAGGTTACAAAAGCTATGAATGTGTTGATTCAAAAAATTATCTAATACATTATTGATCTTTGTCTGTTTTCAAAATAGATATATGATGGTAATTTGTGGCCTTGTGGCTCAGAAAAATACTTCGTAATTTTTTTTCACAACATGGGATTTTCATGCTAGTAGAATGATTATAATCCATGAATATTTAAGATACAGACTCACACAACATGAGAATTTAAACATGGATTAATACTTTTGAATAATTTTTCAGTTCTTCATCCTTGATATATATTATAAATGTTTGTGAGCTTCAACAAATTCACCCCTAATAATTGGGTCTGATAAAGGAGAGGGTGATCAAATTCTATGGAAGACATTGATGTTTAACATTTTCTTATCTATTATCTAAAAACATAGGTATCTTAATAGTAACCCTTTCCCAAATATATATGGTTTAGTGGTATAAATATGGAAATCTATCTTCAATGAAATTTATAGTTTTATCTATTTTTGAAAAATTCACCCATTTCATGAAATGGAGAGACAAAATGTCCTTGTATTTAATCTAATAATTACATTTGTGAACAATCCTTCCAATAATGTAACTTATATGGGAAGGAAATAAATGTGTGTGGGTTTCAATTAGTAGTATTTATTGTGAGTTATATCCTAGAATGAACCAATATTAGTAAAATTCTATTTAATATATTATATATTTTAAATAGCCTCTAACGTTACTCATGATGTCACAACATGAAATAAGGGAATTTCTGAGTAATAAAAAGATGATCCAGATGAATGGATTGATCCATTAAATTGAATACAGAAAACAATTCTTAGGAAAAACCATATTTTTCACCCAACATCTCAAAGGCTATCACTATACTAGATAAGATTACAAGAATAAATCCTCACACCAAAGGGTTACTTGGACACCCCAAACTACTAGTTTAGAAACATTAAAAGGAAAATTTTGAAAAAATTATATATGATTGGACAAATAACAAGAGACCATAGAATAGATCTATAATCCACTATGTGGAACACCGAATATATGGAAATAAATGATTCACCAGACATTAGAATTCACCTCCAAATTAATCTATTGTATACCAAAACAACATCACATATAGAAGTTTGGGAAATTCCATGGACTTGGATCTATTCATGAGAAGAAAATTCACAGATGTGTGGGTGTGATATTACTAGGTAAAATCAACAAGTGATAATTTAGTGGAAAATATTTACATGGTTGGTATATACAAATATATTTTTACATCATAGTTGCATTCCCTCTACCACCCAGACCTCACCTTGGAGATTCTTAGTTGGTTTTTTCGGAACACAAAGACCTTTTATTTTCATTATAGTGACGTTGGGATTAGATTATAGGATTTACATATTATTAGATCATTTGAGATCATTAGTGGTATAAAACATAATTCTTTGTTAGTGATAATCTTATATGGGGTGTATAATAGACCCATGTGTTATCTACACTGATTGTACCGGTGATAAGTAAAAATTAGTGAGGGGAATAAAAAAAACCTATATTTGACTTTAAATTCCTAGTTTATGATGGTCCTCTGTATGCATAAAAGGATAATTGTGGTGTAGAAAAGTAGTTTATAAGAATTTTTACAAGAGATCAACAAACGTCTTACCATCTTATCCAAGACCAGGGCTAATATATAGTGTGAAACTTCAATGTGAGAGAAAGGATGACCATGAACATGAGATTGGTAGGATTTATAGTGGAATTACATGATGGAGTTTGAAAAGGTTCACATAGATAAAGTGACATCTAATGTGAGAGTGTTCTTTGCTGAACAAGATTAATTCCACCAAAAGAGGTACTAGTGTACCCACATATTGAGGCTGAGATAATGGAACTGACCAAACTTTGGTAGGATTCCAAATCATCTTGACACTGGAATGTTTTCCCAAACCATTCAATGAACCAGGTATTATCATACCCATTTTTTTACCTAAGGATTGAAAATAATCTATGGATGATTCTAATTTATGTTTTTCAAAGTGATGAATTAAAATTATTTTTAATTAATTACTTTAAATATCAATTGAAATAAAAAATTCTATTGAAATAATCAACAATAACCTATAATACCTAGTGATTCAAACTATATTCATGAAACAAGTGGTATTTTAAGATCACTCATATTATAAAAGATAACAAAAAAATTGTTTACAATTAAGGGTTAGAATGTTTCATTGAGAACAATAAGGAAACCTACATGGTTGGTGGATTAGGATCAATATGATTCTAAAATATAAACCCCCTTATAAACATGTATAGATTCATGGAGATCACAACATCAAGTGTGTTAAAATTTCACTAAAAAATAGGGAATTGAAGGAAAAAAAGGAAATTATGACTCATAGAGTTCAAAGTGATGGGTGAAGTGATAGGTTGGTTGATAATTACTATTTAAAAACTATTCCAAAGGTAGGTTACACTACCATATTATAATAAATGGGGAAAAAAGTTGATGATGACCATTGATCATGATAAAAACATGGGGTTCATGTTGTAGTTATGGTGGATGTTCTATTTGGGATGTGTTTTATGAACGGGTACTGGCAAGTTGAGTCTACGGAACATGTTCTGTCACCATAAACTGAGGGTAGTTCATTTAGATATAATGTATTGTGGGATAAATTCAAATTCATAATATATAAAAGGTGTTAATAGAAGAGTGGGAGAATATAAAGAGGTGTTCGAGAAATCTAGACATAAATCATTGCATTTTAGTCATATCAATGGTGGAATAATAGAAAATATTGAGGGAATACAAGTTAATGTTATTTCTAATTGGATAGAAATTCTAAACTCATAAGGTAAATAATAATAGGGTTTGATCATGATAAAATTTGTGGAAAAATATGATCCATGAGGCTAATTTTTATGGTCATTTTTATTAGAAAAAATGAGTATAAACATTATAGTCAGACCAGATTGAAAGAATGGGTTGGGAGATTATGGTCAATTTTTTTACCAAACTAGTACTTCAACATTAAGTCCACACATCTCAGACTAGATTGTTATAGAGTTTAAAGTTGTATTAACTTTATATAATTAATGTTTTATAGTTTAATTACACACATATCAGTCCATTTCCTTAGAAAACAATGAAATTTTGGTTTCTTATGTTAGAAATTAAACTAATAGACATTCACAAAACAAAATGAAAAGTTGAGGTAGATAAAATATTTTTGATAATCTATAAATATGATATTTTAGTTTCATTAAATATTTCATTCCACATAAATCAATCCATAAATATTTCTTGAAAGGGATGACTCAGTACAATATTTTTACTATCTATACCTATTTTGGATGATCTAGGAGTCACAATGTATCCCAAAGTAATGAGAATAAATCCCCATATTATTTTTTTATATGAAGCCTCTACATAGATCTAGCTCATACATAGAGGATTTTAAATTGATTAATAATCTATGTTCTAAGAAGTTAAGGGGAAAACATCATGATTTATAGGGGTGGCATAAGAACAAAATGGAATGATATTAGAGCTTTTGATTAGGTCTAGGATATGAGATATGTGCATCACTACCTATCCTGTGAAACATGAATACAACCATGTATTGTGGTAAGGGTGGTGAAGTAGGTGAACACTATTTTAAAAAATTATCTCCACTTGTGAAAGGACTCTAATGAAGTTATATAATTTATGATTCATAATGCAAAACCTCATCCATACAGTTTAGGGTCACATAGTAAGGACCAAGTGATAATGAAGTTCAAAGGCATGTGATAGGTATAGTATTATATAGTTTAACATCTTACTATGATAGTGTTTTATTTATAATTTAACATCACATGTCATGTATATATACCATCCATTATAATGTTGTGTAGTGATAATGAAGGGTAAATGTGGCTCAATCATGATATTTTATGTTTGAGAAACCTTATATTAGTGGGAGGTGATATGTTTCCCCAATAAATGGTTATCATTTAATATTAACTATCATAGTAGAACATATGAATGATGAAGGGGTACCTCTTACTTAGTCTCCAACATTGATTTATTTTTTCTAAGTATCATTGGTGTTATAAATTTTAACACCAATTCATCGTAAAGGAATGAGAGAATGTGAACCATCCTATCAAATTCTCAAGACACTCAATTTTTATTAATAATGATATTGTATAACACCTAATGTAAGATTCCATTTTTTAAAAGGAAACACAAAGTTCGATATCATACATGATACACCACATTGAGCTTAAATGAATAAATAAATATTATTATTTAGTATGGTAGTTATCAGATAGCCATTGGAATGGAGGATGTGAACAGTAATAACTAAATTGATAAAATATAGTTTCTACATTATTATATATGGATTAAATGGATACAAAATTAACTAGAAATGAAACTAAAAACCAATAAAAAATAAAGTATTTATTTAATTTTGATAAATTTTTATTATTTTACTGATTAAATTCATATTTTAATAAATAGTGAAAAATACTAAATTTTAATTCGAAACTCCCTTTTCATCTTATTTTTTATATTGTTAGATTTTTTTATTCATTTAAATGGGTAATTAGATGAATTTTTTTTACTTAATCCAATTTAGTATATTGGATACTTTTTTAAATTAAAATTTAATAGAAAAACTATATGAACTTGGTAACAGTTTACTTAAAGAACCCATTTTCTTACTCCTTCAACAAGATTAATTTTTAATTAATTTCTGCCAATTCTATGTTTTGAATTTGAAAAAATATATTACATATTTGGAATCATAAGTTCCAAATTATGTAAATAGTTCCCTTTTCGTTTTGGGAATTATGAATAGTAACTTTAGAAATGAATTTTATTACCACAGTTAAAGGTAAATAATCTAATTAAAGGTGAATATAATATTATAATAATATAAAACTACCCTAAAGCTTATCATAATTTAGTTTTATTAGTCCATTATGACCATGATAATCCTTGGGTCTATTTTATGACCCCTTGGAGCCACAAGGATTGCTTTAATGAATTTATAAAATTATATTAAATGAATAGTCATTTTTGTTACACTTTTGTTTTTAAAAAGAAAAGTGTTTTAATATGGAGTTATAAAGTGGATATCTTAAACTAAATTATTATTTTGAAATATAAAATTATTACCTACAACATGGTAGTTTATTTATAATTTTTAGAAATTAAATATTAAAATTTAATTATAACACAAAGATGATGTAGTAATATATCTATTAAAGAAAGAATCAAGTAAATGATATTAATAATATTAAAGTTAATATAATTTGATATTTTTGATGTCATCCATGAATTTATGGATTACTATGAAATGTTATTATTTAATAAATGTTTTTTTTTCAAATGAATCAAGTTGTTCTTATTTTTTTTAAAAAGTCAAGTGATGAATAGTGTCAAAAATGACATCATTCATAAATTAAATATATAATAATTAATTAAATGATATAAAATTTATAAAAATATAATATTGAACCAATATGTTTATATAAGTCTAAAATTATAATTAATAACAAATTAATTGGTATTTTGTCAATATTTGGTAAATATTTTAACCATAAAAGTGTAAATTACTTAATAAAACTCTATGAGTTAATAGGGGTTAAAACAAAAACATAAGGATTAATAAATATTAAAAACTAGTATAATTTTAATTATATGATTATTATTCGACTCAAATTCATCTGAGATTCTAAATAAATATATTTGGGACAATTTGTAATTGAAATTGAATTTATATTAATTTAATACTTTTAATAATTTTAACGTTGCCTCTCCCCTCTCATATGAAAAGGAACACATTCCTCTCTATTACTCACAGTTCAAAAACCATTTGGTTAGTCCCATATCTACTCAAAAACCTTTTTATAATCCCTAAAAATATTATTGAATCCTTATATGTGGCATAAAAACATTCTTATAGGTGTTATGGTGTTAATAAAGGTGATCATCTGAAGGGAAGGTAATATTTTTATTTAAGTGTTTCAATTTTATTTTTTCTTACACTACCTTAAAACCTTTTTCACCCATGGTGAAATAATAAATACAATATCCCCAATATACTGAGATGTTATTATGTTAATATCAACACTTGAATCCATCCCCACTACCATTAAATTGGAAATGAACTAGTCATTCATGTGTATGTATGAACTATCACCTCGACGAACCGTTATTTTTTCCCCTAACCGTCTCTCAATACTGGTCATTATAATGTAATTAATATTATTATTTTATTTTAATTAAATATTTATCATTATAATATAATATTATATCATTTACGTTCTTACTTACCATCCACAGAAAAATGATAATGTCGTTCGAGCGTACGTATGAATTATCCCCTCCACGAAGCGATGCAAATATTTTTTATTCACCGCATCACTTGTATGATATATAAACTATATTTAAATGATTATTATGATTTTAATTATATTATTATCATTATATAATGGTAAAATAATAATTAACTTATTTCCATAATGATCAATAAAAATGGAAATGTTACTCATCTGTATGTACGAGCTACCATCTTTGTGATTATAACATAGTTCATTTTTCATACCATAAATAAATGGTTTGATTTTAAATGTATAATTGATTTATAATAGTGATAATTATATATTTGATTTTATTATGTATATGATTGGATTATGACCACATGGACTATTGAAATCAAGAAATTTTCATTTTCAACTCATGTACCCAATATCGACTGAACGTCCAATATGAACATAAATAATTATGTAATTTTTATAACATAAAAATAATTCATATAGAAGGAATTTTAAACTTGAAAAAGGTTCTATAGAAAGTAAAAAAATTAACTTAAGTTTATTATTCATGAATGTAATGTTTGAACGTGATGAGTCAGACTCAAGATAGGGGACTTCATCTGAATCTTCTTTCATTGAGGCATTTATTGATAATATGCACATTTATTATTTTATCAGGTGTATATAGAGACAAAATGAAATTTATTATCCATATTTTATATATAATAATATTATTAAACGTTTTGTTAAATGTATTATGTTATGAAGATTCTGATTTAAATGTTCAAAGAGGTATGGGCACCGATAATGTTTAAAGATTTAATTATCACAACTTTTTCTCCATGATATTAATTTACATATTTATTTAAGTGGATATATAAGGATTATACATGACATTTTATGTTTATATTGAATTTAACCCAATGTTTTCATAGCGAATCCTTTTATATGATGCATTTTTCTTTCTTTTCCAAATGATAAAAGGAATGTTTTTTAACATATGCGGCGAAAACAACCTCTCTGCCACCATAACCATTATTTTTATTTATCTATCTCTATAAGACTTAATTTTTTTAAAGGAAAAAACACATTTATAGTTTTGGGTGTTTTAGAATTGAATGTTTTTTCGAATTTGGATTTTCTATTTAAATATCATAGAATTATCTCTTGTGATTGAATGTGAAATTTTATGATTGTAATGATGATAATTGTAATATTTTTAAGTGTTAAGATTATATAATGGTACTTGTACATTTGATGGTTGGTTACATGATAAGAAAAATATGGCAGGTTTTGTGATAAACCTACGGTGGGTGATCCCGTGATATCTCTCCAATGAATTGGGTAATTGGATGGGGTTAACTGGTTGGGTTTCTCCTAAAATATTTAAAGAATATACTGTGATGGGTATTCCAAATGTAACCATGAAGGTTACTCCCAATGTATATATTAATTATGAAATGTATGTATGATATGTATTCCACAAGTTACCTTTACGATTTATGGTTTCTATGAGTTTTATAGGAATCTTATGATTTCATGAGGTAGGATAAAGGGTTTATGTTTTATCGGTGAAAAGTATGATTTTGTGAAAATGTTTACATGAGATTAAAATATTTATGGACTAATGGTTTATTTATTTCTTTTATTCTCCTTACTGAGGTTTTTTCCCATACCATGTTTTAAAAAGTTCTTTGCATGTTTTTAGATTGGTAAGGACAAATAAGATGCTATGATGAAAGTATTGAATATATGTCTTGAAAAGAAATAATTTATTTACTTTGAAGGGTTTCCTTGGGGTGAATAATGGATAATAATTATAAATTTACACATGTAATGTATAAGACTACTTTGTAAGAGTTTATACTAATTCTATAAAATTCTAAACCTGAAAATATCCTAAATGTGAATTCCTAAAATTAATAAATATTGTGAAATGTTTAAGGATGAGGCCTTGCAGTTGGTGTCAGAGGATGGTTTAGACAACTTTGTAGATTAGGATATCTTATTATGAGTTAAGGATATCTTAATGGGTTTATAATTTTAATTTTTATCCTAAGGTAAATGTTGTAGAAACCCATTTTCAGACTTTATGTTCTAAAATTTTAAGGTGATTAATGGTATTCTTAGACACTTTTATTTTTGAATAATTATATGCAATATAATTATGATATGAAAAATGAATTTCATGAGATAAAATATGAGGTTATAATTTTTTATGGTTATTTTTGCAGATTTTATCTCATTTTGGTAATGTTAGATGAATTATATATTTTTTGAAAAATGATAACCCGTATAAATGGTGACAACTATCTACGTCGGACAATGCTGCATGAATCAAACCAACAACTGAAGTATGAGAAGGATTTATCATCCACCACTAGCCTATGGGAATTCTATATTCAGTATGACATTTTAATTTTATTTAAATGAGTTTATTAAATAAGAATAAGTTGATTTTGAGAACTTTTTTTCTCAAATGGATATCCTTGGTATTAAAATACGATATGGGAATTAAGTGAAAAATGTTATTTTGGAAGACATTCAGTATATTGGGAACATTATATAAATAAGGTAAATCAAATAATATGGGATTTAATTTGAGGATTGATGGTTGAATTTTATTTTGGATGAATCTATGATTTTATTGTGGACTTATGACAATTTGGGTTATTTATTCAAATGATTAACCTATCTTAGAGAATATGGGATTAGGTTATTTTTTTTTGGTGTGAGACATTAATAGTGATTTTTTTCATTTGGAGACAAATGGTAAAATTTATCCTGAAAGACAATGTGGTCAAATCCTTCTTAATTTTGGGATTTATTCTTAGTTTGGAATATTTTATTGAATTTTTAGGATATTTATTTGTTGAATTGTATATTTGTATGTTTGAGTAAACTGCTGAATTTTAGAGATTAAAATAAGTATTTCTTATTATAATGGACTATTATTTTTGAGGAATTATATTATCATATCCTAACGATTTTGTTTTTTGGTTAATGTTTCACGACCGGAGAAATAGATGGTTAATATTTTATGGATTATGTGATTTCATAGAAGTTGATTCACCTTGAATACTCATCCTTTGGAGAAAAAGACAAGTTTGTGGTGTGAATTTATTAAATTATTAAACTATAATTATCGAGTAATTATTTTTTTATGTTTTTACTCATAGGTGTAAATAAATTCCTTAAGTTTATGAAAATGATCTTAAAACAAAAACGTTTTTTGTTTACTTTTCATACTATGAAGTCTAATACAATTTAACCCCTCACAAATTTAAAGCTTTGTGATTGTTAAATGTTTTCTAAAAATATTTTATATCACATTCCATAAGAACATGATGGTTATAATATCTTCCCTATTCATGTCTTTATATAATAAATCCTAGTATGTGTTATCTAAGGGGAAATTCCTACTATCCTCTATTTCTTTTAATGTGGAAGTTTTATTACTCATTTTTTCGATGTGGGAATGACTTAATCATATTTTGAAAATTCATACCTTACTTACTGACCCAAAGTTAAATGTGTGAGGATAAAATTTCTAGGGGGGGGGAATTTAACATCCTTAGTTTTTAAAAAGTAAACACTATGTTCAATAGCATACAAGATACTCCACATCAAGCTTAAACGAACAACTAAATATTATTATTTTGTAAGGTAATTATCATCTAGAATTTATATTGGTGGGAATGAAAAGTGTTAAATGAATTTATAAAATATGGTTTACACATTACCAAACTAACTTGAAATGAAACTAAAAAATAATCGAATATAAAGGATGTATTTTTTATGAAAAACTATAAAAATTTGAATAATTGTGTTTATAAAATGATAAATTCAATATTGTTAGATTATATTAATGAAATATTAATTAAATTTAATTTTTAAAATTCATCTTATTTGTTTTATAGACATTATATAAGAACAAATCCAATTTTACCTATAAAATGAGTGTTTATCAAATAATACTATTTTACTTCCTTTTGGTGGAGAACCCATTTTAAATCAATTTTTTAATACCTTTATATGTTATATTTGAAAAAAATAAAAAACTACTCTGGAACTGGGATATACAAATTTAGTTTGGATAATTTGTTTTTATTTTTCTTATGAAACTCATGTTTTAATGAATAATGAAAAATACTAGAGTTTAATTAAAAAAATATTTTCATCTAATATATTTATTTTTGATAGATTATACTTTTACATGTTTTAAAGGTATAATTATATAATTTTCTTTCATTTAATCCAATTTATTTTATTCTATTCTTTTTCAAATTAACATTAAATTGAAACTTATGTGAATTCTGAACGTTTTACTTAAAACCCATGTTTTCTTATTCCATCAACGAGATTAATTTCAAGTTAATTTCTACCAATTATATGTTATAAACAAGGAAAATGGATTAATTTCAAGTTAATTTCTAACAATTATATTTTTGGATATTATGAGTAGTAACTTTGGTAATAAAGTTTATTAACACAGTTAAAGGTAAATTAGGTAATTAAAGGTAAACATAATATTATAATAATATAAAAATATCCTAAAAGTTTCTAAAATTTAATTGGATGAGTTTATTCTGACCATTAGAATCTTTGGGACAATTTTAGGACCACTTGGAGCCACATTGGTAACTTTAATGCATTTATTATATTATATTCAATGAATAGCCATTTTTGTTACATTTTTGTTTTATGTAATGTATTTTAATATGGATTTATAGAAATTATCTATTAAAATATAAATATTAATTATAATTATAATATTATTACTTGAAAAATGTTTTTTTTTTTAATTTTTAGGAATTAAATAACTAAACTTAATTGTGACACAAAGATAAAGCGATAATATATTTATTAAAGAAAGAATAAAAAATATTACTAATATTAAAATACATAAAATTTGATATATTTGTTTCCGTAAAAGAATTTTATGGATTAATATGACATGTTAGGCTTGAGATAATTTATTTTGTTCAAAGTAATCTCGTTATTATAATTTTTGTAAAAAGTAATGTGATGAATAGTGTCAAAATTGACATCATTCATAACATAAAATATAAAATATTTAATTACATGATATAAAATTTATAAAAATATAAGATTCAGCCAAAAAGTTTAGAATAGTATAAAAATATAATTAATGACTCATTAATTGGTCGTTTGGCCTAATTTGGTAATTATTTTATCCTTCAAAGTGTAAATTAATCAATAAAACGATAAGAGTTAAAAGGGGTTAAAACTAAATGACAAGGGTTAAAAAATAATAAAAACATGTATAACTTTAATTTTATTGTTATTACTATACAAAAAATAATCCTATATACTAAATAAATCAGTTTGGGACCATTTGGAGTCAAAATTCCATTTATATTAATTTAATATATTTAATAACTCCAATGTTGTCCCTCCCATCTACAATAAATTACACCCATTCCAATCTATTACTCACACTTACAAAACCATTTAATTAATCCAAGATCTACCCAAAACCCATACTATAATCCATACCCACATTATTGAGGAATTATTTTAGGAATAAAAACCTTTTCATAGGTGTAAGGTTGTTAAGAAATGTGATCATGTGAAGGAAAGGTAATGTTTTTATTTAGGTCATTCTATTTTATTTAATATTCCACTACCTTGAAATATTCTTCACCAATAATGAAAAAATATCTCCTATATAATCAATATAATTAGATGTTATTATGTTAATATAGTCACCTTAATCGATCTTCACTTCCATTAAATATGAAAGGAATTAATCATTCTAGAGTAACTATGAACTGTCACCTCCACGAACAGCTATAATTTGTCTTCCATAACCATTTCTAGAAGACTAGTAATAATGATGTAATTAATGTATTTATATTATTTTCATGACCTAATTGTCATTATAAGACAATAATATATAAATAATGTCCTTACATTCCATGCACATAAAAATGATAACATCGTTAGTGCGTACATGTGAACTACCACCTCCATGAAGTGATGTGAATCATTTTAATTCACCACACCACTTTCATAATATATATATGTATATTCAAATTATTATATGATTTAGTTATATTATTATCATTTTTTAATTATAAAATAATAATTACCTTATTTCTATAAATATTAATAAAAAATGGATAAGTTAGTCATGCGTACGTACGACCTACCATCTCTATGATTATAAAATTGTTCATTTTTCATACCATATATTAATGGTATGATTTATAAACCATAATTGATTTATAAAAGTGATTATTATTTATTTAATTTAATTTTGGAGATGATGGTCTTATGACGAGTTAGACTGAATATCCGATACGAAATTAAATAATTATGTAATTTTTATAAAATGGTAATAATTGATATAAATAGAATAATAAAATTGAAAAAGGTTATAAAGAAATTTAAAATTAACCCTTGTTTATTATTGAGGAATATAATGATTGTACATGATGAGTTAGACTCATGGCAAGGAACTTCATCTCAATCTCCTTTCATTGAGGCCTTTCTAGAAAATATGCACCTTCATTCTACTATAAGGTGTATATACAACCACTAATACATTTATTATCCAAATTTTACGTATAATAATATTATTTAACATTTTGTTAAATGTATTAATTCATGCAAATCAAGAATTTAAGGTTCAAAGTTGTATTGGACACCTTGAACATTTAAATATATAATTATCAAATCATTTTGTTCTTGATATTAATTTAAATATTTATTTAAATGGATATAAAATGATTATATATGATATTTAATGTCAATATTGGGTTTCATTCAATGTTTTCATAATGAATATTTTTGTAAGAATCATTTTACATTCTTAAAAAATGTTAAAAGGAATGTTTTTTAATGTATGTTTTTTTAAAAGGTGGCAACATGAACTGGTTTCCCAGCACATGCCCCAAAGAAATTTATTAATATAAAAAAGAGTTTACAAAACAAGCTTGAGGTGTAACATAGTTACACTAGCAGGGAATTAGAGATTACAAAGCATAGAAAAAAAATAGACACCAGCAGGGTACCTTCATTGAGAGTAAGATGTGCCTCCATGACCAGCCCTTAAACTTCAGAAAGTATTAGATAGCATGAACAAATTCTTCAGAGAATCAAGGTTTTTTAAGATCCAGCATTCCTCAAAATCAAATCATGAAGGATGAGAGTCCAAACTCAAGAAAAGGATTCCAAACAATAAGTATAAGTACTACATCCAAGAGATGCCTCCAAATAGCATGTTAGTAAATTCATGCATAATACCCAATACCAACTAATTCATCAAAGCAGCATGGCATGCATCTATGATAAAACATTCAGGATCAGGGCTTCAGCATTGAGAATAGATATGGAGTGCAGCAGGAGGCACCCAGCCAACTTTCAGCCACCCATCCTAATTCTAGGGGTGTAGCACCAAGATACAAAAAGACTCAAATTAAATTAAATCAGAGGAAAACAGAGATTGAACAAACAGAAACAAACAGATCCAAATAGCACCAATTCAGAAATGAAAAGCAGATCTGATTAAGAGATCACAACCAAATATGTAAACAGGTTGATGGTCTCATCCCTAAAATAGCCCTGAAACCTGTACTGTCCAAGAAACTAGACCAGTCTAGATTAACTCCAAATGAATCAGAAACAGCCATGAGAAAATTACTATAAGACAGACATTAAGCAGAAATTGAACAAAGACAAACAACAACCAGATTGAGACAGGTGAACGAACCAAATCCAAAACTTATTGCCCATAAATACTCATGAAATCAAAGTTTGGGTCATTATTTAATTCCTCAACAACTTTTATAAACATCCTCTTTTTGATATCAGGGTAATCCGGAGTAGTTATATCACCATTTTTATACTTCCTAAATGTATTTGTCTCATTTTTCACGAACCAGGATTCAAGATCTTTTGGAAAATCCAGATCATTATCATACTGGTAGGCATCCCTATATGCTGGGTCATTTTCATCAACATCAATTGAAGAAGTGTCTGAATCAGAACAATCAGAGTTTTCTGAATATTCAGGTAGGGTCTCTATAGGAACTGGGTGTGGAGGAACTTCAAGGGAAGAACTTTTGGCTGCAAATGATCTTGTGATGATGGTTCTTTAATAGCTGACATTGTCTCTATGTTTCCTAGTTTTCCTGGGGAGTGGAGTGATTAAACCATCTGAGTCCACACTAACTTTTTTACCTTTTTGATCATTTAGATGAAATGATTCCCCAACTTTAGTTATCATATCAACAACAACCTGTAGAGACTCCTCTGTATTCCCATCTTTTTTAATCACATAACCCTTAGATTTTTCAACTTCCTTCATGGTTGGTTGGGTGGAATCACTCTTATCAGCATCAAGAGGTTCTTACTGCTTGGTGACAGTAAGAACTTCATTGAAAAAGTCTGAGAGTTGATCTCGAGATGTTTGAGAATTCAATTTCCCTTTTACCCCATCATCTCTTTCCTTGAAGACATAATCAAGGATTTTTTCTTTGTCCTTAACCACATGATCATCTTCTCATCTATCAAATTTAGAAGGTCCAGCCATGTTTTCTTGATTATTTTTACACTTTTCTATCCAAACAAGTTTAAGGCTTTTGAAATGAACAATATATTTTCCACAATTGCTTTTATGGTGCCATAATCTGAATCATTTAGAGCAGTAGTCCAACAATCTTTCATAAATAACTTCTTTGGAGAAGGAAAAGTCCACACTTTTGATGAGTCAATAAGGTTTTCCTTATGACTTTTCCATTCCTTCTTGTTTTGAAAATCACAAACACCTTATCTTTAAGGAAAATTGCTTTCTTAAGGAAAATTGCTTTTATAAGGAAAATTGCTTTCTTAAGGAAAATCGCTTTTATAAGAAAAATTATCCTTAGCATATTTTCATTCATATTTTTCTTAAGTACGAGTTTCGGATTCATTTTCTTGGAATCATTGAAACTTTGATATAAAGCATTCTGTTTTAGGGTTCGGATTCTGGACAAGAACTATAAGGAAGTTTCATTCCGAATTCCGGATATGAATTCTGACTAAGTTCTATTCCAGATTCAGGATACGAATTCTGAAGAAGAATTCTCATTACGAACTCTAATGAAGAATTCTCATTACGAACTCTAATGAAGAATTCTCATTACGAACTCTAATGAAGAATTCTCATTACGAACTCTAATGAAGAATTCCCATTACGAACTCCAATGAAGAATTCCCATTACGAATTCTAATGAAGAAATCTCATTCCGAATTCTCAATACGAATTCTGATGAAGAATTCTCATTACGAATTCTGATGACAAATTCTCATTACGAATTCTGATGACGAATTCTCATTACGAATTCAGATGATGAATTCTCATTACGAATTCTGAATAAGAATTCTCATTACGATTTCCAATGAAGAATTCCTATTATGAATTCTGATGAAGAATTCTCATTACGAATTCTAATGATGAATTCTCATTACGATTTCTGATGACGAATTCCTATTCCGAATTCTCATTCCGAATTCACCTATTAAACAAAATCTGATTATCATTTTTTTATACACTCTGAATTTATTCACTCCGAACCATCACTCCGAAGTTTCTATTCCGAACCTTTATGTTAGAGTTTAAAACGATGTCGTACATTCAGTTACACTCACTTTGTTATAAAACGATGTCGTCTATTTTGTTATAAACTAACCGTTGTCTAAGTGACACGTATACAGGTCCCTCCGATCATTAAGGAAAATATGACCGTTGGGGAAGGAGCCGACCTTACCTATAAATAGGAGCTCATTTGAAAAAGCTCACAACGGATGGATGAACAATTTGGACTTTGTGCATACATGCTGTTGAAGTGATTTCTAGAGAGAGAGTCTCTTATTAACTCTCAAAGCTTCGTGCGACTCCGAATGTTGGTGATTACATTCGAGGGATTCTGGGGATAGGAAGACAGAGGTGCTGACTACCTTAAAGATCGAGGGCTTCCTTGCTGAGGAAGACAGAGGTTGCCAACTACCTTGAAGTTGAGGGCTTGCGGGGATAGCAAGACAGAGACTCCGATCTTCGTATCGAGGGCTTACCCTGGTGTGGGTAAGACAGACTTGCTTGAAAGTATAAATCAAGGGACCTTTATCCAAGGTTGTTGGATACCCTTCTCTTTGGGTTAAAAGACTTATTCTTGTTACTTGTAGTTTTACTACTTGTTTCTATTCCGCTGTATTTTGTATCTTAAGGAAAGTATAACTTTCTTATACTTCCTTACTTACTCTGATTAATTTAGATTCTATACGCTTTAAGGTAGAATCCCATTTTGTAACTGTTTGTTAAGTTTCAATCTCCGGAACCATATTTCCGGAACCTACTTTTGGAATCTCTTTCCAAGTTTAGTTCGGTGTTAGAGGTGTTGTGAATTTTCTTAGTTTAACTTTGTTAGACTTAGCCTTTTCCTTTACTTAAGGAAAACATAGTTATTCTTAACTAACTTTAAAGGTTCCAAAGGAATTTTTAAAGTATACAATTCACCCCCCCTCTTGTATATTGAGCATCTCATATTATATTTCGATCCTACAATTGGTATCAGAGGCACGGTTACTGAAATACTTGTACTCACATACAAGTTTTTCTTGCTCACTCTTCCATTCCGAACTTTGTCATTCCGATTTATCCATTCCGAATTTTTCTCATTCCGAACATTGTTATTACGAATCTTTGCTACTAACAAGTTTGTGTGCAAAGTTATTTTCAGTATGGCAGGAATTAATGTTGGATCTATTGACAATCTGAATCCTACAAGACCACCTATATTTGATGGTAATGATTATGAGTACTGGAGAGATCGTATGAAGACATTTGTTATCAATACTGGAGTAGATAACTTTGTCATGCTTACTGGTGATTATAAAATTCCTGACAAGGAAGTCAGAACCTTTACTAACCAGGAAAAGCAAGAATATCAACTCAACTATAAGGTACGCAACACTTTACTATGTTCAATGACTAGAAATATATATAGCCAAATTTCTTCTTGTGAAGCAGATAATTGTATATGGAAGAAGTTAGAGGTTACACACTTTGGGACTTCTAAGGTGATTGAGACTAGAAGAGCTATGCTTAGAGCTGAATATCATGGCTTCAATTTTCCTTATGGAGAACCTATCTGTAAAGTTCAACAAAGGTTTATGACTATTGTCAACAGTCTACAATCTATGGGAGAGAAAGGTTTAGATGATGAAGCTCTTGTGGACAAGATAATTGACATTATGCCCAATGAGTGGGAATCCAAGAGAACAGCTATAGATGATAACAGGAAGGTCACTCAAATTACTCTTGATGAATTATTTGGAACTCTTCTACAACATGAAACAAGAATGAAGAGAGATACTGACAACATCAAGAAGAAGAATGGAAATGGTACTGTTGCTTTTACTACAACTTCAAATCAAATGAAAGCTAAGACTCCTGAAAGAGTAACCAGATCCAAGTCTAAGAAAGTCATTTTACAATCCGAATCTAGTGAGAGTGAAGTCTCAGAAAATGAGCTAGCCAATCTTGCTCGAAGGATGAACAAGATAGCTGGACAGAGAAACTTTCAATCCATGTATAAGAAAAAGGACAGGAAAGATATGAAAGATGGAGAAGTAACATGTTATGAATGAAAAAGAGCTGGACATATTAGACCAGATTGTCCTATACTCAGAAAGAAAGAAAGGAAGGAAAGACATTCAGACAGAAACAGGAAGAAGTATTACAAAGCCAAAGCTAAGAATGTTCTGAAAGCTAATGACACCTGGAGTGCCAGTGGTGATGACTCTTCAGATGAATCTTCTGACTATGAATCTTCAGGACAGAAGAATCTTGGTCTTATAGCCAGATTACCTATTGATAATCTTTGTCTTATGGCTAAGGTATGAAATGCTGAATCCTTGACCAATGTTTCTTTAAATTCCAATGATAGTAAATATTATAACTCTTCTGATGAAGAATCATCTTCTGATGAGGAAAATACTTTACCTACTTTTGAAGAAGTCTCTAGGTTTGCTGAACTTCTTGAGATTGAGAATTCCAAACTCAACAAGAAACTTGATAAGGCAAACTCTAGAAATTCTGTTCTTACTAAAGAGATATCGGATCTTTCTAAAGATCTTGATAAGAAAAATGCTGATTTTGAAAATATTTCAAAAAATCTTGAGGAAGTAAGTTCTGAGAAGAACAAACTTTCTAAAGAATTAGAAAAAGTAATTTCTAAGAAAAATGTTTTCGAGCCTAACTCTAGTTCTAAAACTAATGATTTTGAGGATAAAAACTTGGTTGTAAAACTCAAGTCCGAAATTTTTTCCTTAAAGAAGTGTTTATCAAGCTTTACCCATGGTAAGGAAAATTTTGATAAAATGTATTCTCAAATACAACCTTTAAGAAATAAATCCGGATTTGGTTATACCCATGCTAAACTTGTTTTCAGTAACAATTATTTTGTTCCTCAAAGTGCCCCATTTTGTACCAAGTGTCAATGTGGTGGTCACTGGGCAAGAAATTGTTCCTTAAACAAAACCCAATCCTTAGGTTTTCATAAAGCTTATTTTTCTAAGAAAATGTGGGTTCCAAAAATTTTATTGTTTGGAAATCTCGGATCCAAACAAGTTTGGATTCCGAAAATCTAACTTTGTTCTTAATTTCAGGAAACTAAAGAAAGTTCCAGCAACAATATATGGTACATGGATAGTGGTTGTTCCCGGCACATGACTGGTAACAAAATCTTTATTGAAAAGATTATCAAAAAGAAATGAGGAAAGGTAACTTTCGGAGACAATGCTAAGGGAGAGATTGTTGGTATTGGTAATATTGTTCTTTTAGGTAAAACCTTGATTTCAAATGTTCTTTTTGTTAAAGGTCTTAAGCACAACCTCATTATCATAAGTCAGTTATGTGATGAAGGTTACCTTGTGAATTTTAGGAATGATAAATGCTTAGTTCACAATTCCAAGGAAGAATTTATTCTCTCAGCCAATAGGTAAGAGAATGTTTACACTTTAAACTTAGAAGACCTAAGAAGCCAAGATTTACCTTGCCTAAGTGCAATGGAAGATCATTCTTGGTTATGGCATAGAAGATTAGAACACTGTAATATAAGGAACCTATGTAAACTCTCTAAGAAGAAACTTGTTAAGGATCTACCGGAGCTTAGATTTGATTCTTCTAAAGTTTGTGATCCTTGTCAATATAGAAAGCAACATAAATCTAGTTTTAAGTCAATCGGTGAAGTCTCAACAACTGATGCATTACAGTTGGTGCACATGGATCTTTTTGGTCCAACACAAACTGGAAGTATTGGAGGCAAATACTATGTGTTTGTTCTAGTTGATGATTACACTAGATTTACTTGGGTCTATTTTCTAGCAAGGAAATCTGAAGCTTTTTCTTATTTCAAAAGTTTTAGAGCTCAAGTTAAAAATGAGAAAAACCTTCCATTGAAAACTATTCATAGTGATCATGGAGGAGAATTTCAAAATTCTGATTTTGAAACTTTTTGTAGTAAGAAAGGTATTACTCACAATTTTTCAGCACCTATAACTCCTCAACAGAATGGTGTAGTTGAAAGAAGAAATAGAATTCTTCAAGAGATAACTAGAACCATGTTGAGTGAATATTCTATTGCTAGACATTTCTGGGCTGAAGCTGTAAGTACTGCTTGTTATACTATAAATCGAGTTTTGATTAGACCTTTTCTTACTAAAACTCCTTATGAGTTATGGAATTGTAGAAAACCTAGACTTTCCTACTTCAAGGTTTTTGGTTGCAAAGTATTCATTTTGAATACTAAAGATAACTTACATAAATTCGCACCAAAGTCTGATGAAGGAATTTTCTTAGGATATTCCGCAACCTCTAAGGCTTATAGAGTTTTTAATAAAAACACTTGTACTGTTGAGGAAACAGTACATGTAAAATTTTATGAGTCAGATCCTTTTGTTTTTAAACCATCCCAACTTACATCTTCGGATGTGTTTTCAAAAACTGATTATCAACCTTTGATAGAAGAACCTTCCGATAAGGAAATTGTTCTAGAAGATACTTCTGAAACATTTACCCCAGAAGACTTTCTACCCTATGTTGATGAACAAGTTTTACAAAACCCAAATCAGGTGTTTCTTAAGAATCATCCCAGTGATAGTATCATTGGTGTTGTAAATCAACCTGTAAGGACTAGACGTTCCTTAAGAAATGAAGTAGAACATCTAGCATTTCTTTCCCAATTAGAACCTAAAAGCACTGATGAAGCTTTAGGTGATGATGATTGGATCAAAGCAATGCAAGATGAACTAAATGAATTCGAAAGGAATAAAGTCTGGACCTTGGTTGAAAGACCTAAGGAAACTTCTGTTATTGGAGTAAAATGGGTTTTCAGAAATAAATGTGATGAAAATGGAATCATTGTTAGAAATAAAGCTAGACTTGTTGCTAAAAGCTATAATCAGCAAGAAGGAATAGACTATGAAGAAACCTATGCTCCAGTAGCTAGACTTGAATCTATCCATATTCTACTTGCCTTTGTAGCATTATTTAATTTCAAACTTTTTCAAATGGATGTGAAATGTGCTTTTTTTAACGGTTATGTTCAAGAGGAAGTCTTTGTTGAACAACCTCCTGGCTTTGAAGATACAAAACATCCTGATCATGTGTTTAGACTTACCAAAGCTTTGTATGGCCTTAAACAAGCCCCACGAGCATGGTATGATAGACTCATTGGATTTTTTCTTCAAAATAACTATGTTAAGGGAAATAATGATCCAACTCTTTTTATAAAGAAAGATAAGAAATTTTTTTTGATTGTTCAAATTTATGTTGATGACATTATATTTGGTTCAACTCAGCAATCTTTGACTGACTCTTTTGCTAGTCTAATGAAATCTGAGTTTGAAATGAGTATGATGGGTGAATTAACATTTTTCCTTGGTTTTCAAATTTCTCAAAAACCAGAAGGAACCTACATATCTCAACATAAGTATATTAAAGATATTCTTAAAAAGTATGGTTATGACAACACTAAGAGTATAAGTACTCCTATTGGTACCTCAAACTCTTTAGATCTTGATGAAGCTGGGAAACCAGTAGATCAAACATCTTTTAGAGGTATGATTGGAAGTTTACTTTACTTAACAGCTAGTCTGCCAGACTTAATGTTTTCAGTATGCTTATGTGCAAGATATCAATCCAATCCTAAGGAATCGCACCTAAAGGCAGTAAAAAGAATTTTTCGCTACCTTAAGGGAACCATGGAACTAGGATTATTTTATACTTCTGGAAATGATTTTGTTCTAAAAAGCTTTTCCGATGCTGACTTTGGTTGATGTAGAATGGATAGAAAAAGTACATCCGGAACTTGTCATTTCTTAAGAGATTAATTAGTTTCTTGGTCCTACAAGAAGCAACATTCAGTTGCACTCTCCACTGCTGAAGCTGAATATGTAGCAGCTGGAAGTTGTTGTGCACAAGTGTTGTGGATGCAACACACACTCACAGACTATGGCTTGAGTTTTACTAAAACTCAAATTTTGTGTGATAACACAAGTGCCATTGCCCTAAGTAAAAACCCTGCACATCACTCCCGTGAAAAACACATAGATATTAGGCATCACTTTCTTAGGGATCACACACTTAAAGGAGATATTATTCTTCAGTTTATCGGAACGCAAGATCAACTTGCTGATATATTCACAAAATCTTTTCCTTCTGATAGATTTGAATATATTAAACAGAAGTTAGGAATGATAACCATAAGGTAATCTTTCTTAATTAACTTTCTGCTGAAAAAATCTCCTTACAGTAATAAACTCCTTTTTATAGGGGGAGTACATACGATTGTTTGTTTAACAAAGTTTTTAAAAAAAAAATTCAAACTTTTCGGAACGAAGTTTTCCGGAATGAAACTTCAGGAACTACCATTTCCCAGAATGGATATTTTCGTACAGAATACTTCTGGAATGAAAGTATTCGTATTGAAAATTTCCAGAATGGAAAACTTTCGTACTGGTATTTTCATAATGGAACTTTCACACTTACTTTTTCGAATTAAGTTTTTCGTATTAAGTTTTTCGTATTAAGTTTTTCGTATTAAGTTTTTCGAATTAAGTTCTTCGTATTAAGTTTTTCGTATTAAGTTTTTCGTATTAAGTTTTTCGTATTATGTTTTTCGTATTAAGTTTTTCGAATTAAGTTCTTCGTATTAAGTTTTTTGTATTAAGTTTTTCGTATTAAGTTTTTCGTATTAAGTTTTTCGAATTAAGTTTTTCGTATTAAGTTTTTCGTATTGAGTTTTTCGAATTGAGTTTTTCGTATTGAGTTTTTCGTATTGAGTTTTTCGAATTGAGTTTTTTTGTTTTTTTTATTGAGTTTTTCGTAGTCATCTTTATATTACCCATTACGAACAACTTTCCTAAGCTAATCCGAAAGGTATGATTTCCTTACTCAAGTTTTCGTAATCATATTTTACTTGCTGGCATTTTCTTGTATTGTGTCTTCGGATTATGGTTTTCTTAAATCTTTGCTTTAATAAAAACCTCAAAAAGATCGGATTGAAGCTCTCAACCGTCAGATCTGATCGCAGCTCATTCCAACCGTTAGATCATCTATGGAATGTCAACCGTCATCTCGTTGCCTATATAAAGGGGACCCTATTTTCTAGTCCCACATCGATTTCAAGATTTTGTGTGCTGAAGCTCTGACTCTCTGATTTAAGGCCATTCCGAACTTCAGTCTTCTCCATTCTGAATTTCTCAGAGACTTCAGATCCGAATGTCTGCAGAGTTAGCTTCTCAAGAAATGTCTTCAACCAAGCCTATTTCTCAGTGGTTAGTCTACAGAGAAAGGTTAGTCCATCCGACTTTCTTCTGCAACTACGATTCTGTTATTTCAAAGAATATCAAGTTGAATGGCTGGGAGGATGTTGCGGTATCAAAAACCGGCAACCAAGATGAAGTGTACTCAGATTTGCTTGTTGAGTTTTATGAGTCAGTTGCTTTCTTCGAGGAAGATAATAGAGAGAAATTTTCTTTCAAATCGTATGTCAAGACATATAAGCTTTCTTACACCAAGGCTGCAAGCTTGATATGGTTAAGTTATGAAGGTGAAGATGAGTTTATTTCGCACGTATTGCCAGACTCTATGGGTAGTTTCAACAAGGAAAAAGCCTTTGAAACTCTCGGATTGGATGATGACAAGGCTCCGAAGATTGCAAGCCTATCTACAAACTTCCGGATGCTGGAGTTATGGGTGCAAGGGCTTATCGTACCGAGAAAAGGAGATAAGGATAGCCTGAAGAAGAGTGAGATATATATCTTAGATTTCCTGATAAATCTAAGGAAATTTAACTTGATGAAGCATATTCTTCTTAATATTGAAAATCTGAAGAAGGGAAATCTCAGAGCACAGATCGTGATGTACCCAGCAATATTATCAAAGATCATAGTTCGGTGCCTTGAGTCCTTCAAGGTAGCTTGTAGTTCCAAACCAAGGGTGTGTAAGATCATGCTAGTTAGCGATGCCACTCTTAAGAGAATGAATGTAGCTTTCGACAAGAAGTCTGGAATGTTTATTGATCTACCTCCTCAAGAAGAAGTGGCTCCGAAAGTTGCCGATCCGGAATCTTCTAAGCCGGTAAGGAAGAGAAATCTGAAAGAAGTGGTAGTCAAAGCCGAGGAACCTAAGTCTAAGGAAGTCCACTCCGCACCACCAAAGCCTAAGAAGAAGAAGACCTATCCTGATGAAGTCGTTACAAAGTGGAGAGCTGACAAAGAGAAGAGGAAAGAAGGGGATCCGCAGTTTGGATTGGACCCTGCGGAAGCTAAAGCTTTGAAGGAGAAAGATGCTGATGAGCTTGAGAAACAAGCTAAGGAAAAGAAGCTGAAGAAGAAAATGTCAGAAGCCGAGGCTGTGCAAGCGTTGTTTAAGTTCAACGAAATGGTTTCAGCAACAATTCCAGTTCCGAGAACTTTCTCCCTGGAATCTCTACCTGAGACTCCAGGAAGAAATCTTGTTGCTCCGGAAGAGGCTGTTGCCACAAATACTGAGGAAGTGGAGCAAGTGGAACAAGTTGAAGAGGCTGCTGAAGGAAGTGGTGAGACAGGAGATGTGCTAAAACAAGTAGATGAGTACAAGGGAACTCCTTCGGAACACTTATCACTCCGGACTTCAGAAGCTGAATCTTCGAAGCTTGTCACTCCTGCGATGGAAGAAGAGAAAGGAGAAGAAGAAGTTTCCTATCATGGAGAAGAAGAACAACTTTTACAAGATATTGCTCAGATGGGAAACGTAGAGGTTGGAAACCTCTTACTCTATACCAATCTTACAACTTTGAATCCAAATACTGGAGGGAAAAATCTGAGAAACATCTAACTCAATACAAATCCTAGTAGTCAAGGTTCTTGAAAGAATTTTTGTTACAAAATCTAGCTTCAGAGGATTCCCAATAAGATTAGCAATAGGGAAAAGGGCTGCCTGCTTGAACAGGTGATGTGGTAACTCTGGGAAGCTAACCCAGATAGGAACAATAGGGGAATCAGTATAGGCATAAAAATCTGGAGTCCACTTAATAATTTTCAATAAACAACCTCCAAAGGACCATGACCTCTTGACCCAAAGCCTATAGTATACCTCCTCGGATGCGAACCTAAAAACTATGTGTGAGGGGTTCAGGAGACCGATTTGAAAACCCGTAAAGCCTATCGCTTCAAGGGATGAGTGAAGATACTTCAGAGATGGCATTCAATTGACAAATTTTCCAACCAAAACAACTCTTAAATCAGAAGAAATCAAGTTTACCTCACTTGTTGAGAATGAGATCACGGGTTTCCCACAATGTTGAAAAGATTTAGGGAAAATGATTTCTTGTGATTGAAAATAAAATTTTATGAGTGAAATATTGATAATTATAATCTTTTATATTTTATGATTATATAATGGTACTTGGACATTTGATGGTTGGTTAAATGTTAAACCAAATATGGGTGGTTCTGTTATGAACATAGTACAGGTGAGCATGTGATAGCTTTCTAATGCCTTGGGTAATGAGACGGGGTTAACCGGTTGGGTTTTTTCTAAGAGATTTTAGGAATATACTGTGATGCTTATTCCAAACATAACCATGGATTTTACTACCTATGTATCTCTGATAGTTAAAATGTAAGTATGATATGGATGCCACAAGTTTCCTTTATTATTTATGATTTATATTAGTTTTATAGGAATCTTATTATTTCATGAGATAATATCAATGATTTATATATTATGGTTGAAAAGTATGATTTTCTAAAAATGTTTTAATGCATTTAAAATATTCACGGACTAATGGTTGGTTTAATGATTTTATTCCCATTATTGAGCTTTTTGTTCTCATCCCTAGTTTAAAAATGTTTTATCACTTGTCTTAATATTTTGAAGGACAAATAATATTACATGATGAAAGTATAGAAGATATTCCATAAAAATAAATCACATGTTATTTTAAAAGGGTTTCCTTTGGGGGAATAGTGGATACTAAGAATAACATTCCACGAGTAATGTATGGGTCTACTTTTTGAGAATTTTCCTAATTATCTAATACTCTAAACTCGAAAAGATCCTTAATGTGAATTCTTAACATTACATAAGATTATGTAATTTTTAAGGCTATTTAATTACACCTAAAACATATTTTAATTTAGTGATTTAAACTAATCTATCCAAACACATGACCACTCATCCCACATCAAGTAATCATAGATTGTTTTCCAGGGTGATGGTATTTTTACCTTGATGGAAAACAATTAATTTTTTCAAAATATTGGGGAGTAAGGGGTAATGTATATAGATGTATAATTTATTTTCATATATACCCATAGTGTATTATATTTCATTTTTGGGAATCTCTTCTTATTCTTATCTGCCAACTTCCAAACAATTCTTGGGGGAATTTTATTGAATTATTTGATCTATCCATTTATTCATGCATGATAGCAGTAAATATAGTTAAATGATAAATGAATATTTTCATACACCATAAAAATTATAGAAACTTATAAAATGGTATCATTTTTATAAGAATAGTGTGATTTATCCCAAACTATTAAATTATGGGGGAATTTCTTGAACTCAATCACAAAAAAGGTCTTAAATTATTTATGAGTAACGGATTCAACCAATTTTGAAGTGAAATCATTATGAGTAAGGATGAACTGGAATGTTAAATATATATATATCTATAGGTTATATAATGATAACATATATTAAAAACATATTAGAGGTATAAGAAGACATGGTAACATTGAGGAGATATGGACGATGATGTATGGAGTTTTCAACAGTTTTCATTGATGCAACCTCTATGTGAAATCTACATTGTCACGAATCATAGAGGGAAAATAGTATCCCATCCTAAATATCTAGTGATATAGAATAAATCATCTCTAATGAGATCTAGAAATCCTCTTTATTAACCTCCAAAAATACTTGGGGAATTTTCATTCCCTTGATTAAATGGAGATTTATTCCATCTAAGTTGTGTATAAAGATGGATTTTTTGAGGTGTGTCTATATTAAAAAAGAATCATTCTAATGACATACATTGCTATTCTTTCTTAGACTAACATGATAGTGGTGTCTCATTCTAGGAGTATTCAATCATTAAAGTAGTCTAATATGATAAATCATCTATCATAATCATGTTTTATAGGCCCACCTATAAAGATTTGGTGCCAAGATGGTTCACCTCTTTTTATTTCTCAACTATAATTGTTTAGAATATTAATCGTTTATATAAAAAATTAATAACCATATATTTGTGATCTAAATTAGTGCGGTAAAATCTCAAGTTATCTAGATTATCAACTTGATAGTTCTAATAACTTGATACAGGAGATTCCTTCGATTCGTTGGAAAACATATCCACAAACACATATGTATGATAAATCTTGGTGATGAGATCATACATTTTGATAGTGTAGTCACCATTAAATTTCCTAATCCCCAACTCATAGTCATCATTAACCTGAATCCAGAGAATCTGGATCTTAATGGACAATTCATGGTTAGTAATCATAGTTTGGTATCCAGAATCAATATTATTGTATCCCTTTGAATAGAGGAATGAATAATGCAGGAGGGACTTTGGGGGGGGGATAACAACTCTATGTCCAACCATATTGAGTTTAGGATTGTCCATCCTCTTTCTAGTTGGATATTTAGATGAACCATCAAAACAAATTTGATATCATTAAACACCTCTTCTATTAGAAGAGTGGCCTCATCAAGAAAATCTATATCCAAGGAAAATCCTTAGGGGGTTGGTGCGTGGTAATGAAATATGAAAATATTTATCCCTTGAAAAACGTTATAGGAATGAATCTAATGTAAAATTGTTAGAGAATCATAACCCATCATTGAAATAATCTAGACAGCATAGTTTGGTTGGGGATATACTATAATGGGTTTATGTGGGAGATCAATTGGATTATATAATGATTTATATAATGATGTAGCTTTAAGAACCCAAATAATAGTGTGTGGAAATTATTCTCAACAAGTGAACACCTAACCTTAGTATCAATAATAATCTGATTGAGGTTGTGAGTATAGATCCATTTTCCATATAAATATTCTAATTTAAGAGGTAACTAATAGATAACCCAAGGGAATACACATAGTGTATCAAGTGATTTATAATAAAAATAATTAGAAAAATTTGAGGATACAATATGTACTTATTTATGTCATGAAATACACTTGAGAATTATTCATCCCACTAATAGGAGACATATTTATTTATCAAATTTGACAAATAAATTAACATACAATAAGGATTTTTGAAAAAGCAATTTTTGTTAGTTAAATTCCCTTGAATATATCTCATTTCCCACTAATTTAGTAGATGGGTAATTTCTATAGTGTCCTTGACATTCTATAGGTTGATCTTGATGCCTATATATTGGATAAAAAATCAAATCAATTTCTTATAGGTGACCCCAAATGTATACTTAAAAGGGTTAATCTACATATTATGGGTGTAGATAAGGGTGAAAAATTTCTCAAGATCAAAAGGATGATCATAGAATTGGTATGATTTTACCACTAAGAAATCCACATAGTACACCACTATCATTCTCAGACGTGGATTGAAGATATAATACATAGACCATTGATTGATTTTTTAAGATTTCTAAAAGATAATGGGAATAACTCCTTAATAATATGTTCCCAGGGGTTCCCTAAAAGTAGTGGCCTATTTGTTTTCACGATCTATTTATATTTTATTGTATCCATATTATCCATATATAATGAATAGAGAATGAAATATAGTGGTTGTATCAATAAAAAAATCCCCCACCATGATAGGGAATTTATCATTCATGCAAAGACTGTTGGGATTTTGAATGTCAATAATGACTCTGATCTACTAATTCATCTTCTAAAATATGAAAATTTTTGTAATCAACTTACGATAATGGACCTTCTTGTTAAATGTTACTTTTACCAGATTATGAAATTTAGCCTTGATCATTAAACTATGGGAGTGTTTCATTCTCTTTGGTGCCTAATAATATATATGTTAAAAATGGAAAGTCCAAGCTGATAATTGGAAACATTAATATTGATCCATTTTATGTACTTTTAGTTCCATGCAAATATTTCTTGGTGTTTCTTCAAGAATGAAAACAATTTCTCTTATTCCCAATGTATTAGGATTTAATTGACCATTTTCTACCTTAGGTCTTTTTATGTAGATAGGTTCACCTATATCATCTCATCATTGGTGGTGGAAGCTCTCTTTTCATCAAAAATAGGGTTCTTTTCCAAATTTACCTTATTATAAACATGAGGGAAGGAGGGTGATTTAAAATCAACAGGTATAGAAATCTGAATAGTGACATCATTATCTTGTATATGGTATTATCCTCAAAAGGGGATATCAATAATTATTTCACTATGCAAAACAAAATTGTATATTCCATTATTCACGTCCCTTGATATCTTCACCCGTGTAGTCCACCCATTATGTCATAACATTATGGATCAATAAACCGGTAATTTCTTAATCCTTATATCTAAAATACATGGATAAGACATCAACCAATAGACATCATGTATAATATATGATACATGTTTAGAGGGAATTCTTTTAAAATTTCAGTCATATATCCCTCATAGGATAAGTAGGCTATTTAGGGGAACTCAATTTTATCTTGAACAATGAAGTTATTTCTAGTTTATGGATTTATTACATTATGGTAGAGTATCAGTAGTATAAAAATTACCTTCAATTATCCCAATGATTCTCATATGTTATTCTAAGTCATTAAGGTAATTTACACCTTTGGCTCCCTCAATTTTGGTATTCTGGCCTATCCTTTTTGTAATAACTGGTATCAATGTAATGGGTATCACATGTGTCAATGGGGGAATAATCCACACTGAACACTCATAGTCAACCATTTATTGAGTATTTTTAGAACTAATGATGTGATGAATGGATAGACAGATAAAATAATAACTATGGAATCATTATTAAGGTTTTGAAAGTGTTGTGTTGTGAGAATAACTTTAACTAAATATTAAATAAAAATCACCAAAATTTGTATTCAACTTATTATAATCAAATAGAATTTTCTCACTCTTTTTATATCATTAAATAATTAGGTTTGATGAGGCTAGATCAGACTCATTATATCCTAGATAGTGGATCATTTGGGTTGGTATATAATTGATCCTAGATCTATTATCTACCAAGTATTAATACCCATCAATTCTATTGGAATTTATTTAATTATAGATGTGGTATTTGTGGACCTGGATGACTATGCCCACATATTTCTTAAAAGGGGTAATAGTTTGGCATTCCCAGTGCTTTCCTTCTTTTACATGATATGATTCAATGGTATCCGCTTAATTATGAGAATAGAGAGTTATTTTCAAGGCCATAAGGACGACCTCACAATGTTCACCTGTTTAAAGAAGTGAATCAAGGATTGAGAACCACAACAGGATACTAGTGAGGTTCTTGATAATTTTATACTTCGATGTTAGGATTATTATTTTACTCCTGAGGGGTCACTACATGAAAAGATGTTTTGATGTTCCAAAAGATTGGGATAGATCTACTTTTCTAGAACCCACTAAATCATACTAATGGTTAGATAATTGTTCCTAGAAAGATGGTGAACTAGTTAAATGAGAAGTAAAGCAACTTTATTGGATTATATCAGAGATAGATATCTTTGATGTTCTTGGAAAAAATAATTTATTATTTTTTGTATAGAATAGAAAAAAATATTATTAATATTTCTCTAGGATACATGCATTCCCATGTAAACTATTCATGTTGATTAAGAGAATCTCTGATAGGCTTCAAAATGAGTTAGTAGGCTTGCTTTATCCCTTGGACCAGCACAAAAATCTACCAATTATATGACATTGACAGTGGTAAATTTTTATCCCCCATTAGGGAATTATTAAAAACATAATAGAACAATAATTCCATAACAATACAGTATAAAAGAAATCCAAGATTGTACAGATTATCTTTATCCCTAACTAAGGATCTTTTTCTTCCATGAAATGTGGGAACTAAATTTATCATGATCTGGAGGGATATAATGCTGGTTTTTTCACTATAAAGGATGAGTTGGATCTTGAGGGTGATGATTAATTTATCCATTTATGAATTATACCAAAAGAATGAGTAATTGGATTTCAGACTATTTAGTCATCCAATATTTCTAAATCAGGACATGAGGCCTATTACCAATCCATGGTATCTTCATCATCATCTTAGTAGGCTAAAACACATGATAGGGAATTTATCATTCATGCAAAGACTGTTGGGATTTTGAATGTCAATAAAGACTCTGATCTACTAATTCATCTTCTAAAATATGAAAATTTTTGTAATCAACTTACGATAATGGAACTTCTTGTTAAATGTTACATTGATCAGATTATGAAATTTAGCCTTGATCATTAAACTATGGGAGTGTTTCATTCTCTTTGGTGCCTAATAATATATATGTTAAAAAATGGAAAGGCCAAGCTGATAATTGGAAACATTAATATTGATCCATTTAATGTACTTTTAGTTCCACGCAAATATTTCTTGGTGTTTCTTCAAGAATGAAAACAATTTCTCTTATTCCCAATGTATTAGGATTTAATTGACCATTGTCTACCTTAGGTCTTTTTATGTAGATAGGTTCACCTATATCATCTCATCATTGGTGGTGGAAGCTCTCTTTTCATCAAAAATAGGGTTCTTTTCCAAATTTACCTTATTATAAACATGAGGGAAGGAGGGTGATTTAAAATCAACAGGTATAGAAATCTGAATAGTGACATCATTATCTTGTATATGGTATTATCCTCAAAAGGGGATATCAATAATTATTTCACTATGCAAAACAAAATTGTATATTCCATTATTCACGTCCCTTGATATCTTCACCCGTGTAGTCCACCCATTATGTCATAACATTATGGATCAATAAACCGGTAATTTCTTAATCCTTATATCTAAAATACATGGATAAAAAATCAACCAATAGACATCATGTATAATATATGATACATGTTTAGAGGGAATTCTTTTAAAATTTCAGTCATATATCCCTCATAGGATAAGTAGGCTACTTAGGGGAACTCAATTTTATCTTGAACAATGAAGTTATTTCTAGTTTATGGATTTATTACATTATGGTAGAGTATCAGTAGTATAAATATTACCTTCAATTATCCCAATGATTCTCATATGTTATTCTAAGTCATTAAGGTAATTTACACCTTTGGCTCCCTCAATTTTGGTATTCTGGCCTATCCTTTTTGTAATAACTGGTATCAATGTAATGGGTATCACATGTGTCAATGGGGGAATAATCCACACTGAACACTCATAGTCAACCATTTATTGAGTATTTTTAGAACTAATGATGCGATGAATGGATAGACAGATAAAATAATAACTATGGAATCATTATTAAGGTTTTGAAAGTGTTGTGTTGTGAGAATAACTTTAACTAAATATTAAATAAAAATCACCAAAATTTGTATTCAACTTATTATAATCAAATAGAATTTTCTCACTCTTTTTATATCATTAAATAATTAGGTTTGATGAGGCTAGATCAGACTCATTATATCCTAGATAGTGGATCATTTGGGTTGGTATATAATTGATCCTAGATCTATTATCTACCAAGTATTAATACCCATCAATTCTATTGGAATTTATTTAATTATAGATGTTGTATTTGTGGACCTGGATGACTATGCCCACATATTTCTTAAAAGGGGTAATAGTTTGGAATTCCCAGTTCTTTCCTTCTTTTACATGATATGATTCAATGGTATCCGCTTAATTATGAGAATAGAGAGTTATTTTCAAGGCCATAAGGACGGCCTCACAATGTTCACCTATTTAAAGAAGTGAATCAAGGATTGAGAACCACAACAGGATACTAGTGAGGTTCTTGATAATTTTATACTTTGATGTTAGGATTATTCTTTTACTCCTGAGGGGTCACTACATGAAAAGATGTTTTGATGTTCCAAAATATTGGGATAGATCTACTTTTCTAGAACCCACTAAATCATACTAATGGTTAGATAATTGTTCCTAGAAAGATGGTGAACTAGTTAAATGAGAAGTAAAGCTACTTTATTGGATTATATCAGAGATAGATATCTTTGATGTTCTTGGAAAAAATAATTTATTATTTTTTGTATAGAATAGAAAAAAATGTTATTAATATTTCTCTAGGATACATGCATTCCCATGTAAACTATTCATGTTGATTAAGAGAATCTCTGATAGGCTTCAAAATGAGTTAGTAGGCTTGCTTTATCCCTTGGACCAGCACAAAAATCTACCAATTATATGACATTGAAAGTGGTAAATTTTTATCCCCCATTAGGGAATTATTAAAAACATAATAGAACAATAATTCCATAACAATACAGTATAAAAGAAATCCAAGATTGTACAGATTATCTTTATCCCTAACTAAGGATCTTTTTCTTCCATGAAATGTGGGAACTAAATTTATCATGATCTGGAGGGATATAATGCTGGTTTTGTCACTATAAAGGATGAGTTGGATCTTGAGGGTGATGATTAATTTATCCATTTATGAATTATACCAAAAGAATGAGTAATTGGATTTCAGACTATTTAGTCATCCAATATTTCTAAATCAGGACATGAGGCCTATTACCAATCCATGGTATCTTCATCATCATCTTGGTAGGCTAAAACACATGAGAGGGAATTTATCATTCATGCAAAGATTGTTGGGATTTTGAATGTCAATAAAGACTCTGATCTACTAATTCATCTTCTAAAATATGAAAATTTTTGTAATCAACTTATGATAATGGACCTTCTTGTTAAATGTTATTTTGATCAGATTATGAAATTTAGCCTTGATCATTAAACTATGGGAGTGTTTCATTCTCTTTGGTGCCTAATAATATATATGTTAAAAAATGGAAAGGCCAAGCTGATAATTGGAAACATTAATATTGATCCATTTTATGTACTTTTAGTTCCACGCAAATATTTCTTGGTGTTTCTTCAAGAATGAAAACAATTTCTCTTATTCCCAATGTATTAGGATTTAATTGACCATTGTCTACCTTAGGTCTTTTTATGTAGATAGGTTCACCTATATCATCTCATCATTGGTGGTGGAAGCTCTCTTTTCATCAAAAATAGGGTTCTTTTCCAAATTTACCTTATTATAAACATGAGGGAAGGAGGGTGATTTAAAATCAACAGGTATAGAAATCTGAATAGTGACATCATTATCTTGTATATGGTATTATCCTCAAAAGGGGATATCAATAATTATTTCACTATGCAAGACAAAATTGTATATTCCATTATTCACGTCCCTTGATATCTTCACCCGTGTAGTCCACCCATTATGTCATAACATTATGGATCAATAAACCGGTAATTTCTTAATCCTTATATCTAAAATACATGGATAAGACATCAACCAATAGACATCATATATAATATATGATACATGTTTAGAGGGAATTCTTTTAAAATTTCAGTCATATATCCCTCATAGGATAAGTAGGCTATTTAGGGGAACTCAATTTTATCTTGAACAATGAAGTTATTTCTAGTTTATGGATTTATTACATTATGGTAGAGTATCAGTAGTATAAAAATTACTTTCAATTATCCCAATGATTCTCATATGTTATTCTAAGTCATTAACGTAATTTACACCTTTGGCTCCCTCAATTTTGGTATTCTGGCCTATCCTTTTTGTAATAACTGGTATCAATGTAATGGGTATCACATGTGTCAATGGGGGAATAATCCACACTGAACACTCATAGTCAACCATTTATTGAGTATTTTTAGAACTAATGATGTGATGAATGGATAGACAGATAAAATAATAACTATGGAATCATTATTAAGGTTTTGAAAGTGTTGTGTTGTGAGAATAACTTTAACTAAATATTAAATAAAAATCACCAAAATTTGTATTCAACTTATTATAATCAAATAGAATTTTCTCACTCTTTTTATATCATTAAATAATTAGGTTTGATGAGGCTAGATCAGACTCATTATATCCTAGATAGTGGATCATTTGGGTTGGTATATAATTGATCCAAGATCTATTATCTACCAAGTATTAATACCCATCAATTCTATTGGAATTTATTTAATTATAGATGTGGTATTTGTGGACCTGGATGACTATGCCCACATATTTCTTAAAAGGGGTAATAGTTTGGCATTCCCAGTTCTTTCCTTCTTTTACATGATATGATTCAATGGTATCCGCTTAATTATGAGAATAGAGAGTTATTTTCAAGGCCATAAGGACGGCCTCACAATGTTCACCTGTTTAAATAAGTGAATCAAGGATTGAGAACCACAACAGGATACTAGTGAGGTTCTTGATAATTTTATACTTCGATGTTAGGATTATTCTTTTACTCCTGAGGGGTCACTACATGAAAATATGTTTTGATGTTCCAAAATATTAGGATAGATCTACTTTTCTAGAACCCACTAAATCATACTAATGGTTATATAATTGTTCCTAGAAAGATGGTGAACTAGTTAAATGAGAAGTAAAGATACTTTATTGGATTATATCAGAGATAGATATCTTTGATGTTCTTGGAAAAAATAATTTATTATTTTCTGTATAGAATAGAAAAAAATATTATTAATATTTCTCTAGGATACATGCATTCCCATGTAAACTATTCATGTTGATTAAGAGAATCTCTGATAGGCTTCAAAATGAGTTAGTAGGCTTGCTTTATCCCTTGGACCAGCACAAAAATCTACAAATTATATGACATTTACAGTGGTAAATTTTTATCCCCCATTAGGGAATTATTAAAAACATAATAGAACAATAATTCCATAACAATACAGTATAAAAGAAATCCAAGATTGTACAGATTATCTTTATCCCTAACTAAGGATCTTTTTCTTCCATGAAATGTGGGAACTAAATTTATCATGATCTGGAAGGATATAATGCTGGTTTTGTCACTATAAAGGATGAGTTGGATCTTGAGGGTGGTGATTAATTTATCCATTTATGAATTATACCAAAAGAATGAGTAATTGGATTTCAGACTATTTAGTCATCCAATATTTCTAAATCAGGACATGAGGCCTATTACCAATCCATGGTATCTTCATCATCATCTTGGTAGGCTAAAACACATGTTGAATGTTCTTGAAGATATCCCAATTCAACTACTTGGTAATAAACATTATTCTATAGAAAATACAAAAATATGATGTAATAATAGACAATATGTTCAATGAATTTGTTATCAGTTAAATTTTTGGGATGGTTCTCCACCTATTTTTATTATTGCTTTCTTATTTATGAAGTCATATGAAATTTCTTTTATGTGGATCATATAAAGAATATAGGAACTTACTCACCCGTAAAGGGTTAAACCACATTCTTTTAATCATAAATTTTTAGTCATATGTCCCTGATGGAGTCTTCATGCATCATCATCAATAGAATTATGTTCTTTCAAATGTTTTTTCTATAGGGATACCTAGATACAAATCGCCTAAAGGGTTATATCCCGCATCAAAGAAGTAATTTATTCCCTTTCAGATATTTATACAAGATAGGGAGGTGGTGGATGGGGCCTTTCTTATTCTATTTCATGAAATAATATAGAATTTTTTATTTCATAGGAAACTATTTGAATCCCTCAAGATACTTTAGGGAGACTAACTTTTGGAAGAACTCATCCTAGGGGTTTTACATGATAATCCCTAACAACTTCTCCAGTGGTAGTTGAATGTCAAGGTAGTTCATGAGACTCTTCCACTGGGATATTATTTCAGTGTCACATTCATTCTACATTTTTATACACCTAGAGAAGTCACTAACACACATCCTACACAAGGTATAGTATAACTCAAAGAGGAACAATCTATAGAGATCATCCTAGATGGAAATGGATAATAGAACCAAATTATTGTAGAAAAAATGTTGGTTTGTCTCTAAATTTTTAATGAATCAGTAAATCTTCTCCCCTTCATAATTCTTCGGGACCCCCTGACACTGGGTTAAATTGAGGGGAAATGTTTATGAGGTATTACAATTAGTTGCCCATTTCATTATTAAAATAAAAGAATAAATTACCAAAAAAATAATAGGGATATGTGGTCAACCTACTATGGATATAGATTATTTTTGGGCCATATTAAATCCTATTGTGTCTAAATGGACTCCATGTTAAAAGAAATGAAACTAATAAACCAATTCATGGAAACATCCTCATGTTTTTGTTCCCTTATTAGTCGTATCACCCATAAAGTAGGGTGTCCATGGACTAGACATGTAAAATCATGCATAATAACTACAGGAGGCCCATAAAGACATCAAAAACCTTACATTAGTCGGATGATCTCTGTTAGATTATCTGAGTAGATTGAATGATGTATTTTATTTGAATAAACTCTAAGGGGTTGTGATGGGGTTATCATAAACATAATCCCAATTAGAACAATATTATTTTAGGAGCTTAGAATTATGATATTTATTTCACACCTGATCCTAGAGTTGGGAGAAAATTAGAATATATTTATGATATTTTCATAGAATTTTTTACCCAAAAAATGATCAATTATACCATTAACTTTTTCAAGGTTTTGGTAGGATTTAAGAAGCGATATATTTTGTGGACTCTGAATACCCATATCCTATCACTTCTGTAGCTTGTGAACCAATCTAGGGTAATTTACTAGTGATGACGAGATATTCAGGGGGAAATTTTCCCATCCACTTAATTTCTCATGTCATGCATCATTTTTTTATTTTGGATAAAAAATAAAATAAAATCTAACATGGTGACATCATAGTATGTCATAGATATTTCCACAAGGACACAAAAAGGTGATGGTGAGTTAGAAAATTGTTGTTAGCATCCATAGGAAGTTAACTATTTTGTAGAATACAATCTCCAAACCCAAATGTTCACATGTTAAAATTCATCTCCAATGTTTTATTATTACACTTCAAGAAATTTATTATATACACTCACTATAATTTTGGATGAAATATACCAGATTTAGGTTTCTATGACACAAGAAGTGAGTAAATTTATATTTTTCATCACAAAAAGTTATGTCATTTAATGTCATTATATCTCTTTTTAAATTCAATGTTTTAGATACTAAGAAATATAAGCATTGATCATAAACTCTATCAGAGGTATTCTATGTTATTTTTAGTAAGATCTTATAGGATAGGGAAATGAAGTGTTATATGCGGTCAAAACATGACCAGTATCTAGTCATGTCTTTTCCATGTCCAATACCACTAACATGTTATTTTAGAAACATATCTTTCTCAAAAGGAGACTCTTATTCTAATGAAGTTTTTTGAATCTCAATTTGACTTAAAAAAATTTCATCATCAATTATGATTCTTCATTAGGTTAGTGGTAATATATTTTAATGAGTGATGGGGAACTCTCATGTTTTGGATCATTAGGTGGGAGAGTTTTTATCTAATACACCCTTCTAAAATAAAAAGATATGTCTTGATAACCTAACTCAAGATTCAAAAAAACTATTGGTAGGTTGGGGAACCAATATTCTATTCATTTTATTCCTCATTGTATAGTATTATTTAATATACAAAATTTTTCCCCACCTGTATAGTATAGTAATAGGAAAATCATGTTGATGTCACTAGGGACAACGTAATTGAGAGTCCATGAAAGAAAGATAACATATACACCACACAAAAGTACTTATGGAAGGTATTCAAGATTATTTACACTTTAGTTTAGAGAATATACATCCTCAGTCATCATGTTTTTTATTCTTTGGGTTGTGGTGGTGGAGCACCAACTACCATTAATGGGTCTTCAATAGACTTAAATCCTGAGATTTCAAGGTCAATTTATCATTGATACCCTTGTTACTAATTTTTATGTATCTATGTGGTTTACTAGAATATAATATTCTATGAGTCATGAGAAGAATTTCCAAATGATTTTTTTATTGTAATTGTAGGGAGGAACATTGTGATGGTTGGTAATTACTTTGAAATATAGAAGATAATTAATCTGATGAGTTTATTTTTCATGGGGTAACCTCCTTGGTAGATTCTAGTGGCATAAAAGGCATAGAGAGATAATTCATTACACTTTGTTGGTGATTGGGGATTTGAAATTGGTCAGATAGAAAATTTCTTACAAAAAATTGTTTAGTTAGAATGGTTGTTATGGTATCTAAGGGAGAAAACTCTTATGGAGTAGGGAAGACATCCTACCTCGGCATGGGCATCCTAAATCCTAGACTAGGGTAGCCTGAATGGGAGTAGTGTAAACATTTTTCTATATTTTTTAGGTGATCTTATTTTAATGGAAATGATGGTTTGGGGGATGCCTCCTTGTCAATACCAAGTCAAATATATTTCTACTGAATCTTGGACATTTCATACCTCCTCAACATAGTGTAAGGATTCATTGGTGTGCTCTAGGGAAAGACTCCCAAAGTTGTTGGAAATAGAGATAGGGGTGTTTTCCCCTAGTGGGTTTTTATACCTAGGTTTTTTGATATGGTGTCAGCGACACAAGTTCTTCACAATCCATCCATCGAGTTAGAATGACGCCTTTATACACACTAGTGGAAGAGGGAGATGTTCACTATCTATTAGATATACTCCATCGGAGAATGGGTTTAACATCCAAAAAATTATAATATTGTATATTATTAAATTTATTATTTTATATTAAGTTAAATATTTAAAATTAAATAATAAAACATTAAATTATATCATAATTTTATAAAATTTATCTTTTTATTTAATAAATATTTGAAATTTTCAAAACTAATATGATAATAATGGTTCCACTTTGTTTAAAATAAAATTTTATTATAAATATATTTTTTTATTATTAAAAGATTATAAAATTATAATAAATAATTATTTTTGAGTTACATGTAATACTTATAACATTTATGAATAATGATTAAATCAATAAATAAATGTAATATAATTAAATATATAACAAATGAATGAAATTATGAAAATATAATGAAATTTTGGAAATGAGAATTTTTTTTATTAATTAAATAGAAGCTTATAATCCTTGTTTCAACCTAGATCCTGTCTTATCCTCTTTTCATAGAGGTGGTGTGAGAAGGTGGTCCTGACTTTGCAAAGTGTCCCTTTTATGTTGTGAGTGAGGTTCTATAGTTGAATGGCCCCCAAGGGAAATTTCATTGGGTTATGTTTCTGTGTAATCCACCCATGTCCGAGATGATTTCCTCTAATGATATCCAACAGGTTTATTCATGGAGCAAGAAACACCCATTGACCCTTTTATCCATGATTCATGGACCTGCTTTCCAAAGGTAGGAAATCATTGGATGATTTGGCCAATGACACAAAATGACTCCATTGGTCGAGATTATGAGAGTTTGATCTCATCATGCCATTTTGGGAAAAATTATTTCCTATTCCAAGACTCTATTATAGATTTAGAAAATATTCATATGTTCATGAACCCTTGGTTCTTTCTTAATCATGTGTCCACCGATTACACATGGGTTGAAAATCAATCAGGGATATATATGGATTAGGATAAATGAGAAAATGATGGTTTAATCCCTCTGGAGAGGAACTCTAGAGTGTATTGTAATCTAGGGGAGATTAATGTTGTTTAGCTTTTAGGATGAATCCCATCAGATGGTACTTCTATATATCCTCATGAGAGGAATCACAAACCACATAGTTTAGTGTTGTTTAACTGGGCACATCACCTTTTAAGGTCATGCGACGAGGACTCAACAAGGAAGTTTAACGTCATGTGACACTAAAATCTAGGTGAAAGGATCTCATTCGTGATTCAATGAGGGGATTACACTGACTCGACCTGAGATTTTCAGAGGAGATATGGTCTCCTGGGTGAATATGACCCAATCAAGGTTGTGTCCAAAAGAACATTATGGCGACATGGGTGTCAGATTTGGACCTCAAGTAGGCTTCCTATATGTCCATGTTGGATAGGAATCAAAGTGCACATATTTTTTATTTTTAGTTGGGAATTACACCCTTGATGCAGTCCATTTATGGGGGGGCATAATTGGGGATAACCTTTGAAAAGAATCCCCTTTGAACTCAGGCCTCAGACAAGCATCCAACATATCCTGATTTGGGTAGGAATCATAGTTCTCGTAGTTAATTTTATTTAGGACTTACAACCTTGAGGTGGACCATTTTTTGGGGTTATAGGGATGTCATGATCACCACCAACATCTAAGCCCACATGAGTCATGCTCAGTGTGAGAAATAAGAGGAGGTAGTGGATCTAAAGATCACACATCCCAAATTATATGTTGATAGATGGTACTAGATCCTAAAGGGATATAGATATAGGGGGATTTTAATTTTACAATTTTTTCACTAGTGTTGATATCTAGGATATCCATGTCCGATTATTCATCTAGATGTGTCTCAGGCTGAGCCTAAGAGGATCATGAGTGCCAAATACCGTGGAAAGGTTAGGGACTTTCCTCAAGAGGAGTTCCCTGAAATGAGTTCTAGGAAAGGGGAGAAGAATCACTCCTCATCAAAAAGAAAAGCATGATCCCTTCAACTTGTCACGATCCCTCATTGAACGTAAAAGCCAGTGATTACCCTTGATCCTTAAAATGTGGATGTACATGAGAGTATCCCATGGTCGGTCCCTATTTTACCCTAGGAATATAAAATGAGGGACATTATGGGGTACTTAACTAATACGAGGATTACCCACTAATCCCTAAAAACCATGGGCATGTAAAATAAAAAGGGTGTGCTGATGCACCAGGTGGTTTTATCATATGGGTCATATGGCTTAAGAAGAAGCTTATGTCTAATGTCATTGGACTGGTTCATGGAGGGATATGGTGGGTATGACGAAAATGGAATGAGATGGTTGAAGATGGAGAATAGAACATCCCAGGGTACCCCATTATGCATTCCGTTTCCTCATAAAGAATGGGGACCTCCCCATGTAGTTTATTGCTATGTGGGTGGAGGGATCAAATGCACACTACGATAGTACACAAACATATATGTGGTCTGCATATTGTTTTGCTATGTGGGATCAGTTACTAGCTATGTTGCATGATGATATACGACACCATGTACATTCCATGTAGCGTGGTGCTATATACCATAGGGTTCCACCTTCATTGCCTTGTACTATGAGGTATGCTAGAGTGAATAATGGGAATTGATCCTTTGGTTCAAGGGAAGTTCACTTGCCACTAAGATATGGTTTGTGGTTCTCCAATTAGGTCCACGGTCTTCCCGTTAATATTATGTTTCCCCCTTTTTATGATATGTAGTGGGTTTATACCTATAGTAATTTGTCATAAGGGTTCTTCTCCTTGATGATCAATACCATCAAAAATCTATCTCAAAATTCCATCTAATCCTCTGAAGTCCGATCCTTTCTCTTCAGCACCCCTCGTGGTCCTTTTATAGAGTGTTGGTGAAGCAGGGTCTATGGATCCCTTGGTACATTTTACAGAAACCTATGGGAAGATCATCCTACCCACAAACGACTTGGTAAAAAGACGCATGTGGGGTTGTAGTTTGTGGCCATTAAAATAATTGATTCAATCCCATGAATGAAATTGTCTTGTTCACGGGGTGCTATTATTTTGGCCTCATTCATGAACTGTTATTTTCACTGGGATTGTACATGGGGGTGAGTTTTTCCTCTTCAAATTTTCCAGCAACACAGTTTATATTGATGGTATGTGTGGGTAGAATTCTAATTTTCCATATTTTGAACTATATGGTTCACGATGACTGCCATCACTATTGTATTTATTCTGTGTAGTACTCGGTACGCATGCAATGCCATCTATAAACCATTACTCAAATTCATTACATGGGAAAATCTGGGTCCTTTCCAAATTTGGCTTCTTCAACAATTTTCTCTAAATCCTTCATCCAATTTGTTTTCTTTACTTTTCCAAGCAAATAATAGTATTTACTTTCCCTTTGTAACGTTTTTTGGACCCTCCAATCCATTCAAAGAAAAAATTAATATAATTTCTTATTTTTATAAGAAGTTGATCTGAAACATTATGATAATATATAATCTATTTTTGTTAATATAAAATAAAAAATTGTAATTTGTAAATATTAAATTCAATATATTTTTTATGAGAAATCATTTATGATGCTTAAATTCCCATAAATCAATATACGTTAAAATTATTATTTAAAGGTAATATATAACAATATAAAATGTATGAAAATATAAATATATATCATTTATGACTAATATTTTATATAAATATAATTTTATTAGGTATACGATGAATTAATTTTAAATATATATTTATTTATTAAAATGTATATGATTTATGAATATATTAAAATATGAAATCATATGAATATTTTGAATTATGAATATATTATACTATTAAGATATAATAATATTTGTTTATTTTGTAAAAATATGAAATATGATATTTTTTTTATAAAAAATGGAAAAGAGTAAACAATAAAATGAAAGAAAATAGATGAATCATGTACATGGGTTTGGATTTGTAGATTCTAGTTTTCAGAGCGAACTGAGTGGAAGTCCTTAGGTGAAACCAAGCATGATAAATGGAGTTGAGCTAGTAGTAGGAGACTGCATTGCACAACATAGGAAGAGGGAGAATTTGAGTAAGGATTCAAGAGATTTGACCTCTCGGATGAAGTTCAAGATGAAATTGAGTCTAAAGGTCATGACGACTTAGATTCGATCATTCAATCTAAACCTCGTTGAGGTTTTGAACTCTCTTTGGGGGAAAATAACCTATAGATTTGGATATCTCCTTACATTGTTATAATATGTATATAGGTATTGGTTATTTAATTTTTTTGTCTAAATCCTCTAGTCTCATCATCTTTCTAGATTTTTCTAACAAAATTATCATCAACTATTCCTTTCTCATCACATTCCTATACCTATTATGGTTTGTTTGTAAAAAAATTATGTTGTTTTCCTTGAATCAATTGATGGATATTTATTTTGGTATTTTGTATGATTGCAATAATATATATATATATATATATATATATTCATTTTAATGGCTCGATTTTATAGATTTATCTTCATTAAGTATCTCAAAACATCAATTATGATTTATCTATTTTATTTTCTATTTTCTTCAATTTCAAGGGTGCAACAAATGAATATTTTAATATATATATATATACACATTTTTTATCTGTATTTCATCTTTCACTATAATCTAATCCGACTAATAAAAAATATTCAGAAGTTGTAATAAAATATACACATGTTCAAGTATCACCAATTAATTTAATAACGGATATTGTTGAAGTGCTTCCTAATCAATGTGGGGTGTTGCACACCATATGAGAGAAATAAATTAGAGCGGATGACTTCTACAATAAGAAAAAGAAGTCTCAGAACATAAATTTTATATTCATTATTTATTCAAATTAATATTTTCATGAGGAAAATATTTTAATCATTTATTTTAAAATTATGTTATTTATTTTTGTGTTGTGAAAGGGATTTTATTATTATTAATTAAAAATTATTCAGTGATCTAAAGTTTTTCAAAAAAAATATTTTAAGAGATTAATTATCTGTATTTTGATTTTTATATTAAATTTAATTTGAAGGGGATTATTTAATTATTTAAAACATATTTAATTTTTATATAATGGTATGCATAATTTATATTAATATATTTCTTTATTAATAATTTTAAATCATAGGGGATTTATTTTTAAAACATATGCTTAGATTTAATTTATATATATATATATGTCTGTGTGTTCTAAAATATCTTATATCTAATTTAATGAAAGAATGAATTAATTATTTTAAAATTAATTCTTTTATTTCAAAGTTTTAGAATTTTTTACGTAAAAAATTGTTATTTTATAATTTTGAAGCCATAATTTTATTTTAGAAAAATTTATTTATTAAATTTTTAAGTATTTATGTAAGGTATCATTTTTATTTGGATGTTATGAATATTAGAAGAAATGACCAAATCTGATAATTTCAGATTTTATTTCAGGTATTTTATGCAACTGTTTAATTTTAATGAAGACTTTGTATCATGTAATATGTTTTAAAAGTATGAATTTAACAGAAGTGATTATTTAACCAAATAATTAAAATAAATTATTAAAATTTTAAGGTATTTATATGTTTGTTTAGGTAATTTTTAATCTATTTATCTAGGTTATTCATTTTCTAGAATATGTATTTATCCTACAAAATTCATGAGAAAGTGATTTTTCAAATTTTGAGGAAATAAAATCCATTACTTTAATGGAAATAATTCATGAAAGTTTTTAAATGTTTTATGGGATTGCTATTATAAAAGGTGGATCCTTAAAAAATTATAAAAATTTGAATAGGAACATCGGTATCAGGAGGAAGATTGAGGAATGAAGAGTGGACCCACAAACTCGCAAAATGTTATTCCATCAGAGATATTTCTTGTGGCCATATGGGTTTTCATAGGATTTTTCTAGTATCAAAACAATACATAAAGGTAGTATTATTTTCAAAATTATTTTCAATGGAAAACTCCAAACTTTTTCAGTGAACTATTTTTGAAATAAATTTTGTAAATAAGTACGGTATAAATTGTTTTTAAATATCAAATATTTATATTTAAAGTATTTTTAAAAATTTTTTGTAAATTTTTTTAAACTAGTTTAAAAATCGCTTAATGGAAAATAGAATTATAATTTCATTTTTTTAATTCCATTCACAAGTATCTAAGGTCTTTTAAAATTGTACATGTTCACTTTTAGAGTGAGTGAACACATAGCGAAGTAGATAATTTTATTTTATTTTGGTTAAAATCCAAAAATATTTAAGTTCTTATCTAATTATTTAAACCTTGAATGGGAAAATGTTCAGGATTGTATTTTTAGTTTTAAAATTGTTCATTTTCTTTTATAAAAAATTTATATATCATATTTAAACACTGAATCTAGAAGGCTGGGTTCGGGGTGTTATAAAGGGGGAAAGTGAACCCTAGTTCCATGAGAGAAACAAAAATTAATTTTTGGGTGTATGTTTGTGGGATCAATAAATATAGAAATATAATAATTTTAACTATGTTTGGGGTGTCCCTATAGCATCCAAACCTATTATATTTGGCAAGAACCACAACTGTCATCAAAGGTGGTCATATTTTTATAGGATCTATTGAAATCTAACCCTAAATAGTCTTTAAATATAGGTGATACCCATAATTATTAATCTTCTAAATATATAAATAAAATAGATTCATATTAGATTCAATACTTTTTTTATAAAGATTTGTTTTTTGGATTCATGTATATGCATAATGGTTTTGATAAGGGTCTCAAGATCCCACTTTCCAAAGGCAAGAAGCCTGTCAAAATTAGGGTGATAACAATGGAACCATTGATCAGTGGAGTGTATAGAAGGAAAAATCATCCCTATAAATTGTTTTTTCTTTACATGGTACTCTATTGTTGATTTAAGTATAGTTGGTGAAAACCTTAACATTGTTATCTATGTGGACATAAGTTATTTACATTTATTTTTTTCTTTAATAGGTAAAATTCATTTGATTCAGTGGGATGAATGTGTTTGGTATGTTTTTTGCTGATATATATTACTCATACTATGAATTTAGAGAATATTATGTTTTTTACATATGGGTAGATGGGTTTTTTTATTTTAAATCTGGTGGGTGATGTCAATATTTATTCTAAAGATGAAGAGGTAGACAATTATTTCTTTGAGTCTAAGGTAAAAAATCATAGTTAAGAGTCTTTTTGTGATGCTCACAGTTTAGAGTCATGGGTGGAAACTTGTGGTTTATTTTCTAGTAGGGACAAAACTATTTAGATTCCCACTAGGACACTTTTTGTTCAGAGTATCATAGGGGGACTGATAGTATATATTACTCTGGGAGAATAATATAAAATAAATCCACATATATAGGAACTTTGGATGGTTTTATGCTCCCCAAGAAAGGGATAATGTTATGGGGTCTTACCGCCAATAAACGGGTTCTATGAGATAGTAGAAAGGTTTATAGTGAACCTTACATAGGAATATCGTATGTCTTGTGTATGAGAAAAAACCCACAAAGTTTAATTTTCATAGTTTATGTTCATGTGAAAGGACCAATCCATGATTTCTGAATATAATGTAGTAAGGATTCTTTCAGCATGAAAGGGGTAGAAACAAGTGTTATGTTGGGATCACACATTAGGATTCTTGTAAAGAACAAGGATATGTGTGTGATTTATTTGTAAACTGAAGGAAGTAGAAATGAAATGTTTTGGAACACAATATGGGGTTTTTATTGGTTTTTCCAAATTAGGTGAATGAAGTCCCCATAATCAATCGATCACATTGATGTTTTTCACCACAAAGGGTGCATAAAATGGGTATAAATAACTCATGTTAATGAAGCCTATTGGTGGAATGAGACCTTGGATCACATAAGGCATTATAACCGTATGTGAAACATGTTGTAATGGAATAGGTCTTTCACGAAACAATCAATAGGGTTTTCTAATACTTTTAAGTTCATAAATGTGGTAATTTATATAAATTTATCTATTGTGGGTGTCTATTGAAATTATTAGATCAGTTTTTTGTAAGACACATAACTCAAGTATGTTTTAAATGATATGATTTAGTATTTTCAAAATGTCCAAAGTCAGGTTGATATCTATTTATCTTAAAAATAGAGAATTGATGGGTATTTATAAACCTTGATGATTATGGAAGTACATTGGTGATGCTTCAAAATACTCAAGGTTTTTTCACAAGTAGAAAACTTGGATTCTATGGAACCTTCATATATGAACATTCAAAACTTTTTTATTTGCATGAGAAACTATTCCAAGGATTACATTAGCATTCATTCCATCTTTATCAATCCAGAATTTGTTTTTGAGCATCAATAATGGGTTTAAGGAAGAATTCTGAAAATAAAAAATAACAGGATAGTAAAGCAGAGGGATTTATTTTTCTAATTTTTTACATAACATTATTTATTATACCTATAAATTATTAAGTACACAAGTATATTAGGTCATATATAATAATCCCTATCTTGTTTTATTGACCTTGAGGAAGAAATTGATCTCATGGAGAATCTTTTTAGGGAACAATCAAATGATCAAGTGATATTTAAACAACCAGTAAACTACAAGTTTAAAATGGAGTTCTAGTCTAAGATCATTGTTTATCGTAATATGTGTATCACAGATAAAACAAATAAGATTAAAATTCTTGAGAATGAAGTGGTATATTGGAGGAAGAATCATTAGTATTAAATAAAATCCTTTTATTCAAATAAGAATATATAGTGTGGATGATTAATATATAAATAATTAAAAGAGAGAGGAACGAGGTGCAAGAAGGCCTAAATGGGAGTTGAGGGATCACATACTCAATTACATTGGAAAAAGTGTTGTTTTATTCATTATTGAAAAACAAAAAGCATTATATAAAGTACTAGTAGGAGAGGAAGATAGAAAACTAAACAAAGCTATCAATTATATAGATCTTATCAACAAATAAAGAGTTACTAAAAATCTATATATATTTAAATATATAGAATTGAAAATTTTCCCTTTAAATAAATTTACAATTATTGTCCTTCCTAGGCCAAATGTTTTTATATTATGATGAGTTATAGAGATACTATAAAATAAATTGAAAATATGATTCAATAAATGAGAAAAATATAATATCCTCTATCTTGAAAACGGATTGAAGTTTATAGTTACTACTTTTTGATAAAAAAAATTGGTCAAAAACCTATTTATTGAAGGAAAAGATAAACCAAGAATTGTTTTAAGGATTGTTAGACAAAAATGTATGTGATAAATTATAAATTAGTTATATTTAGAATATGATATTTTCCCTTTAATGTGGAAGAGTATTACTTAGTGACTTGTATTAGAAAGAATAAGAAGATACTAAAATACTACTCATCTTATTCTAAGATTTTTTTAGAATAATATATGTTGAATATGAAATTTAAATAAATACATATTGAAATTTCCTTAATATAAATGAATAATAGTAGTGTATTGATTCATGATAGTAGGTATTCATTCGATGTAATGAGAAACAAGAATCTTGAAAAGAATTTGAGATTAAGTGTTGATGAAATGGTTAATTTTTGAAATGATGGAGCTCTAAATAATAGAGGAAGTAGTGAACTCTCGTTGGTTAGAGATGAATTGAAATATAATTAATTTCCCTATACATATATTATAAGGAATTCATTTCATGTAATTTAGTTATCTGAGATTTTATTGGAAGTAAAATTATAGAGATATCATTTTCATATCAAACTAAACTTTAAAAAATATCTAATGTGAGGATAAAATATAAACAATAATTTATACTATGTGGAAAAAAGGATAACATTTCTATTCTTACAATAAAAGAGAAAAATATTTTGTGTCATCGAAGGCTTAGTAACATCTATAAATAGATCTTGTAAATTATTTCAAAATTAAAGGTAGATGTTGATATTCTAAGCATCAAGTGAAATGGGGAATTTTTTTTTTGATACTTTCTTGAGAGGTTGAGTTTTTTTAAATACCTATTACATAAGAATAAGTGATCTTAAACTCTAATAGACTTGGTCCACATTGATATATTTATTCTAATTATTCAAATTTTAACTCAAAATGAAAATATTACATCTTATTTATTAATGAAAACAATATAATGTGATGTTATATGTTTTTGCAATCTTTGAAATATGTGATGTACTGCATCAAAATTTTTTGATGAAGAGTAGACAATGTAATAAGAATCAGATTAAATATTATATAATAAATAATGGAATAGAGTACATATCAATTAAAGTAGAATATTATTTACAGAAATATAGAATAATTCGTGAGGTGACTTGGTAAGGACCCCTCAATACAATGAAATTTTTAAAAATTTGAATCATATTGTAATAAATATAGAGAAAATCATTAATTAAGAGTGTAATATCTCATCATTGCATTAAAAAAGTTGTCCAAGTGTCTATGTATACCAAAAACTAGGCATTTCATATCCCTAAAGATAAGAGAATTCTATATGGGACGTGGATAACATGTAACCTTCCTTGAAGAATATTATATTCTTGAAACACAAATTTTAACTAGAATAAATAATGAAACTAGTGATAATATGGTGATATAGTGGATGAAAGAACATTTTTGGTCTATATAACTAAGATTTAAGCCTATATATTGTTTTAACAAGTGACTCAAAACAATTATTAAAATAAAAAATGTAATGGAGACTTAATTTAAAACTAATAAAAATTATATATTTCCATTTATTTTAAGATATTTATTATGAATTAGAAGAATATATTTATTAGATTTTGAGACATTTTTAAAATCACTCAAAAAATATCAATTTTAAAGATGAATAAGATAATGAGTATTCCATTAATGGTAGTCAATCTATTTCCTCGTGTAAATTTATAGAAATTATAGTAAACCCAAATAATTTAATTAGTGATAAATCTCATTATAACCACATCTGTTAAATAATTAACGTAGATAACACTAATTCACATTAATAGGTAATACCAATTACATTTCAATAGTTATCTAAGGATAAATAATTGGTGAAATACATTAATGAATAATTGGACCATATTTAAAAGAGTAAGTCATGGGAACATGTGGATAAACATAAACAAAAAAATATTATTGGTACAAAGTGGGGTTTTAAAAATAAATTTGATAAACATAAAAAAGTATTACAGAATAATGAAATGATAATAGATAAATGGTATGATAATATTGAAGGATTTGAGATTAAGGGATCCTTCACATTGGTGGTGAGTCTTGAATAATAATATTTTTATTATTGGTAGTAGTTAAAATAAAATCCAAGTTCTATTAATTGGATGTGATGAAATCATTCTTAAATTTATTGAAAAATAGAAGGTCTACACTGAAAAATTTAGTAGTAATTTTACTCAAAGATAGACATGTAAAAGTTTAAATATGTTAAAGGATTTATATATCCTGTAGAAAAAACCATACTATTTGTTTGAACAATTGGACACTCTATATGAAAGATACATTTTAAAAGAGTGGGGTTTAATAATAAATTTTATGTAAAAATTTTAGAGGAAGATTAATTTATAGGGATGGTGTATTTAAATAAAATCTACTTTTTAAAAAAAGATGTAGAATTCCATTGAAGGATTAAAACATTTAATGAATTTATAAGTTAAGTTTAAATTATTTAAGAACATAAATACTTCATTAGGATACAATTACATTAAAATTAATGAAATAATTTCATCTTATATGTTATGTATATAGGAGAACAATTAAATATGTTTGGATTGGAAAAATAAAAATTAGTTTCAACTCCAATAGTGGTATGAACTAAACTTAAAAGCATGATCCATGAACGATATTTGGATAAAATTTTCAATGAATGATTATTTGGATTCTATTAATTATCATAGTATAAAATAGAATATATCTTTTATTTTACATTCTTGGAACTCCTCTTTTATAGTAGTCTGAACAAAGATCATATATTAATGGAAAATGAAAAAATTAAGTATATTTAGGGAATGTTAATTTATGTATAGATTTGATTATAAGGGGAAGATCAATATTTTTTTGAATAAAAAAAGTTATAGTAGGTTGTAGATATCATGTAATTAAAACACATGAGTGTTAGAGAATTATTCCTTTGATGAAATACTTTAATATGGATATGTAAAAAAATAAGGAAATTACATCGTTCTACAAAACAGTTAATGAGTACATTTAAGTCAATAAATATTATACACAATTTAGTGGAATTAAGTATTTGATGCAAGATTTTGGATAAGTGGTGTTACAATTTATATTGATTCAGTGTGACAACAAAAGTTCTATTAAGCTAATAATAAATCTAGTAAAACATTCTTCCATGAAACATATTAAGATTCATTATCACTCTATAAAAGAAAAGGTTTAATATGGAATATGGAATTTATATTTTGATGTTACTCATTATAAATTTATAGATAAATTTAAAAATATATTAGAAACTCATGTGGTGATGAATAATAGGGTAAACCTATGGGTTCAACCACCTTCTTGAACTTGAGTATGTTCTTAAATCACTATCTATATCATAAATATTTTTCTCTATTTGTCTATTAAATCATTTAGGGGAGATTATCCTGAAAGGTATGTAAGAATACATGGGGAGAAATGACATATGGGGACACGTATAAGTAAAATGTAAAACTATGGTTATAATAATAGACATATTATCTTATTTCATATATGGATTTATAACTCAGATAGGATTAGAAAATTTGTTAATACCTCTTTACTCTGTATCATTACCTAGTGTCTATTAAATTATATACTAAATGCATATATTTTTTATGGAAATTTATTGACATTAAATCTAGAGAAATAGGTTCTTAATGTTCTATTATCAAAGTGGAGATTACAATCAGTATAAATATGTAAAAGGAGATAATTTTCTAGGTAGATGTATCATTTAAAATTAAATTATTTGTGATGTTTTATTACAATAATTTACAGATGGGGATATATTTATAAATAAAATAAAAAAATATAAATTGGGAGAATTTTACAACTAGTGGTTAAATGTTTGTATTTTTGTCAATTAAATTATTTTTTTGTGTTGTGGATAGCTATATTTGTTTTGTGAAGATTTAATGGTGTTCTTATGATGTGGAACAAGACCATGGTGAATATTTTATGGTCACACCAGGAATAGAGTTTTAATATTTAATATTATAAAGTAATTCAATATGTTATATATTAGAATTTAATGTCATATCACTCTATTGGTTCTCATAACTTAACAAGTACCTCAAGATAAATAGTGATAACCCCAAGAGAATTTTTTATTACACTATTTTGTCTAGAAAATGAAATCATGGCTTGATTGGTTTCATTATGCTATAATGAACATTTTATCAGAAGAGAAGTGTAAAATATAGGACACAATGACACTAAAACACCCAAACAAAGATAATGTATTTGATATTTATATAGAAACAAAATGAACATTGTACAGTGGGGGAGGTTTTTACAACAAAAATCCTCTTGAATTTGGATGAAATCTATTGGGAAATGAAGACATAACACTATAATTCTTGATGAAATTTTGTGATTCATAAAATATAAATTATTTTCATTTTATTTGAAAACATGGATTTTTTATTTTGGAATTAAAGGTTTTTCATGAATTTTAATAGCTAAAAATTGATCAAGGGTGATCATTTTCTCAAAAAAAATCCATGTGATGAGTTTTAAGGGATACTATTTTTAAATTGTATTTGAAATTAAATATTTTAAAAATAAATAGAATACAAATTTTTAGAAATGAAAATTTTTATAATACACATAATATTAATGGAATGACAAGATATAGAAAAAAAGTAGCTTTAGTGAATATATAAGATTGCTTGAGTGAGTAAATGCTCAATGTATTTCCATTAAAAATTATGATTGAGATGTAGTATATTTTTTTGAATACCCATTATGATCTTATAGATAAGATAAGTGAATTATGGAGAGAACATTTAGCTCTGAGGTGTCATATACTTCCTCGATATCAATATAAGAGGTACTTAGTTTTCATTATTTTTCATCATTTATACCCCTCTACAAAACTAGTGAGTGGATGAGAGGAAGAGGTAGTGGAAAATGGATGAGGAGTGAGATTTTCATAAAGGTTGTAATCACCAAATAGTATATTAGTATTTAATTAGTATATAAACACATTATTGACATGTTATCCTTGTATATGGAATAATGTGGGTGAACTAATAAAATATAGTTGTTCATGATTCTCTAGTTTTTCATTTAAGAATTAAGGTTATACAATTATGGTTACATGAACCATGTTTATTGGAAAATTAAATCAAAAAATCCAATGTTGTTTGATACTAGTTTATATATTGAAACACCCAAATTCCCCCATGGTTTATCCTAGAAATCTTGGGTTGTGGTTGAGAATCTAACAACAAAAGAAGTTTTCATTAGAATAAAAGAGTGAATTTTAGAGGAATATTTTGGTCATAATAATACCATGTAATTATACAATGTTTCAGGATCCAAGAACAATTACTATTCTATGTACTATAAGGAAATTAATTCTTATTAATTCTAAATGTGATCTTGGGTTTTCTATAGATTTTATTCCTCATTATAGCCACAATTATGTATAGATTAGGGAACTGAAACCAAGATGAATAGTGGTATGGTGATATAATAGATAAATTATATAAATATATATCTTTCTTTAATATTTAATTTAAGGAGTATGGAACTTTAATTTCCTTGCAATCATTTTTTATAATATTTAAGAAGTTCATGTTAATTATCTACAACCAATAATTCTTGAAAATCCATTTCTAAAAACATGAAAGGCTATTATTAATTCTCATAAAAAATGATTTCATTATAATTTGGTTATGATATCATTCACTTTATTATTTTATATTAATTGAAGTTTCCCCTTAAGGGACACTATGTCATTACAAATTACATTTTCAAAACAAAATATTTTAAAATGTGAATGTTCTTTATTAAAAAATATTTTGAAATTGAAAAGCAGGACTAGGTATATAATTCATCTAAAATAAAATGAAACTATTTCTAGAAATACATTAATTATAAAACTGGATGAATGTGATAATTATTTAATTGAAGAATACTTATAATGGTTTAGATAATTCATTCTAAGGATGATGATGATTGATGTAATTATTCCAATTATTTCATACAATTGTTACATGTGTATGAGATAATATTTTTATTTTTATTGATACACCATTCAAAATCATAATTTACACCAATAAAATTAATAATAAAAATATATTTTTCTAATGGATAATAATTTTTTTCCTGTGATAACATAATGAAACATAATATATAATCATAAAAATAAATAGTTAATTAATTTGAAACAAAACATTAGGATATTCGGTTAGAATTTTGGGGATATTTATGGCATATATATATATATATATGATAAATTTTATTCTATGAATTTAAAAATAAAGTTAATATATATTGGTGAGAAAACATTAAAAGAGACCCTACCCTAATCTTATTTGTATTGAAAAAAATTAAATAAAAATATATTAAAAGATAGAATAACATACCACATTCATCATTCAAAATTTATAAGTACCATACAAATTTTTTCAAATAAATCCATTCATTCACTTCATAAAAATGTTAAAAATGAATTATATCTGGGATAATTTAATTTAGTTTGATGATGTGAATAGACCATATAAAAATGAACCTCATATCATGAAAAGTTCAATATTTCATCACATTAATTTATCTATTGTTTGGGGAAATAGTAGTTAAAACTAACTAGTTTTCATCAAAGGGGTTTTTGGTTATTTTCATGTCTCTATAACAGCAATGTTCCAAGAGTTGATGAGTTTCAGATATTATTTTAATACATTCATTTATATGTTAAATTATTTTGATATTTTTTATTACCTTATTAAATTTCATCCATTTATGGTATTTATATTCATAAAATTACTTAAGTAATTCCTATAGATATTTCTTAGTTACATCATTACTTATTAAACATAAATTTAATATAGCATCATGAATATAAATAAATTGTTGAAAAATTCCATTGAAAGTAACTTAATAAATAACTTTGAGAAATTTCATTTTATGGTTAGAAGGGGATAGTATTAGGGAATGTTATTTCAAAACCTTGAATAGTGATAGAAAATTAAAAAAATATAAATAACTGCCTTATTTCTGTATCCTACTTGTGTATGACATGTCTGATAATTTTTAGACCTTATAGGTATTTATAAAAATTTTATAAGGTATATTTTTAATATTTATCCTCACTAATCCATAATTCTATAAAATGACATTGATTTCATTTTTAATTGTTCAAGTAAGATTGTATTTGATTATATGTTGAAGAGAATTATGACACACACCACTATTATTTAGCTTCCAAGTAGGGATCTACCATTTGAGTTATTAATAAATCCATTAACTATTTTAGGAGTGGGTTTCATAAAAAAATAAAAGGAAGATCACATGTCAAGACGTTTTTATCAATGATATTCAATTCAACCCAAGTGAATTAGAGAATATTGTTGATGAATTTCCTCTAATTATTTTTTTTCATGAAAATTTTGATTACATATTTTAGGAACTAATGAGTCTATCTGTTCTAACCATAAAGAAGTATAATTCTTTATGAAGAAAATATTTGAAAATTGAGGACAAAAAGGGGATGTGAAAGTGATTAGTTTAATGTAGAAGTTATATAGAAAAGGGATGTAAGAACATGGTATTTGATAACATGAGAATACATTAACATAAATTAGAAAATTACTTTATAGATTAAGAACCATTACATTACTCACATCATGGTGAGAAACTTTATAGGGTCTTAGGTAAGGAAATATTGTATGCTAAAATTGTTAATTTATTATTTACTTCTAAGTTCCCCTACCATATCAATAAAAATTATTTAAAAAAATAAAAATCAAAATATGTTTTAAGAAAAAGTATTACCTCTAGAGGATTTAATATTATTAGATAATTATTATATATAAACATTAAAATGAATTTAGTTCTATGGTAAAATTTTATAATATAATTTCATAGGGATGGAATTTTTTTTTCTAAAGTATATAAAGGTGTTAGGATCTAAAATTATTTACATATCATGTTTATAGATTCACATAAATTATGTAAAACTAATAAAAAAATTCATATTTTTGGATATTTTCCTTTGAGGCACAAAATTCCATTAAAAAATTAGTATATATTTTATGTATGGGGAATATAATTCAAGGTTCCATTTCTAGTGTCCTATGGATTTGGTTATAATTTTCTAAAATTAAGTGCATAGAAAAAGGGGGGACTAAATCAAATGAATCACATATTTGTTTTTTTGAATTTTTGTAGTAATAGATTGACTATATGTTTTGGAGTTCCCAAGATTATCTTAAGTGACTTGGGAAAGTATTTTTTAAAAACGTATTATTTATTAATTAATTATAAGTTATGAATTCATTATAAAAAATTCAACACATTATCACCCATATATGAATGATAAATTTAAATTATCTAACTTTGAGGTAAAAAACGATACTGTAAAATGAATTTTAACCAAGATATAATGGCTAAAGAAAAAATTTGAAGGTGTATTGTGGGTATACCAAAAAAAATTTAATACTTATTTAGGTATGTCCCCATCTAGACTTTCCATTTATATGTTGTTCCCTTTACATTTTGAACTAAGATAATTTCCTGTTGGACCCTTCAGAAAATAAACATACATATTATACATATTGATGTCCATTGTATATTAAATTCCATGATGAAGAGGAGAATATTATGGAAGATTATGAGATTTCGTGGATTTATAGGGATAATTTTATAGAGGAAAATTAATATATCATTAAAAAATAATATTACCAAATTTAATATAAATTTGTAGTGTTTATTTATTATAAAAATATTTTTTATGTATATTTCATTATATATTAATTAAACTATTTAATTTTGTAAAAAATATCCCTTTTAATTAATTTGATATAATTGATAATCATTAAAAATTAATCATTAAGGATAATAATAAAATATTAAAGTATCTTTATTAGTTTTTCAATATAGAACATATAGAGAAGATGACTCTATTATTGGTTATTTATGAATAATGGTTTGGGTTATCTATCTCCACAACTTTTTTTTATTTTTTTCCTAATCAAATTTGTAAATAATTGAAAACATATATTTGAAATTAATTGAGTAGACTACCTGAAATAATTATTTAGTATAGTCTATAATTTATAATATTATTATAGAGTTTAATTATTTTATCTTTTCTTTGGTTTTTACAATGATTTTAAAAAATTTAATACTTTCTCAGCGTAATTGAGTATCATGGTTAGTTTCACACATATACTATATTTATGTAACTCATTTATATTTATTATTAAAACATTAAGGAATATTGAATTGATTCTTAATCCCTTGATTAAAATTTGGGAAATTATTTTGAATTCTAATGATTATAGAAACACATTTTATAATGTACAACCCTCTGCAAGTTTCAAAATTCTATGTGGTATTACATAAATTTTAACATCATATTAAATTTGAATAATTGATTATGATACTTTAGTCTTTCTTTATGAATAAGAACAAGTATTAATTATATATCAAAACTATAATATCCTTGATAACTCCCACCTCCATTATGTTCGAACATAGTTCCAAACACCTCAAGGATGCCTCAACATATGCTATTAGCTACTGAATAGTGGTGAGGGTTGATGTGAATCAAGTGGAGAGACTATACCCTAAAGAATATATAATCATTAAATATAATGAAAGTAATACCAAGAACTAGCAATGAAGATATAATAATAATATATGAATAGTCATCACAACTATTTTCCAACCAAAATTAATATCAATAAACATTATATAAGAAAAGGAGTCATTGCACATGTCAAAAAAGTCATTACAATATCTAATATGGGAAGAATTTGTAAATCAGTATCTAAAATGATAAAATAGCATATAAATCCTTACAATAGGTTCATATTTTTTCCCTATTCCCATCTATTCACTCTATCCAACATTCACTAGCCCAAAATCAATATCTAAACTTTTTTTTTTGAAACACCATGATGTTTTAAATGGTTTTTATTGATTATAAATAAAATAATAACCTTTTGAATAAGAAATAAATTTTTATGAAAACTATATTTTTTTAAAAGGTGGATTCGTCTCACTTTTCGCACATAATTTAAAATTAATTTTTACAGTTTTAGTAAATAAAAATTAACAAACAAACTTTAATTTTTAAAATTAAATTTCAAAATTATATTTGGGTGAACTTGGATAATTTTCTGAACAGTTTTATTTCTTGATGAATAGTAAAAATGGCTAATTTTTATTGAAAATTGTTATCTATTTAAATTATTTTAAAATATTAATTATATTTTAATCTAGTTACAAAATAAATAAAGTTAAATTTTATAACAATTTAACTAATTTAGATCATTTAATTCAATTTCATAATTAATTTTGATATTAAATTATTATGTACATATGATAAGTTTCTTTTTAGAAAACCGCTCTTTCATCACGTCTGCGATTTAATTTAAATTTCAATAGTGAAAATTTATTTAATTGAATTTTAAAAAATGGATTAAATATTTTTAATCATAATAATATATATTATATAACAAGTATAACTTTTTTATTACATTAATTTATAGTGAAATCATTAAAAATTAATTAATGTGGTTAAGGTAAAAATGGGTTTACCGAGGGCTTAAACTAAGAAGAAAATGGTTAAAATGATCTGAAAACTTGTCCAAAACATATTTTATGTACCAATTAATACAATATAATCTATAATGTTTAATAATTAACAATTTTGGAGTCTTTTGCATTAGAAAAACGTTGGCATCACTTTATCATATCAAATTTTTGATTTGTGTCCTCTCCCCACTTATAAAAGGACACCCACTCTCCTCCCTTATTATCAATTAAAAAATATTTTGGTTCTACCAATTCATAACCAAGTACCTTAAATAAAACCCTAAAAATTCCTATAGGAAATATTTAAGTCATAAATTCAACCTGTAAAGGCTTTAGGTTAATCTTCAAGAGGTCGCCCGATGAAGACATACAGTATTAAACTATGCGTTTTAATTTTACTTACTAATGTAAATCCATAAAATATTATAGAGATATAATAATATAATAATAAAAATATATCTTATAAAGTTATATATTACTATATTAATGTAATAACCAAGATCAATCTCCCCTTCAATCAAATGGGAAACAAAACCATCGATCATTTGTACAGCGGACTACCTCCTCACCAATCGATGTAATTGATTTTCCATCACCACCATTAATGGATGGATATAATGTTTTATTTAAAATATTTATATAATATATATAAATTATTTTATCTTTGGTATTATTATATCACATATACATTGTTATGTTCCATTCCTTAGGGTATACGCTAAAGTCGCTCGTGTGTACGACAGACTACTGCCTCGTGAAGTGATGTGATTCATGTGTACCTTATGATTTACATGGAAGGTTATAAGGTAAATGTTAATGAATATATATAATATTTCTGATCTAAAAATAATATTGGAAATATAATATTTCATATAACTTATTAACTTCTAATACATTGGAAAAAAATAATGTCGCTTGTGCGTACATGTGGATTACTAGCTCTATGTATTGATGTGAAATGAATTTAATTTTTTACATTGACCATAACATGATTGGATTTTATTATTATAAATGATATATATAACATAATAATGACTCTATAAAAGTTATTAATATTAATTTTCCATTCTTTACATCCTTCAAGAAAATTTGAAACAATATCCATGCATACATATGACTTACCATCACCAGGAATAGTGGAATCCATTTTCTTTATCCAAATTTTATAGATTCATATAAATACGTATATAATAAATATATATGATATTTTTATAAATTTTTAAAATCCTGGATATTATGAAACCATCTTCTAATTAAAAGGACCATAATTACAAAACTAAATCAGTCACAAAAAATTGGGCAATTTTCAAACAAAATAGTGATTTTAAGAAAGAGTTAATAATAATTGGGTGAAAATATAATATAGCTAAATATCATATGGAATAAAATGAATAATTTTTTTTCTATAATATATTTCATATAAAACTATATTTATTATATAATAGGTTCTTACACATCTGAAGGTAGTCAAAACTGAGGTAATGGTTTCTTGTCTCACTTTTACTTCTGTGAGACATATTCCATATTCACCACTTATTAATTTGTGTGGGGTATATGATTACCATTTTAATATTGTATATCATGAAACTATTTATATTCACAATATTTAATTTTTTATTTTGTGTCATTTCATTCATGGGTCTTATGATCCAAAAGATACCAAAGTAAGGGTTTTTCTCACAATTTCATCATTATTCAGGACTGATTTTGTTTAAGCCTCTCCTGGTAAATTTATATGTTATTAATATATTAAAATAAATATATTTAATTCTAATATATTAATTAATGAATATTGTCATGTAATATTATGATTTTACCAATCTTGGGAGCATAAAATGATTGATAAAATGTTTTTTAAAAAATCTGAATTTATTTCTCTCTTAAGTCAAAAATAATTTTTCATTGGTATTCATGTTTTCTAAAAATAATTTAAAAATATTTTTAGAATTTAAAAAATGATTTATTAAGGATATTTTTACCCATTTTTAATTTTTAAAAAATGTTTTGAATATAATTTTAATATCATTTTCAAAACAATGTTCGTTTGGATTTTTCAGAAAATGTGAATGAAATAATTACCTTAATATATATGAAATTAATGGAATTTTACTCCATCCTGACAAATAAATGTTTTAAATATAGTTTTTAAAATTTTAAAAAGTTATTTTAAAAATAAAATAATTTTCAAAAATATTTTGTGAACTTTTTCTAAAAAATTATTTTCAAATTGAAATGTTTATTTTCAAAAAAAAATGTTTAATGAAAATTTTATAATATTTATCAATGTAATAAACTCTTTATTTTACTCTTGATCCCCTGGGGGAATTTTGTATTGATATATTACTTATTATTTATTTACATGGATTATTATCTGATATACTTAGAATATATAATTTTATTACCATTCACCATATTACTCGGGATTGTTTATTATTTTGTTTATTTTATTGGGGTAAATATTATCATTTTTTCTGTTAGTTTTTCAATTCAAATGTTTATGTTGACTATAAATAACCACTTTAATATGATTAATTCATTGGATTTAGTATGTTATGGGTGGGGTCCAGTATGGATATCCACTCGATGCATCAATAGGTATCTACGAAAAACATAGTTGACCAAGTTAAATGGGTTTCTACTGACCAATATAAACTGTCTTGAGATTGTCTTGATGGTATGTTTTAGATATAAAAAATTTGTAATTCAATAATTATTATATCATTCATTTATTTCTATATAATTAGTTTATTAGTTATAATTTCCATCGATATGTTTCAATCTTTTTTGATTTTTAACATATTGATTATGATTATTTATTCATAATAGATTCCATAATATTATTACCCTTACCGAGCATTCTATCTCACCTATTCCTCGTGTATTATATTCCCCAGGATACTAGGAATTGTTTTGTTATTGATATATAGAGATACACTGTAAGTAATAATGGTGTTATCAAAGAAAATAATTTATGTATATTATCATTTAAAATACAATGTGAATTTCATCTATATTTATACATTACCAAAACAAATAGACTATTTGGTCCATCAGGATGAAAATTCATGTATCTAGTTCCAATGTAAAAAACTTAGACACCATTTCTTGGTTACTAGAGTCTGGTTCATTACAATTGGTATCAGAGTTAATTTTGAGGAACTATTTGACACCAGATTTATGAAAACATAGATTTTGAAACATAACCCTATGATTTACATTGAAAATATGTATAGAAGAACATCATAAAATTTTGGTAAGGTATAGATTATATGGTTTACCTATAAATTCATCCCTATCTGGATATCACAAGTGGACATGGTTCTGGTATAGATGTACTGAGTGTTAATAACTTTTCAAAAGGTGTGCCAGGAATGACTTGAGCATTACCTAGTACACAATAGTAGATCTTACTATGCACCTAGTTTTAAAATATTGCGGGAAATTCGTAAGATAATTCAAATTATCTTTAAAAACTGTTATGAAGGATTAAAAAAAATTGAATTGGAAAATTTTCAAAATAAATAATGTTTATGATTATGAGATTATACATGCATAATTTTGTCAACTCATGTTAAGTGTTTCATTAGTTCTAGGATTATACATTATGATACAATATGTTATAACCTAATCTAGTTTGTTCTATTGTTTATAAATGTAATCGAGTAGAAGTAATGGGGACCTTATCAGCGCATGTAATCTGAGGATTAATAATGATCGTTTCTTTGATGGGATTAACCCTATATTTCTAAGGGAATTATTCTCCTAAACATTTCATCATATATGGACTTAGTATCATGTTATATCATAATATAGGAAAAATTATCCACATATTATGGGTTTTAAGGGATGAAATAGTAAAAGGGTATGGAAGAGAAAAAAATGATAAGCGGAATAAAGGAATGATGGAATTTGCCATATGTGATAATTATATAAAGAAACACCCTGATACCTTCTTAAAGAGAACATGATTTCACTTCAAGTGTGGGGATAAAGGACACCATTCTCATAATTTTAACGGAAATAATGAAATTTAAAATGCTCAATTCTTCATAAATAAAGATATGGGGAACTACACAAATTAATTATCAAATCATCAAGGGAATATACATCAAAATAAGCTAATAGATCGTGGTCAATATTATATTATTACCATAGATGAAGTGTAATTATTAATGTGATTATGTATGGATTTAAGAATTATAATATAAGAGTATTTTATCAATGATATTCTATTTATTAGAGTCATGAAATGTTTAAGGATTGTACTGTAGTACTATTTATTAAAGTATTTGAGAGTACATGTTGAATAGTACCGATGTCCTATAAAAGTTATTTAGTGAAAAGTTGAACATCATAGAAAACACATAACTAATGGATGATAAACTTTAACATGTTCTTGATTTAGAGATAATAATTATATTTTTATGGGATAGTATTGGTGACCATAAATTTTGTTAAATGGTTGATGGTTTATTTTATCAATTCTAGAGTTTAATACAAGTATGTATTCTTGGAATGTATTCGATAACCTAATTTTTTTTGGAAGCATCAATGTTTTCATTAAGGTTGTGTAGTTATTATGGCATTTACACATTTGAAATGTGACATTAAGAGACACTTTATATTGTCTAGGGAATATAATTTTGATTTAGTGAAAATACTTTTAAATATTTTTATATATGATTTGGTTATAAATATTTTGGTAGAGTCTTATGTTTAACTATATACGGAATGGATGAATTTTTTACTCTGGGAGTTATTGGATAACTTGTGATAACCATTTTGGTCTTCAAAAATATCTAGAGACAGGAGGAATAACATGTCGTTTTTTATTGAGCTAATGATAAATTAAATGTTAATTTTATTTCTTAGAGAATAAGAATTATTATTCTATATTAATTTATTTTAATGATATTTTAAATGGAAATTGATTTAATCGCAAAAAAGGATAATATTATAAATGTTTTTTTGGTGTTCTCTATTATAATGATAACAGAATCCCTCAATGTTAGAGAAAATGTCTTGTTAAAAAAATAATATAATATTACATTAATTTTTGATGAATCAATGTTATTTTAAATCATAATAAATTTTTGGTTATGTATTGGATAACATTCTCATGAACATGTTCTCTATTAATCTCTATTAATCATTGGCATTAATATTCTATTCCATTGTCATGTTATTATTTCCCCCTAATTTTCTCCAACATTAAAAACATGTAATGTGTTATTATAGATAATATTCATACATAAATTTTTTTATTATCAAGATTATGTTTTATTAAACACTTTTATGATGTTAGTTTCCAAAAAAAATAAAATTTCAAACTCTGGATTACCAGGATCAAGATTAAATGGTGAGGCCTTAATTTATATAAGAGTGTAGAATGTAACAACATGATATTTTAAAATAGAAACATCATGTTCAGTAGGGTGTGTCAAATGAAACTAAATATTAGAAGAGAATATATCACCATGATACTTTATAATATATCTCTTTGAATTCAATCTATTTGATTGTTTTCAATACATGTAATACTGGGTTTAAAAGAAATCTGATACTCTTTTAAAATATTATTTTTAAAATATTAAAATTATAAAATAGTAATTAAGATGGATATGATGATTGATAATAAATAAATTATGTAAATTATATGGTTTTCACGTATTTAAATTAAATTCAAATGTTATATATTTATTATGAATAAAATAATAACCATTTTAAATAGAAAGCAATGTTTTCTAAAAATCTGTATTTTTCAAATGGTGGATTAGTCATGCATAGATCACATAATTTATAATTAATATTCACCAATTTTATATTTTTTTTGATAAAATAAACTTCAATTTATAAATATTTCTGTAAAAATTTTATTTAGGTTAATTTTCGATAATTATATAAAAAAGATATTTTTAAAAAATGAATAGAGAAAAGAACGAATTTTTAATGAAAAATTATTTTTTATTTTAATTATTTATAAACTTAAATTTTATTTGAAATTGGCTTCAAAGTAAAACTATTTCAATTAATTTACAATTTAAATAATTTAATTCATTAGAATCAATTTTAAATTTGATTTTGATAGTAAAACATTCTATACATATGAGAAGCTTCCCCTTGGTAGACTGCTCTTTCATCGCGTCTCTGGTAAAATGTTATATTGAATTATTTCACTTATGTTAATTGAATCTTGGAAAATAGATTAAATACTTTTAATAATAATATTTTATATTATTTATCAATCTCAACTTATTTTTTTCCTATAATGAAGAGTGAGAACATAAAAAGTTAATTACCACTGTTATTGTAAAAATGTGTGTACCGTGTGGGGGGGGGGGGGGGGGGGTTAAACTAAAACTATAAGGGTTAAAATGAACTAAAAACATTTCTAAAACCAATTTTATAGAAATATTAAGAACCTATAATTTATAATTTTATATATTCTAAATTTTCCATGATTGTGGCATGAGAAAAACATGTGTATCACTTTATATTTTTCAAAATTTCATGTCAGTCCTCTCCCCCCATATAAATGGAAACCCCATATACTCATTTATTAAAACTTGTAAAACCCTTATTTTATTATGGAAACAATCCAAAAAAAATCTTTATATTCCTCCCCACATTATAGAGGTGTTGGGTATATCATAAATCAAATATGAAAAGGCTTTAGGTTAATCCTAAAGATGTTTTCGAAAGAAGAGGTAATGTTTTTAACTATGAATGTAAATTTTACTTACACTTAAAAGTAAATAAAATATTCCTAAACCTTTCTAATATGATAAAAATATTATCTCCTATACACCACTATTTTATTGTGATAATGGAATAACTAATATCCATCTCTACTTTATTGAAATGAGAAAATAAACTGTAGATTGTGGGTACGACAGACTACCACCTCGTGAATCGATGTAATTAATTTTCCATCACCAAAAATTAAAGTTAGATATAATAATAGATTTAAATTATTTATATGATATTTATGAAATGTTTATACTTCTTAAATTATTATATTACATATACCTTGTTACTATAGGGGTATAAGATAACATCTCTCATGTGTACAACAGACTACGGCCTCACAAAGAGATGTGATTTGTTTTTCACTTATGCTTTACATAAAAGGTAATAAATTTAAATTTCATAACATATGTGATATTTATTCTCTAGAAATATAATATGAAATATTAGTTTTCACATTCTAATCCTTCGGAAATCAATTACGCCCCTCTTGCGTACATGTGGACTGCCACCTCCATATAGTGATGAGAAATTTGTTTCATTTAATTTTACATATAATTTAATAAATATGATATTTATAATTATAAATTCTATATATAAAATAATAATCTCTCTATAAAATTTAATATATTTATTTTCTTTTTGTTCCATCTATCTTGAAAAATGGAAGAAACATCCTGGCATAAGTACTACATACTGTCTCTAATTAAGGTTTAATCCATCTTCTATCTCCAACATTTATAGATTAATTTAAATACATATATAATGAATATAAATGATATTTATATCATTTTTAAAATTCTATATATTATTTAACTAGCATCAAATTAGATGGGGTTCTATTGAAAGATTTAAAATGTCTTGTAAAAGGTCATTATAGTATGTTTGAAATGTACTAAATTATAAATCCCCTTATATTAAGATAATTTATTTATGTATATGTTATTAATAAATTATCTAGAATACCCATGTAAGTGTTTAAAACATATTTGATTGTTTTTATGGAATTATTTTATCATTATTTATTTCTTCCATATTATACTCAATTTATTGATTAAATGGAATGTGTTTCAATTATTTTCCATTCCATATGGATTATGATTATTTATTAATGATATATTATTCTGTACTTTTACCCTTTTTGAGCATCTGAGATCACCCCTTTCTTATGTTTAGATTTCTATAGGATACTATGAAGGGTTTTTTGATTGATACATTGGGATACACTTTGAGGAATAATGGTGTTGTCAAAGGAAAACAAGTTTTGTATTATATGTTTCAAAATGTAATGTGAATTTAATGTATGTATATAAATTACCAAGAATATTAAAAACCCAGTCCTTTGAGAATAAATTCTTTATATGTAGTACTAATATACTAATGTAGACACCATCATTGAGTTTCTGGATATAGGTTCATTACACTTTCTCCGACCTAATTTATGTAATATAAATTCTTATTAGGAATCATGTCACCTCATCAGAGTGTTAGTGTAACATAATTTCACCACCAATGATGTCCCTAAGAAAGTAAAAAAAAGAATGTCATGACCAATATATAATTATAATAACTAAATAAACAAACAAATTATTACATCCCGGAAATCTCAACAACCAAACCATAGGTTACCATACAAGTTTTGGTTAGTGTAGAAAAGGGATGATATAACCATTGTTTGAAAAAACCTCTAGGATGAGTGATACATAACTCATAATTTAGTATTCAAGTTGAATGAGTAATCATCATCATATATTCAAGATTAATTATTCATCACCATTATTTCACATAAAACAAAATGACCTATCACTAATCCAATTTTATTTATGAAAAGACAACACTGGATGAACGAAGCTTCCCCAATATGTTGGATGATATATGAACACTACCCATACTAATTAGGATCATACACCACAGATTCAATTATCTGGAAGATGATACACCAAATAATGATACTCTATTATTATATTAAACTGTACTAATATAAAACCCATTCGTAGATAATGGATCTCATGTGACCAACTATTGTTGGATGATGCACCAGAAATATAATTTCTAATGTATAACACACAACACCAAAATTGTCAAAATATTTAATAATTCACTATCAATTAATGTTTCCAGGTGCATGATGCACCCTCAAAAAACTTTCATATGTTTAGATACACTGCCATCATGAATCCATGGGTGGATAACATACCATCAACAAAACATCTCAAGTGGACAAGGTTCTAAAATTAAACTGACATCATAGTGAAAAATGGATCACCATATCAATTAAGAGGATGATATAAAACATTCCCGTATAGAATGAGGATAAGACACCACCATCATACCAACAAGCTATTAGATTAATCAATTAATCATATAGAACCAACCTATAAAATTATAAATTTATTGTACACATAATGTTCAATGATATAAATCCAATAACTCACTAAATTTATATCACATAGTCTAAATGACACTTAGAATAATCATATTAATTTCCTTTAATAATAAGGTATGTCCTACGACACCACATGAGTATCGAAATTTCTAATATAAGAATAAATTTCCTTTATGGGTCTTAGTTCACAATTCCATATCATGATATTTCATGGTCTAGGTCAACGAACACCCAAAGGTTATCATATGTTTCATGGTGGAAAAATCAACACCCTACTTGATCTATATGTTTTTGTGTATAAAACCATTTTTTTAATAAGGAATTCCTTTTCACAAACATTCCATCATTCTAACTACATTTACTTCACCTATGCCAACTTCCTAACATTTCCAGCATCATGAACTTAACATCATCTATGTGACTCACATGAACTGCATTCATGTAAAAAAATGTTGGAAAAACTCATATGAGGGAATGTTCTAACCCCTACCCTATCATCGGACAGACGTAGTGGCCTATGACCATGCACTACTCTATCATGGTGTTACCGACTTACTAGATCTTATTTAGTTTAATGAACAAAGGAAATAATTTTACAATTTAAAGTAAAGATTATTAACCAAATGGATCATCCCATTTTCATACATCTAATACCAAACATGTATATACAAAAAAAATAAAGGTACCACCTAACTAGACCTAGTAGGGATCTGATCCTTGAAAAAAACCAAAAAAAGGGACCACATTCAATTAAAATTGGAAAGCCTAAAAACCACCAACATTAGATCTGAGTCAATGATGCATAGTGAAATAGAGATAGAGAAATATAAAAGAGAAAAAAGGATTGTTAGACACACTGGAGGAACCACCTTATGATAAGAAACACTCCAATCCAAGCATGAAAAATATTGATCATTGTTGGAAGGTGAAGAACCAATAGAAAATTAAAATATATGGGTGTGGAATACTATTGGATGAAAATGATGGGGATGTATCATTTATTGTACATATAATATTTATTAAAAAATTAAATAAATGATTTTTAAAAATAATCATATTCCCATAGGACCGCTGATGGGAATATACTAGAACTACAGTATTCTATTAAGGTTATAGATATCCCCAAATAGAGTTCAACTTTAAATCATAGTATTTACTACCTACCCACCAGAACCCAGATAGATTGGACATTTAATTACAATGATAAATATACTATTTATCAAATTTACATCATCATCACATTTCAAAAAAATTCAATATCAACTCTCCTCTCACAACTTCAGCACTCAAAAAAGACCAAAATATGTTTGGTTTAGTATAATTTTGATTTAATTTTATCATCATATATATATATATTTTACGACCTCTCAACCATATAGAACCTCATCCATGAGATGTGATACTAAGAATCATTAATCCACATCAATGAAAATATATAGCTTCTATTCCTATACAAGATACTCTTATTCATATTTCCACTTCTATATATGGTCTGGATAATATTGAACCCATACTAGGGGTATTGTCTTACCATGATGAGTCTTCTCACTATGATCAATTATAGAAATTGATCATTCCTCAAATTACACTTTCATCTCCAGTTTGAAATCATAGAAATTGATCACATTAGAATGGTTAGAATGACATATCTTATACTGGGACATAAGAAGTATATCATGCATCACACTATAATTTTAAGTATGATCTAACTTATACAACATGATTTAGATTCTATTAAAAAACTAAAATGGTCTGATATACTAGAGAATTGGATTTACTTACATCGGAAATTTCTTGTTTCTCCACTGAGGTGACACTTATAGAAGCACATGATTAGCTATATAAAAATCTAGAGCATGTTGTTTACATTTTACAAAATATATCCTCCTACTATGACAGGTCACCAACTACATATTGGTCTGAATGACATTATTTAATGTTTGTTGTATGAGACTCAACCTGATAACCAATGAATCCCCTACCTTTTACTAGTATTAAGTTGATTGAAACAAAATAATATATATATCCTCAAACAGTTACATCTAAAAAAATCCTCTCTAATTTATATTTTATGTAAAATATCCATGTGAAGATGGTTTTCCCATAAATAACTAAAATCAAGAATACTTTCCCATAGTATTTCCTCTAACACTCAAGTGATATTCCTAGACTGTTTAATTGTTTTGGGATGGTAAGTAATTCTAAAATTCACCAACATATCAATATCCTTGCCCAAACCCCTATACAAGAGTGATCTAAAACTAAAATACTGATTATATATGAGTCTCTAAGGAACATTATAAATTCACACTATATCCTAGACATATAACAGGGCCAACTCATCAAAGTAACAAGTCTCTCAAACAAATAGAATATGTGTGGCCATTGTAATAAAGTCTGAAAAATACCAAACAATATTTTTCTACCTAGATATGTAATTGAAAAAAAATAAAATATGGATATGTGAAATGAATTTTTGAAAAAACAACATATGCCTTTTCCATCCCCACGATTTAAAACTATTAAAAATACATAATTCAATTAAACCTAAATATTAATCTGAGTATAACAATGTACAAGGAATAAATGGGTGGTGAAATTTAGACAATATGTATTCTTACTACCAATAAAAAATTCATCACAGTAAAAATAAAACTATCAGAATTTAACAACTATAAAAAAATAAACATAGAAAAAAATAAAAAAAACTCATATTAAAAAGTAAAAAAACAATTTTCTATAAGATGGATATTAAAAATTAACTATTTTAGAATAAAGATAAAGAGTAATCTTTAACCTGATTCATGGTATCCTTGAGTTTAAACATGATGAAATACTTTTCATCCAATAACCCAGGAAGCCCTATCAGTAAACATATTAGATGGTATAAATATTCTTTTAAAACAAGAATATTGGCTCTTACTTCCTCACTGTAAGACCTTGATCAACCTGAACAATAAAACTGCTTCCACAAGAAATATTTTTAGCTATTTCTTAATCCTTAGAATCCCTTGATGTTAACGATTTAGTAACAATGTGAATACAACAATAAATATTATGAGCACTAAAAATTTGTTCAAATGATCAAAATCACATAACATAACACTAGGAATGAAAAATTAAAATCACTGAATGCACTCAAAAGAACAAGTGGTTGAAATAATTTAAGTAACTAGAAAATTTTTTTATTCTCTTTTGACATATCACATGTGTATATATATTTTTTTCTAGTAAGAATGACCCTATTTAAAGGAAAATTAAAATGAATTTACCTTACAAACATTGGGTTTATTTAAAACTGTATTGGTTGTTTCTTTAACAAATATTAATGATCTTAGAATACAGTTATATATAATTATTATGTTTTTAATAATTTATGGAATTCTTTCTCAACAGGAAAAATCAATCTAGATTAACCTCTCAGATTACAGGTTTTTCATGAATCCTTATAACATTAGTATTTCACAATTCTTCATAATATCATATTTTCTCAAATACTCAAATAATTAGTATTACATAAAACCTTAGATTATTGGTATTTCATTCTATAAAATTATAACATAAAAATAAAATAAAAATATGAACATCATAAATTTACATTAAAAACTAAATGAAGTGTATCATGATTTTACAAACAAATGATAAAGTAACTATTTGAATTAATAATCTCTCCCTTTTTGAAAAAACACAATCAAAAATGAAAAAAATAGATAAAAAATTATTCATATGAAATAAACCCCGACATTCATAAACACCAACACTATTAATCCCCTTTATAAATAAAATAAAAAATATAAAAAATATAGTATTACTATGAAATCCCCATTATTAGAAAAATAATAGATATTTAGAAATAATTCATTAATTATTTTTAAATATCTATTTATTTTGGGTTTTCATAAAAAACAAAATAAAAACAATCATTAGGAAAATGTAAAATCTCCCCTTGAAATATAAATTAAATCTAAATGGGATGACATCAGTTATTATTTTTCATATAATAATTACTAAAATAAACAAAACCATTCATACAAAAATTGTAATTCATAATATTAAACAATTGCAAATTAAAAAATATGTAATAAAATATAATTTAAATTTTTTAATGAACCATGAAATTTAATTATAATGAATATGTTTTAAAAACCATCAAAAAATAGTCAAAATATTATTGATAATGGAAATTATATAATTATTATTTCTTAATATATTTTTCAATCATATGTTTCAACTTTTTAATGTATCTATATTCTTCTTCCAATATATCCTTATGAAGATTTAATTTCTTGTCCTTTTTAAAAAATCTATCTTCTTGAACATTTATCCTTATATTTAGCTTATTCAAATTATAATCTTGAGGCTTTATTTTCAGAAACATCTCTTCTTGAGAATCTATTATTAAACTTTGAAAAACTATAAGATTGTTTTGGGATAGTGTAAGTTGTTTAAATCGCCAATATATTTTGAAACCTCATCATTATTTTTTCCTTTATCATTCAAAAATACTTCATGTTATTCTAACTTTTTTAAAAGTATATCATAATTATAATTATAATTATCACTTTTATCGTTAATATTATATAATTATTTATCAATTTACTCTATATATAAGAAATTATCACTACTTTTGATCATGAACACCATATATTTTAGAATAAAAAAAATCTCTTCAAGGGTCATTGAATAAATTAAAATTTTTATAATGTTCAATAGTGTAGAAATTTTTACAAAATATTCCATTATATAAATATAATTTCACCTCATAATATAAAATTGGAAATGTGATTAGAAATATTTTTATATTTAATGCATCCAACCAACTCTAGGCTACACCATTATATAGGCATCACATAAAAGTTTTAAATTACCATTGATATTTCATGATCCAATAATCAATATTTCATTATATTAAAATATATGAAATAATTTTATATTTTTATAAGTTAATAAATTTTTCAACTACAATTATTTTAACATTATTTTTTTTATTTTATGTTAAATAAATATATTTTAAAATTTCATTGAAAAAAAATCAGATGTGTTAAGAAAAAATAGTTACAATAAACTAGAAGTTATCCATCATTGAAACAATTTGATATTCTTATTTAGATGATGGATCTAGATATTTTATATCATAAGAATTTTATTTCTATAGAGTTAAAAAATTAATTATTTTTAAATTTAGGAAAAAAATAAATAAAAACCAAATAAATTAAATGATTAAATTAAAAATTACAAGAAAAATAAAAAAATAAATTAAAACTACATAAAAATATAATATAATAAAAAGTGTAGTTATGGTTAATATAAAAACAAATAGAAAGAAAAAAATAAGTCTTCAACTACCTGCATACATCGACATTGAGTCTTTAGAATTATTATTTTTGGTAGATATTTTTTTATGTCTAGTTGATTTAATAAGTAACACTTTTGGTACTCATACTTTTTTTGACTACTAATGATCCAAGGTAGCAAGGTATTTTGATATAAATTTTTCAGATTTTGCAAATTATTGAAATATGATATGTGAAAAATGTTTGATCTAGAATCCTCTACATTTGTAAATTAAAAAAAATGGGTTTTTACTTAGGGAAAAAAATATTTCAATGATAGATTGTAATTTTTTTGGTCTTAAAAGAAAATGCAGATTTAGTTATATTAGGTCTCCACTATCCATAAATTTTCTCAAACTCTTTTATATTAATAATAATATTTTTTTGAAATTTATTTGGGCTCTTAATTTTAGACATCAGTTTAATAAATTCATTATTATCTTGAGAAAAACTCACAATATTACCTTTGTAATTATTATCAATATTCTTTATTGATTAATCTCATGAGTTTTTTACTTTTCCCTTCATATTAGATGAAAATTTTCTACTTGATTCTTTAACTCATCCAAAGGATATAAAAATTACATTTTCCATTCCAACTTTTGTGATCTTATCTGAATCATTAAAAAAAATTCTCTCAATAGTTTAAATTTTTATATTAGTATGCCTATTATAATGTATTAAGTTTATGTATTCACAATCTAAAAAATATGTTATCATCTATTCATAGGTTTCAAGAACAATTTCCTCATTTTTAAAATAATATGAACTCTTGTCATTATAGTCTTCCTAAAAAGCATAAAAACATTTCTAATCCTGAGTTTGATTCATTAGATCTTGGGTAGGAAATTTTACAATAAGACATTTTTTGTATTTCCATAAGATTTGTTACCTTTAATACCATTTTTACTATCATTTTATAAAATTTCAGAAGAAGTGTTGCATTCTCATTAAATCCACATATCCCTAGATTTCATACATCTCTTTATTTTCTTCATAGAATACCCTCTTGAAGTCTTTTTTTCATTTATTTTTAATTCCTAAAAATCAGGTCAAACATGGAATGAAGGTCTGAATTCATAAAATACATGATATATAGGATCAATGATTTGTTTTTTTATTTATTTCATATAATATATCTAGAAATTATTATTTTTAAACATCCTTCTTTCCATATTCTTATGTTCATCACCCATTGGTTCAAAATATCTATTATCCAAAACATTACATTAACATATATTTGATGTACTTGGATTATAATTGCAAGCACCCAGATATAAGATTCTATATTTACATGAAAACACTACAAAAGTTTTATTATTTTCATTATATTCATCTCTTATTAAGTTATTTTCATATTACATTTTTTTAATGAAATCATTATTACATAACATTGTAATATGGTTTGTATAATCTAATGTTGTTTTTCATTCTAACTCTTTCATAATTATATAGATAACTATTTATATAGTCTATTCATATAATAGTTATTTCTCTCGAAGGGATTTTAAACTATTTAAATTATTCATCAATAATTGGAAAATGTGAGATACACTTTCACTAGCCATAAAATCAAAGGATTCACAGTTATCCCTAATCATCGCTCTCTTAGTATCAAGAACTTTTGAAGTTATAAAATTAGTAAATTATAACATTTATAAATTCGACACACTGTTTAACAAGATAAAAAATGACTTTATATATTCAAAAAAATTGATTCCAATAGAGTATTTTAAACGTGAATGTTAAACATAAATTCATTCTTTTCCTATTTATAAATTATAGAAATTTCTTTCTATAGAAAATTGTAAACTCTGATTAGAATTACAAATTTCTCAACTCATGTTATGATAAAATATGTATCTAATAGATCTCACCAATATTAATAGTCATTTCCATTAGATATAGTTGTTCTGTTAGTATTATGATTGTTGATAGATCTAAAATGATTTCCTACCATACATAAACACAAATAGAATATTTTATCTACCACAACATAGTGTAAGGAAACCAAGTGAATAAAAACTCTAAAAATGTATTAGAAATAAAAAAATATTATTTCAAGATATTTCTAAAATATAGAAACTATATTTGATATAAAATATTGTCCTAGATATATATAGAATACACACTACAACAAAGGGTGGGGGTGAATCATAGTTTAAAAAATAACATAAATTTTTTATCCTCCCCAAGTATTAAAACTATAAAAATTAAATAATACCAATAAACCCACAAATTAATTAGAGTATATAAAATTATGAAGAATAAAACTATGGTGATATTTGAGTAGTCAAAATTTAACCTACTAATAGAATTTTCAATATAGTAAATATAATACTGTCGATTAAATAACAAATTTAGAAAAAAAGTAACATAGTAGAAAATAAAAAAACCACAGATTATTAAAGAAAAATTCATGTCATCATAAAACGATATTAAAAAAAGAACTCTTTTTAAACCAAATAATATGGGGCTTGATAAACCTAATTCAATACATCTTTGAATTTAAACCCATATAATGCATTTATTCTAAAAAAATTGGAATCCATAAATATTAACATATATAAATGTATAAATCTGATTATAGAAACCAAAATATTATAATCATCCCCCAAATTGGAATCTCCCAATGAATCAAATTAGAAGAAAAAATTCAATAAACATGAAACATAGCTCCATTCTCATCCTCTGAAGACATTGATCTCAAAGGACTTTTAGCACAATGAATATTTAAACAAATAATAATATATAATTTAACAAAATTTGAAAATTATAATCTCTATGTTGAACACTCAAAAAAATTAACAATGATAAGAACTCAAAAGAACAAGGAAATGCATGAATTAAGCTGAATAAAAAGTTTAAGAATGATCTTGTGAATTTTTACATAAATATATGTCTTCCATTCCATAAAGTGAGACTATATTTATAGGAAAACTGCCAATTATTATATTCTTAAAACACAAGGTTTAGTTGTGACTGCATCAATATTAGCTCCAACAACAACTAATAAACTCAAAATATCATCATATCCACTAATGAAGTTGTCCATTACTACTATAACACTTTTTCAACTGGTAAAACAATTCTCTTTATCTATCAGATTATTTTTTTATGAATCCTTAAATCATAAATATTTATCCATTGCTCAAATTATTGTATTTTCCTAAATCCTTAAATTTACAATATTACCTAAACCATCAGATTGTATGTATTTTATTTAAAAATATAAATTTCTACATAATAATGATAAAATAAATAATTTTCAATGTTAAATAAAATATAATAATTAAGTGTATTGTGGTTTTATAAAAAATGATAATGTGTGTAATTTACTAAACAAATAAAAACCACTAGATGAACTCATAAATCCACTTATGATGTCTTCCATGAAATCTAATCTATTTCACCCAGGAATAAACAATGATTGAAGAAAAAACATGGGTCAATGATACTTGGTATTTACCTTCAGATATGTAAATAATCATGAAATGATATCCACTATATCAACCTTCATCCTAGGAAAAGAATACAACCCATGGATGTCATTATCAATCTTATTAATCTATGTGTGAACACATCATCTCATAAAACATGTATCCCACATCAAATTCATCAATATGATCATACAAAAAACCACATAACCTTATACATAAAAGATCTCATCAGTATTTATGGACTAGTTTGGTGGTATTTCCCTATCATATATATAATTTCCCTCATCACTATATAGTCATTGTCTGATAACATAATATTCATCTATCTCTTAAAGAGTGAGGAATAAATACTAAAGGATTATAGGCTATGTATTACCTATTACTCATAAATTCAAATGATCATGTTTACAAATAACTCATAGCCTACCACTAGCTACAAGCCACCTCCACCAATGATTCTCAATTCTTCCTATATAGTTCATCAACCAAAACATTCCCTTCCCTGTGTGTATGTTCTATATATAGATCAAAATATTGTTGGCCCTTTTCCCACCTCCTTTGTTAATTTTCTGAGTCTCTCTAAGAGAATATACTCCTAAGGTTCTTATGAATATATGCACCATGAACCTCTCAGCTAGTAGATAATGATAAAAACATTTCATTATGTGAAAACCCACATATAGCTCTATATCATGTGTTGGGTTGTTCCGATCATGTGACTTCATCTACCAAGACCCAAACACAACTACTTACTCATGATACATAAAAAATTCTCAATCTCTAAATCATAAATTTTCATGGTAAAATGTATAATCCTTACTCTATTCAGGTTATTATAGGATTTTAAAATAAATAAATCTATCATTCTCCTGAAATGATCGCTCCCAAGATCTATAAAATATGAATTTCAACCCATACGTGATTAGGGTTGTCATCAGGGATGTCAAATAAGTGGTTTCTAGAATAAATATAATGTTGTAACATTCCTAGATTATCAAACTATGAATAAAAAAGTTTTGGGTCTCACCCAAGAAACCATATCCTCAAACATATTATGGTTTAATGATATTCTTATCTTAGATGGTACATTCCCATAGAAGTTTTCTACTCTAATCCATAATTTAAACATTGATATCTTTATATAAAGTCATTATATCCTCAGTGTGCTCAGAATAATATCTATATGGAGAACATTATCCTTATATTTCTGAAAGTATATATTAATGTCATTCATTAATTATATTATTAATAATTAATAATAAGGATTAAAACCACAATTTTTCATGGACATGGACACCTCTATCATTATTGAAAATACGAATGGAAACAGGATGTAGTCATACAAGTTATACAATTTAATATAGGAAGAACAAGATATATCAGATAGCCTCAACAAATGTTGATGGTATCCAGATATCATATTAATATTTTAGAACAACTAGGATCCTATATACTGGTAAAATAAGTCATTAATATGAGGAAGATGATACTATTTCATAACCATTACCTAGTTCATTATTTAGTAATCTGCACATAGAACCCCAATGATTCATCATCCTTCTTGGTGTAAATATAAGGTCACCCTCTAGGTATTATCATGAGTAATTAAACCTCATCACCTCTAGATCCTCCACTAAAGCCTTTATCACTTTGATCTCTATAATATACATAATATAAGGAATAATGTATGTGGTCTCTCTACCATGAATAAGAACATTCCCAAACGTTGTCTCTCTATAGGGTGGAAAAAAAGAGATATCCTTAAGGTAAAATATCAAATAACTGATGAAGGATGAGAGGAAAGACTGACTAATGTGTATCCCACTACTCTAGAATAATACTTTCCAATTAGACCATGATCCCTCCTAATCACTAATGGGAAAGTCCTAAATGGAATGCCTGTAGACCCCACTAACTAACATAAGTATGAGATCACATTCTAAGTATGGAAAATATAACCACAAATGGAAGAAATTGATATGTGATTGATACTAATTCATACAATCCATCCTAATGATCACATCAGTACTCTATATCTATAATTAAAAGAAATTCTAACGAGTCCTACACACACTAATACTGATTGAGCACTCATGTTATTTTCAAATTTCGTGTGACCGCAATTCTAAAAGAGTATTAATGGAAATCACCACATATAAATACTTAATCTATTTATGGATCCCCACCCTACATTGAATGAATATAGTAGATGATATAAAATTATACAGAACTATTAACATGACCTCCTAATTACATGCTCACTTGATGTGAATCACCTTTCATGCAGTACTCCCCATGACCTTATGCTCTATAACTTGACTGAATGAAGGATACCCTATTTCTAGACTACATTTGTGATCCTGGACCCACTCTCATGTCTTATGTATAAAAAAATGTGGTCTCCATCCAAATATGGAGTTTTACCACAATATATCAATAAGTTCCCCATCTTCCTCCTAGAATGGAAATATATATTTATTTCACAAAAAGGTCTAATATACCACTACTGAATACATTTATAAATGTAGAGTGAGGTTATACCACTTAGAGAGACACTACAATCCTATACTTCTTACTTACAGATGAAACAATTCTGATCCAAACACATGAATCATCATCATATATGATCTATAGTTTATCTTGTTTAACCATGTTGTGACCGAATAGAGTTCCTCAGACGATCTTCAAAACTCTTAACCCTACAAGTCGCATCACCCACATTTATAGGTGAAAGACACATCAGATTGGAAATTTAGGAGGAATAATACATCACTATCATTCCCCTATACTATATATATAAACTCTCATGCTCAATCTCCCTTGCAATCTCTAAAAAATGATCAATAAAAAAATTCGAAAATTACATCAAGTATAAACCCAAATATTGGTCTTCCAAGACTAAAACATCCCAGTAGTTCATTGTTGGTCATAAAATCATATTCTTATCAACCATAAACCACCTATTAAGTGGTGTCATAGGATGATCAAAGTGGGTCTACAAAAAATCTATATAGAACTCGACAGCATGTGGCCCATCATCACCCATAATGGGTGGTGGATACTTCATAATTAACTCATTATTTAATTCTGAAATAGTCATCATGATTCTTATTTAATCACAACTTTTTTATTTTAACACATTAAAAATAATCTATTAAATCCATCAATCAATACAAGGAAAATTTGTGATAAGATGTTCCACTTATAGTACCACCGGTGTATGATTATTCCCAACCTCTTTTATCTCAACACGATTTTTAGGGAATTTTCACTACAATCCCATTTGCGTGAAACATCTCTAAATTATATCATAAGTCTATATATCAATTTTTAGGGTATTTAGTTACTGGTAAAATATACTCTTTTCTAAATTCACACCCTGTGATATAAGTTTCTCATAAATATAAGATTAAGTCTATCCCATCCCACCCACTATTGGTTTAGTAGAAATATCATATAGATCACATAATAATCATAATATATACATAATCTTAGTTAGTAAAAATGGGTTATTCAAGTTTAGTGTCACCAATAATTTATATATGTGAGCTCTCTATAATGTTTTTTTGAAACATTAACTAACTGAACACTATATCATATCTAGAATATCAACTGGGTATAATAATCTCTGGTTTGTATACATACATGTTGTGAGAGATATGTTCCAAATATGTTGCATTAATACATAACTCTTTCCACCTTAGGATGACTATAAGACAATAAACAACAACTAAATAACATAATATATCACATTTTGATGAAGTAACCCAACTGTAAAATAAAAATCCAAAAAACATAATCCCTTCCTTGCTAAGCTATACTTCTCATATATGTGGGTTTGTGACTCTCAGGAATAAAGTATATAAAGTGAATTGAAAACACCATATCTTTGAATTATAATATCAAAAATTGTAAGAAAAAATTGAAACTGTGATCTGATTCTACATTTTAGCATCCTCAATCTGGTTCACATCTACCATGATAGAATTGGTTTCCAAACATATTAAGAAAGACTCCCCGTGTTCCATGGTGTTCCATCTAGCTAAAAAAGTCAAAGTAAAAAATATGGGGAGACTATTCCCATACACTTAGATAACCATCAAACACAGTGGAAGAAATATCAAGTACCAATCATGATTATACAACAATATTAGAAGAATATACATATTAACATTATTATAATAAAAAGTAATATGAACCACTATTTGTTTACAAAATGAATCATTATACATCTTTTCCAAGTCATACTCATATGTGAAAATCATATACAGAAGAACCAAAATAAGTACATGAGATAAGGAATCCCCAAAACTTGTTAAAAGTCATTGTATTGTTCTATCTGCCAACTCTATCCATGATCCACTATTTCATACTTCCATAGTAGAAAGGACCATTCATTTACCTAGGTCAAGAACCATAATGTTTTCTCAAGTATAAGGGCCCCTGAGTAGGGTGTGATTATTACATAGTTGGACATCATGAATGATGTCTATAAAAAAGAAAAATAATTAAAAGTGAATCCATAATACATAATTATAATAAATTAGTAAATAAATAAATTACCAGATAATGTAATGCCCAACAACCAGACAACATGTAACATACCTTCTTTTGAAGTGTCAGAATGGGATGATATACACAGGTTCTAAACACACATTAAGATAAAATTATGTATCAATCCTCATTTGATAACATTTGTTAATAATAAATTACTATCAAATGTTATAGGTAAATAATGAATCACCATCAAATTAAATTCAATTGAATGATCCAACATCAATGCAATATAAGTTTAAATATAATAATTTCCTAGTGAATGAGGCATCATTAATCTTAGTTGGATGATAAACTACCACTACCCAAACTCTAGTTTACTATACACCACTAATATACATTTAAGGTTGATGATACACCACTAATAATACTTTTCATAAGTTGAAAAGTAACAATTAATATAAACACCTTAGGTGGATGATATACCACCTCTAACCATATAAAGGTGAATGATACACCACTAATATAAATTTTTAGGAGTACATCATACCCCCCACATAATTTTCATCGTGGAAGATATACCTTTGGTTTAGGTCACCAAGTGGATAGTGTGCCATAGAGACAATTTCCAAAGATGGATGATGTACCACTTGCATGAATCCTTATGTGGTTAGTATACCACTAACATAATATATCATGTGGATGATGTTACACTATTAAACTAATATAAGGGTTAATGATGGATCACATGATCAATTTAGGTGGATAGGATACCACAATTCCACTCAAAATGCGGATAAGAAACCACTATCAAACTAAGAAGTAATTTATGTTAACAATTCATTATTTAAAACTAACATATAACATTCACAATTTATTTAATACAAAAATAGTCAATATCTCAATCCATTTACCAACTCAAAGCATTGAACATAGGTTAACTCACCCCAACCTATGAATACACATTCCATTGCCCACTAATGAATGACCTAGGTTACCAGATAAGGCTTTAAATTTCTCAACATATGAAATGATTCCCTTTACATGTATTAGGTTATAATTAAATGACATTAAAATTCATGGTCTTGGTCATTTGTGACTAGGATTTCATCACATGACTCAAAAAGGACCAATCACTTACCTAAAAAATATCATATAGTTTAAAAGAATCAAGGAAAAAATTTCAATTTTTAATTTTGTTCTGATAAAAAAGTAGTGCATCCTATATTTATACTGATATGTGACACATATGTAAATATGAGTGAAAAATAAATTTACTAGAAACATAGACCTAGATAATTATAGATTATTGAAAACCATGTGATGATTCATCATTAATCAGTAAAAAGTTTAATAATTTAGAAAATAACAACATCCTTAAGGATAATTCAATAATTACTATTGAATTAGTGAGGGAAAATTAGGTCAAATAAAAGTTGAGTGTAATAATTTTTTAAATTTATCTAATTTTTTAAGTAGTAGAATTCACTATTTATCTCTTTCCATCTCTAATGGGGTACCTAAAACTTGGTATCCAAGAAGGATATTTTTTACGACATTTTTTATTGATTAATTTTCTATTTATAAAATCAAATCTTAGCTAACATATATCATAGACATTAACAATAATATTTTAAGGATCTATTCCAATGATGAATTTCTTAGGGAGTAGAAATATTTTAATCCTATAATTCAACCATACATCTATGGTTTTAAATTTAAAGATGGAAAATTATAGAGTAAAGGGATTTCTAAAAGTGTTGTAGAATATGGATTAAATGATAAAAATAATAAAAAATATCATTTTGTTTCCAGATTCCTTGATACATATTAATAGATTGAAAAAATAATAAAAACGAAAAGGTAAGCAATATAATGTTATATAAATCTCATATAAGTACATGTTCTTGATAAAAAGTTATTTCAAATATGATTGTGAATAATTTATATATTAATTTTTATTTGTGTAAGAAGAAATGGCACATCAAATTTAATTTTTGGAGGCTATATATTCAATGAAAATACTATAAGATACATATGAAAGGGAAAAGAGTAATGGATCTTTGAAATTAAAAATAAAATTCAAATTCATGTGAGGAATCTAGAGGTGTGGGGAATATGATAATATTTTTTTAATAGTTTAATATTATAATAAATCATTTTCACTCTTATAGTTAGGTTATTTAAGTGACTTTGATGAATATGTAATTAATGATGGAATTATATGTTTTATGGATAGCATGTACAATGGTAGTAATTATATATATGATTATGATTATGACTATAACCATTATTTTGGATATAATAAACATAATGCAATAGTGCTTAAAAAATAGGACAATGAGGTACTAAATACTATAGTCACTATTGGTATGATTAAATGAAAATAAAGAAGTATCACATAAACTTGATAAATAATAAAATGTATATTGATAATCGAGTGTCAATTATTATAAAATATATTGAGAAAGTAAATGGAAATAATGAAAAGTTTAAAGATAATATCTATAATACCTTTCATGAATAGGAAGTGTTTATATTCAATGTCTTTATGGATGATATATTTTAGTTGAATAATTTATATCTTAAGCTTAATGAATGAAATAAAAATATGAATGATAGTATTTTATCCACTACTATGAATTGCTATGTTTAGATAGAAGTAGTTAAAAAATAAAATTAAAATATTTTAAGTGACATTGAAAAAATTATAGAATAAATGGATTTTTTTATAATTCCATATCCTAGTAAGGTTTTTTCAAAAGATAACTTTCTATATTGTATTAATTTTATAATGTTTGATGATATATGTTCCAGAAAATTTTCTTATTTGACCATTAATAGTTTTAAATTTGGATTAAATGTTTACTATTTTTCTAATTGTTATGAAGGCATTATAGAACCACATGAGTATAATAATATGTTTTGTGATATATCTTTCGTGATTAAAAATCGTTGAAAATTTCACCTAGTTTGGTTCCTCAAATGTACTATTAAGAATCCATTTGGATTTAGACCACAATATTTTCCCTATTTAAGTATTTCATATGGAGAAACAAGGATACATATAGTAGTTTATTTTAAAGTATGTTGGCATAATATTTTCTATGAGTTATTATTTTAGATAGTGAGAATGCATTTACTATTTTATTATTTATTTTACTAAAATGTTCATAACTATTCATTACTTTTTAGTTTATTTAATTTGATTTGAAATTTATTTAATACTAATAACTATTTTAATCCCTCCTTGTAGTGTTTTATTTTTATACATGAGGAGTTCACATAATGAGAATTAATTTTATTTTATATTCATGATATGGAAACCTTAATTAATGAGAATACAATACTCTTTTTTATAATAATTTCATTTCATTAAAAATTAGTATAAAAGTTTATGAGTTTAGGGGGCATAGTTCATTTAGACCATTTTATTGATAATTTTTATGCCTTAAGAATTTGTTCTTACTCCAATAATTATTTATAGTAAATTATTATTTATGTATAGGGGATATAATGTTTAGTTATATTTTATTCCCTTATTACCTATTATTTGATTTTTTTTTTATATTATTTTTAAGATATTCTCCACACCTTCTCAAATTTTTGATCTCAAAAAAGGGGGAGAGATGTTTGGGATTTGAAATTATCAAAAAAGAGGGATAATATTGACTAAATCATTTCCTTAGTTTACTTGTGTTTTGATAATTACATCATACCTCTCTTAGTTTTTTCAGTAATCATTAGTTTTCTTAATTATTACTCATTATTCAATATTTTTTATTATTTTAATTATTACTTCATCAAATTTCATGTTTAAGAAAATTTCAATGTCAAGTAACATTATTTATAAACCAGAGACCTTCACATATTCTATGATAATTTGGAATGTATTGTCACATGGTTGATATTTCTCAATAGGAGGAATCATACATATCAAATACTAACTCGTATAATTGATGAAAATTTTTACGAATATCCTTTTATTTTTATTTTATAAATTTATATAGGAATTCTTATTTAGAAATAACCATTACATCTGTCACCGAAGTTTGAAACTACTCTTACATATTGATGATTAACTTTTACATGTCAAAATATACTAAAGGAAATAACCCATAAATATGATGTCAATGTTAGAAAATTGAAATAGGAGATAATCCATAAATATTATCATTTAATTATTATGTATTGGAGGAACCACACATATTATATTTTGAATCTTGCATATTTAATGTTTCACTAAAGAAATGTCTTATGTATGAAGATACACTTATGTATTATCAACGTACCACATATAGAATTATTTTTTACTATTTATATGATATATTTTCAATCATGATATTAGATAGATAATCAATGTAACATTAACTATATTGAAATCATAATGTTTAGATTTTATAATTTTTTTTATAATGTGATTATAAGGAATATTCATTGTATTTAAAACCCATTATTATAGAGAATTAAAATAATGATTTAAAGTACTATAATGGTAATATTTTATTAGATATTAAGAGATGTTTAAGGAAAAACCCACCTGAAGTAATCATTGATCATTAAGAAAGAAGGATTTTGAGTTTGAACTGATATAATCAGTCATTTTTACTTTATCCATGAAAAGTTTCAAGGAATATTAAATGAAACACCAAATTTATATATGAATATATGGATTGATATAGAATTTTTTCAAGGATTGTATGTTAAATTATTTTTAAAACATTTTGATGGATTTTTCAATGCAGCATCATTCTACATAAATGGGGAAGGGATAATCTTATTATTTCTTCACTAGAAATATCTTATATAATATTTCATAAGTTTGTCTATTTTTTTCATATTTATGTATATTATTTATTTTAAAGTTTTTATTGAGTTATAACACATAAAAACCACTTGTTATACCACCATAAAATGTTATGTATCCGGGTTATGATAACCTGATAAAAATAAAATTCACTAGTAGGGACTTCTTCTAGATAAAGGAAATGTTGGTGGTTTCTCCACTTTAAAAGAAAATGGTGTAGGTTAAGACTAATCCTAGAAATATTGTGGTGTGTCCACTCTCCTGAATATTTTTCGTTCTTTATATACCCCTAGAATGATGTGTTAGAAAAAGGGTATATTGTATGAGTTTCCAATTTCCTTGATATGTTACATTAATCTTAATGCATGTTAATACTATTGGGTGAAGGGTTTTAAGAGATGATTTAGGCTTGTTTGGATCCAGAATAAAATGATATATGTTGTAATATCTTGTATACATTATCACACTTACACTATTTATGCATCAACAATGACATTTATTTTTATTTAATTGTTAAATATTATTATCCATCATATTCCATGGACTTTTTAAAATTAATATGATTTTTTGGATAGGGAATTCACTCCCTCTTATCACTTTCTATCTCTAGTGTGGGACCATGAATGAATCAAATGTGGCACTCTCCTATGATACATGGCACATCAACCCAAGCCCGTATAAAAAATATTCAATATTGAAGGAGTAATGAACCAGAAAAAGGTAGAAGAGAGGGGTGTAAACTACACTATGATGAGAATTAGTGGGTTTGAAATATCATTAATTAACCATTTAATGTCAATTAAATTAAAAAAATAAAAAAACAAGAAAACCACACATACCAAATTTTAATTCTTGTGGGTCTCCTCTAAAACATGAGTGAACCATCAGGTATTAGATCACCCCAAGAGTATTCTCGCTACCAGTAGAAATTGACATTACCTTCCCCATTGGAACATTAATGGACTCATTCCAGATTATCAAAAAGAAATATGAACTATTAGATATTTCCACCATCAACCTATTTCTCCAAAATGAGATCTTGAGCCTCCCATGACCCCACTAACACTCAAAATATAAAATAATACAAGATGTTCTATATAATTGTGATAAAATCAGTAAATAATACATGATCATAGAGTTATTAAAATTTATATATATTCAGAATTCAATAAAACAGACTAAGGAATATATTTTTCAAATCCAACTATAATATTTTTGTAAAATACCACATTTAATTTATTTTTAGGGGGAACCAATATAAGGCACCAATTAATTTTATGTGATAGTGGATACCTAAAATAAATATTGGAAGATAAAAAATATTGCTACTCAAGAAAGACCAACTAGAAAAAACTAAAAACCAAAACACAATCCCATTGATGATGTGAGTGGGTAGGGATAGGGGAGATAAGACATGACAAACATTAAATTCCATGAGCCCAGTGTATCCTAGTGAATAAGGTTTATACTATTTGAAGTCACTAAGGAAAACTATCATTATCAGATATCCCAACTCACACCAATAAATTCATTGCCATCACCTCTCACAATCACAAAATGAAAACACAAAACATGTAACACCCCAGGTAAATAAAGAATATGACATTTTCATATTTATCCATAATTTTTGAATAAAATATTAATATTACTTTAAAGGGAATTCTATGCTCGAGGTCATACCCAATACACAACAACTAGTTTCTTTGATATCTTATGTTGCACTCTAATAATAAAATAATATTATTTTAAAAGGTAGTTAACGCCTAGCCGTTGTAATGGCGGGAATGAACAGAACTAACTAAAAAATGATTATATATGTTTGTCAAATATTTTTGATTTTATCCAATAAATTTTGTAGGCTTAAAATGAAAATGAATCCAATTTTAAGCATAAATCTTCTAATATTTATTAAATGGTCGATTAACCTCCTTTTGATGGAGAAACCTTTTTAAATATACTTTTGACAATTTTATATGTTGTATTTGAAAAAATAAAATCCTTCTTTAGAATCTGGACATCAAAATTTATTTTTTGTAAAATTTCGTTATTTTTTCCGATAAAGATCATTTTTATTGAAAATGTTGCATTTTAATTAAAAACCTCATTTTAATATGATTTATTTATATGTATAGATTATATTTTTAATTTATATTAAAGTTTATTTAGAATATATTTTTACCTTTTATTCTACTGGTGGTCTTTGCGATTAATTTCACTTTGAAATTTGACTAAAACTAGTGTCAATCTTTTAATAGATATTGTTTCTTAAAAACACGCTATTTGTTTTGACAGTGGGAATTAATTATTAAATTAATTAATGCAACATATATGTTTTGAATTTTGTAAAATATACATAATTTTGGAATTCAAAACATCAAATATAGCTTAGGGTGAATGTTTGGTATTTTTCTGAAAAACTTCAATTTTTGATGAATAGTGAAACCACTAAGTGGTAGTTTAAAAACTAATTTTTCGTTTAAATGAAACTTTAGAACTTATGTGTTTTGAATTTCAAAAATCCAACATACATTATTGTCATTAGAATGTAAAATTTGGTTCAATGGGATTAAAATAATTTTTTTGGTGAATAGTAACTTTTAAGTTTTTAATCACGATTAGAGATAATTAGTGTAATTTAAGGTAAAAATATTGTTTTAATAATATTAAATGACCTATACACATGCACTACCATCATTGGATGTTTCATGGACAACCAAGAAAATCCATGGGTCAACTTGGGGACCCCATTGATCCACTTTGGTTAGAAAATGACATAAATAACTTTTTATTTAAAGTTAAAATAAAAATGTCACAAGCATGAGATGTTTCACTAAAGAAAATTTTAAATGGGGTTATACAAGTCATATTTTTGACTATAAATATTCATTAGAAATATAAAAAGATTTCCTAAATCATGATATTTTTTTTATAATTTCTATACATTAAAGTAATTAAATTATTTATAACATCATGATGATGCAGCGATTACCTCATTAATTAAAGATTTAAATAAAATGAAAAGATAATGTTAAAACTATAACTAAAACTTGTAAAAGACCTATTGTATGAGTATATTTAGAATCCTTAATACCTTATCCTCTAAATACATCAATGTGGGACCTTTAAAATCTGATACTCATTTGAAAATAAAGTAACATTTTGTAACTTTCCAAGAGTGCCCCTCCTCTCCTCTTATGAAAGGCCCCCAACTCTACCACCTTACCCACACCTATGAAGCCTTTGGCTCGGACAACCCCTGCTCATTTTGCCTCTCAAAATCCCTCATTTACTTCTAGAAGAATCACATTGGGAAAAAGTCTTCCCAAGGAAGCCTTTGAGCTCAAATAAAAGAGAGATACTCGATTTTAAGGTAATGTCTTCACTTGGGTTCTTTTGTTTTATTTTGCTTCTCCAACCCCCTAAACTCTTTTTATTCATTTATTTTGTAACAAATCCAGTATCTTAAATATACTATTTTGTTTTTATAATAATTATTCGAGCAACACTTACACACACCTACATCTAATGGTTAAAGAACATACTGTTTCTGTGGATGGTGAATTTCTGCCTCACGAAACGATGATTGTTCAATATTCTTTTAACACCTTCAAAGGTTAACATTAATATATCACTATATTTATATATGATATATTATATGTTTATATTTTCCTTAAGCTTATGTATTTTTCATTTATGGCATACCTTTATGGTTTCCATTATGGGTAAACGTGATATCTTCATTTTAGAAAGTGCGGACTACCGCCCCCTCAATGTGATTTGATTCGTTAATGCCATATGTGGGATGTATAAAGGATGAAATTAATGGTATTACATATGATATCCTACTGGAATTATAATATACCATTATATCACTGTTATTTCATTCCATTGAATACAAAAAAAAAGAAATGAAAGTAGCGTTCATGCGTATGTACGGCTTACCATCTCCATGAACAGTACATTTCATTTCATATCTCCAAATGTTATGTACTATTATAAGTACATAAATATAATTGATATATATGTAATATATTAAATCTAAATGATGTATATCATTCTGGAATTATAATATATATATATATATCTCATTTTGTTTTAATTCAATTAATATGACAAAAAATGAAAGTAGAGTTCATGCGTACGTACGGCCTACAGTCTCCATGAATGGTGATTTTAATTCCAAATGCTATGGAATAGTATAAAATGAATATATAATGGATATATATGATATTTAAAACATCAATAATATTCTGGATATGATGTACCTATAACTACATGGAAAATTATTTTCCAGCAAGTTCGATTTTTTACTCACGTACCGAACATCGACAAAAATGTCTAATATAAACTCACTTTATTAACCAATTATTATAACATTATAATATGTGATATGAACTGAATAATAATATTTAAATTATTTCCTTAAGAAATTATAAATTGAACAAAATTTATTATTCAGGAGATTAAAGAACGATCGAGTTATGTCAGACACGAGGTAAGGGATCCGACCTCTCTCTTTCTTTCCAAGTACCCTCTTTTATGTCATTTCATTTATTCTCCTTGTTCTTATGTTGGAGGATGTTATTATAAATTAACCATACTGTAATTTGTATTTTAAAATCATGATATACCCCCTATTACTCTCATCAATTCATTTTTATAATTTTTAAGTGGCGCCGTTAGACTGCCGAATTTCAATAAGAGATGCAACCTCTCTCTTTCTTTTAAAGTACTCTTCTTTATATAACTTCTTTTAATCTCCCCTTTATTATGTTGGGGGAGGTTATTTTATATTCCTCTTTCTGTACATTTTATTTTAATATGATTACAGACCCTATTTGATCTCATCAATAGAGTTTTTTGATGTTTTATGTGGAGTTGTTAGGCTGCCGAATGTTCATAAGGAGATTTTCATCTCACTTTTTATTCCCATGAGATTCATGCTACATTGGCCACTATTTCCTTTTGTGTGGTGTATATACTGCCCATTATTTTACTATTTGTATAATATACTCTCATTTATTGGTAGTTACATATTCATTGTATGACCCTTCTTTCATGGGGTGTACGTTTCGAAAGTTGCCTAAATCGGTAAGGGAACCATTCACTCTCCTCTTTTAAAAAGACTTATTTTGTTATGTCTTTTAATTTACATATTTTTATGTTGTGATATGTTCTTATATATCCTTATTGATGTAAATTTTATGTCCAAGTGATGAGATACCATTTTCTCTCTCATTAACTAATGTTATGAATTTTAAAGTGACGTTGTTAGGCTATCAAATTTTACCAAGGGAACTTCCTAACCCAATTTCGATTTCTTTGGGTTCAAAATGTACTTATAGAATATTTCATCCTTTTAATATGTGTGAATGAACTTTTATTGTTTTACACTTAGTATCAACTTATATTGGGTGTATTTGTATTTTTTCACACATAATTATGAGATTTATTTATCCTTAATTTAAGGATACCTTCTTTATAATGGATTTCATCTCATTTTCCATTTATATTGATAATTAATTGTTTTTATGCACCAGTTCACTCTTATATGGTGTATATATTGTCCTTAGAAATATTATATCATCCCTTTATTCTCGTGATATTATCAAGTTCTGATTAAATGTTATTCCTCAATTATTGTATTCAAGTGTCACTCATTTTGTTAAAAACCCTTTTACTAAAATATCATTTTAAATGTTTTAATGATTTATTATTATAAATATTTCTCATTAATATCCATGTTTTCAAAATGTTTTTAAGGATTTATTTATATGGATATTAATGGTTTAAAATGTTAAAATCTTCAAAGTGGTATGGGACACATTGATTCAAAAATCTATTTATTAAATGTTTTAAATGGTTTTGAAAATGGTTTTTAGAATGGATTCATTATTTCAATATTTTAAAATGATATATTGTTATTTCAATGTTGTAATGTTATCTTTCCTTTATTCTTAAGTTATGTGCTATGATTATGTAACGGTTCTTGGGAATTGTTATGAAGACGGGTGATTCCGTGATAAACAAGGGCGGGTGAGCCCGATATAGCTCTCCAATGCATTGGGTAACGCGAAGGGGTTAAACGTTAAGGTTTATCCGAAGCGATTTAGGGAATATACTGTGATGGGTATTGCAAACTTAACCAAGAGGGTTACTCCCTACGTAAGAATGTTATAAATGCCTCAAGTTACCTTTATGTCTTATGATTTCTATGATTTATTCATGATTTAATGAGGTATGTTAAAGTGCATATGTTTTATGGGTAAAGTATGATTTCATTCTTATGTATATATGTACTCATGTTTCCTTTCCATACTTTTTATAACCCTTACTGAGCTTTTTATGCTCATCCCAAGTCTTTGAAATGTTTTCCACAGGACTTAAAGTTGAATAGGGTCAAGGATGGGATCAAGGAAAGACATGCTATCTAAAACATGGAAATTGACATGTTTCTTTTTAAGTGTTTTTATTTTATTTTATGGAAGCTTAGTAGAAGTGTCTAATATGTAATATTTTGAGATTTAATAGTTATGAAATAATTCTCTAAAACTCTAAACCTAAAAAGATCCTCAATGTGAATTATTCATTTAATTCAATATTAAGTAATGTTTATGGCCGAGGCCTTATAGTTGGTATCAGAGGTTGGTTTAGATAACTTTAGAGGTTAGGGTATTCTCTAAGCATAAGTGAAATTACCATAATGGTTAGGATTTTAGAAAGAGTCATAGTTTTAGATAAAGTTAATGAGTAACTATATCTTATTGTTTATCTTCCTCATTAGTACATGATGGTTTTGTTGATATACTCACACTGACATTTCTATTTTTAGTGAATGGATGGATCTAGCAGGCACCAAAGTGACAATATGTTTGAAGGAAACTGTGGTGGTTCTTTGATTAAGAGACTGGATGAAATGGGGGATTCAATGAGGAAACACGTGGTTGTCCTAAACCAACTATCAAGTAGTCATGATAAACCACTTGAACCTCGGTATGTTCTATAATGCATCATGTACGAGGTGACTAATCGATGTGGATGTTTAGGTAATAATTATAAGGGTAACCATTAGAGTTTATATGATCCTTACTTTTGAGGTAATTATGGGTTATTATATGTTATGATAGAAAATGAAATGAATGAGATAAACTTGAGGTTAAATTATTTTATGGTTATTTTTGAAGATTTTATCTAGTTTTGGGGAATGTTTTAAGAATTATATAGTTTTGGAAAAATGACAACACGTTGACCGTTTGACAACCCGTCGCGTCGGAAAAAGCTGTAGGAATCGAACCCACAACCAATGTGCGACTAGTATTTATCGCCTACCACTAGACTACGTGAAGTCCCTGGTTAGTTTGACTAATTATTTTTAGTTATATTATTTTATGAATCAAGAGTAAGTTTATTTTGGGTTATCTATGGAAATGATTAACCTATCATGGAAGATATGTGATTAGGTTAATTACTTTTCAGTATGAGAATTTAAGAGCAACTAATGTTATTTGGAGATAAAAGTTAATTTGTACCTTGGAAGACTATGTCATTAAATCCTTCAAATATTTGGGTTTCAATCTTAGTTTGGTTTACTTTGATTAATTTTATGGACAATTGTTTATCGAATGGTCTTCGTTGAAATTTGGGTTTTTTTTGGAAAAATTTTGGAGATTAATAATAGATTTTCTTTTTATAAAGGATTATACTTCTGTGGATTATATGATCTCATACTAACAATTTTGGTTTTGGATTTTGTCTAAAGACATGGGAAATATGTAGTTCTATTTTGTGGATTAGGTGATTCTCAATAAGTTGATTATAGTACTCTTAATGAAAACAAGTCTTCCTAAATACTCGTCTTTTGGAGAAAATATAAGTTTGATTGAGGAATCTAGTAAAAGTTGAAAGTGTATGTGACAAGTGAATATGTTTCATTATGATTTAGTTAAGCTCAAAAATAAATTCCTCCATGAAGAATAACTTAAAAAAAAATTTGTCTGTTAACTTTTCCTACTGGGGAATCAAATACCGTTTAACCCATCACAAGTTTGTGATTTTCTTATGGTTAACTTTCTCCTAGACATGTTTACTATCACTCTCCCTCAGAACATGACCCTTTTTTTTCTTCCATATCCATGTTTTCCTACATGGAATCCTAGTATAGGTTAACTCGGGTGACCTTTGTACTTCTATCCCATTCTTTTAAAGTGATAGTTTTACTGACTCTTGTTCCGATGTGGGATTTTCAATGAAGTTTCCAAGCCCAATTTTAAAATTGAGAGGATGCAATTCCCAAAAGGGGGGAAGGATGTAACACCCCAGGTAAATAAAGAATATTAAATTTTCATATTTATCCATATTTTTTGAATAAAATATTAATATTATATTAAAGGGAATGCTATGCTCGAGGGCGTACCCAATACGCAACAATGAGTTTTTTTTGAAATCTTACGTTGCACTCTAGTAATAAAATGATATTATTTTAAAAGGTAGTTAACGCCTATTTTTTGTAATGGCAGGAATGAACGGAACAAACTACAAAATGATTATATATGTTTGTCAAATATTTTTACTTTTATCCAATAAATTTTGGAGGCTTAAAATGCAAATGAATCCAATTTTAAGCATAAATCTTATAATATTCATTAAAAGGTCGATTAACCACCTTTTGATGGAGAACCATTTTTAAATATACTTTTGACAATTTTATATGTTTTATTTGACAAAATAAAATCCTTCTTTAGAATCTGGACATCAAAATTCATTTTGTGTAAAATCTCGTTATTTTTTCCGATAAAGATCATTTTTATTGAAAATGTTGAATTTTAATTCAAAACCTCCTTTTAATCTGATTTATTTATATGGATAGATTATATTATTAATTTAGATTAAATTTTATTTAGAATATATTTTTACCATTTAATCTAATAGTGGTATTTGGAATTAATTTCACTTTGAAATTGTAATTAAACTAGTATCAATATTTTAATATATATTATTTCCTAAAAACACGCTATTTGTTTTGACTGTTGGAATTAATTATTAAATTAATTAATGCAACATATATGTTTTTAATTTTGTAAAATATACATCATTTTTTAATTCAAAACATCAAATATATCTTAGGGTGAATTTTTGGTATTTTTCTGAAAAACTTCAATTTTTGATTAATAGTGAAACCACTAAGTGGTAGTTTAAAAACTGATTTTTCATTTAAATGAATATTTACCACTTCTGTGTTTTGAATTTCAAAAATCCTACATACATGGTTGTCATTAGGATGTAAAATGTGGTTCAATGGGATTAAAATAATTTTTTTTGGTGAATAGTAACTTTTAAGTTTTTAATCGCGATTAGAGGTAATTAGTGTAATTCAAGGTAAAAATAATGTTTTAATAATATGAAATGACCTAGACACATGTCATACCCTAATTGGATGTGTCATGGCCGACCAAGACAATCCATGGGTCAACTTGGGGACCCCATTTAGCCACTTTGGTTGGAAAATGACATAAATAACTTTTAATTTAAAGTTAAAATAAAAATATCACAAGCATGAGATGTTTCACTAAAACAATTTTTAAATGGGGTTATACAAGTCATATTTTTTACTATAAATATTAATTAGAAATCTAAAAATATTTCCTACGTCATGATATTTTTTTATAATTTTTAGACATTATATAAATTAAATTATTTATGACATCATGATGATGCAGTGACTGCCTCATTAATAAAGGATTTAAATAAAATGAATAGATAATGTTAAAACTATAACTTACACTTGTCAAAGACCTATTGGATGAGTATATTTCGAACCCTTACCACATTATAATCGAAATACATCAATTTGTGATCTTTAAAATCCGAAACTAATTTGAAAATAAAGTATCATTTTGTAATTTTCCAAGAGTGCCCCTCCTCTCCTCTTATAAAAGGCCTCCACCTCTACCACCTTACCCACACCTCTCAAGCCTTTGGCTCAGCCAAACACTGCTCATTTTGCCTCTAAACATCCCTGTCTTACTCCTAGAATCCTCACATTGGGCAGATGTCTTCCCAACGAAGCCTTTGAGCTCAAATCAAAGAGAGATACTCGATTTTAAGGTAATGTCTTCACTTGTGTTATTTTGTTTTATTTTGCTTCTCCAACCCCCTAAACTCTTTTTATTCATCTCTTTTGTAAAAAATAAAGTATCTTAAATATACTAGGATGTTGTTATAAGAATTATTTGAGATACACTTACATACAACTACATCTAATGGTTAAAGAACATATTGTTTCTGTGGATGGTGAATTTCTACCTCACGATACGACGATTGTTCCATATTTTTTTAACACCTTCAAAGGTGGACATTAAGATGTCACTGTATTGAAATATGATATATAATATGTATATTTTTTCCTTAATCTTCGGTATTTTTCATTTATGGCATACATTTATGGTTTCCATTATGGGTAAACATGATATCTTCATTTTAGGAAGTGCGGACTACCACCCCCTCAAAGTGATTTGATTCGTTAATTCCATATGTGGGACGTATAAAGGATGGAATTAATGGTATTACATAAGATATCCTACTGGAATTATAATATACCTTTATATCATTATTATTTCATTCCATTGAATACAAAAAAAAAAGAAATGAAAGTAGTGTTCATGCGTACGTACGGCTTACCGTCTCCATGAACGGTACATTTCATTTCTTATCTCCAAATGTTATGTACTATTACAAGTACATAAATATAATGGATATATATGTAATATATTACATCTAAATTATGGATATCATTATGGAATTATAATATATATATATCTCATTTTATTTTAATTTCATTAATATGACAAAAAATGAAAGTAGCGTTCATGCGTACGTACGGCCTACCGTCTCCATGAACGGTGCTTTTAATTAAAAATGATATGGAATAGTATAAAATGAATATATACTGGATATATATGATATTTAAAACATCAATACTATTCTGGATATGATGTACCTATAACTACATGGAAAGTTCTTTTCCAACAAGTTCAATTTTTACTCATGTACCGAACATCGAAAAAAATGTCTGATATGAACTCACTTTATTAACCAATTATTATAACATTATAATATGTGATATGAACTGAATAATAATCATTAAAGTATGTCCTTAAGAAATTATAAATTGATCAAATTTTATTATTAAGGAGATTAAAGAACGATCGAGTCATGTCGGACACGAGGTAAGGGATCCGACCTCTCTCTTTCTTTCCAAGTACCCTCTTTTATGTCATTTCATTTATGATCCATGTTCTTATGTTGTAGGATGTTGTTATAAATTAACCATACTATAATATGTATTTTAAAATGATGAGATACCCCCTCTTACTATCATCAATTCATTTTTAGAATTTTTAAGTGGCGCCGTTAGGCTGCCGAATTTTCGTAAGAGATCTAACCTCTCTCTTTCTTTTAAAATACTCTACTTTATGTCACTTATTTTAAGATCATATTTCTTATGTTTGGGGAGGTTCTTTTATATTAAACTTTCTGTACATTTTATTTTAATATGATGAGAGATGCTATTTTATCTCATCAATCCATTTTTTTTGAAGTTTTATGTGGTGCTGTTAGGCTGCCGAATGTTCATAAGGGGATTTTCATCTCACTTTTTTTTCCCGTGAGATTCATGCTACATTGGACACTATTTCCTTTTGTGTGGTGTATGTACTGACCATTATTTTACTATTTGTATAATATACTCTTATTTATGGGTAGTTATATCTTCATTGTATGACCCTTCCTTCATGGGGTGTACGTTTCGAAAGTTGCCTAAATGAGTAAGGGAACCTTTCACACTCCGCTTTTAAAAAGACTTATTTTGTTATGTCTTTTAATTTACTTATTTTTATGTTGGGATATGTTATTATATATCCTTATTGATGTAAATTTTATGTCCATGTGATGATATACCATTTTCTCGCTCATCAACTAATGTTATTAATTTTAAAGTGATGTCGTTAGGCTGTCAAATTTTACCAAGGGAACTTCTTAACCCAATTTCGATTTCTTTGGGTTCACCATGTACTCATTGAATATGTCATCCTTTGAATATGTGTGAATGACCTTTTATTGTTTAACACTTTGTATCCACTTATATTGGGTGTATTTATATTTGTCACACAAAATTATGATATTGATTTATCCTTAATTTAAGGATACCTTCTTTGTAATGGATTTCATCTCATTTTCCATTTCTATTGAGACTTCATTATTATTATGCACCAGTTCAATATTATATGGTGTATATACTGTCCTTTGGAATATTATATCATCCCTTTATTCTCATGATATTATCAAGTTCGGATTAAATGTTATTCCTCAATTATTGTATTCAAGTGTCACTCATTTTGTTAAAAACCCTTTAACTAAAATATCATTTTAAATGTTTTAATGATTTATTCTTATAAATATTTCTCATTAATATCCATGTTTTAAAAATGGTTTTAAGGATTTATTTATATGGATATTAGTGGTTTAAAATTTTAAAAGCTTCAAAGTGGTATGGGACACTTTGATTCAAAAATCTCTTTATTAAATGTTTTAAATGGTTTTGAAAATGGTTTTTAGAATGGATTCATTATTTCAATATCTTAAAATGTTATATTGTTATTGCAATGTGTGAATGTTATATTTCCTTTATTCTTAAGTTATGTGCTATGATTATGTTATGGTTCTTGGGCATTGTTATGAAGACGGGTGGTTCCGTGATAAACAAATGCGGGTGAGCCCGATATAGCTCTCCAATGCATTGGGTAACGCGAAGGGGTTAAACGTTAAGGTTTCTCCGAAGAGATTTAGGAAATATATTGTGATGGGTATTCCAAACGTAACCAAGAGGGTTAATACCTACGTAAGAATGTTATGAATGCCTCAAGTTACCTTTATGTCTTATGATTTCTATGATTTATTCATGATTTTATGAGGTATGTTAAAGTGCATATGTTTTATGGGTAAAGTATGATTTCATTCTTATGTATATATGTACTCATGTTTCATTTCCATACTTTTTATTACCCTTATTGAGCTTTTTATGCTCATCCCAAGTTTTTGAAATGTTTTCCATAGGACTAAAAGTTGAATAGTGTCAAGGATGAGATCAAGGAAAGACATGCTATCTAAAACATAGAAATAGACATGTTTCTTTTTAAGTGTTTTTTTTATTTTATGGAAACTTAGTAGAAGTGTCTACTATGTAATCTTTTTATGTGTAATAGTTATGAACTAATTCTATAAAACTCTAAACCTGAAAAGATCCTCAATGTGAATTATTCATTTACTTCAATATTAAGTATGGTTTAAGGCTGGGGCCTTATAAAACAATCCATTGGATATTGGTGAGACTCTATAATCCTACACAATAAACACCCTACTAGAACCTTCACAACCAAGAATGAAAAAAATTCATAAATTAATCCCATACAGTTATATCATTACAAAATCCATCGATAAAACCCAAAACACCATAGTGGCCTTCGAACCTAACTAGAAGGGATTTATTAAAATGAATATGGTTGAAATGTATAGCAACCTAGAATTTTCATACATAAATATCACATCTTAATAGATTAATATTAATTACATAACATAACGATCCAGACCATAATTCTACAGTTCTAGTGACTTTGGAATCATTGACACATAAACAACAGGTTAATAAGATTATTCTGTTATGTTCCTCGTAATGATAACCCTTCATATACTTATCATTCCAAAAACCATCATTCATAACATTAGGAAAGGAAACATTATAATGGGTGAGATCAAATGCTCAATAAAGGTAAGAAAGGGATATATGAGTTATGTATTGAGAATAACTTGAACATAAGGGTATGAGAACATGAACATAGCATTTTAAAATCATACAATTCATATTATAAATATTTTTATTGATTCACATAATAAATCTTGGAATTGCTTAAGACTTGAATCATAATGGAATCAAGGAACATAAGCCATGGAATCATAATATTGGCATAAGGCATGAATTGTAGAATACACTTATGCATAGAAAATAGTTTACTTAATAGTAAAGTATCATTTTAGAAACTATCATAGAGAATTTAGTTTACTCCAAAAACCAATATAGTAGTAAATTTTCACTCTCATGTTTTTCATAACGGACTAGGTTCACTTCCCAAACCATCTTAGTAGTCGTTGTTCAATCCCATGGATATCATAGTGGACAATGTCACTTAAAAAACATGGTTCACACATCATTACAACACTATTTAAATCATGAGATACCAGTCATTACCTAATTTATTGTAGGGATATATAGGTCCCACTCATCATTGGCTTTAATGTGACCACCATCATTGGTTGTAATGTATCCACCATCCTTGGTTATAACATAACCACTATCATTGGTTATAACATAACCCTCAACCTTGGTTATAATGTAACCACTATCCTTGGTTATAAAATAACTAGAATTAAATATTTTGTACCATATATTTGTGTGACATTAAATCATAAATCAATCATTATATCATCACATCATAACCTGTGAAAATAAATCGGGTTTCATAAACATTTAGTTATTTCACTATAGAATAACCTATGGAAAATAAATGTGTTTAATAAGAATCTCATAAACATTAATATTAACCATCATGAAAAACATAAAAGTTTTAATAAATAGAAAATATCCTTATTAATTAATAATTATAATTAAATTATGTCATCATAGATAAAAACTACTTTAAAAGAACACTGAAATATTTCTTGATGAAAATAAACCTTCCATTTTAAAAGTATCTTTTAAAATAAAAATATTTTCAATAATATAATAGAAATAATTTTCTTTGAAAAGAAAAATTCTAAATTTTAAATTAATATTTAAAATATTGAGTTTTCATGATGGAAGGAAATTTTTTCATGTTGTATAAGTTAAAAGAAATCCATTATTTCACAGCTTTGGTAAAAAATTATAAAGTACCTCATTTGGAAAAGAACAAAAATACTCTTCTAAGAAAATATTATAAAAGTAAATAAGGGGTCAAAATTAATATAAATAATAAAATAATAATAGAAAAAATATTCTTGAAAACATTTTATAAATCCATAGATATTGAATAAAAAGGCATTTCGACTGAAGAGGGAAAAAAGTTTATTTTCATCAAGAATATATTTTTGGTAGCTTGAGTAATTATGTTTAGAAAATGAATGGAAAAAATGTATATTAAATAAATATAAATATTTGAATAAAATTTATGAGTTCTTTGAGAGGTAAATCATAATATTTTATCATCTGAACATAACTGCAAATAATCCCAATAAATACAGAGACTGCAACATAAAACCTATACAATATTGGTAGCATTTGAACCACAATTCCCCTAAAATAAAGAAACATATCTGGATATTTAAACACACATAACATTCATAATAATAATAATAAAATACATTATAAGGTTGTATATATACCACATTAATGAACAAGTGGTTTATAAGGAATGTCTTCCGCATAAATAAAAGTGAGAAGAAAATAAATTACCTCAGGTCTTACTTCCTTTATATAAATTGGAACCTCCGGTATAATGAATTTATATTTATGATAAATATCTTTCATAAACATAATCATATATATCATAACATATACTATTTACTTTTAACCATTCATCACTAGTTTGTTAACAATTCTATATTAAGATCACAATTTTGGGTGATATCATATTTGTTTTTCTTGTATTTTCATTTTTTGGTAGTTTTGGTTGTTGTATTTTAATCATGGTTAAATCAAAAAAATTTATAAATATGAATTACACCATTCATTATAATGATAGTCTGTACATGTGCATGATTTGTTTTCCAATGTCGACTGATGGAAAGAAATAGTGGTAAATGAAAACTAAAATTAAAAAATATATATCATTATTAAATAATATATATATTTATAGTATTCATTAAATCTATAATTATTATCATTAAAATAAAATATAAATCAAAAAATAATAAAATTTCTTCGTGGAGCTAGTAGTCTGCATGTAGCATGATAGATTCTATCATTTATGACAATTTGGAAGGTAAGTTAAAAGATATTATATTATAATTCAAGAAGTATAAATATTTCATAAGTATCATATATAAAAATCCATTCCATTATAATACCCATTAATAAAATGTGGTGATGATAAATGAATTATATCACTACATTGAGACAATAAGTCATATATATTCCAAAGTAATATTTTCACTTCCCATTTGATGTTAAGTGGGGGAATATAAGTAATTTCATAATCATAATAAAATTTCAATATATTTAGGATAATATATTTATTATTTTTTGAAGAATATAACATATTCATAGAAAGTAAAATTATAATTGAAAAGAAATTGATCGATTAAGGAGATTACCTCTTCTTGGAAATAATTGATTTAGATCTCATCTTAAGGGATCCATGGTTGGTATTTTGGGAAGACCGACACCTTTAGAATGTGTTTAGGTAAATTTAGAATATAAATTTTTAGAGTTTTTTAAATATATAAGGCTTAATGTGATGTTAAGAAGAACAAGTAGGGGTTCCCTTTTATAATTGAGTAAGGGACACAATTGGAATTTAATAAAATATTCAATTGATGTAAATTAATTTTGATATCAAAAATTTCCCCAAATTTATAATATTTGAATATAATAAGATGAGGAGTATAAATACTCTCAACCAATAAACTTTAGAAATGATTGGGTCACATTTTACTTTTACCAATTTTTTAATCCTTTGTTAACCCTTTTAACAACTACCAGAATATTAAATGTTTTTTACAATTTAAGGGTTAATAATATTACTATAAAAGTTCCAAAGACCCATAAATGGAAAATGCTTATTTTACAATCATATAATATTTATTTTAAAAAATATGATATTTTCTTTTAATTCTATATCATTTAATACAATATTATGTATTATAAAGTATCATTAATTTTATTCTTAACACTACTAATTTAATTTTAATTTATATACATAAAGAAAATGGGGTATTTTAGATATAATGATTTAAAACTTCCATAATATTTCTTATTGATATACATAATTCATGTTACCTATGAAATTATTAAAATTATATCACATTAAATATTTTAAAATATAATTTTATTTTCTTCTATTATTTGAATAAATATTTTACTTTCATAGAAAAAAATTAAGTTAATTATATTGTTTCTAAAAATTATAAATAAATTTCTACCACAAACATAATTTCAATAATACCAAAATAGATATATAGAGTAGAAGAGAAATCCCTTTTTTTACATTGAGAAATTAAAAGAGATATTTAAAACTAAGGGGTTCTGTACTGTAACATTAATTGCATTAAATATTACATAGCTCATTTTCCTAGAAACGTTTCCATTGGAAAACTGAATTTTGAACTTGAGGTGATAATAGTATAATTAACTTAAAAAAGTAAGAATTAGGATGACAAATTATATCCTTATCACTTATTTTTAAAAATGTTTAATTAGATTTACCCCTTACTGATGTTCTAAATTTTATTGTTGGTACAATTTATATTGTCAAAAAATAAAAGGGACCAGTTTAATAAATTTTAGCCTCATGACTATAAATAATGAATATATTTTATCATATTCAAGTCATATAATTGGAATAAGTTTTTTTTAAATAAGTGTGCAAAACGTGATGAGTCCCACATTTAGAAAAATACAGTTTTAAGCATAAAAAATTATTTATTAATATCCCATGCCTAGAAAAATATTTGATGAATGTTAAGATATTTTATTTAATATATATATATAAATTTCTTTAAAGTAAATAAAAATTGTGATTAATTTAAATTTATTAATTCAAAAATAGGTTGTGCACATGGAAACAGTTTTTGAAAACAATGCCTTTTTATATATAATTTTTTATACTATATTCAAAAAAAATTGATTCCAATAAACATGGGTGTATTAATTTAAATATAATTTTAATCTTTTTTCTTTAAATATATTTTAAAATAGTATTTAGCTTTTTACATTCTTGAAACCAAAAAATATTTTTTTAATAAAAATTATTATTTTTTAATATTTCTTAGAAAATTAATATTTTTAAAAAACTTATCAAAATATAATCATAAGATAATTTTAATATACTTCCTTTAAAATTTTATTTTAATTTCCTTAAATTCTGAAAATTTTTATAAATAAATAATAATATTTTCTCACATAATAAATAAAAACCAATTTTAAAGAAAATGTATTTTTGAAGAAATTTACAACATTACAAAAAGTTGAGTGATAATTTCCTAATAGTTTATCAATACATTTATATATATTTTATAAAGTAGTTTATACTATTTATATCCATGTATTTAATTTATATGTTTTATCTATCACATTAAATAATATTTTAATTGTATATCATGGTTTATGTAAACTTATTGTTATATGTAATGCTAACCATCGATGAAATTAAAATTATTCGAAAAATATATTTCATGAAATACCAGGTTGTTACATTATAACCCCATAATGAATTTTATTATTTATATTTATCACTTTGATGTAAATAAATGTGGATATATTTTCCACATTACATCCTCCAGTTCTCATGTATCTTCTTTGGATTGGTGATTTTTCTAGAGAATCTTCACCAAGTGAGTAGTCCTATTACGTAGTGATTTATCTCTAGTATAAAAGATTTATACTGGTTTTTATTTATAAAAAATATCATGTTCTATGGTATTACCTCTTAATTTAGTACATGTGTTGGATCATGTATGTACTTCCCAAAGAGTGATACATAGAACACATCATGAACTTTATTGATGTTCTGTGGAAACGCCAAGTGATATGTTAACATCCCTAATCAATCAAGAGTCTGGAATGGGAAAATATACCTATGAATCATATTTCTATTATATCCAAATATATTAACCTTCTTCCATAGAGATATATTTATAAAAACCTTCTCAAAAACATCAAATTTCAGGTTACATCGATGATTTTCATTATAACATTAATGTCGACTCGGAGATGCATTGTTGCGCTACTGAATGGAAGTAACATAATTTATCATTTCCTTAGCTATCTCAAAATAAAATAACATTATTTATCTAATATAATCTTTAATTTTTTTGGTAAAATTCCACTTCATTTCATAATCTAAATAATATTAAATATTTTGTGTTTCATTCCAAAAGCACTAAAATTAACTTTTAATGAATCATAAGATCTAAAAAGACATCCTTCTACCACAAAAAATTTAAAAACCCCAAAATATAGAGCACATGTTATCCTATAAATTCCTAGTTTTAAATTAATCCATCACAGAAATATTAACCTTAAGGATACTTTAAAATATGATAGGCTATAATTTAATCACCAATATTGGAATGATATAATCTCATACCATTACATGATTAACTTGATGTTTATCTTGAAATAATGTTAATCACTCATAATTTCTCATATAAAAATTTATATTCTATAATAATTTCCCAAAATTAAGTTACAATTAAATCATATACTATTTTAAAATACAATTCACCTTTTAATACATAAATAAACTCCTTTTATAACCAAAAAAATTCCATTAGAAGTATGGGTTCATCCTTACTACAATATATTATCATAATTTGATTTCTAATATTAAATGTGATTTCATTATTCCAAAATCTATCTATAGAGATCCAATAAATGATCAGAATCTCATTAAATTTCAATAAAGGATGAAAAATATTATTTTCATATTGAATATTCATAATATCATAAATATTAAATCCCCAACCCTCAAGTGTTGGATAAAAGTTCCCTAATTTTCACAGTTCACTTAAAATATTGTGACTACTGAGTATTTACCTTTTTCATTTTACTTTAAAGGTTGATGTGTCTTATTATCCTCATTATCCCTTGGATTACGGAATTAATTCATATAATTCCTAAACTACTTGTATTTATAGAGTTGGATTGTGAGAGGTGAATTATGTAGATCTTTCTATCAATTGACATCTTTACCTAAATTCTTCCCATTACATAGAAATTTGGATTCTTTATCACATTCCTTTCCACACATAAAAATTTTAGCATTCCCTTTAAGAAAATTTCCCATATGTTTCCTTCCATCAATGAGAATAAAGGAAGGATCATATTCTTTTCTTCAAAGTTTTTATATTTCTCTTTGAATTCCATATTTATTCTCTTATTATTATAATGAGATTTATAGGTAAATAAAATAAACAACTCCCCCATAATTTCACATCCAATGATTTATTTCATAGCTAATGAAGTCCCTTATGGATAATTCACCTTAAATACAGGGTTTTAAGCCAGTGAAAAATCGATCAACATTATATTATGGTTGGATGATATTGTCAGAAGCATACAAATCAAGTATTGTAAAATTTTTCTTTATAGGAAATAAAAAATTTGTCATCCTTATTCTCAAGATCAAGGAATTACTTCTATATTTGTTTGAAGAAAAATAGGAAATTAGTTTTTTTAAAACATGATCTTAAAATCACCCCACTCAATGGAGTAAATTTCTTCTTATTGCATCATATTCTTGTTGGGAGTCCATCATTGTTCTTCTTCACATCCAAAATGAATGAAATTAAAAATAATTTTTTCACATTAAAAAACCTATAGAAATGAAAATATATTTTAAATGGTATTGATCAATTGATCAACAACTTATATATTAGTAGAACATATAAAGTCTGATTTTTCCTCATGAAGATCTCAATAGAACTTTCTACCTTTTTTCATTTTGAATTTTATTATGATCTATATCTTAAGAAATTTGTGTGATAATAAAAAAAGATATTTTATTCCAGATCCTATAACATTTAATTTCATATAAGTAAAATCATTTCATTTTCCATCTCAATCATAATTAACAAGTTTCCTTAGTGTTACAACCATTTAATAAACCCAAAAATAATAGTGTGAGAAATAATGAATGTGTTAGAAAACCACATAATCATGAAAAATAATTTCCAAGATGTATACATCCTAACATATTCTTCAACGACACATTATTTTTAAACTAGGTCATTGATGATCTTTACCAAAACTTTAATATTTTATCATATACTTAGACTAATACTGAGGGTTCTCCCTAAAGTTATCTCTTCCTAGTTTCTAAAGGTTAACCAAACCATTTTCTGATACTTACTATAATAATCTCGAAATTTTATGTTGAGATATCACATCTTAACAGATGAATATTCATTACATAACAGAATTATCCACACAAAAATCATATAGGTCCAATGCCTTTGGAATCTTGGACCCATAAGAAATTGGTTCATAAGAGTATCCCTTAATGGTCTTCATAAATAGAACCCTTCTTAGACATATTTATAAAAAAAAGTTTCATTTCTTCCAGGGGAAAGGAAACATAAGAAAGGGTCATCTCTAATTACCAGTAAGGATAAAATTGGGAGATATTAATGATCAATTGAGAATAGCACAGACACTAGTGTATAATAACATGATAATAACAATTGACAATCATACCCTATATATCATAAATGATAATCTTATATCATGTCATAAATCTTGGTGGTACATAATGCATGAATCATAATGGAATCAATTTTCATGTTCTATAAAAGCATAACATTGGCATAGGATATATAATTTTGGAATACATATAAGCATAGAAAATAATTTTATCTATAGTCAATGATCATTTAAAATTCTTTCATAGTGGATTGGGTGAACTCCCCAATCCATTATAGTAGTATAGTTTCAATCTCAAGACAATCATAGTGGATTGGGTTTTATCTCTGTACTATCAAAGTATTCATGTTTTAATCCCATAACTATCAAAGTGGAAAAACTAGATTATTTAACTTGGTTCACTCCCATTAAGGTCTTATATTTATCATGAGATCTTATTATTTATCTAATTAATTTGGGTTTGATATAAGTCCCACACTTCCTTAGTTATAAGATAACCTACATCCATGGTTATAACATAACAATCATCTTTAGTTATAATGTGACCATAGTCCCTGTTTATAATTTAACCACAATCATTGGTTATAAATTAACAAATTTACTTGGTTATAATGTAAAAATGACCACATAATGATGTCTATACATATATGTTCCACAAGATCATAAATCATTCATCATATCATCACATCACAACGACTGAAAAGAAAATAGTGTTCATAAACATTCCATCAATTTAGTATAGTATAACCTAGGGAAAATACATGGGGTTCATAAACATATCATCCATATAAATATCATACATCTAGATAATTATTAAAAATATTTTAAATGAAAATTTTCACCAGTAATATATAATAAAAATCAAATTATGTTATTATATAATATAATTTCTTTAAAAGATCACTGAAATATTTTTTGATGAAAAAAACCCTTCCATTTCTAAATTCAATTTTAAAATATAAATATTTCCAAAAAATTATAGAAAATATTTTCATTCTAAATAAACTCAATATATTTTGATTTAATTTAAAAAAATATAATGTTCATGATGGTGTAAAATTTCATTCAAGCCATTTAAATTAAAAGAAACTATCTCGTTCACATTTTTTGTAAAAATTCGAAAATTACCTCATCTGGAAAATGAAAATAATATTCATTTCAATAAATTTGGTAACAAAATAGATCATTGGTAAAAATTTATTTAATGAATCATATGAGAATAGAAAAAGAATTCTTGATTTTTTTATAAAAACATTGATGTGAATGAAAAATATTTTCTGTTAAAAGAGAGAGATAATGTTGATTTTCCACAAAAATATTTATTTTGGTATCTAGAGTGATTAAGGTGAAAAAATTATTAAAAACATTATTTTAAATAAATAACCGTATTAGAATAAAATTCATGAGTTTCTTGAGAGGTAAATTATAATATTTCATCATCAAAACATAACCATAAACAATCCTGATAAATAGTGAGACTATTTCATAAATTCCTTAACACTTTGGTAACATTTGAATCATAATTATTATAAAAGAAACAACCATATAAGGATATGTAAATTCCCCTAACATTTATAAGAATAATCTTAAGATACATTCCTGGGATGTATATATACCACATAAAATAACAATTAGTGTATAAGTCACACATCCCATAGAAATAAAAGTGGGATGAAAATTCACAACCTTAAGTCACACTTCCTTCTTACACATTGGAACATCCTTTACAATGAATATATATTTATAATAAATTAGTTAAAGAACCATAATAATTTATATCATACCATATATGATTTATATATAACATTTTATCACCTAATTTGTTGGGCATAATGTTGCATTTGTTGTCATTAATGTTTTAATATGTGTATGGGAAGTTAATGAGTGAAGTGGTGATGATGATTGAAGTGGTTATGCTAAAAGAAATTCTATTGAATCAGTGAAGAGACCACTTTTATTATGAATTGTATGTTTTGACAAGTACTGTAAATAATTATTGGTTGGAAATGGTGATCAATGAGATGGGAATACCTCATTGTAAGAAATCTGATGGAATTGTTACAAAGATAATGTTACATGGAGAATCACTATTCATCAAATGACATTGGATTTAATTATTGAACAATCTCTATAAAAAATCAGATGACTGTTTCACTAATCCTATGTTCCAAAACATGTTTTAATGAATGAAACATTGTTACACCATTTGAAGATATCCAGGAAATACTCTATTGCATGATGATTTTGGAATATCCATCCAATGATTTCTAATTGGCGGAGGTTTGAGAAAAAAAATGTGATCATAAATGATTAAGAGGTGTGTTAAAAGTGTTTTTACATTGGGTAAATTCTTGAAGTTATTTGGAAGTAAAATTCCAACAAGAATAGAAGAAGAGGAATTATTCTTGTGGAAGATGAAGATTAAATTCCTATGTTGACTGGTGATGCATTGATATTTACTTCCATTATATTTATACATTGGTGTATATAAGTGTTTATATGTTAATGATTCAAAAAGGAGGTTCCCGCCCAAAAAGATAACCATCCAGCTTCAACTAAGGGTATTTACAGGACACTTGGTCAACCACACCCAAAGGAGGCTAGACAAGGCCAGACTGCAGGAGGTATATAAGAAAGGCCGTGTGTAAGCCTGAAGGATCGCATAGGGTAAGCCCGTGTATAAGTTTGAAAAAAGGCCCACATATTGGGTGAAAAGAATGCCCGTAGAAGGGTACAGGGTGGTTCCTAGAGGGGGAAGAAATTTTTGAGCCGCTGTTGATGCGTCTTACATTATAAAGGATATCCAAACCACAGTAGGTTTTGATGTGGGAAACAATCCATGTGTGTAATGTTGATAGTTTAAAAACATTTTATTGATCATGTCCATCCATTTAATCTCACCTGACATGTTGTCCATATATCTAATCTATATCCACTCATCTTTTCACTGTCGTCCATGTTTGATCAGAGTTTAACCAACGATCATAGATCATCCATGTCATCATCTTCAACCTTCAATCACCTGAAAAATACAACACGATATAGATGAAGATGAACCTTTATGATTGTGTTTATAGCCACCATTGATAATCTATATTACAACATGAGGATTGTCTTGATAACATGAGACCATACATGAAATTACATTTATATGAATGAAACAAAACATGGAGATCACATATGGCTAAAATCAAACAAAGTTGTCGAGGTTTTACTATACATTCAATGGTTTGGAGAGATGTTTTTCATGCATTCATAAATGCATGCACGGGTGGAATAAACCAAAAAAAATAATTCCTTGATCAAAAGAAAATATCTCTGGTTTATCATCATATCACATTCGCATTTGAAGATTTCAAAGATGAGGTTCTTGGGAATTCAAAGGTATGATTTAAATGACGTTTTTATAGGGTTTGAACATATTGAAATGATGTTATCCTCACCAATAAATAATGATCCCTTGACTGAGGGTTTTTTGTTGTTGAAACATTTTAAAAACCTCTTGTTCTGAAGAAATAGTGCACCATATAGAGTGGGTCTGCCTAGCTATTCTTTCAAGAGGAATGAAGACCTCCTTGTCATAATCCTATGTGAAGGAGAAGGCCCTCATGAGAAATCAAAAAGTGATTTTCACTCTTGAGTCACTTCGTGATGAACTGGTTTGTGAATCCATACAAGGATAGTGCATATCACCTCCATTGTCTATGCGACACATCCATAACCACAAAACCCTTCAGGTTAGTGTGTTTTTTAGGGTTCAAAATCCTTGAGACAACCGTAGATAAGGAATATCATGCGGCCCCTTGACAGGTGAAAATCACACTCAAAGGAGCCACACAAAGAACTTGTTCCACACAGATCTTCACTTATGTGAAGAAACATGAACCCATGATCCTATGGACTGCATGATGTTTTGTGAGTTCTTGAGATAGTCTATATACACACTTTCCCTTGATAAGATGACGAATCTATGTTCACACAAAAGATATACCCATTTAGGTTTTGTTCACAAGAGTCAGTAGGGCATACTCTTACATGTTCATCACCCATGTATTTGTGATTAAAAGTATTTAACTAAACCGTTCGTGTAAAAGGAATAAAGGGAATGAACCATGTGGGTTCAGGCTATATAAAATCATATCAAAACATACATGCATGCCCATGCACACATGAAAAAGGAATTTTGACTGCATATTGAGCAAGAAGGAACTAATTGAATAGTACATGTGTAGATGCTTGACATACACACATTGAACCTAAACTATCGATACTAGTGAATAGTGTGTGTTCAGGTTTACGAGAAACACATTTTACATGCATGCAATCAAGATTAAAGACATGCATGTGTGAGAAGTAAGTGAGATACCCAAGATAAGAGGTTTTGGATGTTATGTTACCCATGAATGAAGTGGATTTGTATTGAGATTGAAGCCTAGCAGTATTAAAGAAGATTTTATATCCACATTGATAGTGTTTGAGAATCCAAGAAGATAGTCAGAGATAATATTGTGCTAGATCATTCTTGCATATTAATATTCCTGAAGAAATAATGTGCACCAATTTCACACATCTTAGTGAGGATAGTTCTTTGTCATAAGAATAAATAATTGCCCAAGAATTTTTGAAATGAAGAAACTAATCAGCAAAAGTGATCAAAATTATTCATCAAGGACAACATACCTTACCAAAGGCTATTGAATATTACTGAATAGGTTCACAGGAGAGATTTATTTAGAAATCCCGTTATGGAAGATCATCAAATCAATATATAGTGAATAACAACTTTAAAAAATGGAGGAATCTTCTACTGTGATATGGGAGCAGGAAGTATCATGTGTGATTCAGGAGGATAAGTCTTCAGTGAGACTCTAGAGAAGGCTAGTGTGATTCTGGAAACACTATGAGATGTATTATAAAGAACCTCCTTTGGGACTCATGAGAGATAAAATCTGACTCTATATTGACCATTTTAATTATTCATCTGATTATAGTGGATAATCTGTGTTGGGGAGAATAACCAACATAGGAATTAGTAATTATTTCTATCGAACATTGAAAATTGTTTTGTTCAGTGTCTGGAATTTACAATGTCACTCGAGGTAAGGCTAAGAGACATAAGAAGAATGTATCAAAGATCTAACCAGCCCTAAAGGTTTAATTTAAAAATAATTAATTTGTATAAATAAAAAGGTATCACTAATTCACCCCCTCCACCATAGTGATTTCTCATTTATCTGGGAACTTCATTTGGTACCAGAAGTCATATTACCTCTAATGATCCAACAGATTCATTATAATGTGAAGATTTTAGGAAATGCGTGAGAAACCTCCAATAGAGATTTCTTCCAAGACTCAGAATATTAAAATGAATAAATAGACAATGAAGCTGAAGAATAATCTTACTACTAATGGGGAGACACCTTCTACTGAAGGTAATCAAGAAGGTACAACATTTAATAAATATTTTTATTATTATGACTCTTCTAAAGAAGCCATGTCAAGATGTGATGATGATGGATCAATTAATGATCTTAAGTATGCACTCAATGAAAATTTTAATAATATTCATAGAGAATTGGAAATACATATTTCTACAAGAATAAAATTTATTCAATACAAAAAATTACAACTGAAAGAAGAAGCTGATTCCGTGGAAGATGCATTGGTTAAAAGGGTTGGCATGTCCATCACTCTCACAAAACTAGTGAAAGCAAATAAAGAAACAATTACTCTTTTTAATGAAAGATATGCTGAATTTTATAAATAATTTCAAGAAAGTATATTTGAGAATCAATTATTTGAGATTTTATTTTTATAAGCATTCAATGCATTTTAAAAATTGCACAATGTTTCTATGGTGTTCAAATATGCTCAACTGGAAGAAGAAAAACAAGTTATAAGAGGTTGACATTTTGTTGAACGAATTAATAAATATGCTTGAATATGAAATGATAGTTTTTATGGATAAATGAAAAAAAAGCTGAGATTAGTTGAGGATGAGATCAACTCTTTCAACATGATGTTTTTAGAACTGGAGGTCAAATTAAAGAATCAACAATCACCCCAAGGCAGAACTTCCAAAATTGATGAATTAAGAGATGATACCACTCATGTTTGCATTGAGGAATATGATTCCAAAAGGTGTATTGGATCATCTTATAATCTAATGGGAACATTATCCAGGGAGAATTAATCACGTAACCCTATTACTTCTGTTTCTACTAATGCAGTTTCATTTTCAAGTACATGTTAAAAGATAAAAGTTGGGAAGATGTGGATTGATAAAAATGTTGATACATGAATAAAAACATCAAGGATTTATAAAATAATGATTAATAAGAATTACTCTAAAAATAATTCTCCAATGAAAAAAGAAAATCCTAGAAACAACAATGAGAAAAACCAATCAAGACTGATATTACAAGAAAAATAAGGAGATTTATTAGCTATTTTTGGTGTTGTTAGAAGTTTGGGAATCAAGAAAATTATTAAATGAATAACATGTCAACATATGAAAATTATGGGAGGCCTACATTCCGGTAATGTATATGTGAATAAATGAAGAAACTTGTATACCTAAAGAAGAATACAAAGACCATGCATCATGCATATGTTGATACGAATAAAAGGTCACAAAAAATTTAGGAGAAATGAAACATACTGGAAAAGTATTCTATTATGAATATGAAAAGTAATGAAGTTAAGAAAATTGTGACAGAAACTATTCGTAATAAGATGTTTAAGCTGAATTCCAAGAATGTCAAATCAACAAAGAAAAGATGAATCTACTCTGGAATGAGAGGTCATACCATAGATCACTATTGAAAATACATGGAAATGAATGGAAGAAAGCTGAAATTAAAAGGAGAATCAATCCATGAGATGTTAGGATTCATTGAAGACATTCCTAAGTATGATTTTGATAAGTTTCCTAAGAAGGGTAACATAAAATAAATGAAGAATCCACATGGAAAACACAATCCATAATATATTAGAAGTAGTGCATAATTATCTGGCCTGATCAATTGAAAATTTCTTGAGAACATTGAAAATATGAAGATGATGTACTGGCTAAATCTAAAGAAAATGGGAAACATATCATTCCATATGAAGACAAATTCAAATTTTAGGGGAGTATGTAAACACAAGAAAACTCAAGTGTATCACAAGTTTTGTGTGGAAGGTGCAAGTAGGCTGGACATTATGCAAAAAAATGTATAACTATTTTACTAGCTCAAATGGAGATGTATAAAATTGAAAAAGATACACTAGTGGAAGCTACTTCCCAATAGAAATAAGTAAGGAAAAAAAATACACACCAGTATAAGGTGAATAGAAATAATGTGTATATGTTGATCATAAAAGATCATAATGTTAAATGGAGAGGAGACATGATAATAATGAGTACAAGAAACATTATAGCTATAAGGAATGGAGTTCGTGGGTTGAGAGGAAATTATCATCCTTATTACTTCTGTTAATAATATCACATGTGTTCCATCTTATTCTATTTTACTTTTTTTGTACAGTGTGACTAAATTGAAAGTAATTGTTGGTAAAGGTCACCCTTAATATGATAATTTAATAACAAAGTGGAAAACAACAAGTTAGACTGATTATTCAGGATTTGATATATACTTGGAATATTCCATGGTGGAAAATTACCAATATGAATATCTTGAAGATTATTTGATGATATTTTCCCCACGTTAAATCAATGGTATTTAACCCCTTGATGGGGAGAAAATATGAAGTAGTTGATATCAAAGATTATTTCATGACAAAACATTAAATTCATATAATCTATAGATGTAGAATCTTGGGGTATTCTAATCACACTTCCATCCTTTGTTCTTAATTGTATTTATCATTTAATTTAAGGGGGATTTCTTGATTGATGATAAGATGGGATAATAGTGGGAGCTCTATATTTTCATCAGAACATTTTAATATTTTTGTTGAAGTATGTTCCAGATTTTTCATTTCGTTGGTATATCTGAGTATTTACAACCCCTTGGATAAAAATTTAAACATTATGAGAATGATTTCTCCTGCATGGTTGTTTAGGGACATCTTTGAAAACCTTGGTCATATCTATGTTGTTTTCGACAATGATTTCTCCCATGTAAACTCAGATTTGATTAACTAAAGGTCATTTTCTATGTAAACCTTGTGGCATCATCCCTCCCTAAAAAATATTTAAAAATTTATAGTGTGCTTATGAGATATTTACAATAATATAAAAAGTGGTAGATTGTTGGGAAATGTAACAGCCCAAGATTTTATAAAAAATATTCTTTTTAATTTTATTAATGTCTTGTGTTGTACGCTACACCAAAAGGAGCTTGCACAACACGCATCCTTGACTTTCCTTTCATTACACGCAATCGCGACCTTCCTCGATAGCGTGTGTAGTACGCAATAACGAGTTTCACTAAACAGCGATATGCTATTAAAATGTTATTAAAACTAGCCGTTATGAATAGTAATAACCACTTTTTAAAATTCTGTAAATCTTATTTTTCAAAATGAACTTCATTTTTGGATTCGGAGTATCGAATTTAGCCTGAGGTTAAATTTTGGTACATTTCGGATAACTTTCATATTCTGATGAAAAGTGAAAATTACTAAATTATAATTAAAAAACAACTTTTTTAATCAAAATAATTAATAGTGATAAATTATTAATTGGAGTAGTTTTAAAGTATATTTAGAATATATTTTTACAATTTAATACAATGTTGGTCATTGGATGTAATTGCACATTTAAACCAGACATAAACAAGTGTCAATCTTTTGATAGATATTGTTTCTTAAAAACACGCTATTTGTTTTAACAGCGGGATTTAATTATAAAATTAATTAATGCAACTTCTATGTTATGAATTTGGTAAAATAGACTTCATTTTTGAATTCGTAATATGAAATATAGCTTAGGATGAAATTTTGGCATTTTTCTGAAAACCTTCATTTTTTGATGAATAGTGAAACTACTAAGTGGTAGTTAAAAAACTGAATTTTTCATAAAACTTAATTTTACCGCTTCTGTGAATGGAATTTCAAAAATCCGAGAGAAACGGTTGATTTCAGTAAGTAAAATGTGGTTCAATGAGATGAAAATAATTTTTGGTGAATAGTAACATTTTACTTTTATTTACCACGGTTAAAATTAAATAGGGTAATTAAGGGTAAGAATGATATTAATATTACCCTAACACATGTCCTAACTCTATTGGACAAGTTTATCTCGACCAAAAACAACCTTAAGTGTAAAATATTATCATTTAGGCCCACTTGGAAGAGATTAGGACATTTATTATTATTTAATTCAAAGAAGAGTTAAAAGAGTTAAAATCAAAGTTTATTCACTAAAACATTTTTAATATGGGTTTATACATAAGATAAATTCGACTATAAATATTCATTAGAAAGATAAAAATATTTCCTACATAATGATATTTTATTTATAATTATTAAATTTTAAATAAATTAATTTATTTATGACACAACAATGATGCAGTAATTACCATTTTAAGGAAATATTAACATAATTGATGTTATAAATACTCAAATGAATGTAATTTGAGACTTTTTATGAATTACACTAATTTTCTAGGTTACTATGATATATTAGTGTTGATTTAATCAACTTGGTTCGAACATATAATTCTGTTATGACTTTCACAAAAATCATATATCAAATAGTGTCAAAATTGACACAAAATAGTTTTTAAATCAAATATTATATTATTAATTGTTATTGTATTCCTAAAAATCTAAGGTTTGGCCAAATGACTTAGATAAGGAAATATATATTAATAATAAACAATTTGGGGTTCGTTTGGCATGTTATAGTAAGTGTATTAACTATATAGTGAAAGAAAACAAAAAGACACGGTAAAAGTTAAATTAATTAACTTAGAGTTAAATCTAATTGATAAGGTTAAAATAATACCCTAAAATTGTCTAAATCCTATTGGTTGATAGTATTTCGACCCATCCCCACTTTAGCTTCTAAATAAGACCCTTTGGAACCATTATAAACCGATTTTGACTTTAATATAAAATAATATTTTGAGATATTCCTAAGGTGCCCCTCTCCTCCCTTATAAAAGGGCACCTCCTCCCCCTCCTCCTCACACCAATTTGAGCACTCAAGCTCGGAAAAACCCTGCCATTTTCTCCTCTAAACTTCCCTAGAATAATCCTAGAGGTCCTGGTCTTCTCCAAAGACCAATATTAGTTCCTTAAGTGGAGGATTCAAAGAGGCGTTCCAAAGAAGAGGTAATATCCATTACCGATCTTTTCAATTTCTTTCTTCTTCAACTTCTTCTTCTTTAGTTGTCTCATGATAAAGTAATAACATCAGTATTACTTACATACTGATATGTTATTATAAATATGAAACAACCCTAATTCACCTTCTATCCATCCTACGGAAAAATGAAATCACCGCGCGTGCGTACGTACGGAGTACCGTCTCCACGCCGTGGTGTAATCTATTTTCCACCATCACCTTACAAGGATGGGTATAATGGTGTAATGAGTAACTATATATGATTATTATTAAGTAATATTGATACTGAAATAATATATATATATACTCCAATACAATTCCACGATCATAGGAACGATATCATCACTCGTGCGTACGTACGGAATACCGTCTCCACGATGTGATGCGACTCGTTCTACATGATCTTCATTTCATAATGATTATATAAATGAATTGAATGAATGAATATGGTATATACTACACTAATACCATTATGGAAATGAATTATCTATAACCTAAAGATAAGAATAAGAATTTATTCAACAAAACACGCATAAGAACAAAAAGTTATAAAGACCCGAGTAACAAGTAACAATGAAATATTACTAACAAGAAGCTAATAATATGACCATATATGATATCATATCAATATGTATGATTCTGGAATAAGTCAATAACATTATTTAAACAATTATACAGGAGCTTCGTACACGAACAAAGTAAATCGGACCTAAGGTAAGGGAAATATCACAATCTCATTTTTATCTGAGATTGTTTATTCATAAGTATTTACTGGGGTGTATTTTATCATCCACATCCATGTTTCATCAATATGTAATATTATTTCCATCCACCTACAATTGTTTAAATCCATTTTTACCCTTCGGTGAGTTTTTAGTAAAGAATATGAAAGGAATCTTTTGTCGCTTTTTCATACGAGGTGATTTTTTGACTTTTCCGACAAAAGTACGAAGAATGTTTTTTTAACGTATACGGCATGAATGGATTTTTAAAACATTATTTCCAAGAATCTTACTTTACAAGTTTTCAAGTTTATTTTTAATCAAATTCTTTTAATTTAAAGTTTTATGACATGTTAAGAAAGGAAAAATGTTTTTAAATAAGAAAGGATATTTTCCTCAAGAATTCATTTCAAGTGTTTTTTTTAAAACTATTTTTCCATCTAAGATGACGTTATTTGATATGTATGTTTCAAGTAAAATGTCTCTATGATTTAAATGGTTTCAGTTTTATTATGATGAAATGATATCAATTGTTTATGGATTATGATGGCATGATGTTTAAGAATCCCATTTTATTACATGGGTTATGAAATGATGAATGATTTATGATTTTGTGGCACACATAAGAATGGTATCATTATGAGATGGGTGGGACCTATATCTCCCTCCAATGCATTGGGTAATGATTTTATATCTCATGAGATAGACATGGCTGGAATGGTAGGTTATACCGGTTCAGTGAAACAGGACTGAAACGAGGGTTACTCGATTCAGAAAGGGACTTTGTCCACTAAGATAGTCTTGGCAATGAGTCTTGACTAACAAGAAATGATTCTCTATGATTATGTGTGAATGCTACAAAGTTTCATGTTTTATGTTATGATTATTGTGATTACATTTCACTGCCATGATTTACCCCATGTTATGAAATTATGATCTCTTTTGCAGGTTAAGATTTCCAAAAGTTATGTGCTTATGTATATGATGTGATTGATATTTCTTTTGTTTACCCTTACTGAGCATTTGAGCTCACCCTTTTATGTTTTCTTTTCCCAAGGATATAAAGAAAGGTTTTAGGTATAAAAAAAAGATCTTTATGGGAGATGTTGAAGATCTTTCACCACGATTAGAAGATTATATTCCGAGTTTCCAAAGACACTAAACTATTACGGTCCTTGTGTGTGTGTTTTTGTTATGTACTAAGTATTCCGCAAATGTAATGTAATGTCCATGTACGTCAAGATACGGGTCTCTACAGTTGGTATCAGAGGAAAGGTTTAGTCAACCTTTGGAAACTATGATGCGAAAACGTTAGTGAGATCCCTAGAGATATTTCTAAGGTATGTCTAGGGATGTCTCTAAGGTTAAGTATACGTATAGGTTATAGTCCTAGAATTGCTCTAACGATCTTAGAATTTAACCTAAGATGTTAGATATTGAGGGTACTACCCCTTTATTATGTTGTTTTCCCTAGCATGATTTTTGCCTCTCACACTATTCTTTTGGGATTTTAGACGATGGCTGGAACCCGAAGGAACCGTGTTGATCAATGCAATGGACAATGCAATGATTGTCCCCCTGAGCAACCAAATGATATGGGAGCTGGAATGAAAAATCTTGTAGCCATGCTCACACAACTTTCTCAAGCTATGAATCATGCAGGACTTCCAAACGAGCAAAGGAAGGAGCAACATTCTGTTGAATCCTTCATGAGGCAGCGTCCGCCTTCTTTCAGTGGGTCTACTGATCCATTAGTTTCTGAACAATGGATTAGTACTACTGAAAAGATATTTTCAGTTCTTCAATGTTCTGAACATGATAAAGTCATCTTAGCAGTATATCGTTTGGAAGGTGAAGCTGATCAATGGTGGAATCTTATCAAGAATACGAGGCAAAGAGATGAAATTGATTCCATGGAATGGGACGAGTTCAAGAACTTGTTTTTCAGTAAGTACTTCCCTCGTATTCTTCGAACGAAGATGGAGAAGGAGTTTCTTGAACTAAAGCAAAAGGGTGATGAATCTGTTGGTATATACGAAGCGAATTTTACAAGACTTGTAAGGTATGCATCTGGCATTATCATCCAACCTGAAAGTAAAGTTGATCAATTTTTCAGTGGCTTAAAACCAAGTCTTCGAAGGGCATTAGCTATAAGAGACTTCAGTAGCTATGAAGAAATTGTGTGTTGTGCTATCAAGGTAGAAATGGAAGTTGGTGTTACATATCCATCTCATGGTTTTGACAAGAAACGAAAGATGGAGTTCAAGGAGAAATCTCAGAATAATGGTGAAAAGAATATGAATGTTTCCTTATGCACAAAGTGTGGAAAGAAGCATGGTGGAGATTGTCTTAAAGGGACTAGAAAATGTTTTAAGTGTGGAAAAGAAGGTCATCGAGCAGCTGAGTGTCGAAGTAATTGAAAAAGGGATTCTAATGAAGTGAATAAAGCAAACACTGCAGAGAACGCACAACCAACACTTCAATGCTTCAAGTGCAAGGAGATGGGACATTATGCCAATAAATTCCCTAATCCAAGGGTTAGTGATGATCAACATGAGCAACCGCTTAAGGCAAAGGACAAAGGGAAGTCACATGCGATCACTATTGGCAATGTTGAATATGACAACGATGTGGTGGAATGATTAAGTTTTTATGTAATGGGATTCCAAAATAATGTTGTATCATGGAATATTGGAATATTTATGTATTGGTCTAATGTGGTATTCAAAGTGATTGAGATATTATGCGCATAATGAATGGAAAACGAGAAAATGAAATGTTTAATAGTATTCATGAGCTCGTGATTGATATAAGGACTAAGTGATATCATGGTTTGAGTATATAGAATTTTGAGGATTTTAGTATGTGGAAGGTGTTAACTTTTAACTGCATTCATGTTTTCACTAAGGTATTCAAGAGAATACACGATTAAGGACTTTGAATGTTTGGAATGTGACCAACAAAACATATCTTATGATATATGGGGATCGATGATGGTGTTAAATCTCTGGTAATCATTTTCACTATATTATGAGAGTCGACTACAGTATTATGGATAAGCCTAAAAGATTGGAATGGATTATGTTGGACATAAGTTAGTATTGTTTGTTTTTTCGATATTATTGATGGGATGTTATATAGTTTTGGAAAAAGGACAACCTGCAGGACGGGCGATAGCCCATCGCTTCGGACAAGGCTGTGGGAATCGAACCCACAACCGAAGTGCGACTGGCCTTTATCGCCTACCACTGGCCTACAGGAAGTCCCTGTTTAGTAGAAACTAGTTTTATTATATTAAGCAGTATGATATATGATGTATAAGCCCATTTTAGGAACCATATATGATTAATCTCACTATAGATCGACTTATGTATATAATTTTTGCTAACCTTTTGTTTGAGACAGATGGAATGACCCGTCATTCTATCACATGATCTGCTAACACTTCACGAATAACAAATTCAACTTCATTTATTTAAGAGATGAAGTGGAAATTGTTAAAGGCACGAACAACAGTGAGATTGTACCAAAATAAAGTAAGTATTTATTCTAATTCAAATTCTTTAACTTTAGGGAAATGATCTTGAAAACCAAAAATGTTGTCCTAGTTCTCTTATACCTGATGAATCAGATGGTACCTTAGATCGTCACAAATTTATGGATTTGTGATTACTGGCTTTTCCATAGCCATGTTCTCTACCACTCTCCATCAGAACATGATGGTTAGATTTCTCTTCCATATCCATATTTTCACCTATGTGGAAACCCAATGATTAGTTTATTTGGGTAATCGTTACATTTCATACTTTAGTTTTTAAAGCCAAGTTTTGGTATTCCTTTTTACGATGTGGGTTTCTATTAAAGAAACTTTCAAATAGTAAACCATTTATAACCCCGACGAATTTCGAGGGTGCAATTCATTTTAAGGGGGGTAGAATGTAAAAGCCCAAGATTTTATAAAAAATATTCTTTTTAATTTTATTAATGTCTTGTGTTGTACGCTACACCAAAAGGAGCTTGCACAACACGCATCCTTGACTTTCCTTGCATTACACGCAATCGCGACCTTCCTCGATAGCGTGTGTAGTACGCAATAACGAGTTTCACTAAACAGCGATATGCTATTAAAATGTTATTAAAACTAGCCGTTATGAATAGTAATAACCACTTTTTAAAATTCTGTAAATCTTATTTTTCAAAATGAACTTCATTTTTGGATTCGGAGTATCGAATTTAGCCTAAGGTGAAATTTTGGTACATTTCGGATAACTTTCATATTCTGATGAAAAGTGAAAATTACTAAATTATAATTAAAAAACAACTTTTTTAATAGAAATAATTAATAGTGATAAATTATTAATTGCAGTAGTTTTAAAGTATATTTAGAATATATTTTTACAATTTAATACAATGTTGGTCATTGGATGTAATTGCACATTTAAACCAGACATAAACGAGTGTCAATCTTTTGATAGATATTGTTTCTTAAAAACACGCTATTTGTTTTAACAGCGGGATTTAATTATAAAATTAATTAATTAAAATTCTATGTTATGAATTTGGTAAAATAGACTTCATTTTTGAATTCGGAATATGAAATATAGCTTAGGATGAAATTTTGGCATTTTTCTGAAAACCTTCATTTTTTGATGAATAGTGAAACTACTAAGTGGTAGTTAAAAAACTGAATTTTTCATAAAACTTAATTTTACCGCTTCTGTGAATGGAATTTCAAAAATACGAGAGACACGGTTGATGTCAGTAAGTAAAATGTGGTTCAATGAGATGAAAATAATTTTTGGTGAATAGTAACTTTTTACTTTTATTTACCACGGTTAAAAGTAAATAGGGTAATTAAGGGTAAGAATGATATTAATATTACCCTAACACATGTCCTAACTCTATTGGACAAGTGTATCTCGACCAAAAACAACCTTAAGTGTAAAATATTATCATTTAGGCCCACATGGAATAGATTAGGACATTTATTATTATTTAATTCAAAGAAGAGTTAAAAGAGTTAAAATCAATGTTTATTCACTAAAACATTTTTAATATGGGGTTATACATAAGATAAATTCGACTATAAATATTCATTAGAAAGATACAAATATTTCCTACATAATGATAGTTTATTTATAATTATTAGACTTTAAATAAATTAATTTATTTATGACACAACGATGATGCAGTAATTACCCTTTTAAGGAAATATTAACATAATTGATGTTATAAATACTCAAATGAATGTAATTTAAGACTTTTTATGAATTCCACTAATTTTCTAGGTTAATATGATATATTAGTGTTGATTTAATCAACTTGGTTCGAACATATAATTCTGTTATGACTTTCACAAAAATCATATATCAAATAGTGTCAAAATTGACACAAAATAGTTTTTAAATCAAATATTATATTATTAATTGTTATTGTATTCCTAAAAATCTAAGGTTCGGCCAAATGACTTAGATAAGAATATATATATTAATAATAAACAATTTGGGGATCGTTTGGCATGTTATAGTAAGTGTATTAACCATATAGTGAAAGAAAACAAAAAGACACGGTAAAAGTAAAATTAATTAACTTAGAGTTAAATCTAATTGATAAGGTTAAAATAATACCCTAAACTTGTCTAAATCCTATTGGTTGATAGGATTTCGACCCATACCCACTTTAGCTTCGAAATAAGACCCTTTGGAACCATTATAAACCGATTTTGACTTTAATATAAAATAATATTTTGAGATATTCCTAAGGTGCCCCTCTCCTCCCTTATAAAAGGGCACCTCCTCCCCCTCCTCCTCACACCAATTTGAGCACTCAAGCTCGGAAAAACCCTGCCATTTTCTCCTCTCCACTTCCCTAGAATAATCCTAGAGGTCCTGGTCTTCTCCAAAGACCAATCTTAGTTCCTTAAGTGGAGGATTCAAAGAGGCGTTCCAAAGAAGAGGTAATATCCATTACCGATCTTTTCAATTTCTTTATTCTTCAACTTCTTCTTCTTTAGTTGTTTCATGATAAAGTAATAACATCAGTATTACTTACATACTGATATGTTATTATAAATATGAAACAACCCTAATTCACCTTCTATCCATCCTACGGAAAAATGAAATCACCGCGCGTGCGTACGTACGGAATACCGTCTCAACACCGTGGTGTAATCTATTTTCCACCATCACCTTACAAGGATGGGTATAATGGTGTAATGAGTAACTATATATGATTATTATTAAGTAATATTGATACTGAAATAATATATATATATACTCCAATACAATTCCACGATCATAGGAACGATATCATCACTCGTGCGTACGTACGGAATACCGTCTCCACGATGTGATGCGACTCGTTCTACATGATCTTCATTTCATAATGATTATATAAATGAATTGAATGAATGAATATGGTATATACTACACTAATACCATTCTGGAAATGAATTATCTATAACCTAAAGATAATAATAAGAATTTATTCAACAAAACACGCATAAGAACAAAAAGTTATAAAGACCCGAGTAACAAGTAACAATGAAATATTACTAACAAGAAGCTAATAATATGACCATATATGATATAATATCAATATGTATGATTCTGGAATAAGACAATAACATTATTTAAACCATTATACAGGAGCTTCGGACACGAACAAATCAAATCGGACGTAATGTAAGGGAAATATCACAATCTCATTTTTATCCGAGATTGTTTATTCATAAGTATTTACTGGGGTGTATTTTATCATCCACATCCATGTTTCATCAATATGTAATATTATTTCCATCCACCTACAATTGTTTAAATCCATTTTTACCCTTCGGTGAGTTTTTAGTAAATAATATGAAAGGAATCTTTTGTCGCTTTTTCGTACGAGGTGATTTTTTGACTTTTCCGACAAAAGTACGAAGAATGTTTTTTTAACGTATACGGCATGAATGGATTTTTAAAACATTATTTCCAAGAATATTACTTTAAAAGTTTTCAAGTTTATTTTTAATCAACTTCTTTTAATTTAATGTTTTATGACATGTTAAGAAAGGAAAAATGTTTTTAAAGAAGAAAGGATATTTTCCTCAAGAATTCATTTCAAGTGTTTTTTTTAAACTATTTTTCCATCTAAGATGACGTTATTTGATATGTATGTTTCAAGTAAAATGTCTCTATGATTTAAATGTTTTCAGTTTTATTATGATGAAATGATATCAATTGTTTATGGATTATGATGGCATGATGTTTAAGAATCCCATTTTATTACATGGGTTATGAAATGATGAATGATTAATGATTTTGTGGCACACATAAGAATGGTATCATTATGAGATGGGTGGGACCTATATCTCCCTCCAATGCATTGGGTAATGATTTTATATCTCATGAGATAAACATGGATGGAATGGTAGGTTATACCGGTTCAGTGAAACAGGACTGAAACGAGGGTTACTCGATTCAGAAAGGGACTTTGTCCACTAAGATAGTCTTGGCAATGAGTCTTGACTAACAAGAAATGATTCTCTATGATTATGTGTGAATGCCACAAAGTTTCATGTTTTATGTTATGATTATTGTGATTACATTTCACTGCCATGATTTACCCCATGTTATGAAATTATGATCTCTTTTGCAGGTTAAGATTTCCAAAAGTTATGTGCTTATGTATATGATGTGATTGATATTTCTTTTGTTTACCCTTACTGAGCATTTGAGCTCACCCTTTTATGTTTTCTTTTCCCTAGGATATAAAGAAAGGTTTTAGGTATAAAAAAAAAGATCTTTATGGGAGATGTTGAAGATCTTTCACCACGATTAGAAGATTATATTCCGAGTTTCCAAAGACACTAAACTATTACGGTCCTTGTGTGTGTGTTTTTGTTATGTACTAAGTATTCCGCAAATGTAATGTAATGTCCATGTACGTCAAGATACGGGTCTCTACAGGAAAAGTATTTCATTTTTTGTCAATATGTGTATAGAGAGGTAATGACTGAAGTGGTGAAGATAATTGAGGTGGTGATGATTAAAGTAATGTTATCGACTTAGTAAAGACCCCACTTTGATTTTTAATTGTATTAGTTTAAAATTATTGTAAATAACCGTTGGTTGGAAATGGTGATCAATGAGATGGGAATATCTCATTTCTATCAATCTGATGAATTTGTTACAAAGATAATGCTTCATGGAGAATAAATATTCATCAAATTACATTGGATGTCATGATTGAACAGTCTCTATACAAAATTAGATGATTGTTGCACTAATCTAAAGTGCCAATACAAGTGTCAACGAATGACACATTGTTACACTGTTTGAAGAAGGCCATGAAATACTCTATTTCATGATGAGTTTTGAAGATCCATCCAACGCATTTTTATTGGATGAGGTTTGAGATAATTGTTTTTTATCTTAAATGATTAAGTGGGTTGTAAAAAGAGTTTAAAAATTGGGTACATTATAAAAGTTATTTAGAATACTGATTCCAACAAGAATAGAAGAAGATAATTTTTTCTCGAGGAAGACGAAGCATAATTTTCTATTTGAAGTGGTGAGGCATTCATGATGATTTCCATTACATTTATACATTGGTTTATACATGTTTTTATGTGGGGATGATTTAAAAAGGAGTGACCAGCTTGCAAATATGACCATCCAGCTTCATTTAAAAGGGTTTTTTGGATATTGGGTCAACCGCTCCTAGAGGAGTCCAACAAATTCTTTCCAGTAGGAAACATATGCACATGGCCATGCGTAAGACCACAGGAGCGCACAGGGGAATCCTATGCATAGGTTGAGAAAAAGGCTCACATAGTGGGAACAAATCATACCTATAGAATAGTACAGGTCAGTATCAGGATGGGGAAGAGATTTCTGAGATGATGTTAGTATGAGTAGTATTGTAAAGGATCTGCAAACTGTGGTGAGTTTCGATGTGGGACAACATAAATGCATTCAAAGTTAAAAAATATTAGAATGGTCCTAACCATCCATTTAATTGTGTGTGACATCTCGTCCTCACATCTAATTCATATCTTCTTATCAAATTCTTGGCATCCATGTTCGATCAATGTTGATACAACGATCATAGACTATATACCTTGTTATCTTAAACCTCTAATCACCGGACACAAACTTTCACGCCAAGGATGAAGTAGAGCCTCCATGATTGCGCTTCAGGACACCATGGATGATCTAACCCACGACATGAGGATTGTTTGGAAAACACGAGATCTTACATGAAATTACATTTTCATATATGCAAAAAAACAAATAACACATATGGATGAAAGAAAACAATGTTTTAGAAGCCGCACTATACATTCGATGGTTTTAGGAGATATTTTTTCATGAATTCATATAAAAATGCATTTGAGGACTACACGATAATGAATAAGTCCCCGATCAAAAGAAAATACCCAGGGTTATCAACATATCTCATCCATGTTTGAAGATTTCATAGCCTAGGTTATCTGATATTAAATGGTATTATTTAAATGACGTTTTTTATTGTATTTGAATGTAGTGTTATGTTGTTATCCTTTCATATAGCTATACATCCCTTGACCGAGGGTTTTTTTGTTGTTTAAATTTTTTAGAAAGCTCTCATTCAGAATAGACATATCACTATGTAGAGAGGTTCCATGTAGCTCTTCTTGTATGAGGATAGAGGGCCTCCTCATGATAATCCCTTGCGAAGAGGAAGGCCCCCACATGAAATCAATATGTTATTTTCACTCATGAGTCACATAGTTAAGAGCTGGTCAGTGAATCCAAATAGGGATAGTGCGTAGAAGATCCCTTGTTTGTGAAACACATTCAAAACCACAAAACCCTTCTGGTTTGTGTATTTGATTTGGATGAGAAATCCTCTAGATAATAGCATAGAAGGATGAACTTGCAACCCCATGACAAGTGAAAACCACTCTCAAAGGAGCCATATGAATAACCAATTACATGAAGATCTCCACTTGTCTGAACAAATAAGAACCTGTGCTCCTCTGTTCTGCACTATGTCTTGTGAGTTCGTAATTCAATGTACATATACACTACCCCTTGAGAGGAAGAAGAATATAGGAACACAAAGAAAATACCAATTCAGGATTTGTGTGCAAGAGGTAGTAGGGAATATTCCTACATGTTCATCTCCCATTGGATTTCTGACTAAAAGTATTTGACTAAACATTGGATCTAAAAGGAAGAAAGGGAATGAACTATGTGTGTTCGGGTTACGTACAATCATATCTAAACATACATTAATGCCCATTCATAAGTGAATAAATAACTGTTTGTGCATATTGATAAAGAAGGAACTAATTGGATAGTACATGTGTAGATACATGACATACTAACATGGAACCTAAACAATGGATACAAGTGAACATCGTGTGTTTGGGATTACAAGAAACAAATTATAAATTCCTGCAATCATGAATAAACACAGGCATGTGTGAGAAGTTAGTGAGATACCAAAGAAAATTGGTTTTTTATTCCATGAAACCCATGCCTGAAGTGTATTTTTATTGATATTGAAGCCAGATGAATTAAAGAATATCTTATATATGAGTTGATAGTGTTTGATAATCCATGAATACAGACAAAGTTGATATTGTGAAAGATAATTCTTGAATATTAATATTCTTGAAGAAATTATATAGACCACGTTCACACATCTATGTGAGGCCAGGTCTTCATTAGAAGAAGAATGAATTTCCTGAGTATTGTTTCACTAAGTTGACTGATCAATACAAGTGATCAGAATTATTGAGAAAGGCCAAGAAATCTTACTAATGGATGTTGAAGATTCTAGAATAGGTACACTAGAAAGCTAATTCAGCAAGCTCATGAGGGATGATCATTAGATCAATCAACATGGAATCACATATTCAAATAAAGGAGGAAGCTTCTCATGTGATTCTTGAGGAAGAAGTGTCATGTGTGATTCAGGAGAAGATGTGTTTAGTGAGACTATGGATCAGGACAGTGTGATTATGGAAACACTGTGAGATGTAGTATAAAGATCCTCCAATGGGACTCAGGAGAGATACAATGTTACAATGTATCAACAATTTTAATTTTTCATCTAAATATATTATAGAATCTGTGTTGGGGAGAATAACCAACAAATTAAAGAGTAGGTCTTTGTTTTGAACCATGTAAATCCATATGTTGAGTGCCATTGAATTTAAAACATCATTATAGGTAAGGCTGTGAGACACAAGAAGATTGGATTGATGATTTATCCCACCATTGAGGTTTAATTGAAAAATAATCAAATTTTAAAAAGAAAAAGGGTCGCTAATTCACCCCCTCCCCCCTCTCAGTGATTTCACACTGATTTGATCACTTCAATTGGTATTAGAGATCAGGTTACCTTTAATTATGAAATAGAGTCTTTATGAACAACATATTTTAGGAAATGTGTGAGAAACCTCAAATGGAGATTTCTTCCAAGACTCATAAGAATAGGAAGAAGAAACAGATAAGGAAGTTGAAGAAGAATCTACTGCTAAAGGGAGGACACCTTCTACTAAAGGTAATAAGGAAGTTACAACATGTTATAATTATTTTTTTTATTATGACTCTTTTCATGATGCCTAGTCAATATGTGATAATTGTAGATCAATTAGTTATATTCAGTTTTCACTCAAATAACATTTGAATAGTATCCCTAGAGAAGGGGAAAGGCATATTTATAAAAGAAGCAATGTTCTTCAATAAGAAAAATTACAACTAAAATAAGAAGATTATGCCTTGGAGGATGCATTGGTTTAAAGGTTTGGAATTCCTAACACTCTAAAAAAACTTGTGAATGAAAATTAAGAAACAATTTCTCTTTTCAATGAAAGATCAACTGAAATTTATGAAGATTTTAATGCAATTATTTGTGATAAATAATTCTCGGAGATTGTATTTATATAATCATTCCATGAATTTGAAAAATTGTACAATGTTTCTATGGTTTTCAATGCTGCTCAACAAGAAGAAAAAGAATACAAGGTAAATGAGATTGGAATTTCATTGAAAGAATTTAGAAATATTCATGAACATAAAATGATAATGATGAAGGATATTTGGAAAAATTATCTCAGATCATTTGACGATTAGAATAACTCTCTCAACATGAAGTGTTTATAACTGGAGGTGAAATTGATGAATCAACAATCACCCCACAACGGAACATCCAAAATAGATGAAAGAAGATATGGCGCCACTCATGTTTTAATTGAGGACTATGATTCTAAAAGGAGTATTGGATAATTTTTTAATCCAATAGGATCATTATCTAAGGAGAAGATATCCCATAACACAATTATATTTTTTCTACTAATGTTGTTTCATCTACAAGTACTGGTTCAATGCTAAAATATATTAATATATGGATTGATAAAAATTTTGATACATAAATAAAATCATCATAAGTGGATACAGAAATAATTAATAAGAATTACTCAAAAATTTATGCTCCAAATAAAGAATGATAATTCCAGAAATAACAATGCACTAAATATAGATAGACTAATACAACAAGACAAATGAGATTTATTGGAAACTGTTGGTGTTGTTGGAAGTGTGGGAATCAAGACAACGACTGATGGATTAATGTATTAAGATATTAAAATTATGAAAAGAATACATTTAGGTAATGTAGATCGGAACAAATGAATAATCCTATAAATCTAAAGTAGTATACATAGATGAACATAAATATCTCTCTCAAGAACATATTTGAATATCTTGATGGCTTCTGTGATAATTTCAACAGAAGTGGTCATAGATTTGATGAGGGTTGGTTTATTCCAACCCTGCATCATATAGTTGTTGAAAAAATAATAGACCACAACAAATGAAGGAGAAAGGAACCATAGTTGAAAATTATTCCATTGGGAACATAAAAAACAATGAATTCAAGCAAAGAATAAAAGGAACTATTCCAAAAAATAAGATTATGATTAATTACAATATTATCATCTCAACCAATAAAAGATGCTTCTACTGTGAAAATAGAGGTCATGTCATTGATCACTATAAATGAGCCACAAAAATGAATGGAAGAAAGCTGAAATTAATAGGGGAATCAATCTAGGATAAGATTGGATTGATGGAAGACAAAACTAAAGATGATTTTGATATGTTTCCAAAGAAAGGAAACATAAAAGAATTGAAGAATCCATGTGGAATCTCTAATCCAGAATATGTTAAGAAGGAGTGTTTTGTTATGTAGCCTGATCAATTGCAAATCGCTAGAGAACTACAAAGAACTGATGATGTAGTACTAGCTAATGCTAAGGAAATGGGGAAAAAGATCATTCCACATGAAGAAGAATTCAAATTTCATGAGAGGTTTTCAACACATGAAAACACATGTGTCTCACAAGTATTGTGTGGAAGGTGCAAGAAGGCTTGACATAATTCAAAAAAAGAATAACTGTTTTACCAGCTCAAATGGAGATGTTGAAAGTGGAAAGACATGCACCAGTGGAAGCTACTTCACTACTCGCACAAGCAAGGAAAAACAATCCACACAAGTTAATGGTGAATGTATGTAAAGGGTCCATGCTAACAATAAAAGAAAAAAAATGATAAATGGAGAGTAGGCACCAACATGAATAGTACTAGACACATTAGAGGTACAAGTAATGGAGGTCTTGGGTTGATAACAAATTCTCATTCTTTTTTCTTCTATTAAAAAGCTCACATGTGTTCCATATTATTCCCTTATTCTTTTGTAATATTTTGTTCCTACATTGTAGGTAATTGAAGGTGAAGTTCATTCTTAATATGAGAATTTAATGAAAAAAGTGGAGAACAACAGTTTGGACTGATTATTCATGATTTTTTATATACATGGAATATTCCACAGTGGAGAATTATTAACATGAATATCTTGAAGATTATCTGATGACATTTTCCACCATGTTAAATCAAAAGGATTACACCGCTTAAGGGGGACAAAATATTAAGGGTTTGAAATGAAGGATATTTTAATGAAAAATCTTGAAATACATATCATCTCTATAAGTTGAAACATTAGGTATTAAAATCACACTTTTATCCCTTGTCTTAATTGTATTTATCATGTCAATTAAGGGGGAGTACTTGATTGATTACAAGATCGGATCATAGGAGGAGATCTGTCTAATCATTTGAAAATTTTAATATGTTCGTTGAATTATGTGCAAGATTTAGCATTTCATAGATATATCTTATTATTTCCCACACCTTGGATAATCATTGGAACATTATAATTGTGATTTCACAGTCATGGTTGTTCAGGGACATAATTCAAAACCTTGGTCTTATCTCTCTTGTTTTCTACAACGGGATAGCCTAAGTAGTCATAGAGTTGATTAACTAATGGAACTTTGTTAATTGAACTATGTGACATCATCCCTCTCAAAAATATTGAAGAAGATATTCTTCAAAGGGAGGAGAACATGTTTTTGAACAGTCCCCACTTACCCTTTGCATTTAATTTCCAATAAGAGGGGGGGGTGATTTTGGCACACATACTAACTCTTATATAGTGTTCTTAAGAGATATTGACAAAAAAAAATAGAAGGATATTTTTGGGAATAGGGCTTGCATTTTTTGTCAAGAATGTTTCAATATGTGTATGGAAAGGTAATGATTGAATTGGAGATGATTATTGAAGTGAAGATGCTTAAAGTAATGTTATTGAATTAGTGAATAACCCACATTGATTATAAATTGTATTAGTTGACAAGTACTGTCCAAAATTGTTGGTTGGAGATAGTGATCAATGATATGGGAATTTCTCATTGCTACTAATCTAATGAAGTTGTTACAAAGATAATGTTACATGGAGAGTCACTATTAATCAAATGACATTGGATGTCATGCTTGAAAAGTATCTATACCAAATTAGACGATTGTTGCACTAATCATAAGTTCCAATACATGTGTCAATGAATGACACTTTTTTACACCATTGTAATAAGGAAATACAATAATCTATTGCATGATGAGTTTGGAAGGTCCATCTAGTGATTTCTGATTGGCTGTGGTTTGAGAAAATATCATTGATCTTAAATTTGTAAGAGGTGTGTAAAAAGAGTTGTGCACATTGGGTATATTCTAGAAGTTATTTGGAATTCTAATTATAACAAGAATAGAAGAAGATGAATTATTCTTGAGGAAGACAAAGCTTAATTTTCATTTTGAAGTGGTCATGCAATATAACTGAATTCCATTATATATAGACTTTGGTTTATACCAGTGTTTATATGGGGATGATTCAAAAAAGAGGGTCCAACCTGCAAATCTGACTAGCCAGCTTCAACTAAAAGAGGAAAGACAAGGATAGTCCCTAGGAGACATATGCACAGGTCTATGTGTAAGCCCGTAGAAGTGAAAAAGGAAATCCCATGCATAGGTTTGGTGAAAGGCATGTAGAGTAGGTACAAAGCGTTCCCGCTAAACGGTATGGGGCGTTACTGGGAGAGGAAGTGATTTCTGTACCTTTGTAAATGCGCCTTGTAATATAATTGATCCGAAAACTATGGTAGGTTGTGATGGGTGTTGACATCCATGTAGGTACGTTTCATTGTTTAAAAACATGAAAGTGATCTCAGCCATCCAATTAATCATTCATGACATCTCGGATGGACATTTAATCCATTTCCTCTAATCTAATCACCGCCATCCCTGTTCGATCTGAGTCAATCCAACGATCAAAGATTATCCACATCATCGTCTTCATCCTCCGATCACCCCGACCCAAACCCGCATGCCGGAGATGAAGATGAACCTCTTTGATTGTGTTTTTGACTACCATTGATGATTTAACCTAAAACCTGGGGATCATTTTGGAAAACAAGGGATCATACATGAAATTATATTTTCATGCATACAACAAAACACAAAGATCGCATATGGACGAAAGCAAAAAAAGCTTCCAAAGCCTCACTGTACAATCAATGGTTTGGGGATATATTTTTCAAGCATTCATAAATTTTTTCCTGTGAAGACTACACCACAAAGAAGAAGTCCACGATGAAAAGAATATATCCCAGGCTTATTGACATTTCTCATCCATATTTGACGACTTCAGAGACGAGGTTGTCGAAAATTAAAAGGTATGATTTAGACGATATTTTTTATGGGATTTGAATTCAATGCAATTCTTTAATCCTCACCTATAAATAGAGATCCCTCGACCGAGGGTTTTTTGTTGTTAAATTTTTTGAAAAACTCTCATTCTGAAAAATTAGAGCACCGAGAAGAGAGGTTCCGCGAAGCTCTGTTGGCGTCAGGAAAGAAGTCCTCTTCATGATAATCCTACATGAAGGAGAAGGCCCCCACAAGAATTAAACAAGTTATTTTCACTATTGAGTCGCTTCGCGAAGAACTGGATCGCGAATCCATATTAGGGACAGTGCGTAGCACCTCCCTTGTTTGGGAGACACATCCCGAACCACAAAACCCTTCTGCTTTGTGTGTTTTTTTGGTTGATAAATCCTCGAGATAGTCATGGGGAAATAATATCCCATCACCCCTTGACAAGTGAAACGCACTATCAAAAGATCCACATGAAGAACTAGTTCCACGCACATCTCCACTTTGTGTGAAGAAACAAGAAATCGTGCTCCACTTGTCTTCATGAAGTTTTCTGAGTTCTCAAGACGGTGTACATATACACCGACCCTTGAGAGGAAGAAGATTCCAGGTGCACACAAAGAATATACCAATTTAGGTTTTGTGTACAAGAGGCAGTAGTGCATACTCCTACCTGTTCATCTCCCTTGGATTGAGATTGAAAGGCTCTAACTAAACAGTGGGTGTAAAAGGAAGAAAGGGAATGAACTATGTGTGTTGGGGTTACATAAAATCCTATCTAAACATACATGCATGCCCATTCACATGTGAAGAATTAATTGTGAGTGAATATTTACCAAGAAGGGTCTAATTGGATAGTACATGTCTAGATGCATGACATACACACATTGAACCTAAACTATTGATACAAGTGAACAGTGTGTGTTTGGGTTTAAAAGAAAAACATTATATATGGATGAAATCATGCATAAACACATTCATGTGTGACAAGTCAGTGATATACCCAAGAAAAGTGGTTTTGGATTCCATGAAACCCATGCATGAAGTGGATTTTCATTGATACTGAAGCCAAGAAAAATTAAAGAAGATCCTAAATCTTAGTTGACAGTGTTTGAGAAATGAGCAAGATAGATAGAGCTGATATTGTGAAAGATCATTCTTGCATTTTAATATTCTCAAAGAAATTATGTGCACCACTTGCACACATTTACGCGAGGTTGGGTCTTCATTAGAAGAAGAATGATTTTCCCAATCATTGTTGCATTGAAGAAACTAATCAGTACAAGGGATCAGAATTATTGAGTAAGGCCAACAGAACTTACCAACGGCTATTGAATATTCATGAATAACATGGGAAAGTGTGATCCATCAAGATCATGAGGGAATATTATCAGATCAATCTACAGTGAATCACATCTTCAAATAAATGAGGAATCTTCTCATGTGATTCAGGAGAAAGAAGTGTCCTATGTGATTCAGTAGAAGAAGTCTCTAGTGAGACTCTGGAGGAGGCCAGTGTGATTCTGGTGACACTATGAGATGCAGTATAAAGAACCTCTCGTGGGACTTAAGAGAGATACAATGTGACTCTATATTGACCATTTTAATTGGTCATCTAATTGTTGTGATGAATCGTTGTTGGGGAGAATAACCAACACAGTAAAAAGTAGGTATTTGAACCGAACCATGTAAATACTTTTGTTCAATGACCTTAAATTTACATCATCATTCAATGTAATTTTAATAGACACTAGAAAAGTGGATAGAGGCTTTTACCATCCATAGTGGTTTAATTGAAAAAGAATAGTTTTTTAAAAAGAAAAAGGGATCCTGTTTCACCCAATCTTCTATTAGTGATTTCACATTGATTTGGGAACCTCAATTGGTATCAGAGATTAATATACCTATAAAGATCCAAGAGAATCTTTATGAAATGTAGGTTTTAGGAAATTAGTGAGCAACCTCAAATGGAGATTTCTATGAAGACTCAGATGAAAAGGAAGAACAAACAGGAAGTGAAGCTGAAGAAGAATCTCACTGCTAATGGGGAGACAACTTCTAGTGAAGGTAATCTAGAAGGCCCAACATTTAATAATTATTTTTATTCTTATAACTCTTCTGATGATGCCTGGTCAAGCTATGATGATGATAGATTAATTAGTGATCTTCAGTCTGCACTCAAAGAACATCTGAAAAATATCCCTAGAGAAGCGGAAAGTCATCTTTATATAAGCATCAAACTTCTTCAAGATGAAAACATACAACTAAAAGAAGAATCTGATGCCATGGATGAGGCATTGGTTAAAAGTTTTCTCATGTCCAATTCTATCATACAAATTGTGAAAGAAAATGAAGAAACAATTTCTCTTTGCAATGAAATATATGTTGAAATTTCTAAATAATTACAAGAAAGTATTTGTGAGAAATAATTATTTGAGATTGTATTTATAAAATATTTCCATGCATTTTAAAAATGGAACAATTTTTTTATGGTTTTCAAAGATGATCAACTAGAAGACAAAGCTTACAAGGTAAAGGAGCTTGACATTTCTTTGTAAGAATTGAAAATTATGCTTGAAGATTAAATGATAATGTTGAAGGAGAATTGGGAAAATAATATAAGATCAGTTGTGAATGATAATAACTCTCTTAACATTATGTGTTTAGAACTAGAGGTGAAATTGAAGAATCAACAATCACCCCAAGCTTGAACTTCCCAAATAGCTGAAAGAAGAGATGTTGCCAATAATATTTTCATTGAGGAAAATGATTCCAAATTTAGTGTTGGATAATATTCTAATCTAATGAAAGCATTCTCCATGGAAGAAGGTATCCCATAACCTAGTTACTTGTATTTATACTAATGGAATTTCATCTGCAAGTATAGGTTCAAAGCTAAAATATGGGAAGATGCGGATTGATAAAAATGTTGATACATCCAAGAAAATTTCAAGTGAAGATACTGGAATGATTAATAAGAATTAGTCTCAAAAGTATGATCCAAATAAATAAATACAATCCCAGAAACAATAATTCAATAAATCTAGAAAGACCGATAGTATAAGAAGCATAAAAAGATTTATTGGATACTTTTGGTGTTTTCGAAGTTTGGGAATCAGGAGAAGGATTTCTGGAATAATAGTTAAACATATGAAAATTATGGAAGGCCTAAATTTAGGGAATGAAGATGTCAATAAATGAAGCAACCAACAAAGATGAAGCAGAATACACAGATGAAGATAAATATGTCTCTCAAGAACATATTTGAATATCTTGATGACTACTATGTTAATTGAAAAATAAGTGGTCATAGTTATGATGAGTTATGTTTTATTCCAACCATACATCATGCATATGTTTATAATAAGAAAAAGAGAAAAAAAATATAGAAGGAAGGAACTGTAGTTTAAAAGTATTCCATTGGGAATATGCAAGACAATGATGTTAGGAAAAATTTCAAAGAAAATTTTCCCAAGAAGAAGATTAATCTGAATTCCATGAATGTCATATCAACCAAGAAAAATATTCTCCTACTTTTTAAATAGATTAAATACCATTGATCAATGCAAACAATCCATGTAAATGAATGGAAGCAAGCTAAAATTAATAGGAAAGTGAATCAAATCGAAGTTTAGATTGATTGAAGACATTCTTGAAGATTATTTTGATAAGTTTTATAAGAATGGTAACTTAAAAGAATTGAAGAAGCCATGTGGAAGCTCCAAACTAGAATATCAAACGGAGGGTTTAGTCATTTGGCTTGATCAATAGAAAATTTCTATAGAACATCAAAAATCTAATATGAAGTACTATATAATGTTAAGACAAAGGGGCAACAAATAATTCCACATGAAGAAGATTTCGAATTTCATGAGAGGATTTAAACACATGACAAATCAAGTGTATTTCATGTTTTTTGAGGAAGTTGAAAGAAGGATTTAAATAAAGAAAAAAACATGTATAATTGCTTTACCTGCTCAAATGGATATGTTGAAAATTGAAAAACATGAACCAATGGAAGCTACTTCACTACTAGCATAGGAAAGGACAAAAAATACAAACAAGTTGAAGGTGAATTGAAGTAAATGGTCCATGATGAAAATAAAAATATTAAAATGTAAACTAGAGAGGAGAAACCAACACGAAGAGTACCATACACATTAGAGCTACAAGAAAAGGTGTTCTTGGGTTGAGAGAAAATTCCTAGCTCGGTTTCTTCTAATTAGAATATCACATGTGTCCAATATTTTTCCCTTATACTTTTGGTGTATTGTATGCTTACATTTTATAGAATCTAAGGTTGTGTACATTCTCAAAATGGGAATTTAATGAAAAAATTGTAGAACAACAAGTTAGACTGGTTATTCCTGATTTTCTATATACTTAGAATATTCTAAAGTGAAAAATTATCAACATGAATATCTTGAAGATTGATTGATGATATTTTCCACCATTTAATATAAAAGGGATTACAACCCATGAGGGAAAAATATAAAGGAGATGATATAAAAGATTATTTCATGACAAATCTTGAAATTCATATCATCTTTAGAAGTTAAAACTTGAGGTATTCTAATTATATTTTCATCACCTGAAATTAATTGTATTTATCATGTCAATTAAGGTGGAGTGCTTGATTGATGACAAGATGGGATAATAGGGGGAACTCTATCTTTTCATTTTAACTTTTTAATATGTTTTTTGAAATATGTGCAGGATTTGGAATTTCATTGGTACATCTGATTGTTTCCAAACCCTAGGATATAATTTGAAACATTCAGAGCATGATTTCACATTCATGGTTGTTTAGGGACAACATTGAAAACTTTGGTCATATCTTTCTTGTTTTCTACAATGGGTTATCCCATGCATAATTAGAGTTGATTAGCTAAATGATATTTGCTATGTGAACCGTGTGACATTATTCCACTCTGAAAAATGTTCAAGAATATATTCTTTAATGGGAGGAGAACATGTTTTTGAACAATACCCAATTACCCTTTAAATTTGATTTCCAATAAGGGGGAGAAAATATTGGCACCAAAACTGATTCTTAAATATTGTGCTTAGGAGATATTAATAACAAAATAAAAAAGGGGATATTGTTGGGAATACTGTGGAATATGTTTTTAATAATGTGTCAGTAAGTGTATTGAAAGGTAATGATTGGAGCAGTGATGATGAATGAAGTGGTGATGATGATTGAAGTGGGGATTCTTAAAGTAATGTTATTGACTCAATGAAGAGGCCACATTGATAATGAATTGTATCTTTTCACATGTATTGTAAATAATTGTTGGTCAGCAATGGTGATCAATGAAATGGGAATATCTCATTGCTATCAATCTGATGAAGTGGTTACAAATATAATGTTACATGGAAAATCATTATTTACCAAATAACATTGGTTTTCGTGCATGAATATCTATACAAAATTAGATGATTGTTGCGCTAATCCTATGTACAAAGTCCTGTTTCAATGAATGATACTTTGTTACACCATTTTAAGAAGGCCATGAAATACTCTATTTCATGATGAGTTTAAAATATCCATCTAATGATTTCTGGTTACATGAGGTTTGAGATTTTTTTTGATCTTATATGTTTAAGAGTTATGTAAAAAGAGTTCACAGGTTTGGTATATTCTTGATGTTATTTGGAATTCTAATTCCATCAAGCATAGAAGAAGATGAATTATTATTAAAGAAGACAAATCTTAATTTTCTAATTTGAAGTGGTGATGCATTCTTGTTGAATTATTTCATGACAAAAATTGAAATTCATATCATCTTTAGAAGTTGAAATTTGAGGTATTGTAATTACATTATCATCCCTTGTTCTTAATTGTATTTATCATGTCAATTAATGAGGACTGCTTGATTAATGACAAGATGGGATGATATGGGGAGCTCTGTCTTTTCATTTCAACTTTTTAATATGTTTGTTTAAATATGTGCAGGATTTAGAATTTCATTGGTGTATCTGATTATTTCCAACCCCTAGGATAAAATTAGAAACTTTCCGAGCATGATTTAACATTCATGGGTTTTTAGGGACAACATTGAAAACCATGGTCATATCTCACTTTTTTTTCTACAATGGGTTATCCCATGTAGAATTATATTTGATTAACAAAAGGATCATTTCTATGTGAACCTTGTTACATCATTCCTCTCTGAATAATGTTCAAGAAGATATTCTTTAAAGGGAGGAGAACATGTTTTTGAACAATCACCAGTTACCCTTTTAATTTGATTTCCAATAAGGGGGAGAAAATATTGGCACCAAAACTGACTCATATATAGTGTGCTTAAGAGATATTGATTACAAATGAAAAAGGGGGATATTGTTGGGAATATTTTTGGAATTTGTAGTCATTAATGTGTAAATAAGTGTATGGAAAGGTAATGATTGAAGCGGTGATGATGATTGAAGTTGTGATGATGATTGAAGTGGGGATGCTTGAAGTAATGTTATTGACTCAATTAAGATCCCACATTGATTATGGATGTTATTTGTTGACAAGTGTTGTAAATAATTTTTGGTTGGCAATGGTGATCAATGAGACAGGAATATCTCATTACTATCAATCTGATGAAGTTGTTACAAAGATAATGTTACATGGAAAATAATTATTTACCAAATAAAATTTGTTGTTGTGCTTGAATATCTAAGAAAAATTATATGGTTGTTGTACTAGTCCTAAGAACAAAGACATGTGTCAATGGACGACACTTTGTTACACCATTTGAATAAGTCCATGAAATTCTCTATTTCATGATGAGTTTAAAATATCCATCTAATGATTTCTGATTGTATGAGGTCTGAGAAATTTTTTTTGATATTAAATGTTTAAGATTTGTGTAAAAAGAGTTCACAGGTTGGGTACATTATTGATGTTATTTTGAATTCAAATTCCATCAAGAATAGAAGAAGATAAATTATTATTGAAGAAGACGAATCATAATTTTCTAATTTGAAGTGGTCATGCATTCATGTTGAATTACATTATATTTTTTATTTTGTTTATACTGGTGTTTATATGGGGATGATTCAAAAAAGGTGGGGCCCACCCACAAAGTAGACCAGCTAGCTTCAACTAGGGGTTGTGTGAAAAGAGTTCACAGGTTGGGTACATTCTTGATGTTATTTGGAATTTTAATTCCATAAAGAATGGAAGAAGATGAATTAATATTGAATAAGATGAATCTTAATTTTCTAATTTGAGGTGGTGATGCATTCGTGTTAAATTACATTATATTTATTCTTTTATTTATACTAGTGTTTATATGGGGATGATTAAAAAAGGAGGGCCCAACCCGCAAAGCAGATTAGCTAGCTTCAACTAAGGTAATTATTGGGACACTGGGTTAGCCACACCCAGAGGAGGCCAGCTAAGGGACACAAAGGAGGCCAACCAAGGCTAGATCATAGGTGAAATATGCATAGGACCATGTGTATAACTGTAGGAGCATGCAGGATAATCCACTGCATAGATTGGGATGAAGGCATGCCGAGTGGGTGGAAAGCATGCCGACAGAATGGTATGGGGTGGTACTGGGATGAGAATAATATTTCTAAATCGTTGTTGACTTGGTTTGTATTATAAAGGATTCATAAACTGCAGAAGGTTTCGATGTGGGATGCCATCCATCCAGGTACTATTCAACTTTTAAAAACACGAGATAGATCCAGTCCATCCATTTAATCTCACATGACATCTTGATCACACATCTAATCCATATCCACTAATCTAATTACCACAATTTGTGTTCAATCATAGTAAATCCAACGATCATAAATTGTCTACATCGTCATCTTCAACCTCCGATCACCCAATGCAAACCAACATGCCGAAGATGAAGTCAAACCTATATGATTGTGTTTCTAGTCACAATTGAAGATCTAATGTACAACATGAGGATTGTCTATACCACATGAGATCATACATGAAATTACATTTTCATGCATGAATCAAGACACAAAGATCACAGAGGTCTGAAAGAAAACAAATTTGTAAAGGCCAAACTATACATTATATGGTTTGCGGTGATGTTTTTCTTGCATTCATAAACACATGCACACGGGGACTACACCACAATGAATAATTCCACGATCAAAAGAGAATATCCCATGTTTATCGACATATCTCATAAAAATTTGATGATTTCAAATATAAGTTTCCTAGCAATTCATATGTATGATTTAAACGATGTTTTTTACAAGATTTTAATGAGGTGAAATTATATTATCCTCACATATAATTAGAGAGCCCTCAACCAAGGGTTTGTTATTTTTGAAAATTTTTAGAATTTTCTTGTTCCGAAGAAATAGGGCACCATATAGAGAGGTTTCGTGCAGCTCTGCTTGTGTGAGTAAAGAATACCTTCTTGTGGTAATCCTAAACATAGGATAAGGCCCCCACATGCACTCAACAAGTTCTTTGTACTCGTGAGTCACTTCATGATTAATTGGGTTGTGAAGCCATATAGGGACAATGCTTAGCATCTCCATTGTTTGTGAGACACATCCAGAACCATGAAACCATTCTAGTTCATGTTTTTTTGTTGATAAATCATTATGATAATCATGGAGAAGGAAGATCCCAAGACCCCATGAACATTGAAAATCACTCTCAATGGAGCCATGAAAAGAAATATTTACATGCAGATGTCCACACACGTGAAGAAATAAGAAGCCAAGCTTCTCTGGTCTACATGATGTTTTTTGTGTTCTTCAGATAGTGTACATGTACACTTCCCCATGAGAGGAAGATGAATCCTAGGGAACACAAAGAATATACCCATTAGTTTTTTATGTGTAATAGGTATTAGGACATACTCTTATGTGTTAATCTCCCTTGGATTTTTTCTTAAAAGGATTTAATTAAACAGTGGGTATAAAAGGAATAAATGGAATGAACTATGTGTGTTTGGGTTACATAAAATCATATCTAAACATACATTCATTTCCATGAACACATGAAGAAAGAATTTTGAATGCATATTGAGAAAGAAGGAACTAATTGGATATGACATGTTTAGATTCATGATGTACACACATTGATCCTAAATTATTGTTACAAGTGAACAATATGAGTTCTAGTTTAGAAGAAACACATTATATATGCATGAAATCATGCATAAACAAATTTATGTGTGAGAAGTCAGTGAGAAACCCAATACTAGAGGTTTTGGATGCCATGAAACCCATTCACGAAGAGTATTTGAGTTGATACTGATGCCTACCAGTATTAAGGATGATCTTATATCTGAGTTGACATTGTTTTAGAATATGAGAAGTTAGACAGATCTAATATTGTGAAAGATAATTATTACATATTAATATTCTTGAAGTGTCATGACCCTTCCTCGGGGCCCGTGTCATGACTACCCCAAGCCCTCCTTCCATAGGCCAGGGGCTGGCGACTAGCACCAAGGCGTAATTCCTGATAAAAAGGGAAGACATTGCCCTTGTAAAGTAAACAAACACACAGAGTAAGCAAGAAGAAGTAAACACTAAGTAAAAACTGGGTACAATAGTAAGTGCGGAAAAAGTAAGTGGTCCAGAATACAAACCCAAACTAAATGTAAAGTACAACTGGAAAGGAAGTACAACAACTGAAAGTAAAGCCGCAATGTCAAGCTGTCCACTGGATGTCCCACCTAAAGGGTGGGTACAAATAGCCTCCTCAGCTCCATGGTCCAGCCGTCCGCTCCATGTACGTCCCGCCCAGTGGTCCACCTCCAAGTACCGACTTGCTCCACAAGCCTCCACCACGATCAGTGTTGTCCGTCGTCTACATCAAACACAACGTAGTGCAGGTATAGCCCGTGCAGGGGTGAGTATAAGCTACTCAGTAGGGACCCCGAGACCCCCGAAGGTCTCCCAGAATCCACAAAGAATAATCCACAAAGGAAAGATACAATAACTAAGTAACATCCAACATTACTTAGGTATATGCCCATACATATACCTAAGTCATCAATTCAGCTCCAACATCCGAGCCCAAAAACAACCCAGTCCACACAGGAAAAAATAACCCGTTCCACATAGGAATTCACAACCCAATTCACACAGGAAAGCATAACGTGAATCACACTGGATATCTAGTCAATCTTATCGAAGATAAAGATTGAAAGTCAAGACTCATCTCACACAGGTATACTTATTCGTAAGATGATAGAGATGATAAGGTGTAGCCACTAATTAATCTAAGACGTCGGACCCACACAGGATCGATAGGTACTAACCCCCGCAATGACCCACACAGGATCGTTAGGTAACTAACCCCCGCAATGACCCACACAGGATCTGACCCACATATGATCGGTATGCGCTGGCCCACACAGAACCGTTGAGCGCTGACACAAATAGGATCATACCCACACAGGATCGGTAGCACTGATCCACACAGGATCGCTGAGTGTTATAGTCATCACTGTCGAACCCACAGAGGATTCCCGTATAGTCTTCATCGTCGTTGCAGTCGCAGCCAGCTCTAGGGTTTCCGCACACAGCAAGCTCGTTCAAGGAGGGTCCGCTCCACGAGCCGAGGGGCTGATACATCAACTGACACAAAATCCGGAGTTGATGTATCCAAAAGTTCCATATCGTCAATAGGAGCTTAACGCGACTGACGGCGCGTCGATCGGACGCTCGGTCTGAGAGTTATTGGCTTTTTCGTCCGAGGGGCCCGGTTGGTTTCTAAGTCAAAACCAAACCGACTGTACTCCAACTATGTCCAAAACTCGAGCGGAGTAATCCAAAAGGTCCGTCTCACTAAGAGGAATCCAACAAAGTCGACGACAGGTCAATCGGACGTCTAGAACTCATGTTATAAGCGTTTCTGCTCTGAGGGACCGGTTGGTTTCGTGTTCGAACCAACCCGGCCGAACCCAAAGTACTCTGAAACCTTGAGTGTAATATATAAAAACGACCGTCTCGATCCAAGGATCTCATCCCAGCTGGCGGTGCGTCGATCGGAGGTCAGTATCCCAAGTTATTGGAAAAAGACCGAAAGAGGTCCGGAAGTGGGGGTTTTCGGCCTAGACCGACCCGGCCCAAGACCCCCTGGGTCGGCCCGAACCGGGTCGACCCGAACCGGGTCCGGGTCTGGCCCGCTTGGGCGTCGCCCGGCCCAGCCTGCGTGGCTCGGCCTGACCTGCGCGGCCCGGCCCGACCTGCGCGGCCCCGTCCGGCCTACGCGGCCCAGCCCAGCCTGGGCGCGGCCCGACCTGGTGCGCTGGTACGGCTCGCGCGACCAAGTGGCTAGGCCGAAAAGGCCGAGCGGTTTGGGGGGGGGGGGCGCTACCCCCTGTTGCATAACAGCGGCCCCCATGTGGGGGGGCGCTGCTGTCCGGCCAACTGGGGGTTACGAACCCCCGACTTCTCCTCCGACCGGTCGGCCGGCTGCTGCCGCCACGGGACCAGATGGTCCCGTCCCCCTGCTCCGACACCGGCGATCGGAAACCGGCCGCCACTCCCTACTACACCACGGCCTAAGTCCACGGCCTTGGTTCTCCGTTGTGGTGCGACAGTGTCGTGCCTTTGTTCGATTTCAACGGTGCGGCGCGACGGCGCCGTGCATCCTTGCCGCATGATCCCGCACTGTGCGACGGCACCGCGCCATTCCCATTCCAAACCACTACAAGGTAGATAACAGAAATAAGGTAGGAGGATCGGCCGTGTTTGTGCGGTCCGAACCCCTCCAGTTAATTGATAGCAAGCGGTCCAATTTTAATTGAGGAACGATGACGGACGAATTCACGAATAAAAACAATAATAAAATCCCATACCTCGTCGAATTCGTTGAGCGAGGGTTCATCGCGGAATTTATCGTCGCGGAAGAAGGTGTCGCGGAAGGAGAGGGTCGTTGGCATCGCGGTACATGACGTCGTGTAGTCGATCTCTGAGGATTCGACGTTCTTCGTCGGAGATCGGTGTGTTCTTCGCGTTCTTCGCATTCTTTGCGTTCTTCGAAGAAGAAGAAGAACTTCAAGACTCCCCTTTTTCTCTCAATCCACTCTCAACACAACAAGCTCCAACCAAAAATAAAATACGTGCTTCACTTATTTTATTACTCGTGACTTAAGTTTGAAATTCAAAAATTGAAATAAACCAGTTAATTAATTAACTCAAGTTGTTTTAATAAATGGTGGGTTATGGAAGGTTAGGGGAAATGAAGGGGTGGGGTTCATGTGGGCCCTACCACCCTCAAAACCACACTTGGGTGGTTACCCAACTTCCACCCAATGGTTAACCACTTAGTAAAAATAAAATTTGTAACTCAATTTTATTTTTAACTTCCACTATTTTTAACAACTTCTCACGTGTAAACACAACTCCGGAAATGGTGTTCCTAAGAAATTACCGGTGTTGCGGTTCCATCGAAATCCTTAGAATTTGATTCTGAGCACCGGTCCAAAAGTTAGGAAATCCCGCTCGTTCATTCACTGAACATACCCGAGCTAAAATTCGGATAAATATTTTGGGCACACCGGGCCTCGGAATCGGGTGCCGTCAGAAACTGCATTCTTGTAAAATCCCAAAGAAAATTAAGAAAAAATTTCCCTTGAATTTTACGGGTCTTTACATTACTCCCACATCAGGGATTTACGTCCCCATAAAGATACATCATAAACTAGGGGAACAAATGTGGGTATTGTGCACGCATCTGAGCCTCCCGCTCCCAAGTGCTCTCCTGGAGGTTCATGTGATGCCATCTGATGCGCACTAGAGGAATCGACCGTCCACATAGGACCCGCTCCTGTCGATCCTCGATCTCCACTGGGACCTCTACAAAAGTCGCCCCATCATCTATGTGCAGCTTCCCATGGTCAATGATATGCGTCGGGTCATGCACGTATCTCCTCAGCTAAGATACGTGGATGACGTCGTGCACCCGGTGCAACTGAGGTGGTAGAGCCAGACGATAACCCACCTCGCCAATCCTGTTGAGAACCTGGAATGGTCCGATGAAGCATGGAGATAGCTTTTCGCCTCAGCCAAATCTCATTAATCCACATCTAGGTGAGACCCGCAAGAAGACGTGGTCGCCATCCTCGACCTCCAGTGGCCTCCGCCTCTTGTCAGCATAAGACTTCTTCTGGCTCTGAGCTATCCCCATCTACTCTTAGATGACCTGGACCTTCTCTGTCGTCGCCTGGACCATCTATGGTCCCACAAGTGCTGACTCCCAAGGGTCTGTCCAGCATAGAGGTGATCTGCAAGGCCGACCGTACAACGCCTTGTATGGTGTCATCTCGATGGTTGAGTGGTAACTGTTGTTGTACACGAACTCCACCAAGGGTAGGTGATCCTCCCAGCTACGACCAAAGTCGAGAAAACATGCATGGAGAATGTCCTTAAGAGTCTGAATGGTCCTCTTCGTCTGACCATCTGTCTGAGGGTGAAAGGCGGTGCTCAGACGTAGTTGCGTCCCGAATGCCTCCTACAACCCCTTCCAAAGCCACGAAGTAAAGTGACCATCTCAATCGGAGATGATGTACTATGGAACACCATGTAATCGTACAATATCCTAAACATAGAGGCATCCCAAGATCTCCACTGAGCCCTACTATCCGATGAGTAAGAAGTTTTCCGACTTGGTGAGTCAGTCAACAATCACCCAAATAGAGTCGTGACCTCTGGAAGAGCGTGGAAGTCCATTCAAAAAGTCCATAGATATCTCGTCCCACTTACACTCCGGGACCTCCAAGGGTTGTACCAAGCCTGCTGGTAACTGGTGCTCCACCTTCACCTGCTGGCAGGTGAGGCATCGAGAAATGAACTCTGCCATAGCCTTCTTCATACCCGGACACCAGTGATGTCGTTTGAGGTCCGGGTACATCTTTGCCACTCCTGGATGTACTGCTAGAAGGGAAGTGTGGAACTCCCTCAGCACCTCGTCCTGCAAAACAGCTGGTACCATGGTACGTCCTCTAAAAAGGATGATGTGCTCTCCTCCCACATAGAATCCATCAGGTTCCTCTCTTGAAGATATCTGTGCACGCCGCGTCTCACAGTCATCGTCCCCACACTGTGCCTATCTGACCCGCTGTAGAAGTGGAGGAGTGACTATGAGTGACTGTATAAAGGCTGCTCCATCGCTATCCACGATGGATATCTACAAAGCATCTAGCTACTCTATCACCTCCCCAACTAGTTAAATGTCTGTCCTCCTGCTGAGAGCATCGGCTACTACGTTACCATTCCCAGGAGTATAGACTATCTCAAAGTCATAATCATGGAGGAACTCGATCCATAGACGCTATCTCAGGTTCAGGTTCAGGTCCTTCTGCGAGAAGATGTATCTGAGACTCTGGTGGTCATAATAGACTGTAAAGCACTCGCCCATCAGATAGTGTCTCCACATCTTCAGAGAGAAGACCACTGCTGCTAACTCCAGGTCATGGGTAGCGTAGTTCTGCTCATTCTTCCTCAACTGACGTGATCCATAGGCGATCACTGCCCGCTCCTGCATCAGGACACATCCGAGTCCGGTCCCTGATGCATCGCAGTAGACTATGTACCCTACTCCCTCCTCTGGTAGCCTCAAAATAGGTGCGCTGGTCAATCTCTCTCAGATCCTAGAAGCTCTACTGACATCTGTCTGACCACACAAAGGGTTTCCCCTTCTTTGTCAAAGATGAGAGTGGTTCCACAACTCTGGAAAAGTCTGGCATGAATCTCCGGTAGTATCCAGCTAGCCCCAAGAAACTTCGCACCTCCGTCATGCTCCTGGGTGGCTCCCAAGCTAGTACTGCCTCAATCTTCGCAGGATCCACCGCAACTCCCACCACAGAGATGACATGTCCCAAGAAGTGGAACTCGTGTATCCAGAACTGAATCTTTGAGAGATTACTATAAATCTGGTGCTCTTGGAGTATGTCCAGTACAACCTGCAAGTGGTAGGCATGCTCCTCCTCAGTCGTCGAGTATATCAAAATGTCGTTAATGAATACCACGACAAATCGATTGTGGTATGGCTGAAAGATCCTATTCATGAGGCCCATGAACACTGCTGGATCATTGGTTACACTGAATGGCATAACCAAGAACTCATAGTGTCCATACCGACACCTGAAGGCCATCTTCTGCACGTCCTCGTCCCGAACTCTGAGCTGATGATAGCCTGACTGGAGGTCTATCTTCGAGAACCACCATGCTCCCTTGAGATGATCGAAGAGGTCGTCAATCCTCAGTAGAGGATACTTGTTCTTCACAGTCACCTGGTTCAGGCGACGATAATCGACACACAGTCGCAAGCTCCCATCCACCTTTTTGGCGAACAAAATCGGAGATGCCTAGGGTGAAACAGTGGGTCAGATGAATCCCTTTCCCTGCAAGTCCTCCAACTGTACCCATAGCTCTTGAAGCTCGGTGGGTTCCATCCAATATGCTGGGGTGGATATCGGGGTTTTCCCGGGGTACAGGTCAATATAAAAGTCTACCTCTCTGTGAGAAGGTAGTCTTGGAACGTCGTTGGGAAAAACATCCACATACTGATCCACCACTGCAGGTAAGCTCGGACTCTGCACGTCAACTTCTCAAAGGATGAGGCTAGACAACTGATGAGTGATGGGCTGCCCTCTCTTCTCCGTTAGACCATCATGTCCTACATATGTTCCCTTCTCGCCAATGATGGTGAACCTGCTCCCATCAGTGTGAACACAATGCACCTTGTGCCTAATGCAGTCTATCTGAGCATGAACTGTAAATAACCAATCCATGCCCAAGATGACGTCGTAAGGCCTCGACGCTGCTACAAGAAGATCTCAGCTGAAGATCTCGCCTCCTAGAGTATGCTCACACTACTGGCACATGTGCGTAATCATCGAGTCTTCTTCTGTAGGAGTCTCTAGCCGTAAGGAGCGATCCAACGGCTCCGTTGGAATCTCCGAGCTCTGAACAAGGGAAGCAGCTATAAAATAATGACTTGTTCCTGTTTCTATAAGAACTGCAGCAAGGGTGGAATAGACACAGATAGTACCTCGAATCATCTCGGGCGCGTTGTGGTCATAGGCCTCCGCTGCCTGGAGATGTGCATGTCTCTGCCCGCCAGCTCACTGTTGTCGGGGTGGACCTCCTGGTGGTGGTGGTGGTAGAGCCTCAAAGCATTTCCCACCACCTGCTGCTCAGCCAGCTCCTCTGCCTCATCTGCCTGCTCCCTGCGGACCGCCACGGTCGACCCTATGTCTCTGCCTGGATGGTTCCTCAACCATCTGCTGCTCCTCGGCACGGCGGGTCGGGCAGTCATGAGCCATGTGGCCCTGCCCGCCGCATGCGTAGCACTGTCTGCCTCTCGAAAGACTTGCTCTGCGCTGAGTGCCCCGCACCTCTGAGCTGGTGTCCTGAGGTCGTCTGCCTGAGGGTCTGGTCTTCCTGGACCCATGTGTCATCCGTCGACTGCCTGGTGTAGAATTCTCTGCTACGTGCCACCCTGTGGTAGGTCTCGCTGCTGATGTAGGATCAGCAAGGAAGATCTCGATGAGAAGGTCTCTCTCTAGTACCTCTGCCTATGTCGGAATGCTGAGGGAGATCAGTGATGCCCTAATCTCATGCCTCAGTCCCTGCTCGAAGGTCCGGGCCTGGAAGAATGGGTCTCGTACCATGTGCATCGAGTAACGTGAGAGGTCTATAAATCTCGCAGAGTACTGGGCGACCGTCAAGCTGCCCTGCCGCAGATGTAGAAGTTCTTGGATGCGCACCGCATGGAGGGTGGCCAGGATGAACTCCGAGTGGAAGAGGCTCTCAAAGTCCGTCCAGAGGAGAGATGCCTTGTCGTGCACCTGGAGCATCAAGATCCACCATCTGCTTGCTGCTACGTGTAGGAGACTCACTGCAAGGATCACCATGAGGTCTGCTGGTGTCCCTACCAAATGGAAAACTCGTACAACTGCCTCCAGCCAATCCTCGGCTGCCTGGGGGTCCGTCTCCCCGTGGAACCTGGGCGGTCGCTGACGCTGGAACTTGTGCAGTGCACTAAGGTGAAGTGCACTCTCAACGGCTGGGGCTGGTGGCATCCGTGGCTCAGCGGGTAGTGGTACCGCCGGTGCCTCTGCAGTAATAGGGCCCTGCACTGAGGCCTCGTCGCTCGGTGGGCTGTCGTCACGTACAAAACTCGAAACCCTATCTGGCTACTGTCGTGGGGCCATCCTGAAAAGAGACAGGTGCGCCATGGTCAAACAGTATACCTGGTGAGCTGACACAAAGTAATCACAAAGAAAACTTGAAACACACATGTAATCAATGTTTTTGTGCACTAAGTCGGAAATCAGAAGTCAGGGTCCTGGTGTACGGATACATCGGCCGCCGCACCAATACTGGACTCCATGGACTGATAACCACAATCAATACTCTTAACACTATTGCTTCACATAGAAAAAGATCAGAGTCATGAGTTCTACTGTAGAACCAAACTCCTCTGATACCAATTTGTCACGACCCGTCCTCGGGGCCTGTGTCATGACTACCCCAAGCCCGCCTTCCATAGGCCAGGGGCTGACGACTAGCACCAAGGCGTAATTCCCGATAGAAAGGGAAGACATTGCCCTTGTAAAGTAAACAAACACATATAGTAGCAAGCAGAAGTAAACACTAAGTAAAAACTGGGTACAATGGTAAGTGCAGGAAAAGTAAGTGGGTCAGAATACAAACCCAAACTGAAAGTAAAGTACAACTGGAAAAGAAGTACAACAACTGAAAGTAAAGACACAACGTCGAGCCATCCACTGGATGTCCCAACTGCAGGGTGGGTACAGATAGCCTCCTAAGCTCCATGGTTCATCCATCCGCTCCATGTACATCCCGCCCAGTGGTCCACCTCCAGGTACCGACTTGCTCTACAAGCCTCCACCACGATCAGCGTTGTCCATCATCTGCGTCCAACACAATGTTGTGTGGGCATATCCCGTGCAGGGGTGAGTATAAGCTACTCAGTAGGGACCCTGACACCCTCGATGGTCTCCCAGAATCCACAAAGAATAATCCACAAAGGAAAGATACAATCACGAAGTAACATCCAACATTACTTAGGAATATGCCCATACATATACATAAGTCATCAATTCAGCTACAACATCTGAGCCCAAAAACAACCCAGTCCACACAGGAAAACATAACCCATTCCACATCGGAATTCACAACCCAATCCACATAGGAAAGAATAACGTAATCGACACAGGATATCAAGTCAATCTTATTGAAGATAAAGATTGAAAGTCAATACTCAGCTCACACAGGTATACTTCTTCGTAAGATGATAGAGATGATCAAGTGTAGCCACTGATTCATCTAAGCCATCGGACCCACACAAGATTGATAGGTACTAACCCCGAAAATGACCCACATAGGATCATTAGGTAACTAACCCCCGCAATGACCCACACAGGATCTGACCCGCATAGAATCGGTATGCGCTGGCCCACATGGAACCGCTGAGTATTGACCCACACAGGATCAGACCCACACATGATCGGTAGCACTGATCCACACAGGATCGCTGAGAGATGTAGTCGTCGCTGTCGAACCCACGGAGGATTCCCGTACAGTCTTCATCGGCGTCGCAGTCGCAGCCAGCTCTAGGATTTCTGCACACAGCATGCTCGTTCAAGGAGCGTCCGCTCCACGAGCCGAGGGGCAGATACATCAACTGACACAAAGTCCAGAGTTGATGTATCCAAAAGTTCTGTATCGTCAACAGGAACATAATGCGGCAGACGGCGCATCGATCGGACGCCCGGTCTGAGAGTTATTGGCTTTTTCGTCCGAGGGGCCCGGTTGGTTTTTAATTCAAAAACAACCCGAATGTACTCCAACTACGTCCAAACCTCAAGTGAAGTAATCCAAAAGGTCTATCCCACTAAGAGAAATCCAACAAAGTCGACAGCACGTCAATCAGACGTCTGGAACTCAAGTTATAAGCGTTTCCGCTCCGAGGGCCCGGTTGGTTTCGTGTTCAAACCAACCCGGCCGAACACGAAGTATTATGAAACCTTTAGTGTAATATATCAAAACGACCATCTTGATCCAAGGATCGCATCGTAGCTGATGGTGCGTCGATCAGAGGTCGGTAGCCCATGTTATGGGCAAAAGACCGAAAGAGGTCCGGAAGTGGGGGTTTTGGGCCCGGACCAACCCGGCCTGAGACCCCCTAGGTCGGCCCGAACTGGGTCGAGGTGTGGCCCGGCCCGGCCTGAGTGCGGCCCAGCCTGGCCCAGCCCGGTGCGCTGGCACGACCAGGTGGCTCGGCCGAAACGGCCGAGCATTTTGGGGGGGTACGCTTCCCCCCTGTTGTGTAACTGCGGCCCCCATGTGGGGGGGCCGCTGCTGTCCGGCCAGCCGGGGGTTACGAACCCCCGGCTTCTCCTCTGACCGGCCGGCCCGATCCGGCCGGCCGGCTGTTGCCGCCACGGGACCAGCTAGTCCCGTCCCCCCTGCTCCGATGCCGCTGGCCGGAAACTGGCCGCCGCTCCCTGCTCCGCCGCGGCCTAAGGCCACGGCCTTGGCCTGACCGGTGCTGCACCCCTCGGCCGCGGCCTCACTCCTGTCGCAGTGCCTTCAGGGTTCTCCAGCGCGGTGCGACAGCGCCGCGCCGTTGTTCGATTTCAATGGAGCGGCATGACGACGCCTCACATCCTTGACGCATGATCCCGCGCGGTGCGACGACACCGCACCAATCCCGTTCCAAACCACTACAAGGTAGACAACAGAATTAAGGGAGGAGGATCGGCTGTGTTTGTGCGGTCCGGACCCATCCCGTTAATTGATAGCAAGCGGTCCAATTTGAGTCGAGGATCGATGACAGAAGAATTCACGAATAAAAACAATAATAAAATCCCCTACCTTGTCGAATTCGTTGAGCGCGGGTTCATCGCGGAATTTATCGTCACGGAATAAGGCGTCGCGGAAGGAGAGGCTCGTTGGCATCGCGGTATAGTGCGTCGCGTAGTCGATCTCCGAGGATTCGATGTTCTTCGTCGGAGATCGGTGCGTTCTTCATGTTCTTCGCGTTCTTCGTGTTCTTCGCGTTCTTCGTGTTCTTCGTGTTCTTCGATGAAGAATAAGAACTTCAAGACTCCCTTTTTTCTCCCAATCCACTCTCAACACAACAAGCTCCAACCAAAAATAAAATAAGTGCTTCACTTATTTTATTACTCATGACTTAAGATTGAAATTCAAAAATTGAATTAAACCACTTAATTAATTAACTCAAGTTGTTTTAATAAATGGAGGGTTATAGAAGGTTAGGGGAAATGAAGGGGTGGGGTTCGTGTGGGCCCCACCGCCCTTATAACCACACTTGGGTGGTTACCCAACTTCCACCCAAAGGTTAACCACTTTGTAAAAATAAAATTTGTAGCTCAATTTTATTATTAACTTCCACCATTTTTAACAACTTATCATGAGTAAACGCAACTCCGGAAAAGGTGTTCCGAAGAAATTACCGGCGATGCGGTTCCATCGGTGCCCTTGGAATTCGATTCCAAGCACCAGTCAAACAGTTAGAAAATCCCGCTCGTTTGTTCACTGAACGTACCCAAGCTAATCTTCAGACAAATATTCCGGGCACACCGGGCCTCGGAATCGGGTGCCGTCAGATACGGCGTTCTTGTAAAATCCCAAAGAAATTAAAGAAAAAATTTCCCTTGAATTTTATCGGTATTTACATTGATGGGGGATGTGGTTACGCAACAGGGGGGCAATGCCCCCCCCCCCAAACCGCTCAGCCGTTTCGGCCGAGCCACCTGGCCGCCCAGGCCGGGCCGGGCCGCGCCCAGGCTGGGCCGGGCCACGCCAGCCGGACCGGGCCACGTCCAAGCGGGCCAGACCCAGACCCGGTTCAGGTCGACCCAGTTCGGGCCGACCTAGGGGGCCTCCGGCCGGGTCGGTCCGGGCCCAAAACCCCCACTTCCGGACCTCTTTCGGTATTTTGCCCATAACATGGGCTACGAACCTCTGATCGACTCATCATCAGCTGAGATGCGATCCTTGGATCGAGACGGTCATTTTGAAATATTACACTCAATGTTTTGGAGTACTATGGGTTCGGCCGGGTTGGTTCGAACACGAAACCAACCGGACCCTCGGAGTGGAAACACTTATAACTTGAGTTCCGGACATCCGATTGACGTTCCGTCGACTTTGTTGCATTCCTATAAGTGAGAAGGACCTTTTGGATTACTCCACTTGAGTTTTGGATGTATTTTGAGTACAGTTGGGTTGTTTTGACTTAAAAAACAATGGGGCCCCTATGACGAAAAATCCAATAACTCTCAGACCGGGCGTCCGATCGACGTGTCGTCTGTCGTGTTAAGTTACTGTTGAAGATACAGAACTTTTGGATACATAAACTCCTGATATTGTGTTAGTTGATGTATCAGACCCTCGGCTCATGGAGCGGACCCTCTTTGAACGAGCTTACTGTGTGCAGAAACCCTACAGTTGTCTGTGACTGTGACGATGATGAAGACTGTACGGGAATCCTCTGTGGGTTCGACAGCGATGACTACAGAACTCAGTGATCCTCTGTGGATCAGTGCTACCGATCCTGTGTGGGTCCGATCCTGTGTGGGTTAGCGCTCAACGGTTCTGTGTGGGCCAGCGCATACCGATCCTGTGTGGGTCTGATCCTGTGTGGGTTATTGCGGGGGTAAGTTAGCTAACAATCCTGTGTGGGTCATTGAGGGGGTTAGTACCTATTGATCATGTGTGGTTCTGACGGATTATATGAATCAGTGGCTACACCTGATCATCTCTATCGTCTTACGAAGAAGTATACCTATGTGAGCTGAGTCTTGACTTTCAATCTTTATCTTCGATAATATTGACTTGATATCCTGTGTGAATTACGTTATTCTTTCCTGTGTGGATTGGGTTGTGAATTCCTATGTGGAACGTGTTATGTTTTCCTGTGTGGAATGGGTTGTTTTTGGGCTCGGATGTTGGAGCTGAATATGTATGGGTATATACCTAAGTAATGTCGGATGTTACTTCATGATTGTATCTTTCCTTAGTGGATTATTATTTGTGGATTTTGGGAGACCTTCAGGGGTATCGGGGTCCCTTCTGAATAGCTTATACTCACCCATGCACGGGCTATCCCCGCACTACGTTGTGTTGGATGCAGATGACGGACAACGCTGATCGTGGTGGAGGCTTGTGGAGCAAGTCGGTACCTGGAGGTGGACCACTGGGCAGGATGTACATGGAGTGGATGGTTGGACCATGGAACTGAGGAGGATATCTATACCCACCCTTCAGGTGGGAAATCCAGTGGACTTCATGATGTTGCGGCTTTACTTTCAGTTGTTGTACTTCCTTTCCAGTTTTACTTTACTTTCAGTTTGGGTTTTTATTCTGGCCCACTTACTTTTCTCGCACTTACTATTGTACCCAGTTTTTACTTAGTGTTTACTTCTTCTTTCTTACTCTGTGTGTTTGTTTACTTTACAAGGGAAATGCCTTCCCTTTTTATCGGGAATTACTCCTTGGTGCTATTCGTCAGCCCCTGGCCTATGGAAGGTGGGCTTGGGGTAGTCACGACACGGGCCCCGAGGACATGTCGTGACATGAAGAAATTATTTTCACCACTTTAACACATCATAGGGAGGTAGGGTATTCATTTGAATGAGAAATAATTGCTCGAGCATTGTTGTAAAAATGAAACTGATTAGTACAGGTGATCATAATTATTGTGCAAGGCGGAGAGACCAAACCAAAGGCTGTTGAAGTTTCTTGAATAGGTACATGGGAAATTGTGATTTAGTAAGCTTGTGAGGTAATATCATCATATAAATATATAGTGAATAACATATTCAAATAAATTAGGAATATTCTCATGTGATTTCAGAGCAAGAAGTGTCCTATGTGATTCTAGATAAAAATTCTTTAGTGAGACTCTAGAGTAAGCCAGTGTGATTCTGGTAACACTGTAAGATTCAGTATAAAGAAGATCTTGTGGGACTCTAAAGAAGTATAGTGTGACTGTGTATCGACCATTTTAATTTTTCATCTGATTATATTGAATAATCTATGTTGGGGAGAATAACCAACACAACAGAGAGTAGGTCAGTGTACTAAACCTCGTAAATCCTTATGTTCTGTGCCTTTGAATTTACAATATATTTCAAGGTAAGGATGAGAGTCAAAATATGTTTGGATCAAGACTTTTACCAGCCATATAGTTTTATTTGAAAAAGTATCAATTTGTAAAAATAAAAATGGACCACTGATTCAACCCCTCCCCCTCTCAGTGATTTTACACTAATCTAGGCACTTCAATTGGTATCAGAGCTTAGGTTACCTCTAATGATCCAAGATAGTCTTTCTAAAGTAGATATTTTAGGAAATTAGTGAGAAAAATTAAATGAGGATTTATTTCACGACATATAATAATATGAAGAATAAATAGGAAAGGAAGCTAAATAATAATCTTACATCTATTTGGGAGAGAACTTATACTGAAGGTAATATGCAAGGTTTGACATGTAATAATTATTTTTATTTTTATTACTCTTCTAAGGAAGCCCGATCAAGCTTTGATGATGATAAATTAATTAGTGATCTTTATTCTAAACTCAAAAAAAATCTAATGAATTTCCCAAGATAAGTAGGAAGACATATTTATATATGCACCAAATTTCTTCAAGATGAAAAATTACATCTAAAAGAAGAAGCTGATTCCATGGAGGAGGCATTGGTTAAAAGGGTTGGCATGTCCAACAATATCAGAAAACTAGTGAAAGGAATGGAATAAATAATTTATCTTTTCAATGGATGATATGAGGAAATTTATAACTAATTTCGAGAAACATTTTTGGGAAATAATTCTTTGAGATTGTATTTGAAAAATTTGTACATGCATTTGAAAAATTGAACCATGTTTCTTTGGTTTTCAAAGGCTATCAACTGGAATTCAAAGATAACAAGTTAAAAGATCTTGAAATCTCTTTTCTAGATTTAATAAATATGCATGAATATTAAATGATAATTTTGAAGGAGAATTGTGAAAATAATCTATGATCATTTGAGGATGATAAGCACTCTCTCAACATGAAGTGTTTAGAACTGTAGGTGAAATTGAAGAATCAGCAATCAACCCAAGCTAGAACTTTGCAAAGAGCTGAAATAGGAGATGATGCCTATCATATTTGAATTTAGTACTATGATTAAAAAATGAGTATTGAATCATCTTATAATCCAATGGAAACATTATCCAAGGAGAAGGTATCCCATAACCCATTTACTTCTTTTTATACTAATGCAGTTTCAACTACAAGTATTTGTTCAAAGTTAAAATATGGAAATATGTATATTGATACAAATTTTCATACATCCATCAAAAAATCAGGGGTGGATACATGAATGATTAATAATAATTACTCCCAAGATAAAACTCTAAATAAATAAAGACAATCCCAGGAACAACAATGCATAGAATCTAGCTAGACTAATACTACCAGAGAAATAAAAAGATTTATTGGATACTGTTGGTTTTGATGGATGTTTGGGAATCAGGATGATGTTTTCTATAATAATGTGTCAACATATGAAAATTATGGATGCCAAAAATTTAGGGAATGTATATGTGAATAAATTAAACAACCTACAAAGCTAAAGCAGAATACACAGATGAAGATAAATCTGTCTCTCATTAATATATTTGAATATCTTGAAGGCTTCTGTGATAATTTCAACAAAAGTGGTCAGATTTATGATGAGTTCTTGTTTATTCCAACCATGAATAATTCATATTTTGATTAGAAGAAAAGGATATAACAAATACATAATAATGGAACCATAGATGAAAATACTTCCATTAGGAATATGAGATACAATGATGTCATTAAAACTATGAAAGAAACTATTCCGAAGAAGAAGTATAAGAAAAATCACAATAATGTCATCTTAACCAATAAATGATGCTTCTACTGTGGAAAGAAATTATATAAAAATGATCATTGTAAACATTCCAGGGAAATGAATGGAAACAAGCTGAAATTTAAAAGATAATCAATCTCAGAGAAGTTAGGATTGATTGAAGGAATTCTTGAAGGTGATATTGATAGGATTCATAGTAATAGTAACTTAAAATGATTGAATAATACATGTGGGGGAACCAATCACGAATATGTTAAGAAGTATTTTTTGGTTATCTAACTAATCAATTGAAATTTTCTCGAGAACTACAAAAGGCTGAAGATGATGTACTAGATAAAGTTAAGTCACAGGGGAAACATATCATTCCTCATGAAGAAGAATTAAAATTTCATAAGTGGTTGTCAAAAAATGACAACTCAAGTGTCTCACATGTATCATGTGGAAGTAGCAAGTAGGCTGGATATAATGCAAATGAATGTATAATTGTTTTACCAGCTCAAATGGAGATGATTAAAATTGAAAAACATGCACGAATGGAAGATAAATCACTACTAGTATAAGTAAATATTAAAAATCCACACATGATAAAGGGGAATGGAAGTAAAGGGTCTATGCTGACAATAAAATATCAAAATGTTTAATAGAGTGGAGGCACTAACATGAAGAGTACCAGACACATTAGATCTACAAGGAATAGAGTTCTTAGGTTGACAGGAAATTTTCAGCCATGTTGCTTCTATTAAGAAGATCACATGTGTTCCATATTAATCCATTATATGTTTGTTGTTGTTTTCGATGCTTTCGTCAGGGTGCGCGCATCCGTCACGCAGAGGATGTGCGGTTGTTTCCCCGTATTCCCGCTTTCCAAAGGGGTGCGGCACCCACTCCTTATTCAGGGACGTCTGCTCCTTAATCGAAAAATGATGATGAGATGTTGGTTCTACCTTCCGTGAATTACTCCTCGTAGCTCTTCACCTATTTCGAGTCTCCCTTATAGATTTAAGGCATTGTTCGTGAAACTCTTCCTGGTGCCATATCTTCATAGACACTAGTTAATTACACTGCTTTCGTCAGGACATTCCAAGGAGTTTGGTCAGGGAAACAACCTTTAGTTAGGATAGTAGTCACATTGGGCACCACTGGCGTGTCTTGACGCTGGGGGATTTCCATTTCTATCTTTTGTCCCTTATTATAGGGCTTCTCAAGGGTGCAGAAGTCCAAGGCATCAGACATCGGACACAGGGAATCACATTACATGGGCATGTATATGATGTTTTCCTTTGCTTCCCGTGTTTAACATCGTGTATGCACCATGTTTAATGTCCATTGGGGATGGGTCGAACTGATCGGAACACTGATTAGAGTGGATCAGATTGAGTAACCCCCAGGAGGGAATACCGATATTAGGGCCAACACGTGGGCAGCTTCCCGAATTCTATGGAGGAGAATGATGAGGGGAGTGGAATGATCTCACCGGGATATGGTGGCCCGTGTAAGAATCAAGATGGACGATGGCATTGGGCTTGAGCCTCAAAGAGACTTCCTACGTATCCCTGTGGCAAGGAATCAAAGTCTGCATAGTTTGATGGGACGACGAGACACCTTAAGAGGCGACCTGCGAGAATGGACGCATGGACGGGACCCAAAGGAAGTGGAACCTCCGGGTTTGGGAATGAGCTCCATGAGAAACATAGGCTCGAGGGAGGGATCGGGACGGGATTGGGGTGATGGGATTGGACCTCGTGGAGGCTTCCTACGTACCATTCCTTGACATGGATCAAAGTCCCCGTAGTTCGGGATGGATTGGGGCTTACACTCTGAGGAGGCCCAAGGTTGTGGGGCTTGAACCTCGGGGAGGCTTCCTACGTACCATGCTTCGACATGGATCAAAGACCCCGTAGTTATGGATGGGTTGGGGCTTACGCTCTGAGGCAGCCCAAGGTGGTGGGGCTTGAACCTCTTGGAGGCTTCATAAGTACCATGCCTTGACATGGATCAAAGTTCCCATTGTTCAGGATGGATTGGGGCTTACACTCTAAGGCGGCCCAAGGTGGTGGGGCTTGACCCTCATGGAGGCTTCTTACGTACCATGCCTTGACATGGATCAAAGTCTCTATAGTACGAGATGGGTTGGGGATTACCCTCTGAGGTGGCCCAAGGTGGTGGGGCTTGAACCTTGTGGAGTCTTCATACATTTCATGCCTTGACATGGATCAAAGTCCCTGTAGGTTGAAATGGATTTGGGATTTCACTCTGAGGTGGCCCAAGGTGGTGGGGCTTGAACCCTGTGGAAGCTTCCTATGTACCATTCCTTCACATGGATCAAATTCCTTCTAGTTCAAGATGGATTTGGGATTACAATCTGAGCCGGCCCAAGGTGGTGGGGCTTCATCCTTGTGGAGGCTTCTTACGTACCATGCCATTACATGGATCAAAGTCTCCGTAGTTCGGGATGGGTTGGGGCTTATTCAATGAGGTGGCCCAAGGTGGTGGGGCTTAAACCTCGTGGAGGCTTCATACATACCAAGACTTGACATGGATCAATGTCCCCGTAGTTCAGAATTGGTTGGGGCTTACACTCTGAGGTGGCCCAAGGTGGTGGGGCTAGAATAATTAGAGGCTTTCTATATACCATGCCTTGACATGGATCAATGTCCCCATAGTTCGGCATTGGTTGGGGCTTACACTCTGAGGCGGCCCAAGGTGGTGGGGATTGAACCTCGTGGAGGATTCCTACATACCATGCCTTGACGTGGATCAATGTCCCTATAGTTCAGGATGGATTGGGGCTTAAAATCTGAGGCGGCTCATGATGGTGGGGCTTGAACCCCATGGAGGCTTCCTACATATCATTCCTAAACATGGATCAAAGTCCCCATAGTTCAGGATGGGTTGGGGCATACACTCTGAGGCAGCCCAAGGTGTTGGTCATGGTCGGTGCTCACTCTAAGCTCATGTGAGTAATGCTCGGTGTGAGAAACCTAAGATAGTGAAATGCACAGCCGATAGTCTCCTATCGACTGGTCAAGGTTCCGGTGCTCTGCTAATGTGTATAACAGCACCCAGGTCGAATCCTCGGCGATGGTACTTCGTATTAGTCGATTGTTTTTAGTTGATTGTATTTTGATTGGGGGGGGGTTTGTTTGCAGAGCTTAATTGAAATATTTATTGAATGAGGTTTAATTTAACAAGTTGATAAATATTGGGGTGAGTTCATCATTAGGTATTTAAGCATGTGATATCGTTGAGCTTTGCTTTATATTGTATTAAATTAACACCCACATCAAAAGTTGATGTTGATTGGAATTCCCAAGTGTTAAGCCTTTAATCCAAGCCTTAACATTACATAGGGTTCTAATCTCAATCAGTGCATGATTGTGGAAGTGTATTTATTTTTCCAATAATCCATGAAAACCACACGTTGAACATAATATTTCAATAATCCATGACATGTTAAGTCTAACATACACAATGTTAAATTAAAGAATACTCCTCGAGAAAAACCTCTCAATCACTTAAAATCCCTAAATTATACCTCATCCCAATAAGATATTTACTCAAACATTTAAATTATTAGTAATCTGGTCTATTATGTTTAAGGTTATGAATTACAAAGAGAAGAAAAAGAAAGGGATAAGAAAATATTTGTGTGCCGAACACACACACGAACGATGATGATAGTAAAAACGGATTTTCGATTGAATGAGGAAGCAAAAGAAGGGAAGGGGATTCAACTGAATTTAAACTATTTTAAGAACATAAATATTAAACTATAGAAAGTGGATGATAATAAGAGATATTGAAGAAGAAACATGCATTAAAACCGAATTACAAAAGAAGGGACTTACAAAATTACAAAAACGAAGAACAAGAAAGTAAGTGAAAACAAAAAGAGGAGGAAATGTCTCTAAAGTGAAAACATGAGTATGGAAGGTCTGAACAAGACTTTTTCAAGGCTTTGGTCATGCCAATATGTTCTCTTCTCTTCTGAAATTCCAACCCTTTTGAAAGGATAGGAGGGGAGAGTATTTATAGCCCAAGGAGTGGACTGTTTTAATTCCCAATATGTCCCTCCATTTTCATCGCCAATTTTGCTATTCAGAAATCTGAATATATAAAAATATCCTTCTTCAAAGTTGTATATATTAACGTTTTCTGACTACTTTCAAAATTTGGAGGCATTTGGACAAGTGTAGGAAAAGTTATGGTGGTTTTATTAAACAAAGTTAAACTGTCCATTTCTATCCATGATTGTTCGATGGCCAAAATATGAAAGGGTTTTTTAATATGAATATGCCTTAAAATCCGAATGGTTTCTTCAACAAAGTCGGCCGCCTATATCTCCACTTTCACACTGAAAAATCTCAGCTCGATTTGATGCTTAAATAATGAGATATGTCATGAATACTATACTGATTTTATTTCTCGTCAAGAATGGTGGGTTGGACTTCAAAGCTTCATTTCGGCCCCTTGTACTTAGATTTGGGCCTTGATATTTTTATCCAAGATTACATGTAGTTTCACCAAAATTATAATGGAGATTTAATTTTTTTGGACTTCTGGATTGAGCCCAGTAAATAAATTTTCAAGGATGGTCCAATTTGTTCACAGATTCTTGGGTCTTGTTTGTGAGGACCATATGACCCTTCAAATGGCTGAATTGGATCATGGTACATTCGAATGAAATGTTTTATATTGAAAGGAGAATCCTAAAAAACAAGAACAACACAATTTGGATCAGTATAGTGATAGTTATTATTAAAACATTAAACTGACTCAATTGGACTACTTCTAAAAATGCTCGAAACTTATACTTAATAATAAAAAATTAATATTTCACACAAACTATGCACATTTCATATAAAATAAATAAAGGGGGAATATAATAAGTCATGAAAATATTAATAAAATCAACTCCCCCACACTTAGTTTTGTGCATTTCCTCATGTGCAACAAATATAAAAACATGACAAAATCATTTTTATTCACCAACAGATATTAAAATTTTGTTTTCTCCAATCAGGGGAGGTTTAGACTATTTCACTCATCGATTTTGAATTCCACCACAAGTTGTTACAGAAACAATGTTCCAAAACTAATTCATTTTTTCATGCTAAAATTTAGAAATGGAATGTGTGGACACTCAAAACTCACACCTCTCAAGATGATAAAATTCATTTGTGGGGGTTCCTTCTTTCACCAACCAAAAGTGAAAATCTTAGAGTTTGAAAAGATATCTCATCTTCCAATCCCTATCCAAAGTGAAAAAAAATCAAGAGGTCTTTTAAAGGGGTTTTTCTGTGGCTATGGGACGGTAGGAATATAATGTCCAAGAGAGAGAAAAAGAGGGTTAAAATACCAACATAGAAAAAGCAATGCACATTTTTTTGAAAAAAAACATGGAAGGAAATGAAAACACATATTTACAAGGGAATGATTTTGTGAAGAAAGACACAATAAAGGAAAAAAATATGAAGGTAATGAGAATATGAAATATTTACAAAACACAATACTTCTCCCAAAAATAATATAATTAAAGTGTTCCTTTTTTTCTTTTGTTTCTTTTTTTTCGAAAGTTGAACTTGGAAAAGATCTCACACTCATAACCCAACCCATGATTGATCTCCTCACGACACTAATTGTAATAGTTATAACAAGATCAAAGGTTGAGGAAGAGTGATTTTTGACCTACCCAAGACACAACCCATTTTTTCATCAATTTTTTTATTTATTTTTTTTTTGATTTTTTTCATCATTTTTTATGAACACTTGTCAATAACATTTACAAAATTACATAAATGGAACTTCATTACATTCCCCAAAACACACTTAATGACAACCTCTCCCCCACACTGAAATGGATGCTTTTCCTCAAGCAGATGATAACACACCGGAAAGTAAGGAAATGATACCCAAAAATGAAATCCATTCCCCCCCACAATTAAATTTCAAAAACTTATGCAATGAAAATCCATGTTGATATTGGGTGGGATAAGGTATTGGGATTGTAATGTGGCTATAAAAGAAAAAGTGTTCATAGGCTTGAAGGGGCTTTCAAAAGGAGGATTAATGTAAGGGAAATTGGAGGCTATTTGGCTATTGTGATTCTCATGTAGTTCAGAAAATACCTCTATCATATTAATACACACTAAGGTAGGAAATTCAGCTCGAAGGTCCACAAACTCAAGACTCACAAATGGGGGTGAAAACACACATTTTGAAAAGATGTCCATAGGTGGCCTTGGCATGAAATCAAATGTTGTTCCTCACGGTTTGGGAAAACCATTTTCCAAATAAAAAATAGAGCATTCAAAATTTTTTGGTTTTGACACAGGATTATTTATCCAATTTTATGATGAAAACACAAAATTTTTTAAATGAAACATACATATTGACTCCCCAAAATGGTTGGACAAAATTTAAAAATTAAATGGTGAGTAATTATGAGCCTTTGTTTTTGTTTTGTAGTTTTTTTATGTTTTTTTATTTTTTTATAAAGACACACCCACACAAAAGAGAAAGAGTAAAAAGGAAAAAAGATTATGAGGAAAGTGGTAAGAAAAACAAAATGAGAATGAGGGAGGAAGAATAAATAGAGAGATAAGGAGAGAGGGAGAAGAAGAGTGAAAGGGAAAGAGGTGCCCCCTGGTTTGGATTTGGTGGGTTTCCATCTCCATCCAGTGGTGGGTCTACTATGGATCCACTGGCAGTTGATGTTGTTCCAGGATTGCATGTCCTCTCATGGTGATGTTTCAACCGATGCCCATTTACCATGAATGTCCTTTTGGAAGAGGGGTCTTGGACTTGCACTGCACTAAATGGGTAAACGTTAATAATAACAAAATGACCTTCCCAATGAGAATTAAGCTTACCTAGGTGAAGCCGAAATCGAGAATTGAAGAGCATTACCTTTTCAACTTCATGAAATACCTTTCTAAGGATGTGTTTATCATGGAGTCCCTTGGATTTTTCTTTGTAGAGATTAGAATTCTCATAAGAATCAAGTTGATGCTCCTCCAGTTCAGCCAATTGCAACAGTCTTTCTTCACCAGATTTTTCACAATCAAAATTACAGGTTTTCACAGCCCAAAAAGACTTATGTTGGATTTCAACTGGTAAGTGAAACACTTTACCAAAAACTAGCCTAAAAGGATACATCCCAATGGGTGTTTCATAGGAAGTTCGATAAGCCCAAAGGGCTTCACCAAGTCTTTCAGGCCAGTATTTTCTGGTGGGATTAGCAATTCTATCAAGTACCCTTTTCACTTCTCTATTAGAGAGTTTATCCATGCCATTTGTTTGAGGGTGATATGTAGTTGATGTTTTATGTACAACCCCATTCTTTTTCAGAAGAGCTTCCATGGTTCTATTACAAAAATGGGTTCCTAATTCACTGATCAAGGCACGAGGTGTGCCAAATATATGGAAGATTTGTGTCTTTAGAAACTCACTAATAGTATGTGAATCATCCTTTCTAGTGGGTTTGGCCTCGACCCACCTAGAGACATAATCGACTGCAAGAAGAATGTATGAGAATCCATTGGAAGGGGGAAATGGTCCCATGAAATTGATGTCCCAAACATCGAAGATTTCACAAAATATTAAGGGCTTTTAGGGCATTTAATTTATTTTATAGATTGTGCCAAACTTTTTCCAAGTCGGACATGATTGATAGAACTCATGTGAGTCCTCGAAGAGTGAAGTCTAGAAGAATCCAGAGTCTAGGACCTTTCGGGAGGTCCTTTGTGGTCCAAAGTGTCCACCTCCGGGAAGTGAGTGACAGAATTCTAAGATGGAAGAATGCTCATTTTCTTCAACACATCTCTTAATTACCATGTCTGCCCCAGTTTTCCAAAGTTTATTTTCTTCCCAAAAATAGTATTTTGAATCACTTTTCAACTTCATTTTTTGTTCTTTTGAAAAATTTTCAGGAAAAACACCAGTAACCAAAAAATTTACAATTGGGGAATACCATGGTAACTTTGGAGTGATAGATGAAAGGTGCTCAGTGGGGAATTTAGGATCAATGATTTCTGAATGAGAAGAATTAGAAATTATACTCAAGTGATCAGCCACAGGGTTTTATTTTCCAGGTCTATCTTTGATTTCAAGGTCAAACTCTTGGAGCATTAGGATCCATCTTATTAGCCTCGGTTTGGAATCAATTTTCTTGAGTAAGAACTTTATAGCAGAATGGTCTGTGAAAATGATGATTTTGGCACCTAAGAGATAGGACCGAAATTTATCTAAGGCAAAAACCACTTCTAAAAGTTCTTTTTCAGTGACAGTGTAGTGAGATTGAGTTTCATCCAATGTTTTTGAGGCATAATATATGACATGAGGAATTCTTTCTCTTCTTTGACCAAGAACAGCCCCAACAGCTCTATCAGAATCATCACACATCAAATCAAATGGTAATAACAAATATGGGGGTTGGATTATTGGGGTAGATGTTAGAGCAGTTTTGAGTTCCACAAAGGCTCTCTTGCAAACCTCATCGAAATGGAAAGTGACATCATTTTGGAGCAAACGAGTGAGTGGGAGGGAAAGTTTACTGATGTTATGGATGAATCTCCGATAGAAACCAGCATGCCTGAGAAATGAACGGATGTATCGAACAGAGTTGGGTTCAAGAAGTGATTGGATCACTTCAATTTTGGCACGATCGACTTTAATACCATATTTTGAAACTATGTACCCTAGAACAATCCCATTTGCAACCATGAAGTGACATTTTTCAAAATTTAACACAATGTTACACTTGACACACTTTTGGAGGACTAGAGAGAGTGAATGAAAGCATGACTCAAATGACTCGCCATAAATGGTAAATTCATCCATGAAGACTTCCATGTATTGTTCTATGAATTCTGAAAAGATACTCATCATACACCTCTGGAATGTTTCAATAGCATTACAAAGTCCAAAAGGCATTCTTCTATATGCATATGTTCCAAAGGGGCATGTGAAAGTAGTCTTTTCTTGGTCTTGAGGTGAGATTGGGATTTGAAAATAGCCGGTGTATCCATCAATGAAGCAATAGTGTAACTTTCCGGCTAATCTTTCTAGCCTTTGATCATGGAATGGAAGAGGGTAGTGATATTTTTGTGTTTCGGCATTCAATTTTCAATAATCGATGCATATACGCCATTTGTTCTTCACTTGAGTTGTGACTACCTCCCCATGTTCATTTGTGACAACAGTTATCCCACCCTTATTAGGTACAACTTGAATTGGACTAACCCATTCACTATCAGAAATTGGGTAGATAATACCATCTTGAAGAAGCTTGGTGATCTCTTACCTAACTACCTCATGTATGAGTGGATTGAGTCTTCTTTGGGGTTATCTAACTGGTTTGGATGTCTCCTCCAGATGGATGTGATGCATGCAAAGGGCAGGGTTGATTCCTGGTATGTCATCTAGGGTCCAACCTAAGGCTTTTTTGATTTCCTCTAACACTTGAACTAGTTTGGAATCCTCGGTTTTAGTAAGTGTGGTTGAGATAATGACAGGATATGAGTGATCATGGAAGAGGAATGCATATTTCAGGTGTGTAGGAAGAGGTTTCAGATGAGTCTCATCTTTTATTTGTGGGTTAGATATCTCAGAAATGGATGAAGGGAGTTCAGTTGCTTCAGATTCATTCTATTTAATATTGTCCAAGGTGGAGCAGTAGATATCAGAGTTGATGTGGGATTTATGAGAGTTTTCAAGTTCTTCTAGATTGATGGAGTCTATGAATGAGTGGTCCACATCAACTTCACCATTTATGACTTGGTTAATCATGGTGCAGATTTCACAAGATCCTTTGTCATTAGAACATGAAGAACATGGTGGATTGGGGTTCAATTGAATCTTAGAAGTGTCCTCAGAAGCATGGATTGAGAATGCAGAGTGATCCTCAGATGTCTATCGCATGGCTTGGAAAATGTTGAACTTGACCAGTAGGTCACCGAATTCCATGGATAGGATTCCAGAATGGACATCAATCTTGGTTCTCAAGGTCATGAGGAATGGTCTTCCTAGAATTAGGGGAGATCGAGAAGAGTTTGCCTCACCTTCCATGTCAAGGACATAGAAACCAGCAGGGAAGATAAGATCATTGACTCGGACAAGGACATCCTCAATTATTCCCTCAGGACTGGATGTGCTTCGATTGAATAACTAAATGACAACAAATGTTGGGTGCAAGGGACCTAGAACAAGGTTGAAGAAGATGGATTTTTTCATGACATTAATTGAGGCTCCTAGGTCTATGAGTGCATCATCAAAGTTGGAACTTCCAATTTGGCATGGGACTGTAAAGGTCCCTGGATCTTTGCACTTTATGGGAATAGACTGCTGGGTGGAAACATTTTCAAAGGTCCTAAGTTGCCTCTTATGGGTACACAACTCCTTGAGAAACTTGGAATACTTAGGAATTTGTTTTATGGCATCTAAGAGGGGAATTTTGACTTCAACACGTCCAAACATGTCAAGCATTTCAGGATCAGGTTCAAAGGACTTCCTTGTCTTAGAAACAAATTGAGGAAAAGGAATTGGGTTCCTAAGTGTAATGGAAGGAGGTGATGGAATGGATTCAGATTCCTTTTCAATATTATTTTTCTTTTCATTTTATATGTAAACATTCAAAGGAGGGTTTGAGGATTTATCTTGAGGAATATCAAGTTGCTTTCCTGATCTAAGTGCAATTGCACTTACATTACCCTTGGGGTTGCATAATGGTTGAGCTGAGAGTTGGGAAGAATTTGATTTTTGTTTCTGGTTCAGGTGGGATGCAAGTTAACCTATTTGAGTTTCAATGTTTTTATGGCTAGAAAAAGTAAAGGAGGCAAGATCTTACACTACACTTTCCCATGGTTGCTTGGAAGAAAAGTCTTGTCCCTGGTTGGGATTTCCTTGATTTTGGTTCTTGGGAAATCTATTGTATTGGTTTTGGAATTGGGAAGGCTCACTAGGATAATGGAATCCAGGAGGAGGATTGTTCCTTTGAGGTTGATGAAAAAAAGGATATGGTTGATGGAAGTTACCACCACCTTGACCATATTGGAATTGGTTTGGGTTTTGAGGAGGGAATTGAGGGGGGTGAGACATGGGGTTACCATACCTCAATCCTTGGTTAAATATAGAGGAGAAGGTCTCATAGTGAGGCTGGTTGAAGTTTCTAACAAACTGACCTGATAGTTGAGGATTGGTGTTCCGCTGGGCATATACTGTATTGAGCTCCATTGGTCCAGATGAATCGAATTGATCCTCTTGAAGTTGTGGACATGTGTCAGTTGGATGAGATGGAGAGTTGCAGATTCCACAGTTTTTGATAGGTCCAGGAAACATTGATTGCAGAGAAGACGAGGTTGGGGATTTGGTAGCCACAACTAGTTGTCGCACAAGACCTGTAAGTTCACTCATCCACTCAGTCATTTTGTTCGGCTCAAATGATTGATTATCTTGGGCTTGCTTGACTTGAGAATGTGCTTGAGTATGGAATTGTTGTGTGTTTGCAGCCATGTTACTTATGAGATCTCTTGCTCTACAGGAGTTTTATCAACCAGAGCACCACCACTTGCAGCATTAATGAGAGTTCTCTCCATAACCAATAACCCCTCATAGAAGTATTGGATCAAGATTTGGTCAGAAATTTGGTGGTGTGGGCCGGTTGCAACAAGCTTTTTGAACCTCTCCCAGTACACATGTAGTGATTCACTTGGGAGATGACGAATACCACTTATTTCCTTTCGGATAGAAGCAGTACGAGAAGCAGGAAAGAATTTTTCTAAGAAAAGCCGCTTCATGTCATTCCATGTGGTTATGGAACCAGGAGGAAGGTATTAGAGCCATGACATAGCAGTGTCAGCTAGGGAAAAAGGGAAGGCTCAGAGTTTGATTTGTTCTTCAGAAACCCCTTGAGGCTTCATGGTAGAGCACACTACTTGGAACTCTTTAAGGTGGAGATGTGGATCCTCACCGGCTAGCCCGTGAAAATGATAAAGATGATTAATCAAACCCGATTTGAGTTCGATGTCAGCCTCTATGTTTGGATATTGAATACCAAGAGGTTGGTAATTCATATCAGGGGCAGCGAGTTCTTTAAGGGTTTGTTCCCAAGGATTGGCCATATCTAATTCAATTGGTTTGATGAGGACTGGTTCTTGAATGAGTTGATTATCTATTATGTTTCTCCTAATTTGGTGAAGTGTTCGCTCAATTTCATGGTCAAAAAAATCCGAGGGATTGTTTGGGAGGCTACAAGGCATTCAGAGAGATTTTGGAAGAAAGAGGAAGATGGGTTTTTATTTGTGTTTTTTTCAGTGTATGGTTTTTAAGAGGAAGGTGGGTTTTTCTTTGTGATTCTTTTCAATTTTTTTTAAAAAATTTGTGTTTTTTTTGTTTTTTTTGACAATAAATAGAAACTAATGAGTACATAAAGCACCATCCCTGACAACGACGCCATTTGAAATGCACGTCCGATTGTCGCCTATCGACCGATCAAGGTTCCGGTGCTCTGCTAATGTGTATAGCAGCACTCGGGTCGAATCCTCGGCGATGGTACTTCGTAATAGTCGATTGTTTTTAGTTGATTGTATTTTGATTGGGGGGGTTTGTTTGCAGAGCTTAATTGAAATTTTTAATGGATGATTTTTAATTTAACAAGTTGATAAAGATTGGGGTGAGTTCATCATTAGGGAGTTAAGCATGTGATATCTTTCATCTTTGCTTTATATTGCATTAAATTAACACCCACATCAAAAGTTGATGTTGATTGGAATTCCCAAGTGTTAAGACTTTAATCCAAGACTTATCATTACATAGGGTTCTAATCTCAATCATTTCTTGATTGTGGAAGTGTATTTATGGTTCCAATAATCCATCTAAACCACACGTTGAACATAATATGTCAATAATCCATGACATGTTAAGTCCAACATACACAATGTTAAATTAAAGAATACTCATGGAGCAAAACCTCTCAATCAATTAACATACCTAAATTATACCTCACCCCAATAATATATTTACTCAGCCATTTAAATTATTAGCAATCTGTTCTATTATGTTTAAGGTGATGAATTACAAAGAGAAGAAAAATAAAGGGATAAGAAAAGAGTTGTGTGCCGAACACACACACGAACGATGATGAGAGTAAAAACGGATTTTTGATTGAATGAGGAAGCAAAATAAGGGAAGGGGATTCAACTGAATTTAAACTATTTTAAGAACATAATTATTAAACTACAGGAGTTTTATGAGAATAAGAGATATCAAAGAAGAAACTTGCATTAAAATACAATTACAAAAGAAAGGACTTACAAAATTACAAAAACGAAGAACATAAAAGTAAGTGAAAACAAAGGGAGGAGGAAAGGTCTCTCAAGTAAAAACATGATTATGGTAGATCCTCCCAAGACTTTTTAATGTCTTTGGTCATGCCAATATGTTCTCTTATCTTCTGAAATGCCAACCCTTTTGAAAAGAGAGAAGGGGAGAGTATTTATAGCCCAAGGAGTGGACTGTTTGCATTCCCAGTCTGTCCCTCCACTTGCATTGCCAATTTCGCTATTCAGACAGCCTAATATCCAAATATCTCCTTCTTCAAAGTTGTATATAATAACGTTTTCCGACTAATTTCAAAATGTGGAGACATTTGGACAAGTTTATCCAACGTTATGGCGGTTTTATTAAACAAAGTTAAACTATCCATTTCTATCCATTCTTTTTCGATGTCCCAAATGTGAAAGGGTTTTTGAATATGAAGATGCATTCAAATCCGAATGTTTTCTTCAACAAAGTCGGCAACCTATATATCCTCTTTCACACTGAAACATCTCAGCTCTATTTGATTTTTACATTATGAGATATGTCATGAATACTATACTGATTTGTTTTCTCGTCCAGAATGGTGGGCTGGACTTCAAAGCTTTATTTGGGCCCATTGAACTTAGATTTGGGCCTTGAAATTTCCATCCAAGATGACATGTAGTGTCCCCAGAATTATGGTGGAGAGTTAATGTTTTTGGAATTCTGGATTGAGCCCAGTAAATCAATCTTTAAGGCTAGTCCAGTTTGTTCACAGATTCATTGGTCTTGTTTGTGAGGACCATATGACCCTTCAAATGGAAGAATTGGCTCATGGTACCTTATAATGAAATGTTTTATATTGAAAGGAGAATACTAAAAAACAATAACCACACAATTTGGATCATTATAGTGATAGTTAGTATTAAAACATTAAACTGACTCAATTGGACTACTTCTAAAAATGCTCAAAAATTATACTTAATATTAAAACATTATTATTTCACACAAATTATGCACATTTCATATAAAATCAGTAAAGGGGGAATATAATAATTCATGAAAATATTAATAACATAAACTCCCCTACACTTAGTTTTGTGCATTTCCTCATGTGCAACATATATAAAAACATGAAAAAATCATTTTTATTCACCAACAGATATTAAAATTTTGTTTTCTCCAATCAGGGGAGGTTTAGACTATTTCACTCATCCATTTTGAATTCCACCACAAGTTGTTACATAAACAATGTTCCAAAACTAATTCATTTTTTCATGCTCAAATTTAGAAATGGAAAATGTGGACAATCAAAACTCACACCTCTCAAGATGATAAAATTCATTTGTGGAGGTTCATTCTTTCATCAACCAAAAGTGAAAATCTTAGAGTTTGAAAAGAGATCTCAGCTTATAATCCCTATCCAAAGTGAACAATAATCAAGAGGTCTTTTAAAGGGGTTTTTCTGTGGCTATGAGACGGTAGGAATATGATGTCCAAGAGAGAGAAGAAGAGGGTTAAATACCAACATAGAAAAAGAAATGCACATTTTTTTGAAATAAAACATGGAAGGAAATGAAAACACATATTTACAAGGGAATGATTGTGTGAAGAAAGACACAATAGAGTAAGAAAATATGAAGGTAATTAGAAGATTAAATATTTACAATACACAAAACTTCTCCCAAAAAGAATATAATGCAAGTGTTCCTTTTTTTCTTTTTTTTCGAAATTTGAACTTGGAAAAGATCTCACACTCATAACACAACCCATGATTGATCTCCTCACGACACTAATTATAATAGTTATAACAAGATCAAAGGTTAAGGAAGAGTTATTTTTGACCTACCCAAGACACAACCCATTTTTTCATCAAATGGTTTTTTTTTATTTTTTTTTATTTTTTTCATCATTTTTTTGATCACTTGTCAATAACATTTAAAAAATTACATAAATTTAATTTCATTACATTCCCCAAAACACACTTAATGACAACCTATCCCCCACACTGAAATGGATGCTTGTCCTCAAGCAGATGATAACACACTGGAAAGTAAGGAAATGATACCCAAAAATGAAATCCACCCCCCCCCACACTTAAATTTCAAAAACTTATGCAATGAAAATACATGTTGATATTGGGTGGGATAAGGTATTGGGATTGTAATGTGGCTATCAAAGAAAAAGTTTTCATAGGCTTGAAAGGGCTTTCAAAAGGAGGATTAATGTAAGGGAAATAGGAGACTATTTGTGTAACACCCCAGGTAAATAAAGAATATGACATTTTTATATTTATCCATATTTGTGAATAAAATTTCAATATTAATTTAAAGGGAATTCTATGCTCTATGGCTTACCCAATACCCAACAACGAGTTCCTTTGAAATCATACGTTGCACTCTAATAATAAAATAATATTATTTTAAATGGTAGTTAACACATGGACGTTGTATTGAAAGGAATGAATATAAATAACTAAATTACGATTAAATATGTTTTTTAAATGTTTTTACTTTTATCCAATAAATTTTAGAGGCTTAAAATACAAATGAATCCAACCTTAAGCATTGAATACACTAGTATTTTTAAAAGATTGTTTTACTACCTTTTGATGGAAAAACATTTTTAAATCAAACTTTTGACAATTTTATAAGATCTATTTTTCAAAATAAACATATTATTTATGATTGGGACATTGAAATTTACATTGGGTTAATTTTTGGTATTTTTCTGACAATGTTCATTTTTCAATGAATAGTGAAAAATACTGAATTTTACATCAAAACTGTTTTTTCATATAATTTAATTATATGCTTATATTATCTTTTTAATTTGTTTTAAAGTGTAATTAGAATATATATTTACCATGTAATCCAATTATGTTCATTGGGATTAATTTCACTTATTAATTGGGCATAAACAAGTGCCAAACTTTTCATAAATATTGTTTCTAAAAACCCCGCTATTTGTTTTGACAACATGAATTATTTTTAAATTAATTTTCAAAATTTATGTGTTTGGAATTTGGTAAAATGGATTACATATTTGTAATCATAAGGTCCAAATTATTTAATTAAGACTCTTTTATTTTTGGACATTATGAATAGTTACGACGGTAATTATCTTTAATTATCTTGATTAATAACTAATCACGTAGTTAAAGATAATAAAATAATATCATAATAATAAAAAATGACCAAAACATGTGTCCTAAGGCTACTGGTTGTCTCATGTCCTACCATGGGATGCTTTGTGCCAAACTTGGGGGCCCCATGGAATCACTTTTGTGAGAAAGTGACTTTTTATCTTTTTATTTTTAAAGAATGTTAAATGTAACAAAGAATGTATCACCTAAGTAAAATATTTTTAATTTTGTCTAAATAAATGATATTTTAGACTATAAATATTTATTATAAATCTAAAAATATTTCCTACATAATGATATTTTTTTTATAATTTTTAGACATTAAATTTATTAAATTATTTTTGACATCATGATGATGCAGCGATTACCTCATTAATAAAGGATTTAAATAAAATGGAAAGATAATGTAAAATCTAAGACCTACAAATGTCCAAAACCTATTGTATGGGTGTATTTCGAACCCTTATCACCTTATCCTCGATACACATCAATGTGGGACTATTAAAATCCGAAACTCATTCTAAAATAAAGTAAAATTTCTTTACATTCCAAGAGTCCCCCTCCTCTCCTCTTATAAAAGGACCCCACCTCTACCTCCGTACCCACAATTCCAAAGACTTTGTCTCGGCCAAACCCTGCCCATTTTGTCTCTCCACATCCCTCTCTAACTCATTGAAGCCTCACTTTGGGCATAATTCTTCCAAAGGAAGCCTTTGAGCTCAAACCAAAGGGAGTTACCCGATTTTAAGGTAATGTCTTCACTTGTGTCCTTTTATTTTATTTTGATTATCCAACCCCCTAAACTATTTTTATTCATTTATTTTGTAACAAATACAGTATCTTCAATATACTAGGATGTTTTTATAAGAATTATTCGATATGCACTTACACACACCTACATCTAATGGTTAAAGAACATACTGTTTCTGTGGATGGCGAATTACTGCCTCATGAAACGATGATTGTTCAATCTTCTATTAACACCTTTCATGGTGGCAATTAAGATGTCACTATATTTATATATGATAAATAATATGTTTATGTTTTCCTCAAGCTTCTGTATTTTTCATTTATGGCATACCTTTATGGATTCCATTATGGGTATACGCGATATCTTCATTTAAGGAAGTGCGGACTACCGCCCCCTCAAAGTGATTTGATTCGTTAATACCATATGCGGTACATATAAAGGATATATTTAATGATATTATATATGATACCATACTGGAATTAAAATACTATTATCTATCATTATGTTTTAATTCCATTAAATATGAAATAGAAATGGAAGTAGCGTTCATGCGTACGTACGACTTACCGTCTCCATGAACAATACATTTCATTTCTTATCTCAAAATGTTATGTACTATTATAAGTACATATATATAATAGATATATATGAAATATATTACATCTAAATGATGGATATAATTCTGGAATTATAACATATATATATATATATATCATTTTGTTTTAATTCCATTAATATGACAAAAAATGAAAGTAGCGTTCATGTGTACGTACGGCTTACTGTCTCCATGAACGGTGCTTTTAATTTTTATCTCCAAACACTACTAGAAATTCAGGCTATAGCCACGGACCTATAGCCACGGTTTTATAGGTCCGTGGCTATATCTTTTATACTGCCACGGTTAATATTCTATCCGTGGCTATATCCAGCTGCTCCGTTTTTTTTTTCCAAACCCATCGGGCTCTTCTCCTCCCCCTCGCGATTCCTCACCGCGCCCTCCCCCTCCCCGACGCCTCCAGGCCGAGACCTCCTCCACGCCGCGCCCTCCTCGCCGCCGCGCCCTCCTCGCCGCCGCGCCCTCCTCGCCGCGCCTCCCCCCTCCCCGGACTCACTCCTACGGAACCCTCCCCGACTCACTCCCCTCCCCCGACGCACTCCCCTCCCCGGACGACCGCGCCTCCCCCCTCCCCGGACGACAGCGCCTCCCCCGACGCCGACGGACTCCCCCGACGGACTCCCCTCCTCCGGACGACCGCAACTCCCCTACTCCCGACGGAATCTCCTCCTCCGACGAACTCTCCTCCTCCCGACGACCTCATTGCCGGTATCTTTATCATTCCATTTTTTATCACTTCAGTTTCACTGCAACCTATTTTTTAGGTTTCCCCATCTTGGTGTCATAATGAGAGACCAAATGAATCAAATGTTTCTACAGTTTTCCTATGCCATTACAAATTGAAATGTTGGGTTCCTAATGTTTATAGGGGGAAGATTCAAATCTACCCATTTGAGGTAAAGCATCTTCTCTAATTTTATTATCACGTTCCATTCCTCCATTTTTCTTTTTCTGCCTTCATGCGGATGAATCCCTATCTCATCTTTTCGTGCATTGCACCTTCACAATCAGACTATGGGAGTATGTACAGATGGTTTTCTGCTGCTGTCTGGACCTGTAGGGAATTGAGGCACTGCTTCTCTCCATTTGCCGATTCCAGTGCAGTGAACAGGTTCGTGCCCTTATGATGTCTGCTTCTGTTAGATTGTTATCATTTATTTGGAAAGCAAGGAATGAGTTGGTTTTCAATAACCGTATACCCTCTTTTCATGCTGGTGTTTTTGAATTTTTGGAAGGCAATGCTCTGAACTTCGCTGCAATCCATCATCTTCAATTCCCCAACAGGATCCATAGGTAATTACAGAACAATACCATGACCTGCAACTCATCTGGGTTTCTTCAATTGGGTGTGAGTCAGGTAGCTTGGTTTCAGGGATGAGTTGGTGATCGAAGCTGGCACTAATGTCGGGGCACTTCTTGTGGATGGGCTCGGGGACGGGATTCTAATTGAAGCGCTGGATCAGGACATTGATTTCGTGAGGGATACATCATTCAACTTACTGCAAGGTTGCAGGATGCGAAATACAAAGACGGTACGTGATGTGGTTTTAGATAATAAGATGATTGGGTTGATCATGTAGTTTTGATAATTTTGATGTGTGGAATTTTACTACTGTGGCAGGAGTATGTTTCGTGCCCGTCTTGTGGGAGGACTCTTTTCGACCTTCAAGAAATAAGTGCGGAGATACGTGAAAAGACCTCTCATTTACCCGGTGTTTTGGTAACTCTCTCCCCCCTTCCAGTTCCATTAATTTTCAAGAAAATCATTTGTGATATCTTAGACCCTCTTTGGTTCAAGGAATCCACTATGAGAGAATCGCTCCCTCTCTCTCAATCAGTTCCATCAATTTTCAAAGAATTGATTTATGATCTCTTAGAACATGTTTGGTTTAAGGAATCCACTATGAGAGACCCCTCCCCCCATCTGTTAGTTCCATTAATTTTGAAGGAATTCATTTGTGATCTCCTTGAGGTTCTCTCATAGTGGATTCCTTAAACCAGACAGGGGGCAGGGGGCAGGGGGCAGGGGGCAGGGGGCAGGGGTGTCCAGCAGGGGGAGGGGTGTCCAACAGGGGGAGGGGCTGTCCAGCCAGGGGGGAGGGGTGTCCAGGGTCTGGGGGGGACTGGCAGGGGTGTCCGAGGTTTGGGGGGGGGGGGGCTGTCACGCCGCGGTCACGCCGCGGTCACGCCGCGGTCACCATTAATATATTTGAGGGCTAACTTGGATTCTCCCTTCATATCCATTTGGGGGAAATAAATATCATCTGATAACTTATGACCAGTAATGAGAGCCTAATAATTTGCCTCATCATCAGTGAAACCTTATAAAAATAGGAAAAAGTATGATTGGACGTCTTGTGTTGGTGTGATAAAGACAACCACCTGGCCTACTCAATTAAGATTAGAATTATTAAGCATTATTTCAGTCGATCTTTGAAAATCACCATCAAAATATGTTTTCTAATACTCTTTGACATGATCCACTAAGAGGGTATCCTCATTTGGGAAATCAACATTCAGGGGAGTATCATGATTCTATATATAATATCACAACTTCTACACTGTAAAAACTATTGCGAGGAAACTCTTATCTATAGGGGAGTATCTATTCTATATATCGAGGAGCATCCGACTATGATATTATAAACAATTTTCTATTACCTCTGTTTTTTTGGGTTAGATGGGTTACAAGGGATCATTCCAAGGAAGTCCCATAAATGAACAATGTCTTTCCTAAAATGGAAGAAATCAAAACTGACTGTTGTAAAAGATAATGCTTAATGTTATCAATAATCGATATGGAACTCCTCATCCAATTTTTTAATAGGTACTTTATTCATTGGACACTAGAGGATCTTACACTATCCAACTAGATTCACATTAAATCAGTTTATATAGGTGAATAAACTGGTTATAGGTACAATCCATAGGTTAGAGATATCATAGTAGTGCATGTTATTGAGGTAGAGTACCACAACTAAATTCATTTAATAATAAAATTATTAGATGTGGGTGATGAATTTATATTGTTTCCTGATTTTTTCAGTTGGTAATAATTAAACCATTGGTAATTTAACATCCTTCAATGCACCTCATATTTTTGAGCAACAATGTTCTAATGATTTGTTCTTGATAACTAATTGAGAGTGTTAATGTTCAGGTTGCTCCAAAGTGATGAAGGATGGAGATCAATTTTATACAGGATGTGTTTTTTAGGCCATCGCCATCCTTGCAATGAAGCTCACCAGGGTCTCAAATTACGGTATGCTCATAGAACTAGGATTAGAAACTGGTTCATCTATGGTGAGGGGTGCTGTCAAGCTTTGGGACATGGGGTTGGGTAAGAAGAAGATGTGGGGGTTGAGGAAGAAGAGGAGGGTATTTTGGAACTTTTAAAACTTGAACATCCATTCCACAAACTAAATTGGATTACCCCTGATCCGAGCACCCAAGTCGGCCTGTGGAAAGGCTTGAGGGTCATTCTCAATCCCTTCGAGCTAACAACAATTGTCGAGACATCAAATTATGCTCTATGAGAATAATTTTCCTAGATAAATATTATTCAACAAGTAGCAGAATTCCATAAAAATTTCAGCATGGTGCGTCATGCCTTAGATGTCCTCGCATAACAAAATAAGTAGTTTCAGGGGGGGGCAGGTTGCAGGGGGCAGGGGGGGCAGGTTGGAGGGGGGCAGGGGGTAGGTTGGAGGGGGCAGGGGGCAGGGGGGCAGGTTACAGGGGGGCAGGAGGCAGGTTGTAGGGGGCAGGGGGGCAGGGGGAAGTTTCAGGGGGGAAGGGGGGCAGGTTGGAGGGGGGAAGGGGGCAGGGGGGCAGGGGGCAGGTTGGAGGGGGGCAGGGGGGCAGGTTGCAGGGGGGCAGGGGGGCAGGTTGGAGTGGGGCAGGGGGCAGGGGGGCAGGGGGCACGTTGCAGGGGGGCAGGTTGGAGGGGGGCAGGGGGGCAGGTTGCAGGGGGGCAGGGGGGCAGGTTGGAGGGGGGCAGGGGGCAGAGGGCAGGGGGCAGGGGGGCAGGTTGCAGGGGGGCAGGGGGCACGTTGCAGGGGGGGCAGGGGGGTAGGTTGGAGGGGGGCAGGGGGCAGGGGGGAGGGGGCAGGGGGGAGGGTGGAGGGGTGCAGCTGTGAGCATAATTTCACATCCTATTGAAGTATAGATTCAACGATTTTTATAGATCTAGAGAAGTTATATTTCATAGTAACTTTGAACCAATCTACCTTAGTTTTTACTCTAGTTTTGTTCTGTTTTGAACTTTAAATTTTATAAATTAATGTATATGTTTACACTTATAGGAGATGAAATTTTGGAAACCAAAGGTATTTATTCAACAAGAAAAGAAGGGAAATTTTTTCCAATGATCTCAAATGAATAGAGCATCTACACCATGGGAGTAATAGTTTAAATTCTGTGATTTTTCTACTTAAACTTGAAAATTCACTTCTTTTTTTTAGTTGAAATAAATGGTTGGAAGTTGCCTTTTAATAAATTTTGTATGCTGAAATCATCTTGTTAATCTGTTGGTTGTTGCTTCCTTTTTTACTACCTTTTTGTATTGAAATTCTGGTGTGTATGCTTATTTTAATGTTTTACTAAAAATCATTTTTGAACTTCAAATGTTAACATGCATCTACATTAAAACCATGAATATGTGTTGAAGTTGTTAATATAGTAACTAGTGGGTATCATTCATGCATTTTGTGTGATTGTTTGAACTCTATGTTCTTCATTTCTTTTGTTTTTAATATATTAGTTATATGCTTTGTTTGTAATTAGATAAAAAAATTCTTTATTGTTACAAATTGATGCATATATCTAATTAATCATTTCTACCATAGGACGAGGTTGTTGGTGTTGGTTCAAATGCGGCACGTTGGCATGCAACCGACAAGCAAGAGGGAACATCCATTCTTGGTAATGGGCATCTATGTGAACTTCACTTCTCAGTTATTGGTTTTGATTAGAGTGATATTAACATATTATTTTGTTCCCATGTAGTTTTACAAACATAAAATAAAAATTTAATCAGGGAAAGGTGCCCCCAAAATACATGCCCCTCGAACTGGATGTTCTATCTAATGTTTATCTCTATATCAGGAAGGGGTACATTGTCCTCATTCAAGGATTTTCCCGGGGGTGGCCCTCTAGAGTAAATACAACACACTGAGAATAATCCATGTTTTTTTCATTAGAAGGACCATCCTAAGGTGATGTTGAAGTGATTAAGTCTGTAGTTTTCCCAGTATCCTTCTACACTGATATAACCCCTATCTTATCCACATTATAAGGGACAGTAGTGTATTTTCTCTCCAAGTCATAGATTGGAATATTCATCTTACCGTTCCAACTTTCATAGTTAGAGACATCATTCCCTTCATATTGTAAAAAGAACACTCCTTGTCCCTATTACATTCTGGAGAATGATGGAAAAAACATATAATTCATGTAGAACTATGGTTTCCTTTCGTATTGGATCAGAAAGTCTATACATTCATCTAGTTAGTTAAGACTACTTCTTCTAGAATCATTATATACATGTCCACATTCATTATATACATGTCCACATATAATTCACAGAATTAGCATTCATTTCTTTAATCTTCTGAGAAAACATCCTCTCATGCCATCCATATCATCCTATTTGAAACTAAGTGGAAGATGTTGCCCCGCGGATGTCGCTGGACCGGGCCAACACGTTGTGGTCACGCCGCGGTCACGCGCGGTCACGCCGCGGGTCACGCCGCAGTCACGCCGCGGTCACGCCGCGGTCACGCCGCGGTCACGCCGCGGTCACGCCGCGGTCACGCCGTGATTTGGCCCTGCTCCAGGACGACACCCTGCGGCGGTTACTCCTTAGAGAAACATTGAATGGTTAGCTCTATAATTTTTCGTATTTCCTCATTCCTAAACTATATCTCCTCTCAGCGCTGCCTCTCATCCATCTTTCCACAAAACGTGTATAGCAGGTGGTACAAAAGCTCAATTCAACTGAAAACATTGGTTTGGAATTGTCTGACATATTTTATTCCTCTAGTTATTCCTACACATTTCTAGATCTGCAAACCTCACCGAATTAGGTATATCAGGGGTCATCCAATCCTCTATTCATCACAGATTAGCATTCATTTCTTTAAATCTTCTGAGAGAAAACATCCTTTCATGCCATCCATATCATCCTATTTGAAACTAAGTGGAAGATGTTGCCAGTGGAAGATGTTGCCCCGCGGATGTCGCTGGACCGGGCCAACACATTGCGGTCACGCCGCGGTCACGCCGCGGTCACGTCACGCGCGGTCACGCCGCGGTCACGCCGCGGTCACGCCGCGGTCACGCCGCGGTCACGCCGCGGTCACGCCGGCGGTCACGCCGCGGTCACGCCGCGGTCACGCCGCGGTCACGCCGCGGTCACGCCGTGATTTGGCCCTGCTCCAGGACGACACCCTGCGGCGGTTACTCCTTAGAGAAACATTGAATGGTTAGCTCTATAATTTTTCGTATTTCCTCATTCCCTAAACTATATCTCCTCTCAGCGCTGCCTCTCATCCATCTTTCCACAAAACGTGCATAGCAGGTGGTACAAAAGCTCAATTCAACTGAAAACATTGGTTTGGAATTGTCTGACATATTTTATTCCTCTAGGTATTCCTACACATTTCTAGATCTGCAAACCTCACCGAATTAGGTATATCAGGGGTCATCCAATCCTCTATTCATCACAGATTAGCATTCATTTCTTTAAATCTTCTGAGAAAACATCCTTTCATGCCATCCATATCATCCTATTTGAAACTAAGTGGAAGATGTTGCCCCCGCGGATGTCGCTGGACCGGGCCAACACGTTGCGGTCACGCTGCGGTCACGCCGCGGTCACGCCGCGGTCACGCCGCGGTCACGCCGCGGTCACGCCGCGGTCACGCCGCGGTCACGCCGCGGTCACGCCGCGGTCACGCCGCGGTCACGCCGCGGTCACGCCGCGGGTCACGCCGTGATGTGGCCCTGCTCCAGCCACATCCAGCAGGGGGGAGGTTCAGCCCCACTTGCTCACAGGCGTTTCAGACGACCCATTTTTCAGCAAAGTCATCAGCCCGCTGCCACCAGCATTCCAGCCCGCAACAGCCCCCCCCACCTTCGAATCAGCCCGCACCATCCCCCCAACACCTGCAACCAGCCCCCCTTTCACCCACATTCCAGCCTCCTCCCGCTCCCTTCGCTCCTGGTCGGAAGATGCTGCCCCGCGGATGTCGCTGGATCGGGCCCAACACGCTGCGGGTCACGCCGCGGTCACGCCGCGGTCACGCCGCGGTCACGCCGCGGTCACGCCGTGATGTGGCCCTGCTCCAGCCACATCCAACAGGGGGGAGGTTCAGCCTCACTTGCTCACAGGCGTTTCAGACGACCCATTTTTCAGCTAAGTCATCATCACTCTGCAAGCAGATGCTCCTTCCTTTCCTACTTACTCTTTTCTGCAAGGTGTCCTCTGTTATAAGGGCCGGTTGGTGCTGTCTAGTTCGTCCCCATGGGTGCCCATATTGCTGGCTGAGTTCCATTTGTCTCCGTAGTGGGGTCATTCTGGTTTTTGCCGCACGTATAGAAAATTGCCTGCCAATTTATATTGGGTCGGGATGAAAATACCGGTTCAACAGTTTGCCAATGGGCCAAATGCCAACGAAATAAATATTCCACACTATATCCGGCTGGCCTGTTGCAGCCGTTGGAAATTCCCCAGCTGGTGTGGTCGGGTCTCTCTATGGATTTTATCACCGGACTACCCTAATCCCGTGGTTGCACTGTGATTCTGGTCATCATTGATCATCTCTCTAAATATGGCCATTTTTTACCCCTAAAACACCCTTACACAGCAAAGAGTGTGGGAGTGTGGGCGAGGTTTTCGTGTGGGAGATTGTCAGTTTGCATAGCATTCCAGCGACCGCAATCCCATTTTTGTAAGCCATTTTTGGATTGAACTGCTCAAACTCCAAGGCACTGACTTAAAACTCAGCTTGACCTACCACCCGCAAACGGATGACCAAACAGAGGTGGTAAATCGCTGCCACGAGACCTACGCTGTTCCATCAGAAATCTAGTTGCCCGCTGTTTCCCATGCACTGCTTGATCGTGGACTCAAATATTATTTGAGTCGGTCCCAAGACATCATGAAGCAGAAAACTAATACACTGCCGTCACCTTGCCCTCCATGTGGGAGATCCTGTTTCCGTACGCTTTCGGCCTCACAAACAACACTCTTTAACCTGCCAGATTTCTCAGAAACCTGCCCCTCGTTTCTATGGGCCATTTACAGTTCAGCGGAAGATCGGCCTGGTGGCTTGTTAGCTTGATCTTCCTCCCTCAGCCTGGGGGCCTCCTGAGGATTTCTTCTGTTGTTTTCCCTATTTCTTCTATTTTTCTGCTGTAATTTTCGTTCCCATCCTTTAATACAGAATTGCAGCCCTCATTGAGGGCAGGAAGTTTGAGAGGCTTAACAGAATTAGAGTATGACAGTGTGTCAAGTTTGAGAGGCTTAACAGAATTAGAGTATGACAGAAAGAAGCTTCGAGCCGAAAGGCTCTAAAGCCATTTTATTAAAAACAAAAGATGACATAAGAGAGGAGATGGGGCTAGACATTGATAAAACTGCCTTCATAATAAAGCATTTCGTTTTCATAACCCCCTCCCCGACGTCATCATCCCATTCCAAGTTGTAGGTAGATGAGCTATGAGACCTAGTCACCATCGGACGTGCGGTCTGCGCAGGAGGGCTCATTATGCGTTCTTTAAGCGTTGCACGCGCTTGAGAAACGCGCGTGGGGGGTCCAAACGGGCCGAACGAATTGCGAATGGCCTGAAATCGGACGACATCAAAGGGTGAGTGAATTGTGATGTGGTCGAGCAGACGGCACGTCAATCGGACGTGCCGTGTGCCCGCGGTGACCGGGAACGCCGTTCTGGTGTCATAAACGGCCAAAACGGGCGTCTAACGGTCAAACTCATAGAGAACGACATCGGATTGACCTGAAATCACAGGACAACATTCAAATTATTATTCGCGACGTGCACGCGCAGACGGCACGTCAATCGGACGTGCGGTCTGCGCAGGAGGGCTCATTATGCGTTCTTTAAGCGTTGCGCGCGCTTGAGAAACGCGCGTGGGGGGGTCCAAACGGGCCGAACGAATTGCGAATGGCCTAAAATCGGACGACATCAAAGGGTGAGTGAATTGTGATGTGGTCGAGCAGACGGCACGTCAATCGGACGTGCCGTGTGCCCGCGGTGACTGGGAACGCCGTTCTGGTGTCATAAACGGCCAAAACGGGCGTCTAACGGTCAAACTCATAGCGGACGACATCAGATTGACCTGAAATCACAGGACAACATTCAAATTATTATTCGCGACGTGCACGCGCAGACGGCACGTCAATCGGACGTGCGGTCTGCGCAGGAGGGCTCATTATGCGTTCTTTAAGCGTTGCGCGCGCTTGAGAAAAGCGCGTGGGGGGTCCAAACGGGCCGAACGAATTGCGAATGGCCTGAAATCGGACGACATCAAAGGGTGAGTGAATTGTGATGTGGTCGAGCAGACGGCACGTCAATCGGACGTGCCGTGTGCCCGCGGTGACCGGGAACGCCGTTCTGGTGTCATAAACGGCCAAAACGGGCGTCTAACGGTCAAACTCATAGCGAACGACATCGGATTGACCTGAAATCACAGGAAAACATTCAAACTATTATTCGCGACGTGCACGCGCAGACGGCACGTCAATCGGACGTGCGGTCTGCGCAGGAGGGCTCATTATGCGTTCTTTAAGCGTTGCGCGCGCTTGAGAAACGCGCGTGGGGGGGTCCAAACGGGCCGAACGAATTCCGAATGGCCTGAAATCGGACGAAATCAAAGGGTGAGTGAATTGTGATGTGGTCGAGCAGACGTCACGTCAATCGGACGTTCCGTGTGCCCGCGGTGACCGAGAACGCCGTTCCGGTGTCATAAACGGCCAAAACAGGCGTCTAACGGTCAAACTCATAGCGGACGACATCGGATTGCCCTGAAATCACAGGACAACAATCCCATTATTATTCGCGACGTGCACGCGCAGACGGCGCGTCAATCGGACGTGCGATCTGCGCGGTAGGGCTCATTATGCGTTCTTTAAGCGTTGCGCGCGCTTGATAAACGCGCGTGGGGGGTCCAAACGGGCCGAACGAATTCCGAATGGCCTGAAATCGGACGACATCAAAGTGTGAGTGAATTTTGATGTGGTCGAGCAGACGGCACGTCAATCGGACGTGCCGTGTGCCCGCGGTGACCGAGAACGCCGTTCCGGTGTCATAAACGGCCAAAACAGGCGTCTAACGGTCAAACTCATAGCGGACGACATCGGATTGCCCTGAAATCACAGGACAACAATCCCATTATTATTCGCGACGTGCACGCGCAGACGGCGCGTCAATCGGACGTGCGGTCTGCGCGGTAGGGCTCATTATGCGTTCTTTAAGCGTTGCGCGCGCTTGATAAACGCGCGTGGGGGGGTCCAAACGGGCCGAACGAAGTCCGAATGGCCTGAAATCGGACGAAATCAAAGGGTAAGTGAATTGTGATGTGGTCGAGCAGACGGCACGTCAATCGGACGTGCCGTGTGCCCGTGGTGACCGGGAACGCCGTTCCGGTGTCATAAACGGCCAAAACAGGCGTCTAACGGTCAAACTCATAGCGGACGACATCGGATTGCCCTGAAATCACAGGACAACAATCCCATTATTATTCGCGACGTGCACGCGCAGACGGCGCGTCAATCGGACGTGTGGTCTGCGCGGTAGGGCTCATTATGCGTTCTTTAAGCGTTGCGCGCGCTTGATAAACGCCCGGGGTTCTGTGCAGGGGGGTAGGGGGCTGTATGGGGTTTGTCCGGGGGTGCACATGGGGGCTGTCCGGGGTTGCACATGGGGGCTGTCCGGGGGTGCACGGGGGGCTGTCCGGGGGGAATGGGGCTGCATGGGGTCTGTCCGGGGGGTGCACATGGGGGCTGTCCGGGGGTGCACGGGGGGCTGTCCGGGGCTGGTCGGGGGGCTGTCCGGGGGTGCACAGGGGGTTGTCCGGGGCTGGCCGGGGGGCTGTCCAGGGGTGCACGGGGGGCTGTTTGGGGGTGCATATGGGGGCTGCCCGGGGGTGCATATGGGGGCTGTCCGGGGGTGCACGGGGGGGCTGTCTGGGGGTGCACGGGGGGGGCTGTCCGGGGGTGCACGGGGGGCTGTCCGGGGGTGCACATGGGGGCTGTCCGGGGGTGCACGGGGGGCTGTCCGGGGCTGGTCGTGGGGCTGTCCGGGGGTGCACGGGGGGCTGGCCGGGGGACAAGCAGGGGGAAGGGGGGGCTGGCAGGGGGGCAGGGGGGGGGGGGGGGCTGGCAGGGGGACAAGCAGGGGGCAGGGGGGGGCGGGCAGGGGGACAAGCAGGGGGAAGGGGGGGGGGGGGGGGCTGGCAGGGGGGGCTGGCAGGGGCAGGGGGGGGGGGGCTAGCAGGGGCAGGGGGGGCTGGCAGGGGGACAAGCAGGGGGGGTGGCCGGGGGGGCTGGCAGGGGGACAAGCAGGGGGGTGGCCGGGGGGGCTGGCAGGGTGACAAGCAGGGGGAAGGGGGGGGGCTGGCAGGGGGCGGCAGGGGGGCTGGCAAGGGGACAAGCATGGGGGTGGAGGGGGGGGGGGTGGACTAACAGGGGGCAGTGGGGGACTAGCAGGGGGCAGGGGGACTAGCAGGGAGGGTGTCAGGGGGCAGTGGGGACTGGCAGGGGGGGCTGGCAAGGGGACAAGCAGGGGGGGGTGGCGGGGGGGGGGACTAGCAGGGGGCAGTGGGGGACTAGCAGGGGGCAGGGGGGGAGCTGGCAGGGGGACAAGCAGGGGGCAGGGGGGGCTGGCAGGGGGACAAGCAGGGGGCAGGGGGTTTCCGGGGTTCTGTGCAGGGGGGATGGGGGCTGCATGGGGTCTGTCCGGGGGTGCACATGGGGGCTGTCCGGGGCTGTCCGGGGGTGCACGGGGGGCTGGCCGGGGCTGGCCGGGGGGGCTGTCCAGGGGTGCACGGGGGGCTGTCCGGGGGTGCATGGGGGGCTGTCCGGGGGTGCACGGGGGGCTGTCCGGGGGTGCAAGGACAGGGGGGTGTCCAGCAGGGGGGGTTGGCAGGGGGACAAGCAGGGCGGGGGGGCTGGCAGGGGGAAGGGGGGGGGGGGGGGGGGTGGCGGCAGGGGGCAAGCAGGGGGCAGGGGGGTGGCCGGGGGGGCTGGAAGGGGGACAAGCAGGGGGAAGGGGGGTGCTGGCAGGGGGGCAAGCAGGGGGCATGGGGGGGGCTGGCAGGAGCAGGGGTGGGGTTGGCAGGGGGACAAGCAGGGGGGGCTTGCAGGGGGACAAGCAGGGGGTGGCTGGGGGGGCTGGCAAGGGGTGCACGGGGGGCTGTCCGGGGGTGCATGGGGGGCTGTCCGGGGGTGCATGGGGGGCTGTCCGGGGGTGCACGGACAGGGGGGGTGTCCAGCAGGGGGGGTTGGCAGGGGGACAAGCAGGGGCGGGGGGGCTGGCAGGGGGAAGGGGGGGGGGGTGGCGGCAGGGGGCAAGCAGGGGGGTGGCCGGGGGGGCTGGAAGGGGGACAAGCAGGGGGAAGGGGGGGGGGGGGGGGCTGGCAGGGGGGCAAGCAGGGGGCAGGGGGGGCTGGCAGGAGCAGGGGTGGGGCTGGCAGGGGGACAAGCAGGGGGGGCTTGCAGGGGGACAAGCAGGGGGTGGCTGGGGGGGCTGGCAAGGGGACAAGCGGGGGGGGTGGCGGGGGGGGGGGGGGACTAACAGGGGACAGTGGGGGACTAGCAGGGGGCAGGGGGACTAGCAGGGGGGGTGTCAGGGGGCAGGGGGGACTGGCAGGGGGGTGGCAGGGGGGGCTGGCAAGGGGACAAGAAGGGGGGGTGGCGGGGGGGGGGGTACTAGCAGGGGGCAGTGGGGGACTAGCAGGGGGCAGGGGGGGACTAGCAGGGGGGAGCTGGCAGGGGGACAAGCAGGGGGCAGGGGGGGCTGGGGGCTGGGGGCTGTCCGGGGGTGCACGGGGGGCTGTCCGGGGCTGGTCGGGGGGCTGCTCGGGGGTGCACGGGGGGCTGGCTGGGGCTGGCCGGGGGGGCTGTCCAGGGGTGCACGGGGGGCTGTCCGGGGCTGGTCGGGGGGCTGCTCGGGGGTGCACGGGGGGCTGGCTGGGGCTGGCCGGGGGGGCTGTCCGGGGGTGCACGGGGGGCTGTCCGGGGGTGCACGGGGGGCTGTCCGGGGGTGCACGGGGGGCTGTCCGGGGGTGCACGGGGGGCTGTCCGGGGGTGCACGGGGGGCTGTCCGGGGGTGGCATGGGGGTGTCCAGGGTGTGTCCAGGGGGTATTTTTTTTTATGAATTGGGACACCCTATAGCCACGGTTCAAAACCGTGGCTATTGATGTATTGCCGCGGTTTTAAACCGTGGCTATAGACATAATGCCACGGTTTTAAACCGTGGCTATAGATTTTGTCCGGCCTTTAGTATAGCCACGGTTGAAACCGTGGCATTAGGTATACAGCCACGGTTTTAACCGTGGCTATAAACCTATAGCCACGGTTTGAACCGTAGCTATAGAGTTAAAGCCACGGTTTGGAACCGTGGCTATAGGTCTAGGCCTATAGCCACGCCAAACTTGGCCACGGTTCCTCAAACCGTGGCTATTACCTATAGCCACGGTTTGAGGGCCTATAGCCACGGTTTAGAACCGTGGCTATAGCTCGAATTTCCAGTAGTGAAATGCTATGGAATAGTATAAAATGAATATATACTAGATATATATGATATTTAAAACATAAATACTATTCTGGATATGATGTACCTATAACTACATGGAAAATTATTTTCTAACAAGTTCAATTTTTGACTCAAGTACCAATGATCGTTTAAACGACCGTTATTAACTAAAATAATTACATAGTGTTCATGACATGGTAATAAGTGATATAAAATGAATAATTTACTTGAAAAAGGTTCTTAAGGAAGTATAAATTAACTCATGTTTATTATTCAGGAGAATAATGAACAATCGAGTCAAGTCGGACCCGAGGTAAGGGATCCTACCCCTCTCTTTTTAAGTACACTCTTTTATGTCATTCCTTTTAAAGATCATCTTTCTTGTTATTGGGATGTTATTTTATATTACTCTTACTTTAATTTTTATGTTCATATTATGAGAGACCCTATTCTCTCTCATCAATCTATTTTGGACGTTTTGAGTGGCGCCGTTAGGCTGCCGAATTTTTCGTAAGAGATCTAACCTCTCTCTTTCTTTTTAAGTATTCTCCTTTATGTCACTTCTTTTAAGATACCCTTTGTTATGTTGGGGGATGTTCTTTTATATTACTCTTTCGGTAAACATTATGTTAATATTATGAGAGACCCTATTTCATCTCATCAATCCATTTTGGAAGTCTTAAGTGGCGTTGTTAGGCTGCCAAGTTTTCATAAGGGATTTTTCATCTCACTTTTATTCCCGTGAGATTTATGCTACATTTGCCACAATTTACTTTGAGTGGTGTATGTACAGCCCATTGTTTTACTCATTGTGTAATATACTTTCATTTATGAGTATTTACAACAATGTTTTATTGTCCTTCTTTCATGGGGTGCATGTCTCGAAAGATACCCATGTCGGTAAGGGAACCTTTCACCCACTTCTTTTTAAAAGGCTTCTTTTGTTATGTATTTTAATTCACATAATATTATGTTCGGATATGTTCTTATATATCCTTATTGATTTAAATTTTATTTCCATGTGATGAGATACCCTTTTTATCTCTCATCAACTCTTTTCCTGAATTTTGAAGTGATGTCGTTAGGCTGTCGAATTTTACCAAAGGATCCTTTTAACCCAATTTCGATTTCTTTGGGTTCAACATGTTGTTATTTAATATGTCATACTTTGAATATGTGTGAATGACCTTTTATTTTTTTACACTTAATATCCACATATATTGAGTGTATTTATATTTGTCACACATAATTTTGAGATTGATTTATCCTTAATTCAAGGATACCTTCTTTAAAAGGGATTTCATCACATTTTACATTTCTATTGAGACTTCATTGTTGTTATGCACCAATTCACTCTTATATGGTGTATATACTGTCCTTTGGAATATTATATCATGAATCCATTTATTCTCATGATATTATAAAGTTCTGATTAAATGTTAATCCTCAATTATTGTATTCAAGTGTCTCAAATTTTGGTAAAAACCCTTTTACCAAAATATCGCTTTAAATGTTTTAATGATTTTTTTTGTTATTAATATCCATGTTTTAAAAATGGTTTTAATGGTTTATTTATATGGATATTAATGGTTTAAAATGTTAAAAGCTTCAAGGTGGTATGGGACACTTTGATTCAAAAATCTCTTTATTAAATGTTTTAAATGGTTTTTTTAACGGATTCATTATATCAAAATCCTAAAATGTTATATTGTTTTTGCAATGTGGGAATGTTATCTTTCCTTTATGCTTAAGTTATGTGCTATGATTATGTTATGGTTCTTGGGCATTTTTATGAAGACGGGTGGTTCTGTGATAAACTAAGGGCGGGTGAGCCCGATATAGCTCTCCAATGCATTCGGTAACGCGAAGGAGTGAAACGTTAAGGTTTCTCCGAAGAGATTTAGGGAATATATTGTGGTGGGTATTCCAAACGTAACCAAGTGGGTTACTCCCTATGTAAGAATGTTATGAATTCCTCATGTTACCATTTATGTCTTATGATTTCTATGATTTATTCATGATTGGATGAGGTATGTTAAAGATCCTATGTTTTATGGGTAAAGTATGATTTCATTCTTATGTATATGAACTCATGTTTCCTTTACATATTTTTATAACCCTTACTGAGCTTTTTATGCTCATCCAAAGTTTTTGAAATGTTTTTCACAGGTCAAGGGAAAGGTAAATGATGTGATGATAGTGTCAAGGATGTGTCAAGAAAGAATCAATGTTTTATTTTAAATATGTTTCCGTTGATGGGAATAATGAATACTGTCTTTTATGTAACCACTTTGTTAAAATGTGGAATGTAATGCAAGTTTCATGATCTAATTCTCTAAAACTCTAAACCTGAAAATATCCTGAAGGTGTAATCTTGTAATAACTCAAGATTAAGTAAGGTTTAAGGCTGGGGCCTTATAGTTGGTATCAAAGGTTGGTTTAGATAACTTTAGAGTTTAGGGTATTCTTTAAGCATAAGTGACATTACCATAATGGTTAGGATTTCATAAAGAGTCCTAGTTTTAGATAAAGTGAATGAGTAAGTATATCTTAGTGTTTATCTTCCTCATTAGTACATGATGGTTTTGCTGATATAATCACACTGACCTTTTTGGTTTTAGTAAATGGATGGATCTAGCAGGCACCAAAGTAATAGTGGATGTGAAGGAAACTGTGACAGTTTTTTGAGCAAGCAACTGAATGATATGGGAGCTACAATGAGAACTCTTGTGATTATCCTCAACCAAAAATCTGGAGTCATGATTGACCACCTAAACCATGGTGATTTCTCTAAGGCATCATATATGCGAGAATCAAATCCCTACGGAAGTACTGGTAATAATCATAAAGGTTAGTGTGTTCAAAAACCTATGTGTCAAAGATGTGGAAAGAAACACCTAGGAAAATGTTTCAAAGGGATAGAAATATGCTATATATGTGGAAATGAAGGTCATAAAGCAAGAACCTTCCATGGAAAAAGGAAGAATATGGTTGACTCGAGGAAAGGGAAAGAAGTTCTTTCTGAGGGATCAATTGAATGTTTTAAATGTGGTGTGCATGGTCATTATGCAAACACATGTCCTATGAAGAAGTTTCATGAATGGGATCACCAAGATCGTACAAATGTTTGTTTACCAATACCTAATGCCATTCCAATTGAGGATGAAGAAACTGACAATGAACAATCAAAGGTATGGATTATTTCATAACTATTGTTTTCCTATTTTGGAATCTTAGGATATGATTCATGATTTTGTTTGTAGGAAAGAAGTATTTCAGAATAAGTTGGAAAGGAATGGTTAATGGATCATGAAGAATGTTGAATGAGTAAGAAGTCAACATATAAGGGCATCAAGAGTTATGGTGAAATTATTAAGAGTATTAAGTCTCTTTTGATGATGGGGTTACATTAGAATACTTTTTATAGTATGTGTAACCCTGATGTTTAATATATGAAAATTTTATTCAAGGAATAGTTTCCTGTTCTTTTGTGGACATAGTTATAAAGAACCATTTGGGTTTATATGATCCTTACTTTTGAGGCAATTATGGGTTACTATATGTTATGATGGAAGTGAAAGGTATGAGATAAAATTGAGGTTAAATTATGTTATGGTTATTTTTGATGATTTTATCTCTTTTTGGGGAATGATTTGAGAATTATATAGTTTTGGAAAAAGGACAACACACAGACTGTGTGACAACCTGTCGCGTCAGACAAAGCTGCGGGAATCGAACCCACAACCAAAGTGCAACTGGTATTTATCACCTACCACTGGACTACATGAAGTCCCTGGTTAGTTTGACTGATTATTTTTAGTTAGATGATTTTAGGAATTAAGAGTAATTTGATTTTGGGTTATCTATGGAAATTTAATAACCTATCATGGAGGATATGTGATTAGGTTAATTACTTTTCAATATGAGACATTAAGAGAAACTGATGTTGTTTGGAGATAAATGATACGATTTAACTTGGAAGACTATGTGACTAAATCCTTCAAATATTTGGGTTTCAATCATAGTTTGGTTTACTTTAAAGAATTTTATGGACAAATTGTTTATCGAATGGTCCTCGTTGACCTTTGGGTTTTGTTGGACAAATTTTGAAGATTAAGCATAGATTTTCTTTTTTATAAAGGGTTATCCTTTTCTAGATTATCTGATCTTGTGCTAACCTAAAGTATGAGTTTGATTAAGGAATCTAGTATAAGTTGAAAGTCTACATGACAAGTATGTATGTTTCATTATGATTTAGTTAAGCTCAAAAATAAATTCCTCAATGAAAAGTAACTTAAAACAAAAATGTGGTCTGTTAACTTTTCCTACTGGGGAATCGAATACCGTTTAACCCATCACAAGTTTGTGATTTTCTTATGGTTAACGTTCTCCTAGACATGTTTACTATCGCTCTCCATCAAAACATAACCCTATGTTTTCTCCTCCATGTCCATGTTTTTCTATATGTAATCCAAGTATGGTTTAACTCGGTTGACCTCTGTACTTATCTTCCTTTATTTTAAAGTGATTGTTTTACCGACTCTTGTTCCGATGTGGGACTTTCAAGGATGTTTCCAAGATCAATTTTAAAATTGTGAGGAGGCAATTCCCAAAAGGGGGGAAGGATGTAACACCCCAGGTAAATAAAGAATATTACATTTTTATATTTATCCCTATTTGTGAATAAAATGTTAATATTAATTTAAAGGGAACGCTATGCTCAATGGCTTACCCAATACCCAACAACGAGTTCCTTTGAAATCATACGTTCCACTCTAATAATAAAATAATATTATTTTAAATGGTAGTTAACACATAGCCATTGTATTGACAGGAATGAATATAAATAACTAAATTACGATTAAATAATTTAGTAAAATGTTTTTACTTTTATCAAAAAAAATTTAGAGGCTTAAAATACAAATGAATCCAATCTTAAGCATTGAATACACTAGTATTTTTAAAAGATTGTTTTACTACCTTTTGATGGAAAACCATTTTTAAATAAAACTTTTGACAATTTTATAAGTTTATTTTTCAAAATAAACATATTATTTATTATTGGTACATTGAAATTTACATTGGGTTAATTTTTGGTATTTTTATGAAAATGTTCATTTTTCAATGAATAGTGAGAAATACTGCATTTTACATCAAAACTGCTTTTTCATATAATTTAATTATATGGTTATATTATATTTTTAATTTGTTTTAAAGTTTAATTAGAATATATTTTTACCATGTAATCCAATGATGGTAAATGGGATTAATTTCACTTTTTAATTGGGCATAAACAAGTGCCAAACTTTTCATAAATATTGTTTCTAAAAAACCCTCTATTTTTTTTGACAACGGGAATTATTTTTAAATTAATTTTTTCAATTTATGTGTTTCGAATTTGGTAAAATGGATTACATATTCGAAATCATAATGTCCAAATTATGTAATTAAGTCTCTTTTATTTTTTGGAAATTATGAATAGTAACGACGATAATTATCTTTAATTATGTTGATTAATAAGTAATCAGGTAGTTAAAGATAATAAAATAATATCATAGTAATACAAAATGACCACAACATCTGTTTTAAGTCTACTGGTTGTCTCATGGCCAACCATGGAATGCCTTGTGCCAAACTTGGGGTCCCCATGGAATCACTTTTCTGAAAAAGTGACTTTTTATCTTTTTATTTTTAAAGAATGTTAAATGTAACAAAGAATGTATCATCTAAGTAAAATATTTTTAATTTTGTATACATAAATGATATTTTGGACTATAAATATTCATTAGAAATCTAAAAAGATTTCCTAAATCATGATATTTTTTTATAATTTTTAGACTTTAAATTGATTAAATTATTTATGACATCATGATGATTCAGTGATTACCTCATTAATAAAGGATTTAAATAAAATGGAAAGATAATGTAAAATCTAAGACCTAGACATGTCCAAAACCTATTTGATGGGTGGATTTATAACCCTTATCACCTTATCCTAGAAACACATCAACGTGGGACCATTAAAATCCAAAACTCATTCTAAAATAAAGTAAACTTTCTTTACTTTCCAAGAGTGCCCCTCCTCTCCTCTTATAAAAGGACCCCACCTCTACCTCTTTACCCACACTTCCAAAGCCTTTTTCTCAGCCAACCCCTACCCATTTTGTCTCTACACAGCCCTCTCTAACTCCTTGAAGCCTGACTTTGGGAAGAAGTCTTCCCAAGGAAGCCTTTGAGCTCAAACCAAAGGGAGTTACCCGATTTTAAGGTAATGTCTTCAATTGTCTCCTTTTGTTTTATTTTTCTTCTCCAACCCCCTAAACTATTTTTATTCATTTATTTGGTAACAAATACAGTATCTTAAATATACTAGGATGTTTTTATAAGAAGGATTAGAGCTACACTTACACACACCTACATCTAATGGTTAAAGAACATATTGTTTCTGTAGATGGCAAATTACTGCCTCACGAAACGATGATTGTTCAATATTCTCTTAACACCTTTCATGGTGGCAATTAAGATGTCACTATATTTATATATGATAAATAATATGTTTATGTTTTCCTCAAACTTATTTATTTTTCATTTATGGCATACCTTTATGGCTTCCATTATGGGTATACGCGATATCTTTATTTAAGGAAGTGCGGACTACCTCCCCCTCAAAGTGATTTGATTTGTTAATACCATATGTGGTACGTATAAAGGATATCTTTAATGATATTATATATGATACCATACTGGAATTAAAATACTATTATGTATCATTATTTTTTAATTCCATTAAATATGAAATAGAAATCGAAGTAGTGTTCATGCGTACGTACGGCTTACCGTCTCCATGAACGGTACATTTCATTTCTTATCTCAAAATGTTATGTACTATTATAAGTACATATATATAATGGATATATATGTAATATATTACATCTAAATGATGGATATCATTCTGGAATTATAACATATATATATATATATATATATCATTTTGTTTTAATTCCATTAATATGACAAAAAATGAATGTAGCGTTCATGCGTACGTACAGCCTACCGTCTCCATGAACGGTGATTTTAATTTTTATCTCCAAATGATATGGAATAGTATAAAATGAATATATACTGGATATATATGATATTTAAAACATAAATACTATTCTGGATATGATGTACCTATAACTACATGGAAAATTATTTTCCAACAAGTTCAATTTTTGACTCAAGTACCAATGATCGTTTAAACAACCGTTATTAACTAAAATAATTACATAGTGTTTATGACATGGTAATAAGTGATATAAAAGGAATAATGAACTTGAAAAAGGTTCTTAAGGAAGTAGAAATTAAATCAAGTTTATTATTCAGGAGATTAAAGAACGATCGAGTCAAGTCGGACCCGAGGTAAGGGATCCTACCCCTCTCTTTCTTTTTAAGTACACTCTTTTATGTCATTCCTTTTAAATCTCATATTTCTTGTTATTGGGATATTCTTTTATATTACTCTTACTGTAATTTTTATGTTCATATGATTAGAGACTCTATTCTCTCTCATCAATCCATTTTGGAAGTTTTGAGTGGCGCCGTTAGGCTACCGCATTTTTCGTAAGAGATCCAACCTCTCTCTTTCTTTTCAGTATTCTCCTTTATGTCACTTCTTTTAAGCTCCCCTTTGTTATTTTGGGGGATGTTATTTTATATCCCTCTTTAGGTAAACTTTATGTTAATTTTATTAGAGACCCTATTTCCTCTCATCAATCCATTTTGGAAGTCTCAAGTGGCGACGTTAGGCTGCTGAGTTTTCGTAAGGGATTTTTCATCTCACTTTTATTCCCGTGAGATTTATGCTACATTTTCCATAATTTCCTTTGAGTGGTGTATGTAATGCCAATTATTTTAATAATTGTGTAATATAATTTCATTTATGAGTATTTAAATCAATGTTGTATTGTCCTTCTTTCACGGGGTGCATGTCTCGAAAGATACCCATGTCGGTAAGGGAACCTTTCACCCTCCTCTTTTTAAAAGGCTTATTTTGTTATGTCTTTTAATTCACATAATATTATGTTGGGATATGTTCTTATATATCCTTATTGATTTAAATTTTATGTCCATGTGATGATATACCATTTTTATCTCTCATCAACTATTTTCCTGAATTTTGAAGTGACGTTGTTGGGGTGTCGAATTTTACCAAAGGAACTTTTTAACCCAATTTCGATTTCATTGGGTTCATCATGTAGTTATTGAATATGTCATCCTTTTAATATGTGTGAAATAACTTTTATTGTTTTACACTTTATCCACTTATATTGTTTGTATTTATATTTGTCACACATAATTTTGAGATTGATTTATCCTTAATTCAAGGATACCTTCTTTATAAGGGATTTCATCACATTTTACATTTCTATTGAGACTTCATTGTTGTTATGCACCAATTCACTCTTATATGGTGTATATACTGTCCTTTGGAATATTATATCATGAATCCAGTTATTCTCATGATATTATAAAGTTATGATTAAATGTTAATCCTCAATTATTGTATTCAAGTGTCTCAAATTTTGGTAAAAACCCTTTTACCAAAATATCACTTTAAATGTTTTAATGGTTTTTTTATTTATATCCATGTTTTCAAAATGGTTTTAAGGATTTATTTATATGGATATTAATGGTTTAAAATGTTAAAAGCTTCAAGGTGGTATGGGACACTTTGATTCAAAAATATCTTTATTAAATGTTTTAAATGGTTTTTTTAATGGATTCATTATATCAAAATCCTAAAATGTTATATTGTTTTTGCAATGTGGGAATGTTATCTTTCCTTTATGCTTAAGTTATGTGCTATGATTATGTTATGGTTCTTGGGAATTGTTATGAAGACGGGTGGTTCTGTGATAAACTAAGTGTGGGTGAGCCCGATATAGCTCTCCAATGCATTGGGTAACACGAAGGAGTGAAACGTTAAGGTTTCTCCGAAGAGATTTAGGGAATATACTGTGGTGGGTATTCCAAACGTAACCAAGAGGGTTAATCCCTACGTAAGAATGTTATGAATGCCTCAAGTTACCTTTTATGTCTTATGATTTCTATGATTTATTCAATATTTTATGAGGTATGTTAAAGTGCCTATGTTTTATGGGTAATGTATGATTTCATTATTATGTATATGAACACATGTTTCCTTTCCATATTTTTATAACCCTTACTCAGCTTTTTATGCTCATCCCAAGTTTTTGAAATGTTTTTCACAGGTCAAGGGAAAGGTACATGATGTGATGATAGTGTCAAGGATGTGTCAAGAAAGAATCCATGTTTTATTTTAAATATGTTTCCGTTGATGGGAAAAATGAATATTGTCTTTTATGTAACCACTTTGTTTAAATGTGGAATGTAATGAAAGTTTCATGATCTAATTCTCTAATACTCTAAACCTGAAAAGATCCTCAATGTGTAATCTTGTAATAACTCAAGATTAAGTAAGGTTTAAGGCTAGGGCCTTATAATTTGGCTATTGTGATTCTCATGTGGTTCAGAGAATGCCTCTATCATATTAATACACACTAAGGTTGGAAATTTAGATCGAAGGTCCAAAAACTCAAGACTCACAAATGGGGGTGAAAAGACACATTTTTAAAAGATGGCCATAGGTGGCCTTGGCATGAAAGCAAATGTTATTCCTCACAGTTTGGGAAAACCATTTTCCAAATAAAAAATAGAGCATTTAAAAAATTTTGGTTTTGAAACAAGATTATTTCTCCAATTTTATGATGAAAACACAAAATTTTTTAAATGAAACATACCTATTGACTCCCCAAAATGGTTGGACAAAATTTAAAAATTAAATGGTGGGTAATTATGAGTCTTTGTTTTTGTTTTTTAGTTTTTTATGTTTTTTTTATTTTTTTATAAAGACACACCCACACAAAAGTGAAAGAGTAAAAAGAAAAAAAAATTATGAGGAAAGTAGTAAGAAAAACAAAATGAGAATGAGAGAGGAAGAAGAAATAGAGAGATAAGGAGAGAGGGAGAAGAAGATTCAAAGGGAAAGAGGTGCCCCTGGTTTGGATTTGGTGGGTTGCCATCTCCATCCAGTGGTGGGTCTACTGTGGATCCAATGGAAGTTGATGTTGTTCCAGGATTTCATGTCCTCTCATGGTGATGTTTCAACCGATGTCCATTTACCATGAATGTCCTTTTGGAAGAGGGGACTTGGACTTGCACTGCACCTAATGGGTAAATGTTAGTAATAACAAAAGGACCTTCCCAACGAGAATTAAGTTTACCTGGGTGAAGTTGAAATCGATAATTGAAGAGCATTACCTTTTCACCTTCATGAAATACCTTTCTCAGGATGTGTTTATCATGGAGTGCCTTGGATTTTTCTTTTTAGAGATTAGAATTCTCATAAGAATCAAGTCGATGCTCCTCCAGTTCATCCAATTGCAACAGTATTTCTTCACCAGATTATTCACAATCAAAATTACAGGTTTTCACAGCCCAAAAAGACTTATGTTGGAGTTCCACTGGTAAGTGACACGCTTTACCAAAACCTAGCCTAAAAGGAGACATCCCAATGGGTGTTTTATAGGCAGTTCGATAAGCCCAAAGGGCTTCACCAAGTCTTTTAGGCCAGTCTTTTCTGGTGGGCTTAACAATTCTCTCAAGTACCCTTTTTACTTCCCTATTAGATAGTTTAGCCATGACATTTTTTTGAGGGTGATATGCAGTTGAAGTTTTATGTACAACCCCATTCTTTTTCAGAAGAGCTTCCATGGTTCTATTACAAAAATGGGTTCCTAAGTCATTGATCAAGGCACGAGGTGTGCCAAATCTATGGAAGATGTGTGTCTTCAAGAACTCACTAACAGTATGTGAATAATCCTTTCTAGTGGGTTTGGCCTCGAACCACCTTGAAACATAATTGACTACAAGAAGAATGTATGAGAATCCATTGGAAGGGGGAAATGGTCCCATGAAATCGATGCCCCAAACATCGAATATTTCACAAAAGATTAAGGGATTTTGGGGAATTTCATTTCTTTTGGAGATTGTGCCAAACTTTTGGAAAGTGGGACATGATTGACAGAACTCATGTGAGTCCTTGAAGAGTAAAGGCTAGAAGAATCTAGATTCTAGGACCTTTCGGGAGGTCCTTTGTGGTCCAAAGTGGCCACCTCCGGGAAGTGAGTGACAGAATTATAAGATGGAAGAATGCTCATTTTCTTCAACAGATATTTTAATTACCATGTCTACCCCAATTTTCCAAAGTTTATTTTCTTCCCAAAAATAGTATTTTGAATCACTTTTCAACTTCATTTTTTGTTCTTTTGAAAAAATTTCAGGAAAAACACCATAAACCAAATAATTTACAATTGGGGCATACCATGGTAACTTTGGAGTGAGAGATGAAAGGTGCCCAGTGGGGAATTCAGGATCAATGATTTCTGAATGAGAAGAATTAGAAATTCTACTCAAGTGATCAGCCACAGGGTTTTCTTTTCCAGGTTTATCTTTGATTTCAAGGTCAAACTCTTGGATAATTAGGATCCATCTTATTAGCCTCGGTTTGGAATCACTTTTCTTGAGTAAGAACTTTATAGCAGAATGATATATGAAAACGATGATTTTGGCACCTAAGAGATAGGACCAGAATTTATCTAAGGCAAAACCCACTGCTAAAAGTTATTTTTCAGTGACAGTGTAGTGAGACTGAGTTTCATCCAATGTTTTTAAGGCAGAATAGATAACATGAGGAATTATTTCTCTTCTTTGACCAAGAATAGCCCCAACAGCTCTATCAGAAGCATCACACATCAACTCAAAGGGTAATGACCAATCTGGGGGTTGGATTATTGGGGCAAATGTTAGAATAGTTTTGAGTTCAACAAAGGCTCTCTTTAAAACCTCATCGAAATGTAAAGTGACATCATTTTGGATCAAACGAGTGAGTGGGAGGGAAATTTTACTGAAGTTATGGATGAATCTCTAATAGAAACCAGCATTCCTGAGAAATGAATGGATGTCTTGAACAGAGTTGGGTTCAGGAAGTGATTGGATCACTTCAATTTTGGCAGGATCGACTTTAATACCAACTTTTGAAACTATGTTCCCTTGAACAATCCCATTTGAAACCAAGAAGTGGAATTTTTCAAAATTTAACAAAAGGTTACACTTGACACACTTTTGGAGGACTAGAGACAGTGAATGCAAGCATGACTCAAATGACTCCCCATAAATGGTAAAGTAATCCCTGAAGACTTCCATGTAGTGTTCTATGAATTCTGAAAAGATACTCATCATACACCTCTGGAATGTTGCAGGAGCATTAAAAATTCCAAAAATCATTCTTCTATATGCATATTTTCCAAAGGGGCATGTGAAAGTAGTCTTTTCTTGGTCCTGAGGTGAGATTGGGATTTGAAAATAGTCGGTGTATCCATCAAGGAAGCAATAGTGTGACTTTTCGGCTAATATTTCTAGCATTTGATCAAGGAATGGAAGTGGGTAGTGATCTTTTCGTGTTTCAGCGTTCAATTTTCGACAATCGATGCATATACGCCATTTCTTCTTCACTCGAGTTGTGACTACCTCCCCATGTTCATTTGTGACAACAGTTATCCCACCATTCTTAGGTACAACTTGAGTTGGACTAACCCATTCACTATCAGAAAATGGGTAGATAATACCAACTTGAAGAAGCTTGGTGATCTCTTCCTTAACTACCTCAAGTATGAGTGGATTGAGTCTTCTTTGGGGTTGTATAACTGGTTTGGATGTCTCCTCCAGCTGGATGTGATGCATGCAAAGGGAAGG